>CM039722.1:1638534-2282099 GCA_022539455.1 Dendrobium nobile | reverse complement strand
ACAATGCTTATATTAGTTTGTATAAACTTGTATAAGTGTATATAAACTTATTTAGAGTGTATAATACTTATGAATAGTGTGTATAATGCTTGTACATAGCATGTATAAATATGCACATAGTGTGTATAATACTTATATATAGCATTCAATGTAGTGTGGAATGCGGGTATAAAGTTAAATATAATGCATAAAATTCACATATAAATATATATATATATAATATATATATATATATATATATTATATAATTTATAAATATTGTGTACAATGCTCGTATATAGGGTATACATAGTGGGTATAAAGATTATACATAACGTGTATAAACTTATACATAATATGTATAATGCTTATACATAGCATGTATAAACTTGTACATAATATGTACAATATTTATATAAACTTGTATATAGTGTGTATAATAATTGTAGATGATATGTATAATGCTTGTACATAGCGTGTATAAACTTGCACATACTATGTAAAAATTTTATATATATATATATATATATATATATATATATATAATATTTATAAACTTCTAAATAGTATGTATAAGCCAAATGTATAGCATGTATAAATTTACGCATAGTGTGAAAAGTTTATGTATATAGTATATATAAACATATACATGGTGTGTATAATCCTTTTACATAGAATGTATAAACATGTATATAATGTGCATAAACTTGTTCCTATATTGTATAATCCTTATACATAGCATGAATAAACTTGTACATAATGTGCATAAACTTGTTCATATATTATATAATCTTTACAATTCTTGTACATAGCATTTGTATAATATTTGAATAAAATTTTATATAGTGTGGATTATGCTTGTAAATAGTGTCTATAATACTTGTACATATAATATATAAACTTGTATATAGTGTGCATAATGCTTGTTTAAACTTACTCATAGTGTGTATAATGCTTGTACATAACATCTATAATACTTGTATAAATTTTTACATAGTGTGTATAATGATTGTACATTGCATCTATAAACTTCTATATAGTGTGTATAAATTTGTACATCGCATGTATAAACTTATATATAATCTGTATAATATTTGTATATAGTAAGTATAAACTTGTACATAATGTGTAAAATACTTGTATAAACTTATACATAATGTATATATTATTATAGATATCATGTATAAAATTTTATATAGTATGCATAATGCTTATATAAACTTATACGTAGTGTGTATAATACTTTTATATCTCATGTATAATGGTTGTATATAGTATGTACAATGCTTATATATAGCGTGTGTAAATTTATACGTAGTGCGTAGAATTCTTATTTATAATGTGTAAAATGTTTATACATATCGTGTATAAATTTCTACATAGTGTGTATAATACTTGTATATTGCATGTAAATATATACATAATATGTATAAAACTTTTACATTATATTTATAATACTTATGCAGAATGTGTACAAACTTATACGTAATATGTATAATGCTTGTATATAGCATGTATATACTTCTAAATAGTATGAATAATGCTTGTATGAACTTATACAGAGTGTGTATAATATTTTTATATAGTATGTATAATGCTTGTATATTGAATATACAATACTTATATATAGCTTGTATAAATTTATACATAGTGTATATAAACTTATTCAGAGAGTATAATAGTTATGAGTAATATGTATAATACTTGTACATAGCATGTATAAATATGTACATAGTGTGTATAATTCTTATATATATCATTGAACGTAGTGTAAAATGCTTATACAAACTTATATATAATGTGTATAATTAATGTATACAGTGTGTGCAATGCTCGTATATAGTATGTATATAGTGTGTATAATGCTTATACATAATGTGTATAAACTTATACATAATATGTATAATGCTTATACATAGCATGTATAAACTTATACATAACATGTATAATATTTGTTTAAATATGTACATAGTGTGTATAATACTTGTACATAGCATGAATAATGCTTGTACATAGCATGTATAAACTTACACATAGTATATAGAAATTATGTATATAGTATTTATAAACTTGGATATAATATGTATAAGCCTTATATATAACATGTATAAACTTGCATATAGTGTGTAAAAATTATGTATATAGCTTGTTTAAACTTATACATGTTGTGTATAATCTTTATACATAGCTTGTATAAACTTGTATATAATATGCATAAACTTATTCATAGTTTATATAATCCTTATATATAGCGTGTATAAAATTGTACATAATCTGTATAATGCTTGTATATAACTTGTGGATAAAGTTTTAATAAACTTGTATATATTGTGTATAATGATTATAAATAATGTGTATTATGTATAAATGTTATATACAAGTATTATACACATTATATACATATTTATACATATTATGTACAAGCATTATACACACTTTGCATAAGTATTAGACACTCTAAATAAGTTTATATACACTATATATAAGTTTAAACAACCTATATATAATCCTTGTACATATTATATAAAAGTATTATACACGCTATATAAAAGTATTATACACACTATGTATAAGTTTTTACAAGCATTATGCATACTATGTAGAAGTTTATATATGCTATCTTTTAATAATATTCACACTATGTACAAGTTTATACCCGCTACGTATAAGCATTATACATATTATGTATAAGTTTGTACATATTATGTCTAAGTATTATAATACTATGTACAAGTTTTTACATAATATGTATAAGTTTTACATGCAATATATAAGTATTATACACACTATGTATAAGTTTATACGTACTTTGTACAAGCATTATACATGAATTATACAAGTTTATACACGCTATGTACAAGTATTTTACATAATATGTACAAGTTTATACATGCTATATATAAGTATTATACACACTATGTACAAATTTATACACGCAATATATAAGTTTATACACATAATATACAAATTTATACATGCTATGTACAAACATTATATACATTATGCATATGTTTGTAAATACTATATAAAAACATTTTAAAAATTATGTACAAGCATTATACACACTATGTAAAAGTTTATAAAAGTATTATAGATATAATATACGAGCATTATACACACTATGTACAAGTTTATACAAATATTATACACATTATGTATAAGTTTATACATTATTTGAATAGGCATTATACATATTATTTACAATCATTATACAGACTATATATAAGTTTATTCAAACATTATCCACATGCTATGTACAAGCATTATACAAACTATGTTCAAATTTATAGACGGTATGTATAAGGATTCTATAAACTATGAACAAATTTATATACATTATATACAAGTTTATACACGCTATGTATAAGGATTATACACTATGTATAAGTTTATACACGATATATATATAATTTTTACACACTATGTGAAAGTTTATATATGATATGTATAAGGTTAATACATACTATGCATAAGTTTATAAATATTATATACAAAATTTTTGCACATTATGTGCTAGTTTATACACGTTATGTACAAGCATTATACATATTATGTGCAAGTACTACACATACTATGTACAAGTTTATACTAACATTGTACATGTTATGTACAAGTTTATACATGCTATGTATAAGCATTATACACATTATGCATAAATTTATACACATTAAATATGAGCAGTATACACACTATGTACACGCTATATACGAGTATTGCACACACTGTATATATGGATTATATACATTATTTATTAGTTTATAAAAGCATTCTACACTACATTCAATGCTATATACAAGTAGCATACACGCTATATATATATATATATATATATATATATATATATATAATTTATACACATTATGTACAACCATTATACACACTATTCATAAGTATTATACACTCAGAATAAGTTTATATACACTATGTACAAGTTTATATAAGCTATATATAAGCATTGTACATGCTATATACAAGCATTACACATGCTATATACAAGCATTATTCACATTATGTATAAGTTTATACATGATATGTACAAGTATTTTACACACTATAAATAAGAAATATACACACTATATATAAGTTTATACATGCTATATATAAGCAATATACACACTATATACATGGTATGTATAAGTATTATACACACTATGTAGAAGTTAATATATTATATGTATAAGCATTATATATGAATTATATAAGTTTATACACTCTACGTACAAGCATTTTACACACAATATAAAAAATTGTACATGCTATGTACAAGTATTATACACACTATGTACAAATTTATATAAACTATATATATGTTTATTCATGATATGTACAAGCATTATACTATCTATGTATATGTTTCTATACACTATATATAAACATTATAAAAATAATGTATATGTTTTTACATGCTATGTACAAGTATTATACACACTATGTACAAGTTTATATATTATATGTACAAGCATTATACACACTGTTTACAAGCATTATACACCCTATGTGCAAATTTATTCAAACATTATAAACACACTATGTACAAGCATTATATAGACTATATAAAAGTTTATACACGCTATGTATAAGGATTAAACAACCTATAAACTAGTTTATGCACATTATGTACAAGTTTATACATATTATGTATAAGAATTATACATACCATGTATAAGTTTATACATGATATATACATAATTTTTACACATGATGTGCTAATTTATACATGCTATGCATAAGGCTTATACATACTATGTATAAGTTTATAAATGCTATATGCATAATTTTTACACACTATATACATGTTTGTAAACGCTATATACAAGCATTATACATGCTATATACAAGTATTATCCAAACTATGTATAAATATATACAAATATTTACATGTTATGTACAAGTTTATACATGTTATGTATAAGTATTGTACACATTATGGATAAGTTTATACATGTTAAGTACAAGTATTATACACACTATGTACATGCTATATACGAGCATTGCACACATTGTATACATAAATTATACATATTATGTATAAGTTTATACAAGCATTCTACACTAGATTTAATGTTATATACAAGTATTATATACACTATGTACATATTTATACATGTTATATACAAACATTATATACACTATTCATAAGTATTATACACTGTAAATAAGATTATATATACTATATAAAAGTTTATACAAGCTATATATAAGCATTGTACATGCTATACACAAGCATTATACACGCTATATAAAAGTATTATACACACTATGTATAAGTTTATATAAGCTTTATGCATACTATATAAAAGTTTGTACACGATATCTACAAATAATATGCACACTATCTATAAGTTTATACACGCTATGCACAAACATTATATGTATTATGTATAAATTTGTACACACTATGTATAAGTATTATAAACACTATGTACAAGTTTTTAACAAACTATTTACAAGTTTTATATACAATATACAATTATTATACACACTATGTACAGTTTTATACACGAAATGTTCAAGCATTTTACATACTATAAATAAGAGTTATACACACTACGTATAAGTTTATACACTCTATAAATAAGCATTATACACACTATATATATTGTATGTATAAATATTATACACACTATGTATACATTTATATATGCTATGTACAAGCATTATACATGAATTACACAAGTTTATACACGCTATGTGCAAGCATTTTGCACATTATGTATAAGTTTGTGCATGCTATGTACAAGAATTATACACGTAATATATAAGTTTATAAACAATATATACTAGTTTATACATGCTATGTACAAGTATTATACACATTATGTATATATTTATAAACTCTATATATAAGAATTATAAAAATAATGTACAAGCTTGTACATGCTATGTACAAGAATTATACTCACTAGGTACAAGTTTATTCAAGCATTATACATACTATATATAAGTTTATACAAACATTATAAACACTATGTACAAGTTTATACATTCTATGTATAAGCATTTTACTCACTATTTAGAGGAATTATACATACTATATACATGTTTATTCAAACATTATACACACGCTATGTACAAGCATTATAAAGACTATGTATAAGTTTAAACACGCTATGTATAAGAATTATAAAAACTATGAACAAGTTTATGCACATTATGTACAAGTTTATACACGTTATGTATAAGGATTATACACACCATATATAAGTTTGTACATGCTATATACATAATTTTTATAAACTATGTGCAAGATTATACATATTATGTGTAAGGCCTATACATACTATGTATAATTTTAATAACTCTATATACATAATTTTTATACACTTTGTGCAAGTTTATATATGCTATGCAAAAGCATTATATATACTATGTATAACTATTATACACATTATATATAAGTTCATACAAACTTTATACATTTATGTTCAAGATTGTACATGCTAAGTATAAGCATTATACATAATATGTATAAGTTTATACACATTATATACAAGTATTTTATACACTATATGCACTCTATATACGAGCATTGCACACACTGTATACATGAATTATACATATTATATATAAGTTTATACAAGCATTCTACACTACCTTTAATGCTATATACAAGTATTTTACACACTATGTGCATATTTGTACATGCTATATACAAGCATTATACACACTATTCATAAGTTTTATACATTCTAAATAAGTTTATATACACTATATAAAATTTTATACAGGATATATATAAGTGTTGTATATGCTATATACAAGAATTATATACGCTATATAAAAGTATTATACACACTACATATAAATTTATACAAGTATTATACATACTATATAGAAGTTTATATATGTCATATATAAATAATATACACACTATATACAAGTTTATACCGTTATGTACAAGCATTATACATATTATGTATAAGTTAGTACACACTATGTATAAGCATTATAAATACTATGTATAAGTTTTATACATACTATGTATAAGTTTTACATGCAATATAAAAGTATTATACACACTATGTACAAATTTATACATGACATGTCAAACAAATTACACACTATAAATAAGAATTATACACACTTTTTATAAGTTTATACATACCATATATAAGCATTATACACACTATGTACATGATATGTATAAGTATTATACACACTTTGTACAAATTTATATATGCTATGTACAAGCATTATACATGTATTATATAAGTTTATACACGCTATGTACAAGCATTTTACACACTATATATAACTTTGTGCATGCTATGTACAAGTATTATATACACTATATATAAGTTTATACATATAATGTATAAGTTTATACACATTATATAAAAGTTTATACATGCTATGTACACGTATTATACACACTATGTATATGTTTATAAAGACTATATATAAGCATTATGAAAACTATGTACAAGCATTATACATATTATATACAAGTTTATACAAGTGTTATAGACAGTATATATAAGGTTATATAAGAATTATACACATTATGTAAAAGTTTATATATTTGATGTATAAGCATTATATACACTATTTACAAGCATTATACACACTATGTACAATTTTATTTAAATATTATACACACATTATATACAAGCATTATACAGACTATGTATAAGTTTATACACGTTATGTATAAGGATTATATAAATTATAAATAGGTTTATGCACATTATGTACAAGTTTATAAACACTATGTATAAGAATTATACACACCATGTATAAGTTTATACTCGCAATGTACGAATTTTTTACACACTATATGCAAATTTATACTTGCTATGTATGAGGCTTATACATATTATGTTGAAGTTTATAAACGCTATATAAATAATTTTTATATACTATGTGCAAGTTTATACAAGCTATGTACAAACATTATACATTATATATACAACTATTATACATACTATTAAAAGGTTTATATAAATATTATACATCTTACATAAAAGTTTATACACAATATTTATAAGTATTATACTCCTAAAACTTTATATACAATATGTAAAAGTTTATACAAGCTATATAAAGGAATTTTACATGCTATATACTAGTATTATAGATACTATATAAAAGTATTATACACACTACATATAAGTTTATATAAGCATTATGCATACTATATAAAAGTTTATACACATTATATATAAATAATACACATACTATGTACAAGTTTATACACGCTATGTATAAGCATTATACATATTATGTATAAGTTTGTACACACTATATATAAGCTTTATAAATACTATGCATAAATTTTATACAACTATATATAACATTTACATATAAGTATAAGTATTAAACACACTATGTACAAGTTTACACACGAGATGTATAAGTATTTTACACACAATAAATAAGAATTATAAATACCCTGAATAAGTTTATACACGCTATATATAAGCATTATACACATTATATACATTGATTTTATAAGTATTATACACATTATGTATAGGTTTATACTTGCTATGTATAAGTATTATACATGAAATATATAAGTTTATACACGTGATGTACAAGAATTTTACACAATATGTATAAGTTTGTACATGCTACGCATAGGAATTATGCACACTATGTATAAGTTTATACACGTAATGTATAAGTTTATAGACACTACATGCTAGTATATACATGCTATGTACATCATTATACACACTATATATAAGTTTGTAAACACTATATATAAGCATTATAATAATTATGTACAAGTGTGTATATGCTATGTACAAGCATTATACCCCTATGTACAAGTTTATAAAAATATTATAGATACTATGTATAAGCATTATACATATTATATATAAGTTTATTCAAGTATTATACATACTATGTATAAGTTTATAAATTCTATGTATAAGAATTACACACATTATTTACAAGCATTATACACACTATATACAAGTTTATTCAAATATTAAATACACACAATGTACAAGCATTACACAGACTATATATAAGTTTATACAAGCTATGTATAAGGATTATACAAACTATGATCAAATTTATACACATTATGTACAAGTTAATATACGCTATGTATTAGAATTATACACACCATGTATAAGTTTATACACGTTATATACATAGTTTTAACACACTATGTGCATGATTATATATGCTATGTATAAGAATTATACATATTATGCATATATTTATAAATGTTATATACATAATTTTTACACGCTATGTGCAAGTTTATATTTTATGTACAAGACTTATACATGTTATGTATAAGTATTATACACACTATGTAAAAGTTTATATAAATATTGTACAAGTTATGTACAAGTTTATAAATGCTATGTATAAGCATTGTACACATTACGTATAAGTTTATACACGTTATGTACAAGTATTATACATACTATGTTTACGATAAATATGAGCATTGCACACGTTGGATACATGAATTATACATATTATATTTAAGTTCATACAAGCATTCTACACTACGTTCAATGCTATATATAAGTATTATACACTATTCATAAGTATTATACACTCTGAATAAATTTATATACACTATGTACAAGTTTATACAAGCTATATATAAGTATTATACATGCTATATACAAGCATTATATATATACTATATAAAAATATTATACACAATATATATAAGTTTATATAAGAATTATGCATACTATGTAGAAGTTTATACACGCTATATATAAATAATATATACACTATGTATAAGTTTATACACACTATATACAAGCATTATATATATTATGTATAAGTTTGTATACATTATGTTTAAGCATGCTATATATAAGCATTATACATGCTATATATATAAGAATATTCATATAAGAATTTTATATAAGAATTATTAACACTTTGTATACGTTTATACATGCTATATATATATATTTTGATGATGTCTTGAACTAAGAGAGCCAAACATAGCTGGGTAACTGTGAGAGAAAGTCTGGATTTTTAGTGAGAGAAAAGCCCTTCTTGTTTTTTAATTTTCCAACTCCCGCGGAATTTCCTCTGGCTGGTGGCGCCGTCGCCGGTTGCGTCGCGGCGTCTTCGGCCGACGCCATGATTGCTCCTTGTCATCCCAGCTCTCCCAGATTGGTTGGTAAGGAAAGAGGGGGGCTAATGATCAGAGAAGGCTCGTGTTCGATAATCAAGCCATTGATGGCTGAAGGCAAAGGTAAGAGGATTGTAGATGAAAATTCTTCTGATTTAGCAGCTGTGGATCGCTCGGAAAACATCCGGAAATGCAATCCGGATTCATCTGAGACCAATTTGAAGGTGTGCGGTTTTTTTTGGGTTATTCCGTGAAGAACAGAATAGGGAATCTTTAAATCGGTGGAAGATGGAGCTATTGGTTCTTTCAAAGATCGTTTGAGCGATCTCTTTGATTATAAAGAACAAAACGAAGTTGAAGAGATCAAGGAGCTTGGTCGAAGCCAAAGAATATCAAGATTGATTTCAAAAAAGATCAAGTTGAATTTTTGGAAGATGGCATTGCAATCAAACTGAATCCTGTGGCTGAAGGGAAAAATTCTGAGGTGATGAAGAACTCAATCGTTTTAAAAGTATTGGGAGGTAATGTACCTTATTCAACTTGTAGTTTTGATTTGAGAAAACAATGGAACCAATTTGGTGATTTCACATGACTTCAATTGGAATGAATTGGATACTTTGGTCCTTTAAAAACAAAGATGTGGTGGATGAAATTTTAAATGGTGGACCTTGGTATGTTATGGATTCATTGTTGGAATGGACGGTTGGTTCCTGCATTTGATCCATATTCGTTAAGGGTATTCTCTGCCCAGTTTGGATTAGACTTCCAGCCTTCCTCTATACTGTTGGGATGAAGGCAACCTTGCTAGTATAGCTTCTCGGTTTGGTACACCTATCTATTTGGATGGAAATACTTTTAGGTGGGGAAGAAAGAATTTGCTCGCATTTGTGTGAAAGTTGATCTGGAAAAAAAACTCCCAAATGGTGTGTGGATTGATGGTATGCTGGTAGATTCTTCCAAAGAGTCGAAATATGAAAAAATCAACTTACTTTGCTATCATTGTGGTTGTGTAGGACATGAGCTCAACACATGTCCTGAAAAAGTTGCTCAAGGTATCAAGGATCAGTCTAAGAACACGCTGAAACCATCATATCTGCTGAAAAGAATTCGGTTGGAACGAAACATAATGCTGTGACAAAGGTGGAGTATGGCCCCTGGATTCATGTTCAAGTTCAAAAACAGACGGAACTACAACAATGCTAATGGTTTAGAAGTAACAAAAGCAGGCAAAATTAAAGAAAAGTGAGGTGGGTAAACAAAGCATAAATGTTGAGCAAACAAGTGCAGATTTCTGAGAAGAATTCAAAAGACTGTGTTATTATGGACAGATTACAGAAATTAATGGAAAAGTACTATGGAAGTCAGTCCAAGATCAAAGAGAGGAGGTTCAACTAAAAAAATGCTTTTGAAATCCTTAGTGAGGAGAAAGGATTGTGATAATTCTGAACCATGGAAGATGACAGAAATCTGCTATATAAAAAGATGGAGATATACAAACTAATGCTATGGAAGAAGGTAAACATCTTTGTCTAAATCTGTTAAAAATAACTTGCAAAGGAACTCAAGTCATTGGGGCCGATTGATCATGATACTAAGAAGAAGAAGAGAGAAGGACGTTTGGTGTCCACAAGAGGGTTAACTCCCCTTCACTCATTTAATGTCTTCTCTTTTTATTCTGGAATTGCAGAGGAGCTAGGAAAGAGAAGCTGCTCTGCTCTTACTTAAAGAAGTGGTTAAAGATCAAAGATGTTTTTTTCGTGGTCTTATGGAAACAAAAATCAATAATATCAATAGATTGGTGTTGATATGCTCATTGGAAAAGATTGGGATTTCTTTCATTTACCCTCAGTGGGACTTTCTGGGGGCATCCTAGTTCTTTGGAACTAAAAAATTGTTAACTTGTGTTTTAATGATTCTTCTTCTCAATGATGGTGGGAGATCTTTCTATCTCTAGGATGGGATCCTGGAGAATTGCTACTGTCTATGGTAGTAGTGTGTTGCAAAGAAAGGAAAGGTTATGGAGCTTGCTCAACAATTGTATGGATGTTCTACTCCTTCTACATTGGTGGGGACTTCAATTGTGTGCTTAACAAGGATGAGAAAAAGAGGTGGCAAAAGGTTCCTTTTTTCTAAAGGACCTAGAGATATGAAGGAATTCATGGACTAGCAATGATTTCCATCATGTGGGTATCATTGGACAAGTTTACTTGGTGACAACAATAAAGCAGGTAATTCTAGAATTGGGGAGAGGCTTGATAGATGTATTCTTAACTCAAAGCCTTGAGAATACTTCCTACTGCTACTACTATACTCTTGCTCGGGTGGCTTCGGATCATAGCCCCATCATCTCAAAATGATTGATAAAGTTCGGTTGAACTCAAAAATAATTAGATATGCGGGACACTTGGAGATTGTATCCAGCGGCGAGAAGTATTGTATACCACTCTTTGGAGAAAGAAGGATGGTGGAGAGGAAGTTTGATTCTTCAAAAGAAAATTAATAGAACTCTAAAGGCACTATTTTATTGGAGTAGAAGCAAATGCAAGAAACTTACTGATCTTAAAGTTAAGTTGAAGATGGAAATTCTGGATCTTCAAACTAAAGAAGCCTTGGGGAGTGGATGGACGGATCAAGACTTGCTTATGCTTAGAAGCAAGATACATGAGCTCAATGTTACCTTGAAGAGGCTTTCTACTTGGTGGAATCAAAGAGCAAAGGCAAGATGGATTGAAGAAGGTGATTTTAACTCCAAGCTTTTCCACAATTTTGCCACGGCTAGAAGAAATGGTAATAGAATTAACCAAATCAAGGGATACTCAAAACAATATGCATATTGCAGAGGAAGAAATTGAAAATGTGTTTATTCAACATTTTGAAACAAAATGGAAGAAGAGGAATTGCCAGCTCACGGGTGGGCTGAAATTTCTGAAAATCAGAAACTCAACTTTGATGACCTAAAGGCTTTTAATCAAAATTTTACTGCTATGGAGCTCAAGGAATCAGTCTTCCAACAAGGCATATAATCATCCCCTGGTATGGATGGTCTTACTTCCTCATTTTATAAGCACTATTGGGATATTACTTAGAAAGAAACTATGGAATGCTATAAATAGTTTTTTTACTAAAGGGCAAATGAAATAAAGAGTGGAAAGATACTCTTATTGTTTTGATTGCTAAAATAAAAAATCCCTTGCTTCCATCCAATTTTTGCCCTATTAGTCTTGCCAAACAAACTACAAAATGTTGCTTCCATGATAGTCAATAGATTGAAAGATTGTATGTCTAAGATGATATCTGAAGAACAAATGGCTTTCATTCCTGGTAGATCTATTTCTGAACACTGTCTTTTGGCTAAGAGATAATCCATAAGTTTAAATTTCCAAGAACAAAAAGGGTTTGATGGCTCTTAAGCTTGATATGGCACAAGCTTAT
The DNA here is from genome assembly GCA_022539455.1 of Dendrobium nobile. Lineage (NCBI taxonomy): Eukaryota > Viridiplantae > Streptophyta > Magnoliopsida > Asparagales > Orchidaceae > Dendrobium > Dendrobium nobile. The sequence goes on along the minus strand of CM039722.1, from coordinate 2,268,625 downwards.
GATAGTATGGGATGGCCAACTCTTGAAAAAGTCCTCATTTGTGTATGGTTTTCCTTCTCACTTTACTAATCTCATTTTGGAATGTGTTATTGATGTTAGATTCTCCATTATTATTAATGGAAGAAATTCCAAATGGATTAAGGCTCTAGTGGTTTTCGTCAAGATGTCCCTTATCTCCCTACCATTATATTTTGTGCTCTAATTGCTTTCTAATGCTATTCTTCAAGGGGTAATAACATTGTGTATTTCATATCTCTCCTAGAGGTCCAAATATTACCCATCTCTTATATGCTGATGATGTTATCATTTTTTCTCAGTCTCCAAAGCTATTGCTAAAGAGGTGAAAAAACATTGTAGATGATTTTTGTTGTTGGGCGGCCAAGAATTAACACCAATAAAATCTCAAATTTTGTTTAGGAATGCTGTTAATAATCGTATGAAGAAAAGATCTCTAAAATTTGAACTTCAAAGCTGTCAAGGGATGAAGCTATCTTGGAATCAAAATTATCTCTTAACCAACTTAGAGCTGCAGATTTTCATGATGTACTTACTAATATGATGGATAAGCTTAATGCTTGGGGAAGGAAATTTCTTTCTTTAGATGGTAAGATCACTCTTATCACTAGTTCTTTTTTAACAATGCCTGATTTTTTTATTACTCATTCCATGATTCCAAAGAAAGTGTTGCTCACCATGGAAAAAATCTATAGAAATTTTATTTGGAATAAGCAAAATGGTAGTTATGGAATTCACTACATTGCTTGGGAAATATTTATGTAAACCAAGAAGTATGGGAGGCTTAGGTTTACATTCTCCTATATGAAAATGGGCCTTTAAGAGCTAATCTTGCTTGGAATTTCCTTATTAAGCCAAATACTCTTTTCCATAGAGTGATGAGTTCTAAATATGGCAATGGTATCTTGAAGGATACTAATAATAAGAAACTACTCTAAAGCTTGGAAAATCCTCCTTGATGGTGGTAAGTTTCTCAACAACTTTCTAGATGGAGCATTGGAAATGGCAAAGATATCAATGTGTTGAATGACATTTGGATTTATGACAAATGTATCAACCAATGGCCAACTTTTATTGATAGTACAGCATTGGAAGGAAAATGTGTTCATCATCTTATGAAGAATGGCCAATGGGATTATTCTCTTATAGAGAAGTGGTTCCATCATGAACTCTTGAATGCTATCAGCAATACATGTGCATTCCCGACTGTGCTGACAAGGTGGAGCTGCAAAAAATCTGTCACGGTAAAAAAATCTCAGGTTTGGCTTTTGAACAAGTATTAAATAGAAGATTTAATTTCATGGAAGAAGGTTATTACAAGTGGCTCAACAAACTCAAACTTAGCAAAAAGGTGGAAACGTTTTGGTGGAGACTTGGCAATGCTTCTATTCCAACAATTTATATCTTAAGAACCGAAAGCTTTTTGATGAGGATGCTTGTGCGAGAGGATGTGATATGGTGGAAGATATGAGCATATTAGTGTTGATTGCAAACACTTGGTGGACATCATCAATCAACTCAATGCTTGGCGTATTCCTATTCCTACTTTTAACTCCTTGGATCATTGTTTAACTGAACTTAAACAAATTTCTGGTAAAAATCTTGGAGTGGTACAGATTTATTGTACCATTGTTTACTTCTCTTAGAAGAATAGGAACGAGATAAAGCATGGAAAATCTGCTCTTCCTTATTATGCTGTAGCTGCTATGCTTTATTTGTACCTCACTAAAGCTACGTCTATCTTTCTTACTGGAGCACTAATCTCCTTAGGGAGTCTTCTATTTCTTGGTGCCCCCCACCGAAAGATTGGTGAAAATCAATGTTGATGCTTCATTAACTCCTTCGGGACTAGCTGTATTGGTGGAATCTTCGAGATTGCTTTGGGAGATTCATTCTTGCATTTGGGAGACATTGATACATTGTGATATTGGCTCATTTGGAGTTGGATGCTATACTCTCGGTCAGAGATTATGTCAAAATGCGGATGAAAGATTCAAAGGAGTCATTATTGAAACTGACAATTTGAATGTTATCAAATACATTCAAAATTCTTTGAAGCAAGTCAAAGGTGCTATGACCTCAAGCTAGTAAGTGATTCTTTATTTGTAAGTGATTTCACTAATAGTTTTTGTACATGCTCATAGAGAATGTAATAAGGTAGCCAACTTATGTGCTACTATGGCTTACGGATGATAGCTTTTACTTTGATAGTTTTTCTTTTGATGATATCCCTCCCTTGATGTTAATTTAATCAAGGTAGAATATCATCCCCCTGCTGATTGTAATTAGTCTTTTTTTCCTATTAATGCAATTGCATTTTCCTCAAAAAAAAAAAAATACATGCTATATATAAGCATTATACACACTATGTACATGATATGTATAAGTATTATAAATATATGTACAAGTTTATACATGCTATGTACAAACATTAAACATAAATTATATAAGTTTATACATGCTATGTACAAGCATTTTACACACATCGTACAAAGTTTGTGCATGCTATGTATAAGTATTACACACATTATGTATAAGGATTATATATATCATGTATAAGTTTATACACGCTATATACATAGTATATATAAATTTATTCATATTGTTTAATGCTTATGAATAGTATATATAATGCTTGTACATAGCATATATAAATATGTCCATAGTTTGTATAATATTTGTATATACTATTAAACATAGTGTAGAATGCTTATATAAACTTATATATAATACGTATAATTCATATATAATGTGTGTGCAATACTAGTATATAGTGTGTACATAGTGTATATAATGCTTGTACATAACATATATGAACTTATACATAATGTGTATAATGATTATACATAGCAAATATAAACTTATTCATAACATATACATGTTTATATAAACTTTTATATAGTATGTATAATACTTGTACATAGCATGTATAATGCTTATACATAGCGTGTATAAACTTGCACATAATATATAAAATTTTTGTATATGATGTTTATAAACATGTTATATACAAGCATTATACATGCTATATAAAATTATTATACACACTACGTATAAATTTATACAAATATTATGCATACTTTATAGAAGTTTATACATGTTATCTATAAATAATATACACACTATATACATGTACATGCTATTTACAAGCATTATATATATTATATATAAGTTTACATATTCTATGTATAAGCCTTATAAGTACTAGGTATAAGTTTTATACACACTATATATATGTTTTACATGCAATATAAAAAAATTATACACAATATATACAAGTTTATAAATGATATGTACAAGCATTTTACACACTATAAATAATAATTGTACACACCATGTATAAATTTATACAAGTATATGTAAGCATTATACGCACTATGTACATTATATATATAAGTATTATACACACTAAGTATAAGTTCGTATATAAGCAATATAGAAACTATATACAAGTTTGTACATACTATGTACAAGTATTATACATACTATATACAAGTTTGTACATACTATGTACAAGTAATATACACACTATGTACAAGTTTATACAAGTATTATAGATGCTATGTACAAGCATTATACATATTATATATAAGTTTATATAAGTATTATACACACTATATACAAGTTTGTACATTCTATATACAAGCATTATACACACTATTTATAAGCATTATATACACTATGTATAAGTTTATTCAAATATATACACACGCTATGTACAAGCATTATACATACAATGTACAAATTTATACACACTATATATAATGATTATACAAACTAAGAATAAGTTTATACATATTATGTACAGGTTTATACACACTACATATAAGGATTACACACACTATTTATAAGTTTATACACGCTATATAAATAATTTTTGCACCATATATGTAAGTTTATAAATGCTATGTATAAGTCTTATACAAACTATGTATAAGTTTATAAATGCTATATTCATAATTTTTACACACTATGTGTAAGTTTATACACGCTATGTATAGGCATTATATATGCTATGTATAAATATTATACAGACTATGTACATGTTTATACAAATATTGTACATGTTATGCATAAGTTTATACATACTATGTATAAGCATTATACACCTTATGTATAAGTTTATACACATTATGTATAAGCATTATATACACTATGTATATGATATATACAAGCATTGCACATATTGTATACATGAATTATACATATTTTATATAAGTTTATACAAGTATTCTACACTACATTCAATATTTATACACGCTATATACAAGCATTATACACACTATTCATAAGTATTATACACTATGAATAAGTTTATATACACTATGTATAAGTTTTTACAAGATATATATTAGCATTGTACATGCTATATTCAAGTATTATACAAACTATATAAATGTATTATACACATTACATATAAGTTTATACAAGCATTATGCACACTATAGAGAAGTTTATACAAGCTATATATAAGTAATATAAATACTATGTACAAGTTTATACACGCTAAGTACAAGTATTATACATATTATGCTTAGGTTTGAACCTACTATATATAAGCATTATAAATACTATGTACAAGTTTAATAAACTCTATATACAAGTTTTACATGCAATATACAAGCATTATTCACACTATGTATTAGCTTATACTTGATATATACAAACATTTTACACACTATAAATAAGAATTATTCATACTATTTATAAGTTTATACACACTATATATAATCATAATACAAACTATGTACATGGTATGTATAAGTATTATACATACTATGTACAAGTTTGTAGATCCTATGTATAAGAATTATATATAAATTATACAAGTTTATACATGCTATATATAAGAATTTTACACACTATATACTAGTTTGTATATACTATACATAAATATTATACACACTATATACAAGTTTAAACACACTATATAAAAATTTATACATGCTATATACAAGCATTATACACACTATGTATATGTTTATAAATACTATATATAAGTATTATAAAAATTATGTACAAGTTTATACATGCTTTGCACAAATATTATACACACTATTACAAGTTTATACAAGTATTATAGATGCTATGTACAAGCATTATACACATTATGTACAAGTTTATACAAGCATTATACACACTATATATAACTTTATACATTCTATGTACAAGCATTATACTCACTATTTATAAGCATTATACACACTATGTATAAGTTTATTTAAACATTGTACACACACTATATACAATCATTATACAGACTATGTACAAGTTTATACATGCTATTTATAAGGTTTATTCATACTATGAATAAGTTTATGCACATTATGTATATTTTTATACACGCTATGTATAAGGATTATACACACCATGTATAAGCTTATACATGCTATATACATAATTTTTATACACAATATTCAAGTTTATACATATTTTGTATAAGACTTATACATACTATATATAAGTTTATAAATACTATATATATAATTTTTCACACTATGTGCAAGTTTATACATGCTATGTATAAGCGTTATACATGCTATGTATAAGTATTATACATACAATAAAAAAGTTTATACAAATATTGTACATGTTATCTACAAGTTTATACATTTTATGAATAAGTATTATACACATTGTGGATAAGTTTCTATACGTTATTTACAAGCATCATACACATAATGTACATGCTATATACGAGCATTGCACACTCTGTATACATAAATTATATACATTATATATAAGTTTAAACACACATTCTAGACTATGTACAATCCTATATATTAATATTATACACATTATGTATATATTTATACACGATATGTAGAAGCATTATACACACTATTCATAAGTATTATATACTCTAAATAAGTTTAGATACACTATGTATTAGTTTATATAAGTTATATATATGTACTGTACATGCTATATACAAGCATTATACACACTATATAAAAGTATTATACATATTACGTATAAGTTTATACAAATATTATGCATGCTATATAGAAGTTTATACACATTGTCTATAAATAATATACACACTATGTAATTGTTTAAACACCCTAGTACAACCATTATACATATTAAGTATTAGTTTTTATATACTAGATATAAGCAATATAAATACTATGTACATATTTTATATACAATATGTATAAGTTTTACATGCAATATATAAGTATTATAAATAATATATACTAGTTTATACATGATATGTACAAGTATTTTATACACTATAAATAAGAGTTATACACAATATATATAAGTTTATACGTGCTATATATAAGCATTATACATACTATATACATGATATGTATAAGTATTATACACACTATATAAAAGTTTATACATACTATGTATAAGACTTATACTTGAACTATATAAGTTTATGAACACTATGTACAAGAATTTTACACACTATATACAAGTTTGTATATGTTATATACAAGTATTATACACACTATGTATAAGTTTATACACGCAATATACAAGTTTACAAACACTATACACAAGTTTATACATGCTATATACAAGCATTATACACACTATGTATATGTTTGTAAACATTAAATATAAGCATTATAAAAATAATGTACAAATTTATACATGCTATGTACAAGCATTATATACACTATGTACAAATTTATACAAGCATTATACACACTATGTACAAGTTTATACATTCTATATACATGCATTATACACTCTATTTATAAGCATTATACACACTATGTATAAGTTTATTCAAATATTATACACACGTTATGTATAAGCATTATACATACTATGTATAAGCTTATACACACTAAGTATAAAAATTATACAAATTATGAACATGTTTATGAACATTATATATATATTTATACACGCTATTTATAAGGATTATACACATCATGTATAAGTTTATACATGCTATTTATAAGTTTATAGATACTATATACATAATTTTTACACACTATGTGCAAGTTTATCCACTCTATATACAAGTATTATACATACTATGTATGAGTTTATACATACTACGTATAAGTTTATACTAATATTATTCATGTTATGTACAAGTTTATACTTGCAATGTATAAGCATTATACGCTTTATGTATAAGTTTATACATGTTATGTACAAGCATTATACACACTATGTACATGCTATATACGAGCATTGCATGCACTGTAATTATGAATAATAAATATTATATATAAATTTATACAAGCATTCTACACTATGTTTAATGCTACATACAAGTATTATACACACTATATACATATTTATACACGATATGTATACGCTTTATATAAACTATTCATAAGTATTATATGCTATGAATAAATTTATATTTACTATGTATAAGTTCATAGAATCTATATATATGCATTGTACATGTTCTATACAAGCATCATACACACTATATAAAAATATTCTACACACTACGTATAAGCTTATAAAAGTATTAAGCATAATATGTACAACTTTATACATGCTATCTATAAATAATAAACATTATGTACAAGTTTATACATGCTATATACAAGTATTATACATATTATGTATAAATTTGTACACACTATGTATAAATATTAAAAATACTATATATAAATTTGTACACACATTATAAATACAAGTATTATAAACATTATGTACAAGTTCATACACGATATGTACAAGCATTTTACACACTATAAATAAGAATTATACACACTATGAATAAGTTTATACACGGTATATATAAGCATTATACACATTTTTTATATGATATGCATAAGCATTATACACATAAAGCACAAGTTTATACATGCTATGTATAAGCATTATACATAAATTATACAAGTTTATACATGCTATGTATAAGAATTTTACACACTATATATAAGTATTATACAAACTATATATTTGTTTAGACACGCACTATACAAGTTTATATACACTATAACATGTTTATACATGCTATATATAAGAATTATACACACTATATATTTGTAAACACTATATAGAAGCATTAAAAAAATGTACAAGTTTGTACAAGCTATATACAAGCATTATACATAATATGTATAAGTTTATACAATCATTATAGATGCTATGTACAAGCATTATACACACTATGTACAAGTTTATACATTATATGCATAAGTATTATACACCTTATTTACAAGCATTATACACACTATTTATAAGTTTATTCAAATATTATACACACGATATGTACAAGCATTATACAGACTATGTATAAGTTTATGCACGCTATGTATATGGATTATATTAGCTATAAAAATATTTATGCACATTATGTACAAGTTTAAACAAGCTATGTATAAGGATTATACATACCATGTATAATTTAATACACGTTATATACATAATTTTTATACATTATATGCAAGTTTATACATGCTGTGTATAAGGCTTATAAATATTACATATAAGTTTGTAAATGCTATAAATATAATTTTTACACACTATGTCCAAGTATATACGCTATGTACAGACATTATACATGCTATGTACAAGTATTTTATACACTATGTATAAGATTATAAAAACATTAAACTTGCTCTATATAAGCATTATACACATTAAGTTTAAGTTTATACATAGTATGTACAAGCATTATACACACTATGTACACACTATATACAAGCATTGCACACACTGTATATAAGATTTATAAATATTATATATAAGTTTATATAAGCATTCTACACTACGTTCAATGCTATATACAAGTATGATACACATTATGTGCATTTTTATATACACTATGTACAAGCATTATACATTCTGAATAAGTTTATGTACACTGTGTACAAGTATATACAAGCTATATATAAGCATTGTATATGCTATATACAAGCGTTATACACGCTACATAAAAGTATCATACATACTACGTATAAGTTTATACAAGAATTATGCATACTATGTAGAAGTTTATACATTCTATCTATAAATAATATACACACTATGTATAGGTATTATATATATTATGTATAAGCTTGTACACATTATGAATAAGTATTATAAATACTATGTATAACTTTTATACACACTATGTATAAGTTTTACATGAAATATTTAAGTATTATACACACTATGTACAAGTTTATACACGATATGTACAATATATACAAGCATTTTACAAATTATAAATAATAATTATACACACTATATATAAGTTTATATACGCTATAAATAAGTATTATACATAATATATATATGATATGTATAAGTATTGTACACATTATGTACAAGTTTATACATGCTATGTACAAATATTATACATGAATTATACAAGTATATAAAAGCTATATACTAGTATTTTACACACTATGTACAGGTTTGTACATGCTATATACAAGTATTATACATACTATATAAAAGTTTATACATACAATGTATAAGTTCATGCACACTATATACAAGTTTATACATACTTTGTACAAGCATTATAAAAACTATGTATATATTTATAAACACTATATATAAGCATTATTAAAATTATTTACAATTTTATGCATGCTATGTGCAAGCTTTATACACAATATATCCAAGTTTATACAAGTATTATAGAAGCTATGTACAATCATTATACACACTATATATAAGTTTATATAAGAATTATACAAATTAAGTACATGTTTATATATTCTATATATAAGTATTATACACACTATTTACAAGTATTATACAAACAAGGTAAAAGTTTATTCAAACATTATACATACGCTATGTACAAGCTTTATATAGACTATACATAAGTTTATACATACTATGTATATAGATTATATAAACTTTGAACAAGTTTATGCACATTAAGTATAAGATTATACATGCTATGTATAAGAATTATAGACACCACGTATAAGTTTATACACACTATATACAAAATATTTTTGACACTATGTGCAAGTTTATACATGCTATGTATAAGACCTATACAAACTATGTATAAGTTTATAAATGTTATTTACAAAATTTTGACACATGTAATTTTATACACGCTATGTACAAGAATTATACATGCTATGTACAAGTATTATACACATTATGTATAAGTTTATACAAACATTATACATGTTCTGTATAAGTTTATACATGCTATGTATAAGCATTATACACATTATGTATAAATTTATACATGTTATGTAGAAATATTATACACGCTATATACGTGCATTGCACACTATATATATCAATTATACATATTATATATAAGTTTATACAAGCATTCTATACTACGTTCAATACTATATATAAGTATTATACACACTATGTATATATTTATATATAAGCATTATACTCACTATTTTTAAGTATTATACACTATGAATAAGTTTATATATACTGTATAAGTTTATACAAGTTATATATAAGCATATATGCTATATACAAGTATTATAAATACTATAAAAAAGTTTTATACATACTACGTATAAGTTTATACAAGCATTATGCATACTATATAGAAGTTTATACAAGCAATATATAAAAAATATTTACACTATGTATAAGCTTATACTTGCTATGTACAAGTATTATACATATTATGTATAAATTTGTACACACTACAGATATGAATACTATGTATAACTTTTATTTACAATATATATAAGTTATATAAGTAATATACAAGTATTATACACACTATGTACAAGCATTTTTCACAATATGTACAAGCATTTTACACATAATAAATAAGAATTATACACTATATATAAGTTCATACATGCTATATTTAAGCATTATACCCACTATGTACATGGTCTATATAACTATTATACAAACTATGTATAAGTTTATACATGCTATGTACAAGCATTATATATGAATTAAATAAGTTTACACATGCTATATACAAGTATTTTACACACTATGTACAAGTTTGTACATGCTATATACAAGTATTATACACACTTTGTATAAGATTATACATGTAATGTATAAGTTCATGTTCACTATATACAAGTTTATACATGCTTTGTACAAGCATTATAAAAACTAAGTATATGTTTCTAAACATAATATACAAGCATTATAAAAACTATGTATAATTTTATACATGTTATATACAAGCATTATACACACTATGTATAAGTTTATACATAGTTTATATAATGATTATACATAGCATGTACAGACTTGAACATAGTTTAATAATGCTTATATATGGTATTTATAAACATATTTATAATGTGTATAATGCTTATATATAGCATGTATAAACTTGTATATAGTGTGTATAAACTTGTATATAGTGTGTATGATAATTGTACATAGCATGTACAAATTTATATATAGTGTGTCAAATGCTTATACATAGCGTGAATAAACATATATAATTCATGTATAATTCTTGAACATAGTAAGTATAAATTTGTACATAACGTATATGATACTTATACATACCATATACATATTATGTATAATGCTTATATAATGTATGTATAAACTTTTATATAGTATGTATAATTCTTATTTATACTGTGTAAAATGCTTGTACATATCATGTATAAATTTGTACATAGTGTGTATTATACTTGTATATTGCATGCAAAATTTATACATTATGTGTATAAACCTTATACATAGTTTTTATAATGCTTATACATAGTATGTATAAACTTATATATAATATGTATAATGCTTATACATAATGTGTATAAACTTATATATATTACATATATTATTTATAGAAGCGTATATAAACTTCTATATAGTATGCATAATGCTTGTATAAACTTATACGTAGTGTGTATAATATTTTTATATATAGTGTATAATGCTTGTATATAGCATGTGCAATGGTTATATATAGCTTGTATAAACTTGTACATAATGTATATAAACTTATTCAGAGTGTGTAATACTTATGATTAGTGTGTTTAATGCTTGTACATAGTGTGTATAATACTAGTATATAGCATTGAACGTAGTGTTGAATGCCTTTATAAACTTATATATAATGTGTATAATTCATGTATATAGTGAGTGCAAAGCTCGTATATAGCGTGTACGTAATGTGTATAATATTTATACAAAACGTGTATAAACTTATACACAATGTGTATATTACTTATACATAGCATGAATAAATTTGTACAAAACATGTACAATATTTATATAAACTTGTACAAGTTATGTATAATACTTATACATATTATGTATAATGCTTGTATATAGCGTGTATAAACTTTCACATAGTGTGTAAAATTTATGTATATAACAATTATAAACATATACGTAGTATGTATAAGCCTTATACTTAACATGTATAAACTTAAACATAGTGTGTAAAAACTATGTATATAGCATGTATAAACTTATACATGGTGTGTATAATCCTTATACATGGTATGTATAAATTTGTACATAATGTGCATAAACTTGTTCATAGTTGGTATAATCTTTATACATAACGTGTATAAACTTGTATGTAATATGTATAATGTTTGTACAAAGCATGTGTATAATATTTGAATAAACTTGTAAATAGTGTGTATAATGCTCATACATAAAATATATAAACTTGTATATAGTGTGTATAATACTTGTATAAACTTGTACATAGTGTGTATAATATTTGTACATAGCACCCATAATACTTTTATAAACTTGTACAAAGTGTGTATAATGTTTGTATATAGCATGTACAAACTTGAACATAGTTTTCATAGTACTTATATATAGTTTTTACGAACATATATAAAGTGTGTATTATGCTTGTGAATAGAATGTATAAACATGTTTATAGTGTGTATAAATATGTACATTGTGAGCACAAACTTGTACATAGTGTGTATAATTCTTATACATAGTATATACAAACTTATAAACAGTGTGTATAATACTTGTAAATAGCTTGTATAAACTTGTATAATTCATGTATAATGCTTGTACATAGCATGTATAAACTTGTTCATAATGTTTATAATACTTATGCATATCATGTACATAGTGTCTATAATGCTTATATATAACATGTATAAACATATAGATATTATATAGAATACTTGTACATATTATGTATAAACTTGTACATAAAGTGTATAATACTTGTATATTATATATAAAACTTATACCTAGTGTGTATAAAATGTTTATATAGCATGTATGATGCTTGTATATAGAATATACAAAGCTTTTATATAGCTTGTATAAACTTGTACAAGATGTATATAAACTTACTCAGAGTATACAATATCTAAGAATAGGGTGTATAATGCTTGTACATAGCGTATATAAATATGTACAGTATGAATAATACTTTTATATAGCATTGAACGAGGTGTAGAATATTTATATAAACTGATATATAATGTGTATAATTCATGTATACATTGTGTGCAATGCTCGTATAGAGCATGAATATAGTGTGTATAATACTTGTACATAACGTGTATAAACTTATACATAATGTTATAATCCTTATACATAGCATGTATAAACTTGTATATAATATATATAATTTTTGTATAAATTTATACATAATGTGTATAATACTTCTATATAGCATATATAATGCTTGAACATAGTGTGTATAAACTTGTATATAGTATGTAAAAATTATGTATATAATGTTTATAAATTTATACATAGTATGTATAAGCCTTATACATAGCGTGTATAATACTTGTATAAACTTATTCATAGTTTGTTTAATCCTTATTCATAGCGTTTATAAATTGATACATAGTCTATATAATGTTTGTAAATAGTGTGTATAATATTTTTACATTGAATGTATAAACTAATACATAGTGTGTATAATACTTGTACATAATGTGTATAATGCTTATACATAGAATCTATAATACTTCTATAAACTTGTACATAGTGTGTATAATGCATGTGCATAGCATGTATAAATTTGTACATAGTTTTTACAATGCTTATATATAATGTTTACAAATATATATAGTATGTATCATGCTTGTTTATAACATGTATAAATTTGTATATAGTGTGTATAAATTTGTATATTGGATGTATAAAACTTGTATATAGTGTGTATAAACTTGTATATACTGTGTATAATGCTTGTACATAGAATGTATAAATGTGTACATAATGTGTATAATGCTTGTCTAAACTTGTACATAGTGTGTATAATACTTGTACATAGCATGTATAAACTTGTACATAGCATGTGAAATGCTTGTCCATAGCATGTATAAACTTGTATAATTCATGTATAATGCTTATATATAGCATATGTAAACATGTACGTAGTGTATATATTACTTATACATACCATATACATAGTGTGTATAATACTCAAATATAGCGTGTATAAACTTAAAGATAGTGTATATAATTCTTATTTATAGTGTATAAAATGCTTGTACATATCATGTATAAACTTATACATAGTGTGCATAATATTGTAAATGTATTTTTATGGTTTATACTTTTAATGTTAGCAAACACTATGACTTTTTCGGAACCAGCTCAAGATCGGGTAGACTAGGTATGAGTCAGTCTGTATTTTTCTTTTTCCATTTCTTGAGTCAATTGTAAAGTTTCTGATGCTAAGTAACCCTAAACACACACACTTGATAGATTTTTTTGACTGAATTAGAATTTCTGTTTTTTTACTCACATCATCCCGGACGATATTTATATCATTCTGGATGATAGAGTTCAAAACAAAAACCAACTAATCAATCATCATAGTTAAGGCAGCCATCATTAGCCAATCGGCCTAAACAATACAAGTATTGGTAAGTATGATAGGTTTAAAACATAAAGAATCAGCCTCCATGATGTATTTAGGCATTCTTTAGTTTTAGAAATCGGCCAAGATGATCTTGTATCGTCCTGGACGATTTGATACAATTATGCCTAATTTAATCTAGTAATTAAAGAAAGCAATTAAGAATGATTGATACGATCACATCGTCCTGGATGATTGTATGATCGGCCGGGACGATCAGTTCAAAAACCTTAGTTGCTCCTGGACGATCAATATCGGACAACTTAAATTTCGGGCGATTGTCTAGCCGATCTAGATTAGCCAGCTCAGATTCTGGGTGATGCTCTGGACAATTTTTCTCTTATTTGAACTAATCATTCGAGCCGATCGTGAGATCGGTTTGGACTATCAAGCTATTTTAGAATCATCAAGAACTCTTTTGAGAGCGATTGTCTGGCCGATGGTTTATGATTTAAACTAATCATACAGGATGATTTGTTATTATCCTAGAAGATTGGAACACCTTTCTTCTATTCATCCCAGATTGTCCCGGCTGATTAGGCTTAAATTACACTGATTGTATAGGACGATATACCTATTGTCCTAGACGATAATGTCGGCAACTTGATATTAATGAGCTATTTTAAAGCTCTTCTATTTAAGAGCTATTGTTCAATGTTTTGAATAATCTTTTGCTATTGTCTTGACCTGAGAAAGTCTATACGAGAGAGAGAGAGAGAGAGAGAGAGAGAGAGAGAGAGAGAGAGAGAGAGAGAGAGAGAGAGAGAGAGAGAGAGCGAGAGAGAGAGAGAGGATCTTGTGAGGGGGATCTTGTGAGGGAGATTCACAAGGGTTTCTCAAAGCATTATTCCACTTCTTCTTCCACTAGAGCCTTTTATCCATGGAAGGGTTGGGAGAGGTAAGCTTCAGCGATCGATCAAGGTTCTCTGCCTGCTTCAAAATGAAGCAAAAGGAGTTGGGTTCTTTGCCATGCCGGGGGTGGCAAAAAGAAGATTTTTATAAGGGCTTCTCCGCCTTGTTGTGGGTGCAAAAGGAGAGTCACTTTGGTAGTACAATACTTGGAGGGTGCCTCTGGAGAGTGGATGTAGGTCGAGTTGACCGAACCACTAAAAACCCTTGTGTTCTTTTTACTGCTTCCGCATTTAATTTTTTTGCATTTATTTTCTGTGGTGATTTTTGTTTGAGCTTTGTTATGCTTTGGTTAAAGTTTTTTTTTAAATACCAATTCACCCGCCCTCTTGGTTAGCCTTGGGCTAGTTCATAAGGGCCTAACATCTCTACCAAACTTTCAAGTGGTATCAGAGCAGGATTCATAAAAATTGATTTTGAAAAGCTTTTGAATTTTTATCCAAGGCTATCTTTGGGAATCATAACACAACAGAAGGATATTCTATTATACGACCACCCTTGTTTTATAATCTTCCTTTTGATTTTTGGAAGACTTGCATGTCTACTTTTGTACAATCAACTGATATTCTCCACCTTCTCATGAACTTAATGGAATTAAAACTGAAGTGCCTTTTACTGAATGGACTTTTAATGAAAGAGATCTAGCTCAACTTAATGCAAAATATTTGAAGTATTTTTATGTGCTTTAAAATCTGAAGATTATATGTGTGTTTCTTCTTTCTCTACTGGTAAAGAGATTTGGGATAGGTTGTGCATTACTTATGATGGAATCAATGAAGTTAATCAATCTCGTTTGAATATTCTCTTGCATGATTATAAACTTTTTTGTATGAAACCTTTTGAATCAAGTTCTGATATATATACAAGGTTTACTCAAGTTGTAACTTCTTTACATGCCTTAGGAAGAGAAATATCAAATTATGGAAAAGTAAACAAAATTTTGAGATGCTTGACTTCCTCTTTTGATGCTAAAATCATCGCCATTACTGTATCTAAAGATTTGAATACCTATTCAATTGATAACTTACTTGGCTCACTCATTGCTTTCAAGCAATGAGTGAATCAAAGAAATCTTGATGTAGGTGAGAAAAGAAGGAGAAAACTATGGCATTGAAGGCCAACAAAATAGACTCTGATTCTTTTGGGTCTGAAAGTGATGACATTGTCTAAATCAAAAGGCAATGCAAAAATATTCTAAGTAAGAATCAAAAGCATCATCAAAATTGGAGAAAAGGTAAGGATAACAGATATTCTAAGGGATCTTCTAATGTTGTTTATTTTGAATGCAAGAAGCTTGGACATGTCAAAGCTGATTATCCTACACTTCAGGATTACTCTAGCAAAGAAAAGAGTGAGGAGAAACCTAAGTTTAGGGAGCACAAGAAGAGAATTCAAAAGGCATTTTGGGCAGAATCTGCTTCTGATTCATCTAAAATGGAACCTGAAGAAGAAACAACAAATTTGTGCTTAATGGCAGAAGATCATCTTGATCAATGTGAGGAAGAAGAGGAATGTAAATAAACCTATGATCAATTGTTTAAAATTTATGAGAAAATTCATGCATCATACAAAAAACTTAGGAAAACTCATGCTAGTTTAAAATTGGAGCTTTTGAATTTACAAAAAGAGCATGAAATTATTCTCAACAATCATTCAACGATTGATTCAAATCATATAGCTTTACATGAAGAATTTGATGAATTAAATAAAAATCATTTGGGATTGATTGATGAGCATGAATCATTAAAAGCTTCACACACCTCATTTGAATCTGATTTTTAAAAATCTAAAGAGATGAAGCAAAATTTGAGGATTAAAAATGCTTCTTTAGAAAGTACTAACTCGAGATTTAAAAATTAATTAGAAACAATTAAGAAAAATTGGACGACACCAACTTTTGATCTAAAGCCAAGACCTTGGAAGAGGCATTATAACCCGAACCATTTAAGAAATCTCTTTCCTGATGTTAGTATTTTTCATGTGGCATGCTAGGACATATCTTACATACTTGCACTATTCATTATAGTACACATTGGATATGGAGACCCAAATTGCGTGATTCACAGCATAGCACACATACATTGCACTCTACTTTTCATAAGAAGGGACCCAAAACTTTTTGGTTTCCTAAATCTGACAGTTGTTGATTTTTATAGGAATGCTCTCACCAAAGACCTCTTGAGAAGCATATGATACTTGAAAAAATGGAGGCTCGTAGCTCATAATTAGTTAAACTTGCTGCTTAATAAATTCTTGATTTTCATCATTTTTGTCTTTTGTGTTAGCTTTTTTTATTTATTTTAGTTATTTTTACTTTGGGTTTCTTTCCCTTTATGATGATTTTTCCTATTTCTTAAATTTTGGAGATTTATATCCAATGATTAACATCTCTAAATTGGTTAGAGGGAGAAACATCGTTGATGGTTTCCCTCCCTCTAACCTCTTTTAGTGGTATAATTTTCTTCTCTAAACAAAAGTCTATCTCATATTAACAATTGGTTATTGAAAGTAAGATCTTTTCTACCTTGCTAAAGTAATCTACCTTATATTTATATTATTTAAAGCTTTTATATATCTTTCAAGTTAAATGAAATCTTGCCATTGCACTTATCATATAATTGCTCAAGTCTGCTTCGTGGTCTATTCTTCCTTATATTAGAGAGTGAGTTTTTCTTCTCTAATATTCGAAAGATCTAATAACAACTAATTATATTTTAAGAGATGTTAAAAAGGGATCTAGCTTGTAATAACAAAAAATAAAAAGGCCAATGAAGCCAAAAACAAAAGATACGCAATGACGACAAATTAAAAAATTTATATACACCAAAGTGTATCAAAAATAAAAAGATGCGCAAAGAGTGCCATTCAAATTGACAAGAGACATAAAATGAGCACACAAAAGACAAACTTACCCCTCTTTCAAACTTTTAAAATTTTAGAAGAATTCATGGGTTACTTATATTTTCAAAGGCTTGACTTCAAATATCATGATTGAGACAAATTGCTTTGGTATATTATTCTATAAGTTATTTTACTTTGTAACCAAGTTTTGAATGGATCTTCTTTTTACCCAATTTGTTTATTCTAAGTTAGGCAATTTGTTTTCAAAAGAAGATTTGTGCCCTGAAAGAAGTCCGAGCTAGGGTTAATAAGATCGGATATTCCACCATTTTTAGATTTTGACATTATTAACTCATTGATCTTTCGAATATTTAAAATTGTATTATATGAAAAATTTATCATATGCTACTTTGTAAAAACTCTAAAAAAAATAGAAATTTTAAAATTAAAAATTCTTTATTTATTTTTATCTTTTTTATTTTATCTTTATTGTTTTTAGATTGGTTTTATTGTTTGTGGGCTCTCTCTAATCTTCTCCATCTTTCCTTGATTTCTAAAATTTTATCACATTGTCCTGACCGATATTTTTATCGTCCTGGACTATTAGACTATATCTGTTCAAAATCCATTTACTGGACTTTTCTAACTTTGCTGAAATTTATCATTCTAGAAGATCCCATATCGTCATGGACGATCTGATCGAACTCTGTTACAATCATCTTGATCATCTTGGTCGATAAATATTTCATCCTGGCCAATACACCTAATCATCCTAGACGATACACGTGTCAGTACATTTAAAATCTTTAAAATCGCTTGGGACGATCCATTATTGGACAATCGTACTGGCCGATTCACTGTTCTCCCTGGATGATACACGTGGCACAGATTTAAAATATTTTAAATTTGGCCCATTTGATTCATTATTGAGCATCATCCTAGATGTTACACCTAATCAGCCTGGATGATCTATTTTTTCATCTATCGTTCGATCTGACTCCTCGGAATGATCGTTTGTGTCTAATCATCCCGGTTGATATCTGATCAGCCAGGATGATCGAACCATATTTTTGACCAATTGGCCTATGCGCAATTACTGAACTTGATCGTCCTATATGATTCTACGATCATCTTGGACGATACACCCGATTCTTTAAATTTAGCCAGATTTCAGCCATTTTTTCACACTTTCTTTCCCTTTGCTTTCTACTCTTTACTTGCTTATTATTCCTTGCTTATGGCTGGCAAAAAGCACGTTCGACAAACCTCTAGAAGCTCCTTGTGGGCCACACTGGACCTTCAATTTAGGGAGGCAGAAGATCAGGCTGCCTACCATTGGTACAAAGACTACGGGATCACTCTCTTTAGAACAATCAATCTTGTCCTCCTCTCATATACGATATTAGACCTATTCACTCATACTTCTCTATGTTTTATTCTTAACCTCGCTGTCCCCTTCCCTTCTAAACTTCTTTTCAAATTTTTTGCAAACCTCCGCAAAAACTCCTCCGACGCTGCCCTCACCTCCTATGTGAATCGATGCCCTGTCAAGATCATATACCAGGACTGTGCTGAACTATTGCACCATGGGGGATAAGTTGCATACCATTATCTCTGATCATGATTTTAACTGGTCTTCTACAAACCACTTTCTTTGCCACACCAAAGCACTTTTTCATGTTGGATAGACTAGCTCTTTACTCAAAGATGCTATGACAATCCAACATGTCCTTCGCACTTCCATTATTCTAAAAGCCGGGGACTGAGTCCACATCACTCCACTTCTTTCACTTACTACCTTTTACATCATAGCCCATAGAGAGTTTAATGCTACTAACCTGATCTTTCGATACATTAATAATTTGATAATAATCCGTGATCTAGGTCATAAGAGGAAACCAAACCTTGCTTTAGAACACCTCATAGCTTATGTTCTTGAAACCAAATATCAACTTCAATATTCTGCTCGTCCCGACCTTCAGCCTCCTTGCTACTCAAATAGTTTATTCAATGTCCTTCACTGTACTCGTCTCCACCCAGAAGATGAGGAAGCTCAGGGGGATGAGGAGGAGGAGGCTCCCACTCCCATTCTTGAATATGTTCCTCTCTGCCAGCACTCACAACTAGATCAGTTGGTGGAGGGATTTGATCAGTTGGAGGCCCGGTTTGATAGTTTTGTTACTCACCAGTAGCAGCAACATGATGAGGATATAGCCCACCAACAGTAGAAGCATGACCATGACATGGTCTTGTTTAGGGCACAGTTTGCTTCACTCTCTTGTTACTTTCAGCAACCACCACCTCCACCTCCGTCTGATGATCAGGGACCCTCGTTTCTCTAGTTTTAGTTTCTATTTTCTATAGTTTATTTTCTCTACATTGTGTTTTTCTTTTAGTTTTTGGTTTCTTTAGTTTGTTTTCGTTTCGTTCTCCTTTTTGAGATGTCAAAAGGGGGAGTAGTATGTTTATACTTGTACTATTCTTTTCTAAAATTTGAAAGCTTTATTATGTTTTGGTCTGATATTTTAGAATTAATTGTTAAAGTGTTTGCCATCATCAAAAGAGGGGAGATTGTTGCAAATGTGTTTTCATGGATTATGCTTTTGATGTTAGCAAACACTATAACTGCTATTTTTTATTGACATTTCAGGACCACAAGATCAGACGGGAATCGAAACCAGCTCAAGATTGGGTAGAGTAGGTCTGAGTCTGTCAATATTTTTCTTTTTCTCTTTTTTGAGTCAATTATAAAGTGTTTGATGCTAAGTAACCCTACACACACACTTGAGAGATTTTTTTTTGACTAATTTAAATTTTTTGTTTTTTTACTCATATCGTCTCGGATGATATATATATTATCTTGGATGATAGGGTTCAAAATAGAAACCCTAATCAATCATCATAGTTAAGGTAGCCGTCATTAACCGATCGGCCTGGATGATACATGTATCGGCTAGGACGATAGGCTTAAAACAAAAAAGAATCAGCCACCATGATCTATTTAGGCATTCTTTATTTTTGGCAATCGGCCAGGACAATATTGTATCATCCTGGATGATTTGATACAATTATGCCTAAATTAATCTGATAATTAAGGAAATTAATTAAGGATGATTGACACGATCACATCATCTTGGACGATCTTAAAATCGGTAGGGACGATCAGTTCAAAAACCTTAGTTGCTCCTGGATGATCAATATCGGACAACTAAAGTTTTGGGCAAGGGTCTAATCGATCAATATCTGCCAGCTCAAATTTTGGGCAATGCTCTAGATGATTTTCCTCTGATTTGAACTAATTGTCTGGAATGATTATGAGATCAGCCCGGACGATCAAGCTATTTCAAATCGTCAAGAACTCTTTTCAGAGTGCTTGTCTAGATGATGGTATATAATTAGAATTAATCGTACAGAATGATTTATTATCATCCTGGACGATAGGAATACCTTTCTTCTATTCATCCCAGATCATCTCGATTGATTAGGCTTAAATTGCATTGATTGTATAGGATGATATACCTATCGTCCTAGATGATAATGTCGGCAACTTGTATTTAATGAGCTATTTTGAAGCTCTTTTATTTAAGAGCTATTATTTAATGTTTTGAATAATCTTTTGTTGCTGTCTTGACATCAGAAAGCCTAGAGGAGAGAGAGAGAGAGAGAGAGAGAGAGAGAGAGAGAGAGAGAGAGAG
Organism: Dendrobium nobile; assembly: GCA_022539455.1. Classification (NCBI taxonomy): domain Eukaryota; kingdom Viridiplantae; phylum Streptophyta; class Magnoliopsida; order Asparagales; family Orchidaceae; genus Dendrobium; species Dendrobium nobile. The sequence continues at coordinate 2,246,452 of CM039722.1, read as the reverse complement.
AGAGAGAGAGAGAGAGAGAGAGGTTCTTGTGAGGGGGAGCTTATGAGGGAGATTCACAAGGGTTGCTCCAAGCATTGTTTCACTTCCTCTTCCACAAGAGTTTCTTATCCTTGGAAGAGTTGGTAGAGGTAAGCTTCAGCGATTGATCAAGGTTCTCTGCCTGCTTCAGGAGGAAGAAAAAGAAGTTGGGTTCTCTGCCTTGCCAGGGGTGGCAAAAAGGAGGTTTTTGTAAGGGCTTCTCCGCCTTGCTGTGGGAGAAAAAGGAGAGTCACTTTGGTAGTGCAATACTTGGAGGGCGCCTCTAGGGAGTAGACGTAGGTCGAGTTGATCGAAGCACTATAAATCCTTGTGTTCTTTTTACTGCTTCCGCTTTTAATTTTTTCGTACTTATTTTCTGTGGTGATTTTAGTTTGAGCTTTATTGTGCTTAGGTTAAAGTTTTTTTTAAAATACCAATTCACCCCCCTCTTGGTTAGCCTTGGGCTAGTTCATAAGCGCTTAACATCCCTAACGAACTTTTATATAATACTTATATATTGTATGTAAAAATAATACATAGAGTGTATAAAACTTGTACATAGTACTTTTAATACTTATACATAGCGTGTACAAACTTATAAACAATATGTATAATGCTTATACATAGCGCGTATAAACTTGTATATAGTGTGTATATTATTTATAGATAGCATGTATAAACTTCTACATATTATGTATAATGCTTGTATAAACTTATACGTAGTATATTTAATACTTTTAAATTGCGTGTATAATGCTTGTATATAGCATGTACAATGCTTATAAATAGCTTGTATAAACTTATAATAGTATAGATAAACTTATTCAGAGTGTATAATATATATGAATAATATGTATAATGCTTATACATAGCGTGAATAAATATGCATATAGTATGTTGAACGTAGTGTGGAATGCTTATATAAACTTATATGTAATTTGTAAAATTCATGTATACAGTATATGCAATGCTCGTATATAGCGTGTACATAGTGTGTATAATGCTTGTACATAACGTATATAAACTTATTAATAATTTATATAATACTTCTACATAGCATGTATAAACTTGTATATAACATGTACAATATTTGTATAAATTTATACATGGTGTGTATAATACTTATATATAGCTTATATAATGCTTGTACAAAACGTGCTTAAACTTATACATAGTATGTAAAAATTATGTATATAGCATTTATAAACTTATACTTAGTATTGATAAGCCTTATACATAACATGTATAAACTTGCACATTGTGTGTAAAAATTATATATATAACATGTATAAACTTATACATTGTATGTATAATCCTTATACATAGCGTGTATAAACTTGTACATAATGTGTATAAACTTATTCATAATTTATATAATCCTTATACATAGCATGTATAAACTTGTACATAGTATGTATAATGCTTGTACATAGCGTGTATATAATGTTTGAATAAACTTATATATAGTATGTATAATACTTGTAAATATTGTGTATAATGTTTGTACGTAGAATGTATAAACTTATACATAGTGTGAATAATCCTTGTATAAACTTGTACATAATATGTATAATACTTGTACATAGGATCTATAATACTCGTATAAACTTGTACATAGTGTGTACAGTGCTTGTACATAACCTGTACAAACTTATACATAGCTTGTATAAACTTACATATAGTGTGCATAAACTTATACATTATGTGTATAAACTTGTACATATTGTGAATAATAACTGTACATAGCATGTACAAACTATTACGTAGTATGTAAAATGCTTGTACATAGCTTATATAAACTTGTGTAATTCATGTATAATTTTTATACATAGCATGTATAAACTTGTACATAGTGTGTATAATACTTATACATACCATATATATAGTGTGTATAATGCTTATATATAACGTGTACAAACTTATACATAGTGTGTATAATTCTTATTTATAGTGTGTAAAATGCTTGTATATATCATGTATAAACTTGTGCATAACGTATAAAATACTTCTATATTGCATGTAAAACTTATACATAGTGTGTATAAAACTTGTACGTATTATTTATACTTCTTATACATAGTGTGTACAAACTTATACGTAATATGTATAATGCTTGTACATAGGGGGTATAAACTTATACATAGTGTGTATATTATTTATAGAGAGCATGTATAAACTTCTACATAATATGCATAGTGCTTGTATAAACTTATATATAGTGTATATAATACTTTTATATAGCGTGTATACTGCTTATATATAGCATCGATAATGCCTATATATAGCTTATATAAACTTGTATATAGTGTATACAAAAATATTCAGATTGTTTAATACTTATGAATAGTGTGTATAATGCTTGTACATAGTGTCTATAAATATGTACATAATATATATAACACTTGTATACAAAATTGAACGTAGTGTAGAATGCTTGTATAAACTTATATATAATATGTATAATTCATGTATACAGTGTGTGCAATGCTCGTACATAAACTTGTGCATAACATGTACAATGTTTGTATAAACTTTTATATAATGTGTAGAATACTTGTATATAGCATGTATAATGCTTGTACATAGCGTGTGTAAACTTGTACATAGTGTGTAAAAATTATGTATATAGTGTTTATAAACTTATACATATCATGCATAAACTCGCACATAGTATATAAAAATTATTTATATAGGTTTATAAACTTATACATGGTTTGTATAATCCTCCTATATAGCGTGTATAAAAATATACATAATGTGCATAAACTTTTTCATAGTTTGTATAATCTTTACACATAGGTGTATAAACTTGTTCATAGTTTATATATTGCTTGTACATATCATGTGTATAATGTTTGAATAAACTTATATATAGTGTGTATAATGCTTGTAAATAGTATATATAATGCTTGTACGTATAATATATAAACTTGTATATAGTGTGTATAATGCTTGTATAAACTTGTACATAATGTGTATAATGCTTGTAAATAGCATCTATAATACTTGTATAAACTTATACATAATGTGTATAATTCTTGTACAAAGTATGTACAAACTTGTACATAGTTTTTATAATGCTTATATAAAGTGTTTACATAGTTTATATATTGTTTATATATAGCATGTATAAACTTGTATATAGTGTGCATAAACTTGTACATTGTGTGTATAAACTTGTACATAGTGTGTATAATACATATACATAGCATGTAAAAACTTATATATAGTATAAAAAATGCTTGTACTTAGCATGCATAAACTTGTATAATTCATATATAATGCTTGTACATAGTGTGTATAATACTTATATATAGCATATATAAAATTATACATAGTATGTATAATTATTATTTATAGTGTGTGAAATGCTTATATACATCATTTACAAACTTGTACATAATATATATCATTCTTGTATATTACATGTAAAACATGTATATAATGTGTATAAAACTTATACATAGTATTTATAATGCTTATATATAGTGTGTACAAAGTTATACATAATACGTATAATGCTTGTATGTAGCGTGTATAAACTTATACATAGAGTATATATTATTTATAAATAGCATGTATAAACTTCTACATAGTATGCATAATACTTTCATAAACTTAAATGTAGTATGTATAATACTTTTATATAGCGTGTATAATTCTTGTACATAACATGTACATAGCTTATATATAGCTTGTATAAATTTGAACATAATATATATAAACTTATTTAGAATGTATAAAACTTCTGAATTGTGAGTATAATGCTTGTACATATCATGTATAAATATATATATAGTGTGTATAATACTTCTATATAGCATTGAACATAGTGTAAAATGCTTGTTTAAACTTATACATAATGTGTATAATTCATATATACAGTGTGTGCAATGCTCATATATAGCGTGTACATAGTTTGTATAATGCTTGTGCATAATATATATAAACTTATATATATTGTCTATAGTACTTATATATAGCATGTATAAACTTGTTCATAACGTATACAATATTTGTATAAACTTTTACATACTGTGTATAATACTTTTACATAGCATGTATAATGCTTGTATATAACATGTATTAACTTGCACATAGTGTGTAAAAATTATGTATATAGCATTTATAAACTAATACATAGTATTTATAAGACTTATATATAGTGTGTAAAAACTTACACATAGCGTGTAAAAATTATGTATATAACATGTATAAACTTATACATTGTGTGTATAATCCTTATATATAGCATGTATAAACCTGTATTTAATTTACATAAACTTGTTCATAGTTTGTATAATCCTTATACATAATGTGTAACTTGTATAAACTTGTACATAGTCTGTATAATACTTGAACATAGCATGGATATAATGTTTGAATAAACTTATATATAGTGAGTATAATGTTTGTAAATTGTTTGTATAATGATTATACATAGAATGTATAAACTTGTACATAGTGTGTATAATGCTTGTATAAACTTATACATAGTCTGTATAATGCTTATACATATTATGTACAAACTTGTACATAGTTTTTATAATGCTTATATAAAATATTTACAACCATATACATAGTATGTTTAATGCTTGTACATAGTTTGCATAATGCTTGTATAAACTTATACGTAATGTGTATAATATTTTGATATAGCATGTATAATGCTTGTACATAACATGTACTATGGTTTTATATAGCTTGTATAAACTTGTACATAGTGTATATAAACTTATTCAGAGTGTATATTACTTATGAATACTGTGTATAATTCTTGTATATAGCATGTATATATATATATATATATATATATATATATATATATATATATATATATATATATATATATATATATATATATATAGTATCTATAATACTTGTATATAGCATTAAACGTAGTATATAATGATTGTATAAACTTATATATAATGTGTATAATTCATATATACATTATGTGAAATGCTCGTATTTAGCGTGTACGTAGTGTGTATAATGCTTGTACATAACGTGTATAAACTTATACATAATGTGTATAATGCTTATACATAGTATGTATAAACTTATAAACAACATGTACAAAGTTTATATAAACTTGTACATAGAGTGCATAATCTTTGTACGTCGCATGTATAATGCTATTACATAGTGTGCATAATCTTGTATATAATGTGTAAAAATTATATATATAGCATTTATAAACTTATACATAGCATTTATAAACTTATACATAGCATGTATAAACTTGCACTTAGTGTGTAAAAATTATGTATATATCATGTATAAATATAAACATGGTGTGTATAATCCTTATACATAGAGTACATAAACTTGTACGTGCTGTGCATAAACTTGTTCATAGTTTGTATAATCCTTATACATAGCATGTATAAACTTGTACATAGCCTGTATAAGGCATGTACATAGCGTGTCTATAGTGTTTGAATAAACTTATATATAGTGCGTATAATGATTATAAATAGTGTGTATAATACTTGTATAAAGAATGTATAAACTTATACATATTATGTATAATGCTTGTATAAACTTGTACATAGTGTGTATAATGCTTATACATAGCATCTATAATACTTGAATACACTTATGCATAGTGTGTATAAACTTATATATCGCATGTACAAAGTTATACATATAATGTTTACAAATATAAATATAATGTGTATAATGCTTGCAAATAGCATGTATAAACTTGTATATAGTGTGTATAAACTTAGAAATTGCATGTATAAGCCTGTACATAATGTACATAATACTTGTACATAATGTACATAATACTTGTACATAGCATGTACAAAATTGTACATAGTGCTTAAAATGCTTGTACATATCGTGTATAAACTTGTATAATTCATGCATAATGCTTGTACATAGCATGTATAAACTTGTACATAGTGTGTATAATACTTATATATATCATGCACATAGTGTATATAATACTTATATATAGCACGTATAAACTCATACATAGTGTGTATAAATTTTATATATAGTGTGTAAAATGCTTGTACATATCATTTATAAACTTATACATAGTGTGTATAATACTGGTATATTGCATGTAAAACTTATACATAGTGTTTATAATGTGTATTCGTAGTGTGTAAAAATTTATACATAATATGTACAATACTTGAACATAGCGTTTATAAACATGCATATAGTGTGTATATTATTTATTGGTAGCATGTATAAACTTCTACATAGTATGCATAATGCTTGTCTAAACTTATAAGTAGTGTGTATAATACTTTTATATAGCGTGCATAATGCTTGTATATAGCATGTCTAATGCTTATATATAGCTTTATAAATTTATACGTAGTGTATATAAACTTACTCAGAGTGTATAATACTTATGAATTGTGTGTATAATTCTTGTACATAGCATGTAAATATATGTACATAGTGTGTATAATACTTGTATAAAGTATTGAACATTTTATAGAATGCTTGAATAAACTTATATATAATGTGTATAATTCATGTATACAACATAACATGTATAAACTTGAACATAACATGTACAATATTTGTATAAACCTGTACATATTGTGTATAATACTCGTACATAGCATGTATAATGCTTGTACATAGCGAGTATAAACTTGCACATAATATATAAAAATTATGTATATAGTGTTTATAAACTTATACATAGTATGTATAAGCCTTATACATAGCATGTATAAGCTTACACATAATGTATAACAATTATGTATATAGCGTGTATGAACTTATACATGGTGTGTATAATCCTTATACATAGCGTGTATAAACTTGTTCATAATATACATAAACTTGTTCATAGTTTGTATAATCCTTATTCATAACGTGTATAAACTTGTATATAGTATGTATAATACTTGTACATAGCGTGTGTATAATATTTGAATAAACTTTTACTTAGTGTGTATAATACTTATATATAGTGTGTATAATGCTTGTACATAGAATATATAAATTTATACATAGTGTGTTTGACCTAAGTCTCAATCCAGATACGAGGTAAGAAAAATAAATTGAAAGAATTTGTTTAGTTCCAATTGAAAGTTCTGTCTCGTTATTTGGAGGGGTAATTCACTATAGGGGCTTGCGCCTATAGGAAACAGACTTTTATGTCAACCCATTTCATCCCTACCATATCGAACGCAACTCAACCAGTAAGCCAAGGAGGAGAAGTTGGATTGCAGGATCGTTCGCAGGCCACTTTAATTGTGATGAAAAAATCGATATAGTGTCAGTAATCAGCCAACCCGGCTGTCCCAGCAAACTCCCTCTGGATAAAAATCAATGTGGATGGCGCCCTCCTCAATTCCTATCAATGAGCTTAATGGCATCATCATTGAGAGTGACAATGCAAGCGTCATCAAGCATTTCCAGCAATGCTTTGAAAAAGGGACATGGAAACACCAGCAAACTGAGCTCAGTTTCCTGTAGCAATTTCATCTTGGCATAGCTTCAACATAGGAAATTGATGTTTTGAGGAATGATAGCAACATACATGCCCACACTTACATGTCACTTTTTGTTAATGAAAAATGCATGATTCTAGGAGTCTAATTCTCTTTCGTTTAGCTGTATGCAAAATAAAGACATATTGAAATAGCAAAAGCCCAATCTGCTCTTCACTCTGGAAAGTCAGTGGTGAACGGTGAAACCCTAGCAAGTGGAGAAAGGGTGCTTGAAGCTATCAAAAAAGTCTGATTCTAGCTATTAGCAAGAATTTGATTTTGAACCTACCTTTTCCAAGCCAACCTCAATTTGAGCCATTAGAAATGTAGTTTCTTAGGAATCCGGGCAACGAGTCAACCCTCTGTCATTCGGTAAAAAAAAGAAATCAGTAGACAACAGCATAGCGAAATATGCCTTCATTCGGGAAGAATTCTTGTTCTAGAGCCCTAGTGTAGGATCTAAAGATGAAAATCTTTCTCTGTCTAACTTGGCTGTCCTGGGAGAATCAACAGATTCCTTGGGATGATGATTTGTAACTTGAATGTGCGATCTATGCCAAGTATTACTTAGGGCATTGCTAAGTTTGAATAGGCATTGGACACCGCCCCGTATTGTACCAGGAGGGGCTAATCTAGCCTTTCATACAACATCTTTAGGAGAGCTCTTTTTCTTTTCAATCAAAACTATCTCCTTTCACTTTTCTAAGTGAAACGCTTCACACCTTTTTTCTTGATTTTGAAGAGGTTTGAAAGGCAGTGTTTTTGACGGTCAGGCCCACTTGTACTTGAATAAAACTCACCCCATAGAGTAAGGCTGAAAACAAAATGTAGCAATTGAAGGACGTATGAGAAGTATCTCTGTCTCATAGTAGATCTCCTCCAAGCACTGCAGAAAATAAGAGAAATGACATCAGTATAAGCAAAGAAAGAAAAATGCAAGCCATACCTAAACTTGAACCATTGGTGTGGGCTAAGGACGAGTCACCTAGAAGGGTACGAGTCTAACTGAAGTAAACAAAGCTTCGTCCAGATGAACATCTTCATGTAGAATGAATTGAGCTATTCATCTTTGGCATATGCCTGCCCTTATCAAAATCTTTTGGGATGATTCCGTACTACAGTTTGGTGGAGACTCTTTAGGGCACCCTTGGGGAAATTCACGTGGTATAGTAGCTAATTTGGTAATTCTTTCTTTGAAAGAAATGTGATTGTCACCAAGTAACCAAATTATGAACCTCGTGGGATACGATTTCTTTAAAATGTTGTGGAGGGATTAATGTAAACACAAAAGTCTTTTCCTTTGGATTTTCTTTAATCAAAGGATTGTAGGTTTCAGAGATATCATAATAGAATACCTTCTACCGGAAAGAGTGAGTTCCTGAAATCGAGTTGAGGAGGAGTACTTTCTAGGTTGTAGCAGTATCAATTGTCAGAATAAGGGTAGGCCTATACAGTCTCTCTTGTCCCGGAGAAGTGTCCTTCCATGTTCGGTTTCGACAAAATCTTTTCCATCATGTTCAAGTGCTTATGTTTGCGATCCAGTTCCAAAATTGATTAAAAAATTGATTGATGAAGTTGGCTTTCTAGCTGCCTTGAAGTCCAGTCGAGTAGTTGCTATAAGAAAAAAGGAGTACAAGCTGACTTGGTTCAAGAAAACTCTTGCAAAGCTAGACATTTTTCCTTATGGTATCCAATCTAGAGTTTTGGCTTCGCTAGACCATTTTGGTCAGTCCGGGCTAGGCTCTTTTGGGCCCTGGCTTATCGTAAAGAAACAACAAACTTGATTCATAGCATATAACAGGATTGAAGTATTCTTTAGATACGATATTTTGTATATAAAGTCTAGATCATTAGATACTCTTCAGTAAGTTTCACTACTAATGGGAAGTTATTGTGTTAACCCTAGAGCAATATCTAGTAAGCCCTACGAGGGACTTATTTGAACCAACAAGCCTACTCTTTCTTCTTTTCTTTCTGTCGGAGACGAAGAGACATCAATCAAGTAAAGTGGAGTTGATCGGCAAGGTAAAGTGTACTTTTTTTCTTGCTTTCTTCGAGACGGTACGTAGGCCCAGGCACAAGAGTTTTCTTGTTGCCAGAGGGTGGACTTGCACAAAGGTCTAACTGCCTAAAAGATAATAAAAGTACTATTATCCCTGACAGCAAGATCTTGATCTAGAGCAAAAAAGGAGCATTCCCAGCTAACTATTTTCCTTTTTCATCCATGGTTCTATATTCTGGTGTCCTAGGCATAGAGGAACCACACCAATCCATCCCGAACTTGGTGGTGAAACTCTACTGCGGTGACGATACTGTAGGTTGTTCCTTAGCAGATAATGAATCTTGGAATGAGAAAAAGAGCATCAGCATAGAAAGAAATGGCATACTACCTGGTTGCAATGCAATCAAGGTTATCTTTAGCCGCTGCAAGCTTAGAATGAAGGCCAGAAAAATGATCCCTACTCTAATTCTTCAAGGAATACTATGAGCTAAAGTCCGTAGAACGGATAAACCCCTAGTCTAGCTAAACATAGAAAGAAATGGCATACTACCAGAGTACCTACAGGGATTAGAAATAGTGTAATAAAATGTACATTACGGTATACCTGGGAAATTTTGTTATCCTATTATGTCAGGGGAGAGTGACTATATATATCTCCCTGTAAATCCGGTCTGAAAGTTTGTTTGATGGTAGTTTGAAGCATATCAACGTTGAGGACCTTTAGTTTAGTCAGAAGGAGACTAGACTAATAAGGATCGCTTTCACTTAGACAGATGCTTTTTTGAGAATAAGACTTTGACTTGATGTCATAGTTAATCATCTTTTTTCTCAGTCACTTACCCTTACCTTAGAAAACCAAACAAATCAAACCCGTCTGGCGATCGAAGAGAATAGTAAGGAAAGGACGAATGAACTACTAGAAAGAAAATAGGATTTTTTAGAATGAAAAAAAAGAGAGAAAAAGAGATATTTTCATAGTTTCGTAGTATGAAAAGGACAAGAGTTAGCTGGGAATGCTCCTTTTTAGGCTTTGGATCTGCCTCTCGAGCACGAGCGGAAGACTCTGTTGAATCACACTCACGATAATCCGTGAATGGATCTGGCTAGGGGTATGTATCTCTTGCTACCGCGGTCTATGGATCTGTATTTACTGGCACTTGGTCTTGAGATTTTTTTTGATTTGTATGTATCTGAATCAATGTACTCTACTGAAGCAACTGGATCACTTGTACTTTCTTTGCAGTATCATGTTGTAATAAGTATCTACTGATTGTATTATCTACAGCATGGGATCTATTTGTGTATCTGTCCCCGAGGGCCTCCAATTTTTGTACTAGTATATTGAGGTATCTTGAATGGCTCATTGTGAGAGTACTTGGTGTTTACATTGATCTAGGATTGTTAACAAGACCACGAAGTATTAAATTGCCTTTCAGTTTAGCTTGGCTTTTCAGCCTATTTCAAAGCGTTTTAAGTGCGCTTTAGAGCACAGTAAAGTCTGTACCGCCTATGAATGATGGCTACTATTGGCTCCCGCATAGAATGAATCTCTTACCGAGTTCCTCAGGACCAACAAAGAGGATTTTTTCAAACAAGAGCCACTTTACTGAATGTGGAGTCTTCGTTGATCTCAATGTTCCACCACTACGACCTATTAGCTGTTGTTCTGTGCCTTACAAGATGATCATCAAGATTGTGGTCAATTGCCTAAAGCCAGTGCTTCCGAGTCTTCTTTCTCCTATACAGAGTAGCTTCATACCAGGGCGTCAAATTAGTGATAACATTCTCATTATGCAGGAGATCTTTCACTTAATGAAATAAATCCGCTACGCCGAGTAAGAGGTTACTAGCGCTGTGAGCAAGTGAATAAGAATGAAAGTTAGGAGAGCTAGGGCACCTCCCCTTGGGCTTGTTGGCCTAGCTTTTGGGGGAATTTTTAGTGCTAGTGAATAAGATGTTTTCAGGCCAAATGCCATAGAAGGCGTCGAGTTCCTCTTGCAAGTAAAGCATCAAAAGCGCACTAGCTTCCACTGCTAAAGTGTGCCAAGCGCTAAGATGCGTACTCACATTAGAACAGTCTACACCAAATGCTTTATGAACAGGGTTCATGTAGGTCGGACCTTCGCTTGAATTTCCTAAATTTCCTATATATACAAAAAATCCGAATATTGATAAGATTTATTTGATTCTATTTTGTCGGACTTTAGGAAATTGAGTTTTGCTTCGCTAATCCTTTAGTTCAGTCTGAATTTAGATCTTTAAAAATGGATAGAAATGTTGCTCTTTCTCTATGCCCGCTATATCTTGCCTCGGAAGCTAGTAGTGAGAATGATAGGATTTGTTGATCCCAATCCATCTTTGATGAACGAAAGTCCAACCTTACAACTGCCCATTTTTGGATGAATAAATAGAATGAAGAAAATGAAGAATTAGAAAAACAACTGAACAATAGGTATTAATCAAGCAAGATCAAGATAGAAAAAAAAAAGAATTTAGCCTCGGCCTCGACCCGGCCGAAACCCATTAGATTGAGACATAACATGTCGGAAAAGAAAGAATTTCATAAGCGGGCAGCCCTTATGTGTATACCTCAATGAATAAACCTCTACATAACTTGTCTTTCAATTCACATTGGAATCCCTCCGTCTGTCTCAGTCCGCCAGAATGAAATCAATGGAACTCGTCCCCTCCACCGGAATAAGAAATATAGGAAACGAAGCCAAAAACTTTCATGCCCTTCTTTTAGCTTTCACGATCAAAGGGATGTTGCTCTTCCTTTTTAGAAAGAAGGACACAAGCCAGGGATTATACGAGACTTTAGTACTTACTTTAGAAATAGGTACACTTATATGTATCCTCACGAATCGAGCAATACTATGTTATTTCCTCTCCTTGTATTAGTACTTTTTACTTTGTTCATTGGATCAATAGGAATTTCTTTTCATGCTTTTCATGGAGGAATAATAGATTTGCATTCGAGTTATTAGCTCGTCCGACCTGGTTGCATTCATGAGTCACTCATTCAACTATCCCTCAGAGATAAGGTCGATAAGTGCCATACATGGTCGCCCCCCGTTATATTCTATCAAATAGGATCCTACTTACAAGTTCTTTGCATAAAGACTAGGTCTAGGCTCAGTAGAGCAGTTCAGATGAATGTCCACCTGGTGGCATTTTGTAAGAGTAAGTACCGATCTCGTCTCTGCAATAGATAGAGGAGGATTTCTTCAATCACATAGTTTGGGCTCCTAGAATATGGCGCCCTTGTGGCAATCTATTTAATTGTATCAAAAGGCCCATGGAATTGTGATTTCCCTACTGGACTGGGTCATTTTGGGCAGATGCCTTCTGACACTTGACGTCTCATTAAGGCGTTAGATCCTGGATAAATTTTTGACTTAGGAGTGCATGATCTGTTTAAATGTGGTGGAGCGGCATCCGGGGGACCCGTTAGATCGGCATAATTCAGATACTGCCAGCCACTCATTATGCTGAGATGTGAAGACTGCGTGCTTGGTGACGGGACCAAAGAGAATTGAAAGAGTACCTTGCGGGGCCGGCAACCTTTGACCGGTGTAAGCTCTTGTCGCACTGAACTTATTCAAGCTTGAACTCAAGCGTTCCAACAGTAGTAAGGGGAAAATAGTTGTCGTAGCCTATGCTTTTTTAGACGAAAGGGACGATATTGCTCTCAGAACTAGACTTTGTTTTCGAGGGGAGCCGAGCCTTTGGAGCGAGACAGGTTTAAGGATCTTCTTCTGATCAATCCAAAGATCATTTCGATTCCGTTAGAAATGAGAATTCAGAATATCACACATTGATCGATCAAACAGAGATTCAACAACTAAAAGAGAGATCGATTCTTTGGATGGACAAAAGATAAGGGCATTTCACCCCTATTTAGAATTAGCTAACAACTATTTTCCCCATAAGAAAGCACTAACACCTTCCTCATTGGGGCTGGGCTCTGTGCATTGGGAAAAGGCTTCCATGACCATTTCCATTTGTTTCAGGCAATTACTTACAATCTGATGAGAGGAAGTTCTTTCTTTGCTTATTCATGTCGGTGTTACCTTGTGGGTGTCCGATGCCGACCCTGTTGTGTTGTGCGTCCTGTCTTTCCCAACAAAGCCGATTTAGCGTGTGTGGCCTAATGCGGTTCAGCCTATCAGAGATACTGTTTCCATCTCATTTGTGGCTACGATAAAGGTTAGGAAAATAGTTGTCGTAGCCTATGCTTTTTTAGACGAAAGGGACTATATTGCTCTCAGAATTAGACTTTGTTTTCGAGGGGAGCCGAGCCTGCAGCAAGCATTTCACCAGCAGAACAAAATTCTAGATAACCCTTCCAGACAAGCTTAAGAATTTTTTATCCCGCATTCTGCTTTATTTTATCTATCTCCGCCCGAGATGGCTACCCCTGCCGCATTTGTATGAAATCATGTAGGTCTTGCATTGGTCTTCAATTAGTGATGGCGCCAATGGTCTACCTGTCACAGTCCTCGTGATGTCTTGAAGAAATCGTGTACTCCTCCATTGTATAGAACATAAAACCAGTAGCTAGTAAACATCAGATTTGTGGCACACCTACTCTTCTCTGCATCAATTCGAGCTGTGCCAAAGAGTCTTCTTCATCGAAGATTCAGGGAATCCATCCGCAAACTCCTAGAAAAAGAACTCCCAGAAAAGTCTACCTAAATGGTTAAGAAAAGAACACATTGAGGTTGCGCAGCAAAAGATGAAATGGCAGGCCTACTCATAGGCTATCTAACTCATGCTCTATATAAAAAGTAAGAAATTCTATTAGTGATGCCCATATTCATGGGAATTTGGGTCTCTCCAATTTCACTGAAGCGCGATTGCGCAGCTCAATAGGGCTCCTAAAACGCCTATGAGCTATCGAGACACTGGGAATGTTTATCGCTATTAGTGCCCCATCAGGTGAAAACTTGGACCTCCCCTCTTCGGCCTAAAAGACAGACAACCAGTAAGGATACTAGGAGGAGGGAAGCCGGCCATCTGCTTTCTTCCTTTTCATTACTAGGTCTGTGAACTGAGTCATCGGATGCAAAAGGCGCATAGCCGACATCAACGTGAAGTGCAGCCCTTCAATTTTCAGGTCTAGTGCTAGACCCTGACCGGTGAAACCGCGACGATCAAATGCTTTCATATGGTTGGCTGCCTTCGATAGAAACGAAAGGGTGTTACACGGGACCAGATAGGCCGAGGTTTAGAAGGCCGCCTTAACGCCTTATCCAAAAAGTTGTCCTTGTATAAACTTGTACATAGCATGTAAAAATTTGTACATAATTTTTATAATGCTTATATATAGTGTTTAAAAACATATACATTCGATGTATAATGCTTGTATATAGCATATATAAGATTATATATAGTGTGTATAAACTTGTACATTATGTGTATAAACCTATAAATAGTGTGTATAATATTTGTACATAGCATGTACAAACTTATACATAGTGTATGAAATGCTTGTACATAGCATGTATACACTTATATAATTCATGTATAATACATGTACATAGCATTTATAAACTTCTATATAGTGTATATAATACTTATACATACCATGTACATAGTGTGTATAATGCTTATATATAGTGTCTATAAACTTATACATAGTGTGTATAATTCTTATTTATAGTGTGTAAAATGCTTGTACATATCGTGTATAAACTTGTACATAGTGTGTATAATACTTGTATATTGCATGTAAAAGTTGTACATACTATGTAAACAAAGTAAACAACCCTAATTTTTTTTAATCAAGGCATGAACATGATGTAGTCTTTCATGTGCTTGATTTTAAAGATTTGTAAGTTAATTATTTAACAACATCAAAAATCCATAAAATGGTAGAATATTCGATCATGTTAACCCTAAGCTCGGACTTCTTTCAGTGTAAAATAATATTTTGAAATCAATGACCTAACTCAAAAAATTCAATTTGAATATAAAAAGGATCCGTTCACCACTTGATTTCATAAAAAATATCTTATAGAATAATGTATCAAAGTAATTATGTCACAATTGCAAAAAGTTGAAATCAAGCCTTTGATTTTATCAAGTGATATATGAATTCTTCCAAGTTTTAAAAATTTTTGAAAAGTGAGGAGAGCTTGCTTTTGGTGGGCTCATTATATGCCTCTTGTCAATTTGAATGATGCTTTGCGCTTCTTTTTTATACACTTTGTGTATATATTTGTTTTCAATTTGGCGTCATTGCCCATCTTTTGATTTTGGCATCTTTGACAACTTTTTTTTTTTGCAAGCTACATTCTCTTTTAAAAACTCTTAAACAATCTTAGTTCTAAGTATATATTTTTGATATTAGAGAAAAAAAACTCACTCTCTAATATAGAGAAGAACAATCCACAAAACAGAATCAATAATCATATGAATAAATGCAATGACAAGAGTAACGAGGAATTCTTGATGTGACAAAAGACTTTTATCATAATACATACAAGATAGATTTGTCGTAGCAAGGTTAGAAAAGATCTTAATTGCATACTCCTTTTGTAAATTTGAGATAGAATGTTAATTAAAAAAACTATGCCACTAAAATATGTTAGAGAAAGAGATACAATCAATGGTATATTTTTACCCTTTAATGGATTAAGAGATGTAAAATATTGACTACAAATTTTTAAAAGCAAGAATAAGACATACGATATCATTTCAGTGATGATTTAAAAAGCATAATAACAAAACAACAAACAAAAAATTTAAAGCAATAAATGATGAAAAGAAGAAGAAAGAAAAAGACAAGCAAAGAAGAAGAAAGAAAAAGAAAAGCAAATAAAAATTAAGTTCATACATTTATGTCAATCACACCCAATCTGGACCTTAAAGAGTTGAAAGTATCGAAGGCCAGTGGTTTAGTAAAGATGTCAGCCAGTTGATTCTCAGTTGTCACATGGTGTAACTCAATGTCTCTCTTAGTCACATGATATCTAATCAAGTGATGCCTAATGTCAATTTGCTTAGTACTTGAATGTTGGATAGGATTCTTAGAAATGCATATGGCACTAGTATTGTCAAGGAAGATTGAAACGGTTCCTACAGGTTATCCTAAATCCAATACTTATTATTTCAACCAAAGGACTTTGGCCACACAACTTCCTAAAGCAATGTACTCAGCTTCAGTAGTGGAAAGTGCAACAGAGTTTTTCTTTCTACTAAACCATGAGACCAAAGATTGTCCTATGAATTAGCAAGTTCCAGAAGTACTTTTTCTATCCATCTTACATCCTGTAAAATCAGAATAAAAAAATCAAATAATCTCAAAAGAAGTGTTGTGCCACTAATATTACTTTATTCCTAACCACCACTCTAGAATCATTCACCTTATGCTTAAAGACCCACTTGGTTCCAACTACACATTGTTCATTAGGTCTTTCTACAAGCTCCCAAACATCATTCTTAACTAATTGGTTCAACTCCTCCTGCATGGCTAAAATAAAAAACTCATCAAAAAGGGCTTGGTTTATGTTGGTGGGTTCAGTCATTGAGATAAAGGCAGAGTGGTTCACCACCTTCCTAATTCCTTGTCTAGTCCTAACTCCAATAGAAGGGTCTCCTAAGATCAAATTATTGGGGAAACTTATAGAGTATTTCCAATCTCTAGGCAAGGTGTGTGAAGGTCCAACCCTTTCCTCCAGATCTACATTTTCTACTCCTTGGTAACATCTCCTACTCCTGCAATGTTTTGGTGTTCTACTCCCTTCTCTAAATTTTCTACTCCCGTGGTAATCTTTCCAAGATCAACATCATCCTCAACTCCAGGCTTTTTAGGTTTAGACTCATCAAACACAACATGTGTAGTCTCTTTTACCAGCAAATTTATCTTACTAAACACTCTAAAAGACTTTCCAACACTAGAATATCCCAGGAACACTCCATCAGATTTTGGATCAAATTTTCCTAAGTGAGACTTCCCATTATAGTGAATGAAAATCTTACAACCAAAGAAATGTAGGTGGGAAAGATTTGGTGTCCTACCCTTAAGGATCTCATAGGGTATGTTATTTAGTTTGGCTCTAACATTCACCCTATTCAACACATAACAAGCTGTGTTAATCGCTTTAGCCCAAAAGTATTTTGAAAGTGAATACTCAGCAAGCATAGCTCTAATAGCTTCTAATAAGGTCTGGTTCTTCCTTTCAGCTACCCTATTCTGCTGAGGGGTCCTAGGAGCTGAGAAGTTATGGTTAATCCCCTTGTCCTCACAAAAATCTCCAAATCTTTCATTTTCAAACTCTCCCCCATGGTCACTATTGACGGTCAAGATCTCACAACCTAGTTTTTTCTGAATCCAAGTAAAAAAGGTTCTAAACTCCTCAAAAGACTCATTTTTGTGTGAAAGAAATCTAGTCTAAGTAAACCCTCAGTAGTCATCGATAATTACAAAACCATAGACTTTCCCTCCCAAGATAGAAGTGCTAATGGGCCCAAACAAATTCATGTGCAGGACTTCTAAGGGTCTAGAGGTGCTAATATCCTTAATTGGGTGAAAGGTTGAGTGGACTTGCTTTCCTAACTGGCAGGCATCACGAAGGTGGTCTTTAGAAAATTTCAATTTGGGGACACCTCTAACTAGGTCTTTTTGGGTCACTCACCTAAGGGCTTTCATGATTGCATGAAATAATCTTCTATGGCACAACCATGAATCATCAACAATAGTTTTTAATCAAAAAGATGCAGTGCATTAAATGTTATTTAAATCAAGCATGTACACATTTTTGATCCGCTTTCCCTGCAAAACAATGTTGTTATTTAAGCTTATAATGCATGAATTTGCAAAGAATTGTATGATAAAGCCCTTATCGCAAAGCTGATTGATGCTGAGCAAGTTGTGTTTTAATTCATCTACAAGAAAAACATTTTTAATCATAAGGTTCTTGTAATTACCAATTATACTTGAGCCTATCTCCTTCCTGATGGTATTGTCTCAAAGAGTAAACTTGTCTCCTGTCCTGGTCTCCAGCAAAACAAATTGATTGGCATCACCAGTCATATGTCGAGAGCATCCACTGTCCAGGTACGACATACTCTCACGAGCCCTTTTTTGAGAGCTCACCTAAAAAATCATCAAATGTCAGATTTAGGAACCCAAGCAGGTTTGGGTCCCTTCTTATGAAAAGTAGAATGCAATGCATGTGTGCTATGGTGTGAATCATGCAATTTTGGTCTCCACACCCAATGTGTTCTATGGTGAACAGTGCAAGTGTATGAGATGTGTCCTAGCATGCCACATGAAAAGCATCTAACTCCATGAAAAGGATTTCTTCAATAGTTTGGGTAGTAATGCCTCCTCCTAGGTTTTGGCTTTTGATCAAGTGTAGGTGTCATCCAATCTTTCCTATGTGTATTCAATTCATTTTTAATCCTCAAGTTAGTATCTTTTAAAGCATCATTATCACTTCTCAAATTATGCTCTATCTCTTTAGTTTTCTTAAAATTAGATTCAAATGAGGTGTGTGAAACTTTTAATGAATCATGTTCTTCAATTAATTCAGAATGCTTTTTATTTAAATCATCAAATTCATCAAGTAGAGCAATATGGTTTGAATCAAATGTTGAATGTTCTTTAATCAAACTTTCATGCTCTTTTTGTAAATTCAAAAGCTCCAATTTCAAAGCAGCTTGAGTTTTCTTAAGTTTTCTATATGATGCATGAATTTTTTCAGAAACTTCAAGGAGTTGGTGGTAGGATAGTTCACATACATCTTCTTGATTAAGATGATCGTCTTCCATTAAGCACAGGTTTGTTGTCTCATCTTATGGTTCAGTCTCAGATGAATCGGATGCAGAGTCTGCCTAGAATGCCTTTTGAAATTTCTTTTATCCTTCCTAAACATGGGTTTCTCCTCACCCTTTACATTGCTTGAGTGAGACTTGAGTGTAGGACAATCAACTTTCATATGTCCAGGTTTCCTGTATTCAAAATAAATCATATCATTAGAACTCTTAAAAATTTTGTTTCCCTTATCTTTGTTCCACTTTTGATGATACTTTTATTTCTTCCATAGAAAGCTTTTGGATTGCCTTGTGATTAAGGCAAATTCATCGCTTTCAGACCCGGAAGAGTCAGAGTTCATGTCGTTGGCCTTCAATGCCACAATTTCTCCTTTCTTTTCTCACCTGCATCCAAATTTCTTTAATTCACTCCTTGCTCATAAGCAATGAGTGAGCCAAGTAAGTTATCAATTAAATTGGTATTCAAATCTTTAGATACAGTGATTGAAGTGATTTTAGCATCAAAAGAAAAAGACAAGCATCTCAAAATTTTGTTCACTTTTTCATAATTTGAAAGTTCTATTCGTAAGTCATGTAAAGAATTACAATTTGAGTGAACCTAGTATACATATCAGAAATTAATTCAGAAGGTTTCATATGAAAAAGTTCATAATCATGCAAGAGAATATTCAAATGAGATTGCTTAAGTTCATTGGTTCCTTAATAAGTAATGCACAATCTATCATAAATCTCTTTACTAGTGTGTAAGTAGAAACACGCATGTAATCTTCATACATTAAAGCACATAAAAAATAATTCAAACACTTTAAATTAAGTTGAGCTAAATCTCTTTCATCAAAAGTCCATTCAGTAAAAGGCACTTCAATTTTAATTCCATTAAGTTCACGAGAAGGTAGAGAATATTCTTCTTTAATAAGCATCCACATGCGATAATCAGTTGTTTGTGAAAAAGTAGACATGCGAGTTTTCCAAAAAATCAAAAGGTAGATCATCAAACAAAGGTGGTCGAGTAATATAGTATCTTTTAGTTGTATTATGATTCCTGAAGTTAGCCATGGATCAAAATTGAAAAAGTTTTCAAACTCAATTTTTATGAATTCCGCTCTGATACCACTTAAAAGTTCGTTAGGAATGTTAGGCCCTTATGAACTGGCCCAAGGCTAACCAAGAGGGGGGGGGGTGAATTGGTATTTTAAAAAATCTCTTAACAAAGCATTACAAAGCTCAAACTAAAATCACCATAGAAAATAAGTGCGAAAAAATTTAAATGTGAAAGCAGAAAAAGAACATAAGGGTTTATAGTAGTTCGGTCAACTCGACCTACGTCCACTCCCCGGAGGCGCCCTTCGAGTATTGCACTATGAAATTGATTCTCCTTTTGCTCCCATAGCAAGGTGGAGTAGCCGTTACAAAGAACTCCTTTTTGCCACCCCCGACAAGGAAGAGAACCCAACCCCTTTTGTTTTCTCCTAAACCTGGCAGAGAACCTCAATCAATCGTTGAAGCTTATCTCTCCCAACCCTTCAAAGGATAAGAGACTCTAGTGGAAGAAGGAGTGGAACAATTCATGGAGCAACCCTTGTGAATCTCCCTCAAAAGCTCACCCTCAAAAGATCCTCTCTCTCCCTCCCTCCCTCTCTCTCCTCTAGGTTTTCTCAGGTCAAGACAGCAGCAAAAGATTATTCAAAATATTGAACAATAGACCTTAAATAGAAGAGCTTCAAAATAGCTCATTAATTGCAAGTTGCCGACATTATCATCTAGGACGATATGTATATCATCCTGTACGATCAGTGTAATTTAAGCCTAATAGCCAGGACGATCTGGGATGAATAGAGGAAAGTTTTTTCTATCATCCAGGATGATCATAAATCGTCATGTACAGTTAGTTAAAATCATAGATAATCGGCTATACAACCGCTCTGAAAAGAGTTCTAGACGATTTCAAAATAGCTTGATCGTCCGGGCCGATCTCACGATCATCCCGGATGATTAGTTTAATTCAGGAGAAAATTATCCAGAGCATCGCCTAAAATTTGAGCTGGCCGATCCTGATCATCTAGACCATCTCCCGGAATATGAACTGTCCGATATTGATCGTCTAGGAGGAACTTAAGATTTTTGAACTGATCGTTCCGGCCGATCTTGTGATCATCCAGAATGATGTGAGTTTGGTTGTGATTGTTGTGCTTTGATTCAATGATTTTTTTAAAATACCATTTCACCCCTCCTCCCACTTGGTTAAGGTTGGGCTAATTCTTAAGGGCCTAACATCTCTAACAAACTTTTAGAATAAACTTATATATAATGTATAAAATTTATATATAGTGTGTGTGTGTAATGCTCGTATATAGCTTATACAAGGGTGTATAATGCTTGTACATAACATGTATAAACTTATACATAATATGTATAATACTTATATCTAGCATGTATAAACTTGTACATATCATGTACAATATTTATATAAACTTCTACATAGTGTGTATACTACTTTTACATAGCATGTATAAGCTTACACAGAGTGTGTAAATATTTTATATATAGCATTTAAACACATATACTTAGTATGTATAAGCCTTATACATAGCATGTATAAACTTCCACATAGTGTGTAAAAATTATGTATATAACGTATATAAACTTATACATATTGTGTATAATCCTTATACATAACATGTATTAGCTTGTACATAATGTTCATAAACATCTTCATAGTTTGTATAATCCTTATACATAGTGTGCATAAACTTGTATATAGTTTGTGTAATTCTTGTACATAGCGTGTGTATAATATTTGAATAAACTTGTACGTAGTATGTATAAGGTTTATAAATATTGTGTATCATGCTTATACATAAAATGTATGAACTTGTATAAAGAGTTTATAATGCTTGTATAAACTTATACATATTGTGTATAATGCTTGTACGTAGCACATATAATACTTGTATAAACTAATATATTGTATGTATAATGCTTGTACATAGCTTATATAAATTTGTACATAGTTTTATAATGCTTATATATAGTGTTTACAAACATATACATAGTGTGAATAATGCTTGTACATAGCATGTATAAACTTGTATATAGTGTATAAACTTGTATGTTGCGTGTATAAACTTGTACATAGTGTATATAATACTTGTATATAGCATGAAAAAATTTGTACATAGTGTATAAAATTTTTGTACATAGCGTGTATAAACTTATATAATTCATGTATATTTCTTGTACATAGCATGTAGAAACTTTTACATAGTGTGAATAATGCTCATACATATCATATACATAGTGTTTTTATTGCTTATATATAGCGTGTATAAACATATATATAGTGTGTATAATTCTTATTTATAGTGTGTAAAATGCTTGTATATATTGTGTATAAACTTATACATAGTATGTATAAAACTTATATATTGCATGTAAAACTTATACATAGTGTGTATAAGATATCTACATAGTGTTTATAATGCTTATACATAGTGCGTATAAACTTATACATAATATGTATAATGTTTGTACATAGCATGTATAAACTTGTACATAGTGTATATATTATTTATAGATAATGTGTATGAACTTTTACATATTATGCATAATGCATGTATAAATTTATATTTAGTGTGTATAATACTTTTATATAGCATATATAATGCTTGTATATAGCATATACAATGCTTATATATAGCTTGTATAAACATATACATAGTGTATATAAACTTATTCAGAGTGTATAATAATTATGAATAGTGTGTATAATGCTTGTACATATCATATAAAAATATGTACATTGTGTGTATAATACTTGTATATAGCTTTAAACGTAGTGAAGAAAGTTAGAATAAACTTATGTATAATGGGTATAATTCATGTATACAGTATGTGCAATGCTCGTATATAGAGTGTACATATTGTGTATAATGCTTTTACATAACGTATACATAACTTGTATAAACTTATACGTAACATGTATGATATTTGTATAAACTTGTGCATATTATGTATAATACATGTATATAATATATATAATGCTTGTACATAGTGTGTATAAACTTGCACATAGTGTATAAAAATTATGTATATAGTATTTATAAACTTATACATAGTATGTATAAGCCTTATACATAGCATGTATAAACTTGCACATATTGTGTAAAATTTATGTATATAATGTGTATAAACTTAAACATTATGTGTATAATACTTATACATAGCGTGTATAAACTTGTACATATTATGCATAAATTTGTTAATAGTTGGTATAATCATTATACGTAGTGTGTATAAACTTGTATATAGTCTGTATAATGCTTATACATAATGTGTGTATAATATTTGAATAAACTTGTATATAGTGTGTATAATGCTTGTAAATAGTGTGTATAATGTTTGTACATAGAATGTATAAACTTGCATATAGTGTGTATAATGCTTGTATAAACTTATACATAGTGTGTATAATGCTTGTACATAGCATCTATATTACTTATAAAAACTTATACATAATGTATATAATGCTTGTTGATAGCATGTACAAACATGTACATAGTTTTTATAATACTTATATATAGTATTTACAAACATATATAAAGTGTGTATAAGGCTTATACATAGCATGTATAAATTTGTATATAGTGTGATAATTTATACATTGTGTATATAAACTTGTACATAGTGTGTATAATAATTGTACGTAACATGTTCAAACTTTTACATAGTGTATAAAATGCTTGTATATAGCATGTATAAACTTATATAATTCATGCATAATGCTTGTACATAACATGTATAAACTTATACATAGTGTGTATAATACTTATACATACCATGTATAATTCTTATGTATAGTGTGTATAAGTTTATACATAGTGTGTATAATTCTCATTTATAGTGTGTAAAATATCTGTACATATCGTGTATAAATTTATACATAGTGTGTATAATACTTGTATACTTTATGTAAAACTTGTATATAGTATGTATAAAACTTGCACATAGTATTTATAATACTTATACATAGTGTGGACAAACTTATACATAATAAGTATAATACTTGTACATAGCGTGTATAAACTTGTACATAGTGTATATATTATTTATAGATAGCGTATATAAACTTCTACATAGTATGCATAATACTTGTATAAACTTATATGTAATATGTATAATACTTTTATGTAGCATGTATAATTCTTATATATAGCATATAATATATAGCTTGTATAAACTTGTACATAGTATATATAAACTTATTCAGAGTGTACAATACTTATAAATAGTGTGTATAATGCTAGTACATAGCGTGTATAAATATGTACATAAAGTGTATAATACTTATCTATATCATTAAACGTAGTGTAGAATGCTTGAATAAACTTATATATATTATTTATAATTCATGTATATAGTGTGTGCGATACTCGTATATAACGTGTACATAATGTGTATAATGCTTATACTTAACATGTATAAATTTATACATATTGTGTGTAATGCTTATACATAGCATGTATAAACTTGTACATATATTATACAATGTTTTTATAAACTTGTATATATTAAGTATAATAGTTGTACATAATTTGTATATTACTTGTACATAACGTGTATAAACTTGCATATAGTGTGTAAAAATTATGTATATAACATTTATAAACTTATACATAATTTGTACAAACTTAATATATAGTATGTATAAACTTTCACATAGTGTGCAAAATTATATATAGAGCGTGTATAAACTTATACATGGTGTGTATAATGCTTATATATAGTGTTTATAAACTTGTACATAATGTGTATACACTTGTTCATAATTTGTATAATACATATACATAGCATGTATAAACTTGTGCATAGTCTGTATAATGCTTGAACATAACGTGTATAATGCTTGTATAATTCTTGTACATATTGTGTATAATACTTGTAAATAGTGTGTATATTGTTTGTATATAAAACGTATAAATTTGTACATAATGTATATAATACTTCTAAAAACTTGTACATAGTGTGTATAATACTTGTACCTAGCATCAACAATACTTGTATAAACTTGAACATTGTATGTATAAAGCTTGTACATAGCATGTACAAACTTGTACATGATTTTTATAATGCTTATATATTGGGTTTAAAAATATGTACATAGTATGTATAATACTTATACATAGGATTTATAAACTTGTATATAGTGTGTATAAACTTATACATTATGAGTATAAACTTATACATAGTGTAAATAATACTTGTACATAATATGTACAAACTTGTGTATAGTGTGTAAAATACCTGTACATACCATGCATAATCTTATATAATTCATGTATAATGTTTGTACATAGCATGTATAAACTTATACATATAGTGTATAATACTTATACATACCATATATATAGTGTGTATAATACTTATATATAACTTGTATAAACTTACAAATAGTGTGTATAATTCTTATTTATAGTGTGCAAAATTCTACTACATATCATGTATAAACTTGTACATAGTATATCTAAAACTTATAAATAGTATTCATATTGCTTATATATAGTGTGTACAAACATTTACATAATATGCGTAACGCTTGTACATACCGTGCATAAACTTGTACATAGTATGTAAATTATTTATAGATAGCATATATAAATTTCTATATAGTATGCGTAATGCTTGTATAAACTTATACGTAATGTGTATAATACTTTTATATAGTGTGTGTAATATTTGTATATAGCATGTACAATTCTTATATATAGATTGTATAAACTTGTACATAGTGTATATAAACTTATTCATAGTGTATAATACTTATGAATAGTGTCTATAATGCTTGTACATAGCGTGCATAAATATGTACATAGTATGTATAATACTTATATGTAAGATTGGACGTAGTGTATAATATTTGTATAAACTTATATATAATATCTATAATTCATGTAAATAATGTGTGTAATGCTCGTATATAGCGTGTACATAGTGTGTATAATACTTGTATATAATTTGTATAAACTTATACATAATGTGTATAATGCTTATACAACGCATGTATAAACTTGTACATAACATATACAATGTTTATATAAATGTGTACATAGTGCGTATAATACTTGTACATAGCATGTATAATGTTTATACATAGCGTGTATAAACTTGCACATATTGGGTAAAAATTATGTATATATCGTTTATAAACTTATACATAATATGTATAAGCCTTATACATAGAATGTATAAACTTACACATAGTGTGTAAAAATTATATATATATGTATATATCATGTATAAACTTATACATGGTGTATATAATCCTTTTACATAGCTTGTATAAACTTGTACATAGTCTTTATAATTTCTGTAAATAGCATGTGTATAACGTTTGAATAAACTTAAACATAGTGTGTATAATGCTTGTAAATAGTGTGTATAATGCTTGTACATAAAATGTATAAACTTGTTTACTGTGTGTATAATGCTTGTACATGGCATCTATAATACTTTTATAATCTTGAACATAGTGTGTATAATTCTAGTACATAGTTTTTATAATGCTTAAATATAGTATTTACAAATATATACACAGTGTGTATAATGCTTGTATATAGTATAAATAAACTTGTATATAGTGTGTATAAACTTATCTATTGCGTGTATAAACTTTTACAAAGTGTGTATAATACTTGTACATAGTGTGTAAAATACTTGTATATAGCATTGAACGTAGTGTAGAATGTTTATATAAACTTATATATAATGTGTATAATTCATATATACAATATGTTCAATGCTCGTATATAGCGTGTATATAGTGTATATAATGCTTGCACATAACATCTATAAACTTATACATAATATGTATAAACTTGTACATATTGTCTATAATCTTGTACATAACATATATAATGCTTGTTCATAGTTTCTATAAACTTACACATTGTGTATAAAAATTATGTATATAGTATTTATAAACTTATACAAAGTATGTATAAGTCTTATATAAAGCATGTATAAATTTTAATGTAGTGCGTAAAAATTTTGTATATAGCATATATAAACTTATACATGGTGTGCATAATCCTTATACATAGCATGTATAAACTTCTACATAATTTGCATAAACTAGTTTATAGTTTGTATAATCCTTATACATAGGGTGTAGAAGATTATACATTGTCTGTATAATGCTTGTATATAGCGTGTGTCTAATGTTTGAATAAACTTGTACATAGTGTGTATAATACTTAAAAATAATATGTATAATGCTTGAATATAGTGTGTGTAAAACTTGTATAAACTTATACATAGTGTTTATAATGCTTGAATATAGCATCTATAATACTTGTATAAACTTGTATATAGTGTATATAATACTTGTACATAGTTTTTCTAATGCTTATATAAGTGATTACAAATATATACATAGTGTATATAATACGTGCACATAGTTTGTATAAACTTGTATATAGTGTGTATAAACTTGTACATTACATGTATAAACTTATATATAGAGTGTATAAAACTTGTATATAGCATGTACAAACTTGTATATGGTGTGTAAAATGCTTGTACATAATGTGTATAAATTTGTATAATTCATGTATAATGCTTGTCCATAGAATATGTAAACATGTGCATAGTGTGTATAATACTTTAATATATCATGTACATAGTGTGTATAATGCTTATATATAGCAAGTATAACCTTATACATAATATGTATAACTCTTATTTATAGTATGTAAAATACATGTATATATCATGTATAAACTTGTACATAGTGTATAATATTTGTATATTACATGTAAGTCTTGTACATAGTATGTACAAAACTTGTACATAGTATTTATATTGCCTTAAGATAATGTGAATAAACTTATACATAATATGTATAATGCTTGTATATAGCATGTATAAACTTATACATAGTATGTATATTATTTATAGATAGCGGGTATAAACTTTTACATAATATGCATAATACTTGTATAAATTTATACGTAGTGTGTATAATACTTTAATATAGCGTGTATAATGCTTGTATATAGCATGTACAATGGTTATATATAGCTTAAACAAACTTATACATAATGTATATAAACATATTCAGAGTGTATAATACTTATGAATAGTGTGTATAATGCTTATTTATATCGTGTATAAATATGTACATAGTGCGTACAATACTTGTATATAGCATTGAACATAGTGTAGAATGCTTTTATAAACTTATATATAATGTGTATAATTTATGTATACAGTGTGTGCAATGCTCGTATATAATGTGTACATAGTGTGTGTTATGCTTGTACATAACGTGTATAAACTTATACATAATATGTATAATGCTTGTACATAGCATATATAAGGTTGTACATAACATGTACAATATTTATATAAACTTGTACATTATGTGAATAATACTTGTATATAGCATGTATAATGCTTGTATAAACTTGCACATGGTGTGTAAAAATTATGTATATAGTATTTATAAACTTATATATAATATGATTAAGCTATATACATAGCATGTATAAACTTACACATAATGTTTAAAAATTTTGTATATATCATGTAGAAACTTTTACATGGTGTGTATAATTCTTATAAAAGGGGTCTATAAACTTGTTTATAGTTTATATAATCCTTATACACAGCGTGTATAAACTTGTACGTAGTCTGTATAATGCTTATACATAGTGTGTGTATAATGTTTGAATAAACTTGTATATAGTGTGTTTAATGCTTGTAAATAGTGTGTATAATTCTTGTACATATAACGTATAAACTTATACATAGTTTGTATAACGATAGTATAAACTTGTATATAGTATGTATAATGCTTGTACATAGCATCTATAATACTTGTATAAACTTATATATAATGCGCAGAATGCTTGTACATAGCATGAATAAACTTATACATAATATACATAAACTTCTTCTTTATTTGTATAATCATTATACATAGCGTGTATAAACTTGTACATAATTAGTATAATGCTTGTGTATAACATGTGTATAATATTTGAATAAACTGGTACATTGTGTGTATAATGTTTATAAAAAGTGTGTATAATGCTTGTACATATAATGTATAAACTTGTACATAGTATGTATAATGCATATATAAACTTTTATATATTGTGTATAATGCTTGTACATAGCATCTATAATACTTGTATAAATTTGTACATAATGTGTATAATGCTTATACATAGCATGTCCAAACTTGTACATAGTTTTTATAATGCTTATATATAGTGTTTACAAACATATACATAGCATGTAAAAACTTGTAAATGACATGTATAAACTTGTATATAGTGTGTATAAACTTGTACATTGCGTATAATACTAGTACATAACATGTACAAACTTGTACATAGTGCGTAAAATGCTTCTACATAGCGTGTATAAACTTGTATAATTCATGTATAATATTTGTACATAGCATTTATGAACTTTTATATTTTGTGTTTAATACTTATACATGCCATGTACATAGTGTGTATAATGCATATATGTAGCGTGTATAAACATATACATAGTATGTAAAATTCTTATTTATAGTCTGTAAAATGCTTGTACATATCATGTATAAACTTATACATTGTATGTTCAATACCTGTATACTGCATGTCAAACTTGTATATAGTATCTATAAAACTTGTACATAATATTTATAATGCTTATACATAGTGCGTACAAATTTATACATAATATATTTAATGCTTTTACATAGTATATATATACTTTTACATAGTCTGTATATTATTTATAAATAGCTTGTATAAACTTCTACATAGTATGCATAATGGTTGTATATACTTATACATAGTTTGTACAATACTTTTATATAGCTTGTATAATGCTTGTATATAGCATGTACAATGCTTATATATACATTGTATAAACTTGTACATATTGTAGATAAACTTATTTAAAGTATATAATACTTATGAATAGTATGTATAATTCTTATATATAGCGTATAAAAATGTCTACATAGTGTGCATAATACTTGTATATATCATTGAATGTAGTGTATAATGCATGTATATACTTATATATAATGTATATAATTCATGTATATAGTGTGCGCAAAGCTCGTATATAGCGTGTATATAATGTGTATAATGCTTGTACATAATGTGTATAAACTTATGCATAATGTGTATAATACTTATACATAGTACGTATAAACTTGTACATAACATGCACAATATTTATATAAACTTATACATAATGTGTATAATACTTATACATAGCAAGTATAATGCTTGTACATAGCATGTATAAAGTTACACATAGTGTGTAAAAATTATATATATAGCATTTATAAACTTATACATAGTATTATAAGTTTTATACATAGCATGTATAAACTTGCATATAATGTGTAAAAATTATATATATATATAGCGTGTATAAACTTATACATGGTGCGTATAATTCTTGTATATAGCATGTATAAACTTATACATAATGTGCATAAACTTGTTCATAATTTTTATAATTCTTATACATAAAGTGTATAAACTTGTACATAGTCTGTGTAATGTTTGTATATAGCGTATTTATAATATTTGAATAAACTTGTATATAGTTTGTATAATGCTTTTATATAGAATGTATAAACTTATACATAGTGTGTATAATACTTGTATAAACTTGTACATAGCATCTATAATTCTTGTATAAACTTGTATGTAATGTGTATAATGCTTGTACATAGCATGTATAAACTTGTACAGAGTTTTTATAATTCTTATATATTATGTTTACAAATATATACATAGTGTGTATAATGCTTGTACATAACATGTATAAACTGGTATATAGTGTGTATAAACTTGTGCATTGCGTGTATAAACTTGTACATAGTGTGTATAATACTTGTACATAGCATGTACAAACTTGCACATAGTGTGTAATATGCTTGTACGTAGCTTGTATAAACTTGTATAATTCATGTATAATGCTGTATAATACTTAGACATATCATATACATTGTGTGTATAATGCTTATATATAATGTGCATAAACTTATATATAGTGTGTATAATTCTTATTTATAGTGTGTAAAATGCTTGTACATATCTTCTTTAAACTTGTGCATATTATAAATAACACTTGTATATTACATGTAAAATTTGTACATATTGTGTATAAAACTTATACATAGTATTTATAATGATTATACATAGTGTGTACAAACTTATATGTAATATGTATAATATTTGTATATAACGTGTATAAAGTTGTACAAAATGTGTATATTATTTATAGATAGCGTACATAAACTTCTACATTGTATGCATAATGCTTGTATAATCTTATACGAGGTGTGTATAATACTTTTGTATAGCATGTACAATGCTTATATATAGCTTGTATAAACTTGTACATAATATACATAAACTTGTACATAATATATATAAACTTATTTAGAATGTATAATACTTTTGAATAGTGTGTCTAATACTTGTACATAATATGTATAAATATGTACATAGCATGTATAAAGTTGCACTTAGTGTATAAAAATTATGTATATAGCGTGTATTAACTTTATATGGTATGTATAATCCTTATACATAGTGTGTATAAACTTGTACATAATGTGCATAAACTTGTTCCTTTTCTTCAAACGTGCAAAACCTTTGCATTTAAAAGGAAACAAGTTTAATTACAATTGACAAAAGGGTAACATTCCTCCTTGATTAAGTCTATCAAGGAGGTCGGGATGTTACCAAATGAAAAATTATCAAAAATAAAACTTCCATCTAATGCCAAAGTAGCACAAAAATCAGCAACATTATTACACTCCCTATTAACATGATGAAAAATGACATTGTTAAAATCATTAAGAAAGAAGAGCTCCTTGACTGGCCAATTCTCCAAGTTCCAATTTACCTTCTTCAAAGAATCTTGAATGAATGTAATCAAATTGATATTATCACTCTCAATAATAAGTCATTTACTTTCAAGCATCCAACCTTGGATGAGTTCCATTATAGCCATAACTGCCTCCATTTCAAGTTGAGCAACATCCAAATGTACCTTATTATTATTGAAAGCAAGAAGAAGTCTACCTTTTAAATCTTTGAAAAGCCCAACAATACCAGCCCAATTTGAGCTCAATAATGAGGCATCAACATTAATCTTGATCCAATCTAGCGGTGGAGGGCACTAAGTTCTATGAAACTCCCGTGGGAGATTAGCACCCCAGCTATCTAGATATTGAGAAGATTTCAACATGGCCAAAGAAAAAACATTAGCCGCCACCATAAAACTAAAAAAGCAGCCTTCGTATGCTTGACCATATTACAGTTTTTACAAGATAAAAAAACTACAACACAGTAAACATCATTCAGGACAGATCTTCTTCTCAGCTCCTCTAAACAGCATTCCAAAGATTGAAACACAGGGTCATAAAATCCCCATTCTCTAATTTTAGAAAAAACATCCACAAGATACTTGTAATGAACCACAATGTGTTCATAATTCTCCACCTTCTGACATCCTCAAGCACAAGAGTCATCAATAGCAAGCCTTCAAAATTCGCGAAAATGGTTAGTAGGAATACCAAATTTACTAAGTCTCCACAAAAAAATTTCCACCTTAAAGTTGAGCTTTAGACTCTGAAGCCATTTATAGAAGCCACCATCATCTTCTTTACCTCTCCCTCTCATCACTTGATCATATGCCAGCGCAGAGATTGATTTACATGAGTATTTTTACACAGTATCCATCTGTTCCTTCTTTTGGATATAGTCAATATGCACTTGCCTGATTAACCTGACAAGTTCTTTATGAAAGAAAATTAGGAGCTTCTTTTCATCCCACTCATGCACCTTCAGTACAGATAAGATGTTGAACCTCAATACCCTCCAAAGATCCACAATCCACAAAAGTCGGCCAGGCATTAATACTCTTGTCCAACCGCCAAACATCATTTAAGACATTAATTTTATCCCCTCTACCCACCTTCCATTTGACAATGTATTTATGATGTTTACCTACATCCTTCATAATTTGCCAAGGACTAGAAAAACACTTCGTGCGAGTTCCATTCAAAATATTATTACCGTATTTAGAAAAAAGTGTTCGGTGAAGTAAAGAATTTGTATTAGGCAAACAACGAAGTATCTTATTAACCATTTCAACATTCATTAGTTCCCTACCCAATGCATGTAAAGAGGTGACTATTTGTATGAATCTTATATACATATCAGAAATGGATTCATTTGGTTTCATGCAAAACAGTTCATAATCTTGCAACAAGATATTATGTCTAGATTGCTTAACCTCATTAGTCCCCTCATAAGTTATACAAAATCTATCCCATATGTCCTTTCAACTCTTGCAAGTAGAAACCCGTATGTAATCTTTTAATTTAAGAGTACAAAAGAAACTATTCAAGCATTTGATGTTTAATTGTGTTAAGTAACATTCTTCTGTTGTCCAATCCACAAAAGATGTTTCAACTCTAACTCTTTCAACTAGTCTAGTTGGTTTTGTATACTATTCCTGAAATAAGATCCATATACGGTAATCAAGTGACTGTAAAAATATAGACATGCATGTTTTCCAAAAATCAAAAGTAATATTATTGAACAATGGAGGTCTTATTATAGAGTAACCCTCAGGTGTATTTTGATTTTCAAATGTAGCCATCTATGTTAATTAAAAAGTAGTCTAAACTTATAATTTTGAAACAAAGATCTGATACTACTTGCTGAAATTTGTTAAAAATGAATTAGGTTGTCAGACCTAAGCTTACGTCCCAACGGCTAACCAAGAGGGGGGTGAATTGGTAATTAAAAAATTACCCCTCTTTTTGAATTTTTAAACCGAGTATAACTCTAGTGAATTTTTGTAGAAAATGTTTTTCAAACAGAAATTAAACAGTAAAAATAAAAGTAGCAAAAAAATAAAAAGCCACAAGATTTGTAGTGGTTCGGTCGAACACGAACTTCATTCACTCCCTCGAGTCACCCTCCGAGTATTGCACTAATACAACTAGTGACTCTCCTTTTGCACCCACAGCAAGGTGGAGAAGCCTTTACAAAACTCTCTTCCACCACTACCCGATGTGGTAGAGAACCGTCATCCTTTTACACTCTCCAAGTGTTGGCTGAGAACCGTCCATCCTTTCACACTCTCACAGTGTAGGTAGAGAACCATCTGTCCTTTCACACTCTCCAAGTGTGGGCAGGGAACCCATCGGCTATTCACACTCTTCAAGTGTAGGCATAAAATCCTTCAGTTATTCACACTCTCCATGTGTCGGCAGAGAATCAGATCTCCTTGACAGATCTTCTAACAAAAGTTTTACGGATTTATTTTTATGGTTTACAATTTTGATGATAGCAAACACTCTTATTTCTTTACGATGATCGTATTTACTAACATTTCAGGTCCACACGATCAGACTGCAATTTGGAACCAGCTCAATATTGGGTAGACTAGGTTTGAGTCAGTTTGTATACATTTTCCTTTCTTGAATCTATTGTATTTGGTGTGGCTCCTGATGTTTTGTAACTTGGATGATTTTTTGTTGCTCCCTAAAGATTTCTATTTTGGGTAACATCATCCAGGACGATATTTATATCGTCCGGGATGATCTGTCCAAAAGTAGAAACCCTAATTATGGCATCCTCATTAAAGTAGCCGTCATTATGCAAAACACATCGTCCTGGATGATTTTATATCGTTCAGGACGATAGGCTCAATTCAGAAAGAATCTGTCGCCAAATCTACTTAGGAAATTCTTATTTTTGAATATCGGCCTTGTGGATTAGCCTGGACTATAAAATATCGGCCAGGATGATCTAGGACAATTTTTAAAAAATTTCTTAGGCAATTTTGAAAAGCAATTAATGGGGGTTTCGTCCGGGCCGATCGAAAGATCGTCCGGGCCAATTAGACATCGTCCAGCTTCATTTCAGGGTGATAATCAGGACGATTTTCCCCATATTTGAACTAATCGGTCAGGATGATATGTCTATCATCTTGGATGATAAAGTCGGCAACTTGCATTAATGAGCTCGTTTTTAGCTCTTCTATTTAAGCTATGAGATGACACTTTGTAAGTGTCTTTGGTAGCCATTGTAGCTTTGTTCTTGTGGGGGAAACTTGAAGAGAGAGCTTGAAAGCGAGTGCGAAAAGGGTGGAGTTTGAGAGAGGGAGTAGATCCTATGAGGGGGGACTCAAGGGAGTGTGGAGGGGGATCCACATGTTCCTTCAAATAAGGAACATGATTTTATATCATTCCTAAGTTTGGCAATTTTTGAAGAAGGGAAATACTTAGCTAAGAATTTATGTGCCATCTCATTCCAAGTGCTTGAAAGAGATTCTAGACCTTCAAACTAAGGAATCAATTTATGGTTCCCTATCAGAAATTGATTGTTAGAGTCTAAAAGCTAAAGTAAATTAATTGAATTCAACCATGGCTCGCATGAACTCAAGGAGGAAGCAAAGAGCAAAGGTGAAGTGGTTAGTAGAGGGAGATTGCAACTCAAAGTTTTTCCACTCCTATGCTAGTGCAAGGAGGAACTCCAATAGTATTGCTAAAGTGAAAGATGAGAATTTTTTTCGATGGAAGATCAGAAAATGATTGAAGCAATTTTTTCAGTTTTTTGAGAAAAAATGGGAATATAAAAACTGCAATTTTCATAGCTGGCCAACAGCATTGAATTGTCTAAATAATGATGACATCTTTTTTTATTGGAAAGAAATTTTTCTATTAAGGAGGTGGAGTTGGTGTTAAAGCAAATGGGTGGAAAAGTTTCTCCTGGCAAGAATGGTGTGTCCTACTCGTTTATTAAAGCTTATTGGGACATCATTAAATCAGATTTTTGGAAAGCTATCAAACATTTTCTTTGCAATGGGGAGTTGAATGATGTTTGGAAGGAAATGTTAATTGTTCTTATTCCTAAGTTGTCCAACAATCTATTCTCATCCAATTATAGACCAATCAGTTTATGTAATTCTATGTACAAGGTAGTGGCAAAGGTGATCTTGAACAGATTAATTGAGGTTATTCCAAAATTGATCTCGAAGGAGCAAGTTGCATTTATTAAAGGGAGATCCCTGTCATATCATGTGTTTATTGCTCAAGAATTATTTCACAAATTCATATATTCTAGATCTGCTAAAGGGTTTGTTTCTTTCAAGGTTGACATGGAACAGGCATATGATTCCATGTCATGGTCTACTCTTAGGAAAGTCTTAGATTATTTTGACTTTCCTCCCAAGTTCTCCAAATTGGTTTTGGAGTGAGTTGAGGATCCTACTTTTTCATTGATTATCAATGGAAACTGCTCAGACTGGATTAAAGCAAAGAGTGGATTTCGTCAAGGTTGTCTTTTTGTCTCCTCTCTTTTTTATTCTTTGCTCGCAACTCCTATCTAATACTTTTGCTCAAAGTTCATGTGGGATCAGTATTAGTTTAGTAGGTACAAGAGTGTCTCATTTACTTTATGCAGATGATGTTATAATTTTTTCAGAAGCCAACAGGAAAGTTGTAAAGGAAGTAAAGGTTATCCTTAATGATTTTTTTGGATGGACGGGTAAACATATAAATTTTGGTAACTCAGCCATTTTATTTTAGGGTTATTCAATCACTTGAGCTCCTTTATTTAAAAATATGTCATTTGATTTTTGGAAAACTTGTATATCTATTTTATTGCAATCGATTAATTTTTGCATGTGGCATATGATTTTAACTGGTTATTCATCACCGTCACGAATTATTAATGGAGTTAAAACTAATATTCCTTTTAATCAATGAAAAAAGGAAGAACAACTAATGATCAACTGAATGCAAAATCTTTAAATTGCTTTTTCTGTGCTTTAAATTTTGATGATTTTATGTTAATATCCACTTGCACTACTGGTAAGGAAGTTTGGGATAAACTACAGACCATATACGAAGACACTAGTGAATTCAAGCAATCCAAGTTGAATTTGTTAATGCATGATTTTGAATTATTTTTCATGAAACCTTTTGAAACGATCTTAGATATGTATACCAGATTCATTCAAATTATAAACTCATTACATGCTTTAGGAAATGATATTTCAAATTTTGAAAAAGTTAACAAAATTCTTCGATGTCTACTGGATAAATTTGATCCTAAAGTTATTGCTATTTGTGAATCTAAAGATTAGAAATATATTCTATTGATATTTTGATTGGCTCACTAATTGCCTACGAGTAAAGTTTTGGTCAAAGACTTTTGGATGCAGGAGAAACGTTTGTTCTAAAAACTGAAGATACAGAAAGAGATAGCTTAGTTGGAGATGAATGCAATAACTCGACAAGCAAACCACAAAGCTCACCTAAGTATAAGCAAAATTGGAAAAAAGGTAAAAATGGTAAGGATGTCCATATTTCTTCTGATGTTAATTGCTTTCGATGCAGGAAGCCTGGACATATGAAAAATCAGTTCCCTAATTTAAAAATTCTTCTTATGAAAAAAAAGGCAAGGCGAAGCAAAATTTAAACTGGGGAAATAATGAAAGGCAAATAATCTCATGGGCAGATCTGGTTTCTTAAGCATCGGACCAGAAGAGAGATAATGGTTAAAAGCCGTTTATATTTTTGTGTTTTTCTTTTTTATTTTTGCATTTTTGTTTTTATGTTTTTCATTTTTATTTTGGTTTTTTGTTTTGTTTATTCTTTGAAATTTTTGTTTTTGTGAATGTTTTTCTCTGATCAACACACACATTCACTTTTCTAAAAATGAAAAATCTACTTCATGTTTTTTCTTGAAATCTTTGGTAAGTTGTGTTTGACTTCTCTAAGACAGTCAAAGGAAGGAAACTCATGTTTTTGATTCTCAATCTCTATTTCCTAAAAGAGGTTAACCTACTTTTGATTTAAAATCTTTTTCATCTTTTAAATTGATTTTTGAAACTAAATTTTTTATCTCCTTACATTTTATTTATCGCATAGGAATCTTTTACAAGTTGTTGAATCTAACTCATAATTTTCTTAATCAAGAATTCACTTTATCAATAGGATGGGTTTATTTTTATTTTTTAAGATTTTAGAAAGGTAGCATATAAAAAAAAAATTAGCCAATGATGCCAAAAATAAAAGATGCACAACGACGCCAAATTGAAAAATATACATAAAAGTGTATCAAAAATCAAAAGATACGCAAAGAGCGCCATTCAAATTGACAAGAGGCATAAAATGAGTCCACAAAATGTAATGCTTATGATTCTTGTACTTCTTAAAAGCTTAAGAAAATCCTTGATACTTTCGATACTTGATTTTGAAAAACATGATTCCTGATTCAATAATTTGTGCATTAATCTTCTATTAGATATATTTTATGAAAGGAGTTTTGAAAAATTAATATTTTTTTTTCCGTTTATTCCTTGATTTGGATATTGGATTAAAAAGTTTTTGTGCCTTTTAAAGAACTTGAATTTGGATAATCAAATTATGAATTTCTAACCTTTTCTAGGCTATGCGTTGTCAAATCCAATTCTACTAAGTTTTTGATTAAAACTAAGAGGTAACTTTCTCATTTTAAGAATATTTATTTTTTCACTAGATCAGGGAACATTTTTATCTTTTGTTCGTTTTGTTTTTTGTTTGTGCCTCCTCTCTTTTTGATAATGTCAAAGGGGAAGAACGTAATGTTGAATTTGTATCCTTTTTCTTCTTTTTAAAAAATTAAAAATAATAAAATATTTTTTATCTCCCCTATTTTTTAAAGTGTTATTCTAGTGAGGGGGAGATTAGAAGAAAATATTCTTTTTTGTAAATTTAAATTGAATTGTTTTCCATCATAAAAAGGGGGAGATTGTTGCGGAGCTATTTTCATGGTTTATGATTTTAATGATAGAAAACACTCTTATTTCTCTACGACGGCCTTATTTACTAACATTTCAGGTCCACACGATCAGACTGTAATTTGGAACCAGCTCAAAATTACGTAGACTAGGTCTGAGTCAGTTTGTACACTTTTTCCTTTCTTGAGTCTATTATATTTGGTGTGGCTCATGATGTTTTGTAACTTGGAAGATTTTTCGTTGCTCCCTAAATATTTCTATTTTTGGAAACATCGTTCGGGATGATATTTATATTGTCCGGAATGATCTGTCCAAAAGCAGAAACCCTAATTAGGGCATCCTCATTAAAGCAGCCTTCATTATGTAAAACACATCATCCTGGAGGATTTTGTATCATCCAGGACGATAGGCTCAATTCAGAAAGAATCTGCCGCCAACTCTACTTAGAAAATTCTTATTTTTGGATATCGGCCTAGTGGATTGGCCTGAACTATAAAATATCGGCCGGGATGATCGAGGCCAATTTTTCCAAAATTTCTCAGGCAATTTTGGAAAGCAATTAATAGGGATTTTGTCCGGGCCGATCGCAAGATTATTCGGGCCGATTAGACATCGTCCAGCTTCATTTCAGGACAATATTCAGGAAAATTTTCCCCATATTTCAACTAATCGGCTAGAATGATATATCTATCATCCTGGACAATAAAGTGGGCAACTTGCATTAATGAGCTCGTTTTTAGCTCTTCTATTTATGCTATGACATGACACTTTGTAAGTGTCTTTGGTAGCCATTGTAGCTTCATTCTTATGGGGGAAACTTGAAGAGAGAGCTTGAAAAGGAGTGAAGAAAGGGTGGAGTTTGAGAGAGGGAGATGATCCTGAGAGGGGGGACTCAAGGGAGTGTAGAGGGGGATCCACATGGTTGCTCCAGCAAGCTCGCACATGGATACTATCAGATTCAAAGCTTATCTTGAAGGAAGTTCACCAAGGAAGAAGATCTCTTTAGTGTCAAAGGACCCGACGACTTCGCCACTCCGGGGAAGGTGGAAGTGATTTTGTAAGGGCTTCTCCGCCTAGCGTGGGGGCTAAAGGAGAGACACTTATTTTAGTGCAATACTTGGAGGGTGCCTCCAAGGAGTGGATGTAGGTCAAGATTTGACCGAACCACTATAAATCTGGTGTGTTCTTTCTTATTATTTGCTTCCGCATTTATTTTCCACATTTGGTTTTCTTTATGGTGATTTTGGTTTGAGTTTTATCATTGATTTTAAAGTTATCCAGTTCACCTCTCTCTTTGTTAGCCTAGGGCCAGTTCATAAGGGCTTAACATCCCTAACAAACTTTCAAGGGACATCAGAGCACTTTCTAGTGTCATCTAACAAACTTTCAAAGGTCTAGAAGGATGAGAGAAAGGAGTGAAGTCATCACAAATCACAAGTGGAGATTCTTACCTTTGAGTACCAAGTGAATCCTTCACACTCTAGTAGTAAGAATCCCCCTTCAAACACTCTCCCTTCAGTTGACATGAAGATCAGTAGGCAAAAAGATTACAAGATAGTTTTATGTGGACCTTATATAGGAAAGATACGAAAAAGCATCTAAAAACTGTTAATTTTCAAGTCTGTACACAATCGATCATCTTGAACGATCGTCATCTCATCCTGTACGAATAGTGTTAAATTAGTTGCATACGAACCCATTGTATATTGGTATGAACTATCTCTGTACCCGATCATCATTCTGTACAAACTAAGTTTATCCAGTACGAACAGTTATATCAATGGTTGGTTTCTACGAACTGCAGGATGTTCCCAAAATTTCAAGGGATAGAGCACTTCATAATGGGACAAACATGAATGTTCGTCTAGGTAAATAGTTCAAGTCATGTGTCCAGAGAACTTTGTCCAGAGAACTTCATCTAGGAACGAGCAAGTTGGATCATCTGGATGATTAGTGTAACCCTAGTTTCTAGAGGACTTTGCCCAGGGACGAGTTGGATGGATCGTCTGGATGATTAGTGTAATTCAAGTGTCCAGAGGACTTCGTCCAGGGATGAACCGGATGGATCATCTGGATGATTAGTGCAACTTAAGTGTCCAGAGGATTTCATCTTTGTCTAGGGATGAATATGGAATTCATCTTGTCGTTCAGGACTTAAAAAAATTTTCTCACTTCCTATTCGTTCCATTTTCTCTTCCGAGTGGATAACTGACTTGATCGTCCCATACAAACTTAGTTTGTCTCGTACGATTAGTATGATTTTTTTTAAAGATCTCCCCAAGTGTGTGTGGGCTAAGCTACTCAATTACAATCATTCTTTCTCAACCTCAATACAATGAAAAATATAAGCATGCTGAATTTGATTTGAAGTCTTCATTAGTCTGAACTTCGAGTACATATAAGAGTAAAAAATAATTCTTCCAAAAAGTGTTAAGAGAAAAAAAAAATAAAATAATAATATTTGAAATCATCAAAACTATATAAGTTGCAATAAGGTAAAACATACAAATAGCAACTCTCTTAACAGTACATAGCATCTATAATACTTATATAAATTTGTACATAATGTGTATAATGCTTATACATAGCATGTACAAACTTGTACATAGTTTTTATAACGATTATATATAGTGTTTAAAAATATATACATAGTGTTTATAATACTTGTATATAGTATGTATAAACCTGTATATAGTGTGTATAAACTTATACATTGCGTTTATAAACTTGTACATAGTGCGTATAATGCTTGTATAAACTTGCACTTAGTGTGTATAAAGCTTGTATATAGTATCTATAATACTTTTATATATTTGTACATTATGTGTATAATGGTTGTACATAACGTGTACAAATTTATAAAGAGTTTTTATAATACTTATTTATAGTGTTTACAAACATATACATAGTATGTATAATGCTTGTACACAGCATGTACAAATTTGTACATAGAGTATAAAATGCTTATACAAAATGTGTATAAACTTATATAATTCATGTATAATGCTTGTACATAGTATGTATAAACTAGTACATAGAGTATATAAAATTTATACATATTATGTACATAGTTTGTATAATACTTATATATAGTGTGTATTAACTTATAAATAGTGTGTATAATTCCTATTTATAGTATGTAAAATGCTTGTATATATCGTGCATAAACTTGTATATAGTGTGCATAATACTTGTATATTACATGTAAAACTTGTACATAGTATGTATAAAACTTGTACATAGTGTTTATAATGCTTATATATAGTGTGTACAAACTTATACATAATATGTATAATGCTTGTACATAGCGTGTATAAACTTATATATAGTGTGTATATTATTTATACAATGAATATAGTGAAGAATGCTAGCATAAACTTATATATAATATGTATAATTCATGTATGCTGTGTGTGCAATGCTCGTATATAACGTGTATATAGTGTGTATAATTCTTAAACATAATGTGTATAAACTTATACATATTGTGTATAATGCTTATATATAGCATATATAAACTTATACATAATATGTACAATATTTGTATAAACTTATACATAGTGTATAATATTTGTATATAGCATGTATAACGCTCGTATATAGCCTGTATAAACTTACACATAGTATGTAAAAATTATGTATATAGCGTTGATAAACTTATACATAGTATGCTTAAGCCTTATACATTGCATGTATAAACTTTCACAAAGTGTGTTAAAATTAAGTATGTATTGTGTATAAACTTATACATGGTGTGTATAATTCTTATACATAGCATGTATAAACTTATTCATAGTTTGTATAATCCTTATACCTAGCTTGTATAAACTTGTACCTAGTCGGTATAATTCATGTACATAGCATGTGTATAATGTTTGAATAAACTTGTATAAAGTGTGTATAATGCTTATAAATAGTGTGTATAATACTTGTACATAGAATGTATAAACTTGTATATAGTGTGTTTAATGCTTATATAAACTTGTACATAATATGTATAATATTTGTACATATCATTTATAATACTTGTATAAACTTGTATATAGTTTGTATAATAATTGTGCATAGCATGTACAAACATGTATATAGTTTTTATAATGCTTATATATAGTGTTTACAAACATATATATAGTGTGTATAATGCTTGCATATA
Source organism: Dendrobium nobile (assembly GCA_022539455.1). Lineage (NCBI taxonomy): Eukaryota > Viridiplantae > Streptophyta > Magnoliopsida > Asparagales > Orchidaceae > Dendrobium > Dendrobium nobile. The sequence continues at coordinate 2,203,197 of CM039722.1, read as the reverse complement.
ATATATACAAACTTTTATATATTTTGTAAAAACTTATACTGCGTGTATAAACTTATACATTATTTGTATAATACTTGTACATAGTATGTACAAACTTACACATAGTGTGTAAAATATTTGTACATAACGTGTATAAACTTATATAATTCATGTATAATGCTTGTATATAGCATGTATAAACATGTATATTATGTTTTTTTAAACATATGCATTACGTGTATAAACTTGTACATAATGTGTATAATACTTGTACATAGCATGTATAAAATTGTACATATTGTGTAAAATGATTGTACATAGCGTGTTTAAACATATATAATTTATGTATAATACTTGTACATAGCATGTATAAACTTGTACATAGTATGTATAATACTTATACATATCATGTACATAGTGTTTATAATGCTTATATATAGCAACTATAAACTTACACGTCGTGTGTATAATTCTTATTTATATTATATAAAATGTTTGTAAATATCATGTATAAAATTATACACAGTGTGTATAATACTTGTACTTAGTGTGTATAAAACTTTTACATAGTGTTTATAAGGCTTATACATAGTGTGTACAAACTTATACATAATATGTATAATGCTTGTATATAGTGTGTATAAACATATATAATATGTATATTTTTTATAGATAGCATGTATAAACTTCTATATAGTATGCATAATGCTTGCATAAACTTATACATAGTATGTATAATACTTTTATATAGCATGTATAATGCTTGTATATAACATGTACAATGCTTATATATAGCTTGTATAAACTTGTACATAGTGTACATAAACTTATTCACAGTGTGTTATACTTATGAATATTGTGTATATTGCTTGTGCCTAACGAAGTGTGTATAATACTTGTACATAGCATTGAACTTAGTGTAGAATGCTTGTATAAACTTATATATAATATGTTTAATTCATGTATATAGTGTGTGCAATGCTCGTATATAACGTATATATTGTATGTATAATGCTTGTATATAATGTGTATAAATATATACATAATGTGTATAATACTTATACATAACATGTAAAAACTTGTACATAATATGTACAATATTTGTTTAAACTTTTACATAGTGTGTATAATACTTGTACATAACATGAATAATGCTTGTACATAGCATGTATAAACTTGTACAATGTGTGTAAAAATTATGTATTAAGTGTTTATATATTTATACATAGTATGTATAAGCCTTATACATAGCATGAATAAACTTGTACATAGTGTCTAAAAATTATGTATATAGCATGTATAAACTTATATATGGTGTATATAATCCTTATACATAGCGTATATAAACTTGTTCATAATTTATATTATCCTTATACAAAGTGTGTATAAACTTGTACATAGTATGTATAATGCTTATACATAGTGTGTGTATAATGTTTGAATAAATTTATATATAGTGTGAATAATGCTTGTAAATAGTGTGTATAATTCTTATACATATAATGTATAAACTTATATATTATATGTATAACGCTTGTATAAACTTGTATATAGTATGTATAGTGCTTGTACATAGCATCTATAATACTTGTAAAAACTTATACATAGTGTGCATAATGCTTGTACATAGCATGTACAAACATGTATATAGTTTTTATAATGCTTATATATAGTGTTTATAAACATATATATAGTATGTATAATATTTTTATATAGCATGTATAAACTTGTATATAGTGTGTATAAACTTATACATTGCATGTATAAACATATACATAGTGTGTATAATACTTGTACATAGTATGTACAACTTGTACATAACATGTATAAACTTGTATATTTCATATATAATGCATGTACATAGCTTGTATAAACTTGTATATAGGGTGTTTACTACTTATACATACCATGTACATAGTCTGTATAATGTTTATATATATCTTGTATAAACTTATAAATATTGTGTAATTTTATTTATAATGTCTAAAATGTTTGTACATATCATGTATAAACTAGTACATAGTGTGTATAATAATTGTATATTGCATGTAAAACTTATACATATTATGTATAAAACTTATACATACTGTTTATAATGCTTATAATGCACATTATGTACAAGTTTGTGCGTGTACAAATTTGTACATAATGTGCATAAACTTGTTCACAGCTTTTATAATCCTTATACATAGCGTGTATAAACATGTACATAGTCTATATAATGCTTGTATATAGCGTGAGTATATCGTTTGAACAAACTTGTAGATAATGTGTGTAATGTTTATAAATAGTGTGTATAATGCATGTATAAACTTGTACATACTGTGTATAATGCTTGTACAAACTTGTATATAGTGTGTATAATGCTTGTACATGTTGACCTCATTTTTGTATGAGTCATTAGGGATCCATCCAGATCAATCCTAACCATACATTAATCCAGACCTTAGATCCTATGATCAATCTGATCCCTAGGATTCTTTTAGATCTAGGCCTTAGGATCTATTCTAGATCTTAGGACTCTTCCAGATAGATCCAGACCCTAGGATCTATTCTAGATCTTAGGACCCTTTTAGACTTCAGATCTTAGGACCTATTCTAGACCCTAAGACTCTTCTAGATCCAGACCCTGTAATCTCCTTAGGCCTTAGGAATTTCCTAGACCTAAGATCTATCCAGACCTTAAGATCAATTCAAATCCCATATCAATCTAGACTTCAAATCAATCCTGACTCTAATCTAATCCAGATCTCAATTCAATCCAATCCTTAATCAAGATCCAGACCTCAGTCCAGTTCAGAATCCAGTCTTCAGCCTAGATCATACCTTTGATCTAACATCAAACCTATCCAATCAATTATGATCATTCAAATGATCATAAATGATTTAAATAGCTCAAGTTCAATCATTCAAACCCAAAATCCAGCCCAAATTCAAAAAATCCAGATTCAAACTTCAAGTCCAAAGGCTTTGTCCTAAAAGCCTTTTCCACTAAATTTTCAAACACTTCAAAACCCTGTCAAATGGCCTCTGATTCAGGGTTTGTCAGTTGCATATTGATGGGACATGTCTCTAGAGGTTACCCTCCAAATTTGAGCCCATTCTGAGGTTTCTAACCCCATAAACTAAATCAAAGTTCAAAGACTGTAAAACCTTCAAATATTTACAGCCCATGCCACTGGACCTATCACTGTGAAGTTTTTGACCTTAGAGCCTTCACCAAATCCTCTAGTCACTTCCAGACCCTTAATATTGATATGTTGAACGATAAACTGGAATTCTCTGGACTCATCTCAGCCCCTAGTGGCCATGAGCCCAAAATGACCAAAATAGCCCTATGAGGCTCAAACTTTGATTTTAAACCAAATGAACTCCAAATTGAACGCAACCACTTCCAGCAAATTTCAAATATCAAATCAAACCTGCTCAACCCAAACCCAGACCCTGGGTCAACCTAGTTGACCAAGTCAACCTAGGTTGACCAAACAAGCCCTTAAGGGTCAAAACAGGCATTTTGACCAAATTGACCTCTCCAGACCTTGGGATCACCTCCAATGGTCTCCAAATATCATTTCAAACTTGTCCAGTCCAGCCCCACCCCTTGGGTCAACCCGGTTGACTCAGTCAACCTAGGTTGACCTAATGAGCCCTTAAGGCTTAGAATGGGTCACTTTAACCCATTTGATCAAATCTAACTCTTAACCTCTCAAAATTCTTTCATTTGACATTTCAAATATTTCTAAACCCACTTTGAGTTAGAACCTAGCCAGTTTGATCAAATCAACTTTTCAATTTTTGGTCAGAGCTCTCTAAACATGTGTTGATTCAAGTCATGTTTGGACTCTAGTCTTTAAGACCAATTGCAACCTTTCTTAATGACTCCTAGCCATTATGTGGCTGCCACCTCATCAAGCATGAAGGTTGGTTGACTGGTCAACCCAGTCAACAAGTCTTCTAAAGGCTTTAAGGGGTCTAAATGCTCAAACAAGCTCAAGCCATCCCAACCCCTTTGAACCTAACTCACTCAACCAACACTCAAGACATCCCTCTATGCCACCTCAGCTGTCCACTTGGTTGTTGACTGGTCAAACCAGTCAACAAATGGTCAAAGGAGCCTCCAAATTGTTAAAACCCTTGATCAAACTTGTTAAACCCAAATCCTCTCAATCCTTTTGATCAAATCCAATTCAAACCAGCACCCATAGCTCCTCTTATTGCCACCTCACCATTGTTTGACTGTTTGACCAGTCAAACGATCAACACAATGTTTTGAGTGAATTTAAGGTGATCAAACAAACTCCTTAAACTAATCCATCTTTGCTTAACCCATTCCAGCTGTTGAGTCAGGCTCTAGAACATTCCTAAAGCCCTCCCTAGCCATCAGATCTTGATCAAATAACTCCAATCACTCCACATGCCCATGTGGGGACCAAGGGAGCTTTCCACCTAGGATGTCCTTCCCTTGTCCTTGGCTCCTGCTCCTAACCACCTTAGGGACACTTGGCATTAATCTGGGAGTCCATCCAGTCAATACCAGCCATTGATTCAACCTGGGGACATTTGAATAGGGAAAACCCTAGGAATTGGCAATCATTCAAGTCCTTTGCATTCTCTCACCACCTCAAGGCTCTCTAACCAAGCTCTCTGCTTATTCGACCCTCCAACCATCTCCTCTTCACATCCCGACCAAAACCCGGCCATCAAACTCCGCCGGAGAGTGCGTTCCGGCGAACTCAAGCTCAAATCCGGTCAAGGCTTATTCCGGGCGCTTCGTGGCGTGTCGGAGCTTGGAGTCAACTAGGAACTTAATCGTGGGCAGTCTACAAGCTCAGAGAATCCAAAAACGGTTCAAATCGTCCATTGAATCAATGTAAATCCCTAAACCTAGCTTAGGACACATAGTTTAAATTAGCTTTTCGTTAAGCGTATATTTAATTGTTCAAAAAGTCCCCCATTAATTCTGTTCACAATCTCAATCCGTGTTTAAAATTTCATGTTATTTCGTTTACTGTATCGATCGAACGAGCTAAAAAACTGATCCTAGGGCGTTTTCGCAGCCTGCTTCAGGTTCGTGTCGTCTGGACCGTTGATCGCAAGATCAACGGTCCAGATCAAGCCATTTCGGCGCCTTTCGAGCCGTGTATCCGATTCACAGCTGATCGCTTCATCCAGCTCAATCCAGTCCGTCCATTTGAAACGACGGATATCCATCTTAGCCGTTCGATTCCTCTGGATTGAGATCGGCTGTATTGCTTGATCCTGACCGCTAGATCAAAACTGCGCGTGATCTAACGGCTCAGCACGATGCCGCGCTGGATAAGTGGAAAACGTGTGGACCCCGCTTGACCGCCGCCTTCCACGTGGCCTAATCACGCGCCGCCGCGTGTAAATCCTGAATTAAGGCTTTGTTTTAATTATATTTAATCCCAAAATCTTTAAAAAATCATAGTAAATAAAATATAGGTCCAAAAAACACATATAATATATCAAACTGCTCCATTTTTCAGAGCCTTTAATTTAAAAATAAAATTGCTCTAAAATATTCTATATATTTTAATTAATTTAAAATATAAACTATTTGATTATTTTAATTATTATTTAATTAAAATAAATCCAAATATTTTCAAAATTCAAATAAGAATTTTTGAGTCCATTTTGAATTTCCAGAACTCTCTTCTAATATTATTTGAGCACAATTCGATATTAATTTGAATTATTAAAATTATATTCTTTATTTTACATATAATTCTAAAATCACATCATTTTAAAATTATATGCATATTTAAATGCTTTTAAACACTTCAAATTCAACTTGAAATTTTAATCAGAGATTGTACTTGATAGAATCGATTCAATGGGGATTGGGTAAGGGGTAATTAACTTGATAATTACTCATTATCCAAGTTTTACTTTCAAATAAGTTTATTTTGATCTTTGCATGCTTAGGTTGTGCACACACCACATAGCTTAGGGCTCTCCTAGATTTAGGATTTGATTGTGAATGTGATGCTTGCATCTATGTATGTGTCAAGGGTTAGAATAACATTGATTGCAAACCTACAATCTAGTGACATCATTAAGGATAATAATTAAGAACTTGTTTAGAGAACTTAGATTAATTCTAGAAATTAGGATATATATCCTTTTAACTCCAAACATTGAACACTTAAACTTAGTGATATGTCCAACCCATAGAAAAAGTTTTACTGATTTTGGAAATCATTAAGTCCCTTAATTAACCTAATTAAGTTTAACCCTCTAATTAACCCTCGAAACTTCCAAAAATTGTAATAAATCCAATATAAACCCAAAAATTATGTTTAACCCCTCTAACTGACCAGTTTTGAATTCTCAGCCAATGAAAATTAAAACCAAAATTATTCGACAGCAAATTAAACCTTAACTTAATTTTAAGTAAAATTGAATGTTTAATTAATATAATTAATTAATAATTATTAAAAATTCCAAAAATTTCCAAAACACTTGGGAATCTCTCCTTAGGTCATTCCTGACCTTTGGAGCTGGTTTCAAGGAGTTGGGATCTCATTTGGAGCAAAATCACAAAAAGGCCCTTTAATTAAAAAGTTTTAAAAATTCATTAAATAGTCAAATCTTCCAATATCCATAACTAATTCCAGAAAAATCAAAATCACCCAAACTCACTTGCATTCAACTCCTAATAAGTTCTAATATTTACTAAAAATATTAAATTCCAGAAATTTGCAATATTTCAAAAAGTCAACAAATTGGTCAAACCATAGTTCAAAACTTCAAACCTTCGTAATAAAATGCAGAAAAATCCGATTTCAACGTACTTACCTTCTAACTGATCGTAGTAAGGTATAGTATTTTAATAAAATATAAACATTCCAGAATTTGAACTTAGTCAAAAAGTCAATTTTCAACCCCTTAATTAAATGATTAAAATATTCAAAAATTCATAAAATTCAAAATTATTCTAAAACTCCAGAAAATGTTAACTTAATGTTTAAAACATTCAACAAAACTTTTAAAACACAACAACCATCCTAAAGATGAAGTTTATTGGCTGGACTACTCCGGGCTGCGGGGCTAAGTGTCCTAAGGAGGCTGGTTCCTCGAGCCTGGTGGCACAACGCCACGAATGGATTCCAAGGGGTGTTGAACCTTAAGAATAGATTAATTATTAATTATCTAACCTTTTAAAACCTCTAATTTAATTACATTAATTTGGTTTATCGGCTGGACTACTCCGGGCTGCGGGGCTAAGTGTCCTAAGGAGGCTGGTTCCTCGAGCCTGGTGGCACAACGCCACGAATCGATTAATGGCAAACTTAAATTAATCAATTTTGAAAATCAGCAACAAAACATTTCTAATAAAATTTATTAATTCTTAAACCTTAATCAACCTAAAATATTTAATTATACCGGATACCGCTGGGTAACCCAGGCCTACGAGGCTATTAACTTAGCCCCAAGGAAGGTGAAATAAACTTCACGGCCTCGGTGTGAAACAAAGGTGATATCCAACAAATAATTAAGTAAGTCTTAAAATTAACCTTAAGCCATTAATATTTGAATTCAAACTTAAATCCCTTAAACCTTCCAACTAATCGAACCTTAGATAACTTTAACTAATAATCCTAATTAGGATACATCAAAACCACACGACCTACCTCACATACTTTAGATGGTTTGCTAGGATCACCGACTCTAGTTTTATGATAGGCCGGTGTTTTACTTTCTGCAGTTGTGTGCCGAGTTTTTGAGTTTTTACTGCATGCTGTTTGCTAGTGTAGAATTGATGTGTTTATTTATTTACTTCCTGCATTCTGTGATTGATTGTACGTTAGATTTACCCCTAGGTTAGGAGCGAATTATACTTGTGCAATCTTATGCAGGTGGCCATGCTCATACAAAGAGCTGAAATTAAAGGGGGCATTTAATAAAAACATATATATTCTTTGCACAGGTACCTGCCACGCTTAAGACCCCCTTTGATTAAAAAGAGCATGGCCAAGTATGGCTAAAAAAAAAATGCATTTCAAATTTTTATATTATAACTGCTTGGGAATGAATATACAACTGTTGATTATTAGGATAACCTTGCAGGATCGAGTCTAGATTTTCTTATTTCTCTCAATGTAAATTTAATTCAGTCAAGGTTGTATTTATTTAAAAATGATTTGAGATTGGGATATAAATATCCAATTTGAACTCCAAAGAGGTGAAGACATCCCTAAAGGGGAGAGTCTTCTTCCATTTGGAATTCAAATTAAGATACTTTGCAAATATCCAAAGAGGAAAGATAACACCCCGATCAAGGGGGAGTTTCTTTCCATTTGGATATCCTGAACCGACGAATCGAGATGTTCGTGAGAAGATGAAGGATTGGACAACGAGAAGAATCCTAAGTCTCAAAATCATTTAATTTGGGATTAGAAATCCGGGTTGTAGTCAGTGGTGCCCGGCCACTTTACTTTACTGTCATTTCTGTGATGTAATAATAAGTGGCACTTGCCATATGGACATTCAATTTGATATATTTAATGTAGTTGATTTATTTAATTTGATTGCGCATTAGAACTCATATTTTTCTAGTCTTTTTATTTGCATGTCGTATTTGGGTTGACCTGGAATGCGAATTTAGGCTCTTAGGGGTCTGTCAAAAATTCTTCTACTTCAAATAAATAAAAATTTTAAGATAAGATAGCAACTCTAAACGGTCCTAAGAAGTAAGCTCGGACTCGCCGAGGGTTTTTCATGCATCATATTGAACCTTCTCTACCTTGTTAGGCATCTCCCCGCCTGCGGGTTCTGGCAGACCACTTGGCCTATGAGGGTGCCGATCTGTCAAGGGGATGTTATGCAATCTCTAGGAAAAAAAACCTATTTTCTTAAGCCAAAATATTTTTAAACTGCTACATACTGATTTTGCATTCAATCGAGTCGATTAGCATGCATCGCATTAGTAACAAATTAAAAGGAGTCTAATATTTAATTGCATTTATTTAGACATCAAACCCAACATAAGTTTAAGGGGCCAATTAGGATCTGCTCTAGATGTCGGCCCCGTTTCTCAAAACCTTTCTTAAATAACGTCCCTACCACTCAACATTAAAAGACTTGACTCATATTTTAAAATCGTTTAGGTGGTTTAGCTGGCTCCCCAATCCAGGCCGGGGTAAGACCAGATCCTCATTGCACTAGCTAAGTTCGGGGCACTAACTTTTAGTGCCTAATTTAGACTTAGGTTCTGAGGCTGGCTCGGGCCATAAGACCTCAACTTTCGGGAATTGAATCCCAAAATTCTAATAAAATTGATCACTTAAATATTAAATCACTTTCAATCAAATACAAGCCTAACACTTAGGATAGATTAAGGTGTTTTTGAAGTAATTCAGAATCTCAAAACACCTCCTACTTTTCTTCCTTTGACTCTGAAAATAAGTCTTCAATTTTGATCCAATCCCATTTGAAATTTCTACCATTTTTCTCCTTTGATATCGATCTTTGAAAATCTAAATAAAATTTCTACCGCTATTTTAATCGAGAGTTTTCGTAGGAAATTTCGATTTCCTACGATGTAATTAACTACGAGGGCTTGCGCTCATAGGAGATTTAGAAACCCAGAACTTAGTTTCAAAATCAATTTTTTTTAAAAAACCTTTAATTAATTATCTTTGGGAAATCTCAATTAAACGACCATTATCGTTATATTCAAAGGATTGATAATGAGTGATATCCTCTTTCCTTAGAAAGATATATCATTATATTATCCTGATTTTGATTATAAAATTAGTGATCCTTTGAAGTTTTAAAATTTGAACCAATTAGTAAATGATATTCTCTCCGTTTGAGATGATATATCGTTCCTAATGTTGTGTTCGCTTTCAAAACTAAAATTCAAAATTTAATCTTTCCCAAAAATAATTAAATATTTTTCAAAACTTATATATTTAAATCATAATTTTTTTAATCAAAACAGTACATAGCATCTATAATATTTGTATAACCTTGTACATAGTGTGTAAAATACTTGTACATAGCATGTATAAACTTATACATAGTTTTTTTAATGTTTATGTATAGTGTTTACAAACATATATAGATTGTGTATAATGCTTGTACATAACAAGTATAAACTTCTATATAGTGTGCATAAAATTATACATTGCATGTATAAACTTGTACATAGCATGTAAAAATTTGTTCATAGTGTCTATAATGTTTATACATAGCATATATAAACTTGTACAATTCATATATAATGCTTGTACATAGCATGTATAAACTTGTATAAAGTGTGTATAATACTTATACATATCATATACATAGTAAAAATTATACATAGTGTGTATAAAAAATAAATATAGTATTTATAAAACTTATATATAATGTGTACAAACTTATACATAATATATATAATGTTTTGTACATAGCTTTTATAAACTTGTATATAGTGTGTATATTATTCAATGATATCATTTATAAACTTCTACATAAAATGCATAATGCTTGTATAAACTTATATGTAGTGTGTATAATACTATTATATAGCAAGTAAAATGCTTGTATATAGCACGTACAATGCATATATATATATAGCTTGCATAAACTTGTACAATAAACTTATGAAAAGTGTATAATACTTCTGAATAGTGTTTATTATGCTTGTAAATAGTGGGTATAAATATATACATAGTATATATAATACTTGTATATAGTATTGAACATAGAGTAGAATGCTTGTATAAACTTATATATAATGTGTACAATTTATGTATACAATGTGTGTGATGCTCGTATATAGCATGTATATAGTATGTATAATGCTTGCACATAACGTGTATAAACTTATACATAATGTATATAATGCTTATACATAGTATGTATAAACTTATACAAAACATATACAATGTCTGTAAAACTTGTACATATTATGAATAATACTTGTATATAGCATGTATAATTCTTATAAATAGCATGTATAATCTTGCACATAGATTATAAAAATTATGTACATAGTGTTTATAAACATATACATAGTATGTATAAGACCTATACATAGCATGTATAAACTTATACATAATGTGTATAAATTTATTCATAGTTTGTATAATCCTTATACATATTATGTATAAACTTATACATAGTTTGTATAAAGCTTCTACATAGCGTGTGAATAATATTTGGATAAACTTGTATATTGTGTGTATAATACTTGTAAATAATGTGTATAATGCTTATAAATAAAATGTTTAAACTTGTAAATAGTATGTATAATGCTTGTATAAACTGGTACATATTGTGTATAATGCTTGTACATAACATCTATAACACTTATATAAATTAATACATCGTGTGTATAATGCTTGTGCATAGCATGTACAAACTTGTAGATAGTTTTTATAATGCTTATATATAATGTTTATAAACATATACATAGTGTGTATAATATTTTTACATAGCTTATATAAACATTTATATAGTGTGTATAAACTTATACATTGCGTGTATAAACTTATATATAGTGTGCATAATACTTGTATATAGCTTGTACAAACTACATAGCTTGTACAAACTTGTACACAGTGTGTAAAATATTTGTACAAAGTATGTATAAACCTGTATAATCATATATAATGTTTGTACATATCATGTATAAACTTGTACATAGTGTGTATAGTAATTATAAGTATCATGTACATAGTGTGTATAATGCTTATATATAGCGTGTATAAACTTATACATATTTTGTATAATTTTTATTTATAGTGTATAAAATGCTTGGACATATCATGTATAAAAGTGTTCATAGTGTTTATAATACTTGTATATTACATATAAAACTTGTACATAGTGTGTATAAAACTTAAACATAGTGTTTATAAAGCTTATACATAGTGTGTACAAACTTATACATAATATGTATGATGCTTATACATAGCACATTTAAACTTGTACAAATTATGTATATTATTTATAGATAGAATGTACAAACTTCTACTTAGTATGCATAATATTTGTATAAACTTATACGTAGTGTGTACAATACTTTTATATAGCGTGAATAATGCCTTTATATAGCTCGTACATTGCATATGTATAGCTTGTATAAACTTATACATAGTGTATATAAACTTATTTAGAGTGTATAAAACTTAATAATTGTGTGTATAATATTTGTACATAGCATATATAAATATGTACATAGTGTGTATAATACTTGTATATATCGTTGAACGTAGTGTAGAATACTTGTATAAACTTATATATAATATGTATAATTCATGTATACAGTGTGTACAATGCTCGTATATATCATGTACATATTATGTATAATGCTTGCATATAATGTGTATAAACTTATACATAATGTGTATAATGCTTATACATAAAAAGTATAAACTTGTACATAACATGGACATTATTTGTATAAACTTATACATAATATGTATAATACTTGTACGTAGTATGTATAATGCTTGTACATAGTGTGTATAAACTTGCAGATAGTATGCAAAAATTATATATATAGCATTTATAAACTTATAAATAGTATGTATAAGCCTTATACATAGCATGTATAAACTTGCACATAGTGCGTAAAAATTATGTATATAACGTATATAAACTTATATATGATGTGTATAATCCTTATACATAGTGTGTATAAACTTATACATAATATTCATAAACTTATTCATAGTTTATATAATCCTTATACATATTCTGTATAAACTTGTACATAATTTGTATAATGTTTGTATATAGCATGCGCATAATGCTTGAATAAACTTGTATATAGTGTGAATAATGTTTGTAAATAACGTGTATAATACTTATACATAGAATGTATAAACTTGTACGTAGTGTGTACAATGATTGTATAAATATGTACATAGTGTGTATAATGCTTGTACATAACATCTATAATACTTGTATAAACTTATACATATAATGCTTGTATATAGCATGCATAAACTTATACATAGTTTTCATAATATTTATATATAATATTTATAAATATATACATAGTGTGTATAATGCTTTTATAGTGTGTATAATGCTTTTATATAACATGCATAAACTTATAAATAATATGTATATTTCTTATATATAGCTTGTAAAAACTTATACATAAAAAATATAATATTTGTATAAACTTGTATATAGTGTGTATAATACTTATATATAGCATGTATATTACTTGTACATAACGTATATAAACTTGCACATAGTGTGTAAAAATTATGTATATAGCATTTATAAACTTATACATAGTATGTATAAGCCTTATACATAGCATGTATAAACTTGCACATAGTGTGTAAAAATTATATATTTATAATGTATAAATTTATACATGGTTTGTATAATCCTTAAACATAGCGTGTATAAACTTGTACATAATATGCAATAACTTGTTCAAAGTTTGTATAATCTTTATACATAGCATGTATAAACTTGCACATAGTATATATAATGCTTTACAAAACTTGTGTATAATGTTTGAATAAACTTGTATATATTATGTATAATGCTTGTAAATAGTGTGTATTATGCTTGCACATAGCATGTACAAACTTGTACATAGTGTGTAAAATGCATGTACATAGCGTGTATAAACTTATGAAATTTATATATAATTCTTGTATATAGCATGTATAAACTTATACATATGGTGTTTAATACGTACACATACCATATGCATAGTGTGCATGATACTTATATATAGCATGTATAAGCTTATACATAGTATGTATAATTCTTATTTATAATGTACAAAATTCTTGTATATATCGTATACAAACTTATACATAGTGTGTATAATTCTTGTATATTACATGTAAAACTTGTACGTAGTGTGTATAAAACTTGTACATAGTGTGTACAAACTTTTACATAATATTTATAATACTTGTACATAGTATGTATGAACTTGTTTAAAATATTTATAAACTTCTACATAATATGCATAATGCTTGTATAAACTTATACGTAGTGTGTAAAATACTTTTATATAGTTTGTATAATATTTGTATATAGTATGTTTATTGCTTATATATAGCTTATATAAACTTGTATATAGTATAATAAACTTATTCATAGTGTATAAGCATTATAAATATATACATAGTGTGTATAATACTTATATATAGTATTGAATGTAGTGTAGAATGCTTGTATAAACTTATAAATAATGTCTATAATTCATGTATATAGTGTGTGCAATGCTCGTATATAGCGTGTACATAATGTGTATAATGCTTGTACATAACATGTATAAACTTATACCTAATGTGTATAATGCTTATACATAGCATATATAAACTTGTACAAAACATATACAATATTTGTATAAACCTATACATATTGCGTATAATACTTGTATATAGTATTTATAATTTTTGTACATAGCGTGTATAAACTTACACATTATGTGTAAAAATTATGTATATTTCGTTTATAAACTTATACATAGTATGTATAAGCCTTATATATAACATGTTTAAACTTGTACATAGTATATAAAAATTATGTATATATCGTGTATAAACATATACATAGTGTGTATAATTCATTTACATAGCTTGTATAAACCTGAATATAATGTGGATAGACTTGTTCATAGTTTGTATAATCCTTATACATAGCGTGTATAAACTTGTACATAGTCTTTATAATTCTTGTACATAACATGTATATAATGTTTCAATAAACTTGTATATAGTGTGTATAATGCTTATAAATAGTGTGTATAATGCTTGTACATAGAATGTATAAACTTGTATATTATGTGTATAATGCTTGTTTAAACTTTTACCTAGTATGTATAAAAGTATTCAATGTGTATAATACTTGTATATAGCACTAAACGTAGTGTAGACTGCTTGAATAAACTTATATATATTATGTATAATTCATATATACAGTGTGTGCAATGCTCGTATATAGCATGTACATTGAGTGTATAATGCTTTTACGTAATGTGTATAAAATTATACATAATGCGTATAATGTTTATACATAGAAATGTAAAAACTTATACATAACACGTACAATATTTATTTAAACTTGTATATATTGTGTATAATAATTATACATAATATGTATAATGATTGTACATAACATATATAAACTTGCACATTGTGTTTAATAATTATGTATATAGCATTTATAAACTTATTCATAGTATGTATAAGCCTTATAAATAGCATGTATAAACTTGCATATAGTGTATAAAAATTTTGTATATAGCTTGTATAAACATATACATGGTGTATATAATCGTTATACATAGTGTGTATAAACTTGTATATAATGTGCTTAAACTTATTCATAGTTTGTATAAACCTTATACATAGCGTATATAAACTTATACATAGTCTGCATAACGCTTCTACATAGCGTGTGTATGATGTTTGAATAAACTTGTACATAGTGTGTATAATGCTTGTAAATAGTGTATATAATACTTTTATATAGAATGTATAAACTTGTACATAATGTGTATAATGCTTGTATAAACTTATACATTGTGTGTATAATGCTTGTACATAGCATCTATAATACTTATATAAACATCTACATAGTGTGTATAATGCTTGAAGATGGTTTGTATAAACTTGTGCATAATTTTTATAATGCTTATATATAGTCTTTACAAACTTATACGTAGTGAGTATAATGGTTGTACATAGCATTTATAAACTCGTATATAATGTGTATAAACTTATACATTACGTGTATAAACTTGTACATAATGTGTATAAAACTTGTACATAGCATGTTCAAACTTGTACATAGTGTGTAAAATACTTGTACATAGCATGTATAAACTTGTACATAATATATACAATATTTGTATAAACTTATACATAGTGCGTATATACTATTTTTAGTGTATAAAATGCTTGTACAAATTTAGTATAAACTTAAACAAATTGTGTATAATACTTATATATTACATGCAAAACTTCTTCATAGTGGGTATAAAATTTATGCATATTATTTATAATACTTATACATAGTGTGTCCAAACTTATACATAATATGTATAATGCTTGTACATAACATGTATAAACTTCTATATAGTGTGTATATTATTTATAGACAACGTGTATACACTTCTACATAGTAAGCGTAATGCTTGTATAAACTTATACATAGTTTATATAATACTTTTATATGGCGTGTATAATGCTTGTATATGGCAGGTACAATGCTTATATTTATCTTGTATAAACTTGTAAACTTGTACATAGTGGGTATAATACTTGTATATAGCAACTACAATACTTATATAAATTTCTACATAGTATGTAATATGCTTGTACATAGCATTTACAAACTTGTACATAGTTTTTATAATGCTTATATATATAGTGTTTTCAAATATATACATAGTGTGTATAATGCTTGTACAACACATGTATAAATATGTATATAATGTGTATAAACTTGTACATTACATGTATAAATTTGTACATAGTGTGTATAATATTTATACAAAGCATGTACAAACTTTTACATAGTGTGTAAAATGCTTGTACATAGCGTGTATAAACTTGTATAATTCATGTATAATATTTGTACATAACATCTATAAACTTATAAATAGTATGCATAATACATATACATAGTGCGTATAATGCTTATATATGTCATATATAAACTTATAAATAATGTGTATAATTCTTATTTATAGTATGTAAAATGCTTTTACATATCGTGTGTAAACTTGTACATAGTCTGTATAATGCTTGAATATTATATGTAAAACTTGTACATAATGTGTATAAAATTGGTACATAGTGTTTATAATGCCTATAAATAGTGAGTACAAACTTGTACATAATATGTATGATGCTTTTACATATTGTGTATAAACTTATATATAGTGTGTATATTATTTATAGATAGCTTGTGTAAACTTCTACATAGTATGCATAATGCTTATATAAACATATACGTAGTGTGTATAACACTTTCTATAGCGTATATAATGTTTGTATATAGCATGTACAATGCTTATATTTAGCTTGTATAAACTTATACATAGTGTATATAAACTTACTCAGAGTGTATAATAGTGATGAATAATATGTTTAATGCTTGTACAAAGCATGTATAAATATGTAAACAGAGTGTATAATACTCGTATATAGCATTGAACGTAGTGTAAAATTTTTTTATAAACTTATATATAGTGTGTATAATTTATGTATACAGTGTGTGCAATGCTCGTATATAGCGTGTACATAGTATTTATAATGCTTATGCATAACGTGTATAAACTTATACATAATGTATATAATGCTTATATATAGAATGTTTAAACTTGTACATAACATGTATATTTTTTGTATAAACTTGTACATAGTGTATATAATGCTTATACATAGCATGTATAATGCTTATAAATAGCGTGTATAAACTTGCACATAGTGCATAAAAATTATATATATAGCATTTATAAACTTATACATGTATAAATTTGCGCATAGTGCGTAAAAATTATGTATATAGAGTGTTAAAACTTATACATGGTGTGTATAATTCTTATACATAGCGTGTATAAATTTGTACATAATGTGCATAAACTGGTTCATAGTTTGTATAATCTTTATATATAGCGTGTATAAACTTGTATATAGTCTGTATAATGCTTGTACATAACGTATGTATAATATTTACTTAAAATTTTAAATAGTATGTATAATGCTTGTAAATAAAATGTATAAACTTGTACATAGTTTGTATAAACTTGTACATAGTGTGTATAATGCTTGTATAAACTTGTACATAGTATGTATAAAACTTGTACATATCATTTATAATACTTGTATAAACTTGTACATAATGTGTATATTGCTTTTTGATAGCATTTATAATACTTGTATAAACTTGTATATAGTCTGTATAATAATTGTATATAGCATGTACAAACTTGTTCATAGTTTTTTTAATGCTTATATATAGTGTTTACAAAAATATACATATTGTGTATAATGCTTTTACATAACTGGTATTAACTTGTATATAGTGGGTATAAACTTATACATTGCGTGTATAAACTTGTATACAATGTGTATAATTCTTGTTTAAACTTGTACATAGGGTGTAAAATGCTTAAGAATAGCGTGTATAAACTTGTATAATTCATGTATAATACTTAAATATAGCATGTATAAACATGTACACAGTGTTTATAATACTTATAAATACCATATAGATAGTGTGTATAATGCTTATATAGAGTGTGTATAAACTTTTACATAGTGTGTATAATTCTTTTTATAGTGTTTAAAAAGCTTGTACATATCGTATATAAACTTGTACATAGTTTGTATAATACTTGTATATTATATGTAAAACTTATATATAGTGTGTATAAAACTTATACATAGTATTTATAATGCTTATACATAGTGTGCACAAACTTATATATAATATGTATAATGCTTGTACATAACGTGTATAAATTTGTACGTAGTGTGTATATTATTTATAGATAGTGTGTATAAACTTCTACATATTATGCATAATACTTGTATAAACTTATACGTAGTGTGTATAATACTTTTATATATCGTGTATAATGCTTGTATATAGCATGAACAATGCTTATATATAGCTTTTATAAACTTGTACATACTACATATAAACTTAAGTAGAGTGTATAATACTTATGAATAGTATGTATAATGCTTGTACATAGCATGTATAAATATATACATAGTGTGTATAATACTTATATTTAGCAATAAACGTAGTGTAGAATGCTTGTATAAACTTTCTTTTGGATAATATAAATGAAACGTTATGCCATTTGGCTTAAAAAATGCTCCATCAGAATTTCAAAAAATTTATGAATAAAATATTCAACTAGTATACTCAATATATTATAGTCTATATAGACAGTGTTCTCATTTATTCAAAAACTATTGAAAAACATTTCAAACATAAAAAAACCTTTAAATGATTAGCTCAAATAAATGCTTTAGTAATTTAAGAACCCAAAATGAAAATTTTCCAAATAGAAATCTGATTCCTTTGACATTTCATAAAAAATTACACTATTATTCCCATCAATTGAAGTATTGAATTTGCTGACAAATTTCCTAACCAAATTTTAGATAAAAAACAACTCCAAAGATTTTTAGGAGCTCTTAATTATGTATATGATTTTTATCAAAATCTGGCGACTGATGCCGCGCCACTTTATAAAAGACTTCAAAAAATCCTCTAAAATGGACCGATAAATGTACAAAAGCAGTTAAGCTTATTAAGCAACGAGTAAAAATTTACCTTACATTAATCTCGCTAATCCAACATAATTTAAAATCATTGAAATAGATGCTTCTAATTTAGGTTATGGTGGTATCCTCAAACAACACCACCCGATTACCAACTACGAACAATTAGTTCATTTTACTTATGTACAAGCATTATCTGTTTCAGGATGATTTATTAAAGGGCTATGGAACCCAACTCAAAATAAATATTCAACTATTAAGAAAGAGATGTTAGCCATAATAAAAACTATTCTTAAATTTCAGGATGATTTATTAAGTCAATCCATTTTATTATGCATTGATTGTAGTTCTACAAAATTTATCTTAGAAAAGGATGTTAAAAATTTAGCATCTAAACAAATCTTTGCCACTTGGCAAGCGTAATTATCTGTTTTTGATTTTATGATTGAATATATTAAAGGCTCTACTAATAGGCTTTCTGATTTCTTAACTCATGAATATTTGTAGGGTTCTTTGCATGACAGATCAGAGGTAGTACACCCCTCACCAAAAGGAGTCAATGAATCCTAGAGGATGAGGATGGCCTCGAGGTACCTCCCGAGACTGTACTAATAATTCTTTTAACAAACGAGGCCAAGTCCCTCTGTAAATGATCCCAATCAGAACATTTCTCTATGAACCTCAAGAATCTGAGGCTCCTCAAA
This sequence comes from Dendrobium nobile, assembly GCA_022539455.1. Lineage (NCBI taxonomy): Eukaryota > Viridiplantae > Streptophyta > Magnoliopsida > Asparagales > Orchidaceae > Dendrobium > Dendrobium nobile. The sequence continues at coordinate 2,183,270 of CM039722.1, read as the reverse complement.
TAGCACCACCAGTTGCGCATATCTTCAAGCCTAATATATGGGTTGAACCATCTTCCGACATTTTTGAACCCATTCTCAAACCAGCAGTTGAGTCTCTCATTGAACTCAGCACCGAAGATTATGACATTATTAACCCATGGACTCTATTTCAGAAATATCTTACAGACAATCCATTTATTCAAGATTCATATTATGATTGAGAATTATACGAAGCTATTCTTCTACATTTAAAATGTATCACTCTTAAGCATAACTATGACAACCATCATCAAATTACCTATAGTAGGGCCATCTCTTACAAATTCTCCATCCCAAAGATTGGGGTATTACTCCTTTTCAAACTTAATTAATGAACTATGCCAAAGTACCAGGTGATCCACCCAAATGTTCATTATTTATTTATTGGAATTATGTTCAAGCCATGCACAAGGCCTTTTTATGTTCTTAATTCCAATAAAAGTCACTCCTGGATGTTTCCCCTTAATCCAGAAATCTTAGAAAATCCAATTCCCAATTGGTTTTTCAAATGGTGGGAACAGAAAGGTGCTACTGTCACAATACTTCCTCCTGAACATTAGAGCGAATACACATAATGGGTAAAAACTTCTCCCCATTTACAAAAGAAATGGAAAAGCCTCTGTTTCATTTGCAAATTGGTTTGTTTACAAGATAACATCCAATATTAGAATGATAAAAGGTCAATCATCAAAACCTGAAATTAGTATGACACCATTTGGAAATATTTCTTCCGATCCATAGGCTATTAGAGAATTTGCTATTATAGTAAAATAACTTAACTTTACTAATAGCACTATACAAACTATTTCTTCTCATTTAGAAAGCATAGACAAAAAATTAGATTTGTTAAAGGAAAAGGTTGAACAAATATTTGACAAAAATTCAAAATAAACTACTAATTCTATTATGGTTACTAGACCAACTATTAAGCTTCCACCTCCAATTAAAATGAAATTAGATGAAGACCTCAATATTTTTGAAGTAAAAAAACAAATTAAATCTCAAAAGATTACTATTTTAGTTGAAGACATGGACTATCCCGGACTTACTACCCTTCTCTTGTTTTTACTGCCAAAGTCCAATACAATCAAGCATAAATGTAGTAACTACATTATTTTAAATAAGAAGGAAAATTCTTATGTGAAAGAGGACTAATATCCATCTCGGCCATTTAAAGAAAAAGCAAAAGCATATCAATCATAAAGATTTAAGCTAACATGGCTCTGATACCAAATCCTTGTGCATTTTCTAGGATATATGACCGATAATCGAGAATAGATTTGTTTTCTTTTACATAAATTAAAATGTCCATCCTTATCACATTTTTGTTGGTATAAAGATGTCTTTATGACTAGAATCATGAATTTATCCGATGCTAGTTCAAATTATTTGAGATAAAAATTTCTTGAAGGACTTCCTCTATCCTTTGCCACTAAGGTTAAAGATAAATTAACAAATACAAATGGCCAATTAATTTTTGAATAATATACATATGGCCGTATTATTAGTGAATGCATAAAGGTTGGTATTACTTTATGTAATGACAGTAGAATTAATCAACAGCTCAAAAGAGAAAGATTAGCTGATCGAAAGCAACTAGGAGCTTTCTGTGAACAATTCGCATGCCCTGGTCCCTTAACATAAAGGGAATGCAGTCTCGTTAAAAAATGACATAGCCTCCTCAAAGAGAAAAAATTTACTTCTCATACAATGAAATTCCCTAAAAGAAAATGAAAAGATAATTATTATAAATCTAGAGAAAAACACTATGATAAAAGCATTAAGTGTTTTAAATATGGAAAAATAGGACATTACTCTAATAAATGTCATATGAAAAAGAAAATTGTCCACTAAATCTAGATAGTGATACTAAAGATCTTCTTATGAAAATACTTCTGAATTCAGATCAGTCTGAATCAGAATTTGTTTCTGAACATGAAACAGAAATCAAAATGGGGGATTCCAAATCAGATTCTTTATCCAAATGCTGTAGTAATTACAATAGTAATGATTATTACAAAGCCATAGTCGAAAAGTTAGGCTTATTTGTTCTAACAGATGAACAAAAGGGCCAGCTTATTCAACTTCTAGGGACCATCCAAGATCCCGAATCTAGAAAATAAATTATTAAATTATTAGGATATTTTGAAGAAACACCTCTTTCAAATATCCGAAAATTTCCTCACTATTCTATGAAAATTTTTTTTGATAGATTTAAATCTTCTGATGAAACAGAACATCTTACTTCTTTAACTGAATTAAAAATAGAGCTAAAAAATTTGAAGCATGAAGTTCAGAATATTAAAACTGAACAAGATAAAATATCCAATAGAATAACAAATCTTGAATTAGACCAAATTTTAAATCAACCTAATTTCGAAAAGCCGACAACATCTCAAAATTATTAAAATAATACCCTCATTAATTCTTTGAAAAAGGAAATTATTCATAAATGTTTTATAACCATCACTCTAGTAATAAAAAAATCTTTGGTCTTACCAATCTAATTGCTCTTATCGATAGTGGAGAAGATATGAATTGCATCCAAGAAGGACTAATTCCTTCAAAATATTTTGAAAAGACAACTCAGCGATTAACATTAGCTAGTGGAAATAGCATGCAAATCAAATATAAATTATCTCAAGTAGTAGTATGTAAATAAGACTACTGTACTCAAAATCCTTTTCTATTAGTTAAAAATCTTTCTCAACATATTATTCTTGGAACTCAATTTCTTTTTAAAATTGTGCCAATTCAAATAGATCTTTAGGGTATTACCTCATTCTTTTGTGACCCTCCTGTCAAATTTCAGTTCATTTCTTATCCAAAAGAAATCATTTTGTTTGAAATAAACAAATTTAAAGGAAAACAATTACATATTAATTCCTTAGCTGAAGAAATTCGATCAAAAGAGTTAGCTGTTAAAATACAATAGCCGTTTATACAACAAAAAATTTCACAAATCGAACAAGAACTTGAAACCCAAGTTTGTGGTGAAAATCCCATTAGTTTTTGGAATAGGAAAATTACTCACCCCTACATCAAAGATTTTGATGAAAATAATACTCCTACTAAGGCACGGCCTTCTTAGATGCATAAAGAATATCTTCAATTATGTCAAAATGAAATCACAGAATTACTAAATAAAAGGTTCATCCGTAAATAAAGCTCACCATGGATTTTTACAACATTTTATGTAATGAATGCTGCTAAAAAGGAGCGAGGCAAACCTCATCCTGTCATTAATTAGAAACCTCTTAATAAAGTTTTATAATGAGTGTGTATGATACTTGTACATAGCATTTATAATACTTGTATAAACTTGTATATAGTGTGTATAATGCTTGTACATAGCATTTATAATACTTGAATAAACTTGTACGTAGTGTATAATGCTTGTATATAGCATGTACAAACTTGTACATAGTTTTTATAATGCTTATATATAGTGTTTACAAACATATACATACTATGTAGAATACTTTTACATAGCAAATATAAACTTGTATATATTGTGTATAAACTTATACATTATGTGTGTAAACTTATACATAACGTGTATAATACTTGTACATAGCTCGTTTAAAATTGTATATAGTGTGTAAAATACGTATATATAGCGTGTATAAACTTGTATAATTCATGTATAATGCTTATACATACCATGTATAAACATGTACATACTATGTATAATAGTTATACATACCATGTAGATAGTGTATATAATTCTTATATATAGCATGCATAAACTTATACATAGTGTGTATAATTTTTATATATAGTGTGTAAATTGTTTGTACATATCGTGTATAAATTTATACATAGTTTGTATAATACTTATATATTGAATGTTAAACTTGTACATAGTGTGTATAAAACTTATACATTGTATTTATAATACTTATATATAGTGTGTAGAAAGTTATACATAATATGTATAATGCTTATACACAGCGTGTATAAACTTTTATATAGTGTTTATATTATTTATAGATAGCGTGTATAAACTTCTACATAGTATGCATAATGCTTGTATAAACTTATACGTAGTATGTATAATACTTTTATATAGCGTGTATAATGCTTGTATTTAGCAGGTACAATGCTTATATATAGCTTTTATAAACTTGTATATAGTGTATATAAACTTAAGTAGAGTGTATAATACTTATGAATAGTGTGTCTAATGCTTGTACATAGCTTGTATAAATATGTACATAGTATCTATAATACTTTTATATAGCATTAAACAGAGTATAGAATCATTGTATAAACTTATATATAATGTATATAATTCATGTATACAGTGTGTGCAGTGCTCATATATAGCATGTATATAGTGTGTATAATGCTTGTACGTAACATGTATAAACTTATACATAATATGTATAATGCTTATACATAGCAGGTATAAGCTTGTACATAACATGTATAATTTTTTTATAAACTTATACATAGTGTGTATAATACTTGTATATAACATGTATAATGCTCGTACATAGCGTATATAAACTTGCACATAGTGTGTAAAAATTATGTATATAGCATGTATAAACTTATACATGGTGTATAATTCTTATACATATCGTGTATAAACTTGTACATAATGTGTATAAACATGTTCATAGTTTGTATAATTCTTATACATAGCGTGTATAAACTTGTACATAGTCTGTATAATTTTTGTACATAGCGTATGTATAATATTTGAATAAACTTATAAAGAGTATGTATAATGCATGTACACAGAATGTATAAACTTGTACATAGTGTGTATAATGCTTGTATAAACTTGTATAAAGTGTGTATAATACTTGTACATAGCATCTATAATACTTGTATAAACTTGTAAATAGTCTGTATAATGCTTGTACAGAGCATTTACAAAATTGAACATAGTTTTTATAAACTTGCATATATATATAATATTTAAAAATATATACATAGTGTGTGTAATGCTTGTACATAGCATGTATAAACTTGTATATAGTGTGTCTATATAATATGTATAAACTCTTATATTACGTGTATAAACTTATACATAGTGTGTATACTAATTATATATAGCATGTACAAACATATACATAGTGTGTAAAATGCTTTTATATTGCGTGTATAAACTTGTATAATTCATGTATAATGCATGAATATATCATGTATAAACTTGCATAGTGTGTACAATACTTATACATATCATGTACATTGTGTGTATAATACTTATATATAGCGTGTATAAACTTATACATAGTTTGTATAATTCTTATTTATAGTGTGTAAAATGTTTATACATATCATGTATAAACTTATACATAGTGTGTATAATACTTGTATATTGTATGTAAAACTTGTACATAGTGTATATTAAACTTATACAATGTGTTTATATTGCTTATACATAGTGTCTACAAACTTATACATAATATGTATAATACTTGTAGATAGCGTGTATAAACTTGTACATAGTGTGTATATTATTTATAAATAGCGTTTATAAACTTCTACATAGTATGCATAATGCTTGTATAAACTTATATGTAGTTTGTATAATACTTTCATATAACTTGTATAATGCTTATATAGCAAGAATAATGCTTATATATATCTTATATAAACTTATTTAGAGTGTATAACACTTAAAAATAGTGTGCATAATGCTTGTACATAACGTGTATGAATCGGTACATAATGTGTATATTACTTGAATATAGCATTAAACGTAGTAAAAAAAACATGTATAAACTTATATATAATGTGTATAATTCATGTATATAGTGTGTGCAATGCTTGTATATAGCATGTACATAGTGTGTATAATGCTTATATATACTATGTATAAACTTATACATAATGTGTATAATGCTTATTTATAGCATGTATAAACTTGAACATAATATGTACAATATTCGTATAAACTTGTATATAGTGTGTATAATACTTGTACATATCATGTATAATGCTTGTACATAGGGTGTATAAATTGTACATATTATGTAAAAATTATGTACATAGCTTGTATAAACTTATACATAGTATGTATAAGTCTTATACATAGCATGTATAAACTTGCACATAGTGTGTGAAAATTTTGTATATGGCGTGTATAAACTTATACATGTTGTGTATAATCCTTATATATAGCCTTATAAATTTGTACATAATGTGCATAAACTTTTTCATAGTTTGTATACTCCTTATACAATGCGTGTATAAACTTGTACATAGTCTGTTTATTGCATGTACATAGCGTGCGTATAATGTTTCAATAAACTTTTACATTGTGTGTATAATGCTTGTACAAAGAATTTATAAACTTGTACATAGTGTGTATAATACTTGTATAAACTTGTATATAGTGTGTATAATGCTTGTACATAGCTTCTATAATACTTGTATGAACTTGTATATAGTATGTATAATGCTTATATATAGCATGTACAAACCTGTACATAGTTTTTTGAATGCTTATGTATAGTGTTTACAAATATATACATAGTGTGTATAATGCTTGTAAATAGCATGTATAAACTTGTATATAGTTTATATAAACTTATACATTGCGTGTATAGACTTGTATATAGTGTGTATAATATTTGTACATAGCATGTACAAACTTGTACACACTGTGTAAAATGCTTATACATAGCATATATAAACTTTTATAATTCATGTGTAATGCTTGTACATAGTATCTATAAACTTATATATACTGTGTATAAATTTGTATATAGTGTGTATAATACTTGTATAGGGCATGTAAAACTTGTACATAGTGTGTATAAAACTTTTATATAGTGTTTATATTGCTTATACATAGTGTGTACAAAATTATACATAATATGTATAATGATTGTACATAGCATGTATTAACTTGTATATAGTGTATATATTATTTATAGATAACATGTATAAACTTCTACATAGTACGTAGTGTGTTTAATACTTTTATATAGCATATATAATGCTTGTATATAACATGTACAATACTTATATATAGCTTGTATATAACTTAACATAGTGTATATAAACTTATTAAGAGTGTATAATACTTATGCATGGTGTGTATAATGCTTGTACATAACGTGTATAAATATGTACATAGTATCTATAATACTTCTATATAGCATTGAACATAGTGCAAAATACTTATATAAACTTATATATAATGTTTATAGTTCATGTATACTGTGTGAGCAATGTGTGTATATAGCGTGTACATAGTGTGTATAATATTTGTACATAATGTGTATAAACTTTTAAATAATGTGTAAAATACTTATACATAGAATAGATAAATTTGTACATAACATATATAATGTTTATATAAACTTGTACATAGTGTGTATAATACTTGTACATAGCATGTATAACGCTCGTACATAGCGTTTATAAACTTGCACATAGTGTCTAAAACTTATGTATATAGCAATTATAAACTTATACATAATATGTATAGCCTTACAAATAGCATGTATAAACTTACAAATAGTGTGTAAAAATTATGTATATATCCTGTATAAACTTAATTAACTTCAAAGTTTAGTCTAAGACTAGAGAGAGAAACTCTAGTTTTTTAGAGAGAGAAGGTTCATTTTTTTTGAATTATTATGTTCCTGGCTTTTGCTCATCGCCGATAAACATGATGTTGGAGATGATGGAGGAGGGCCGCCGTCCTTTTATGATGGCATCTTTGAATGGAAAATTGAATGGAGGTACTATTCTGTGAGATCTGGGGGATGACAATCAATAGGATGGTGATGTAAAGAATTTGAATTTTGAATCTGCTTTCAAAACTTATGGTAAACCATTGGTGATCAAAGAGAATGTAGAAGGAGTCATGAAAAAGAAAGTTTATGTGGAAGGGAAAGGGAAAAGGATTGTTAAAGAGATTGGCTCGATCACACCACAACTACAGGGGAAAAATCTGGAGCGTAAATTGACTGATCTATCGGCATCTTTGTCTGGGATGAAATTTTATGTTAATAGGTTTGGCAATTCAAATGCAATCTCTAGAGTTGTCCGTGAGATAAATGTGAATTCCAATTCTCCTATTAACACAAAACTTCATCCTGATGGTTGCTCAGCTCTGAAGGATTCAATGGTAGTTGAGAAGGTTATAATGGATTTGCCTGTAAGAACTGAGAAGGAGCCATTCATAAATCCTTGGTCGAAAAAACCTTAAATCCATTTGAATTTCAAAGATGAGGACTTTGTTTTATTGGATGATGGCTTAGCTATTAAACTGAATGAGGATGTGGAGGTTCAGAATTCCAGTAAACTGATGAAATCCATTGTGATTAAGGTGTTTGGGAAAGAAATTCCATCACATATTGTAGCTTGGGAAATTAGAAGATAGTGGAAGCAATTCGGTAATTTCAATTTCACTACACTTGGTAAAGGTTGGTTCTTATGTTCCTTCGATTCATTGGAAATGATGAAAGGCATTTTGACTGGTGGACCATGGTTTGTCAATGTCCATATTGTGGCTATGGAAAAGTGGACGGTGGACTTCTCTACCTTATCTTTGAAGGGTCTTTCCTCTCCAATTTGGATTAGGATGCCGTATTTGCCTTTGCAATGTTGGGATGAGATGAATGTGGCCAGAATAGCTCCGATGATTGGCAAACATCTTATGATGGATGGTAATATGTTTCAATGGGGGAAGAGAGAATTTGCAAGGATTTGTGTTAGAGTTAAACTTGATCAACCACTTCCCTTGGGAGTGTGGGTGGACAACATTTCTAGGAGATTCTTTCAAAAAGTTGAGTATGAGAAGATATCCACTTTTTTTTTTGAGTGTGGATTAATTGGCCATGTGAAATCTGAATGTTAATTGAAGGAATCCGTTGTTGAGGATTGCACTTCTTCTAAAGCTATTTCTAATCTGGAAAAGGATGTGGGAAACAGTAAAGAAGTGGACATTTATTCAACCTATGGACCATGGATTATGGTTAATAGGAAGAATAATAGAAGACCGGCCATTTTGAAGAATAAGGTGAAAGATCCAAAGAAGCAGTGGATGGAAATTAGAGCTACTCATGGAGGCAAAAGACATTGACTGATGTCTCTCAGGACGTGGGGATAGTTAAGGAGGTGGAAGCCATCACTAAGGATAACACTCTTGAAGAAGAGGAAATCTGTGAAGTTCAGGATCTTCAACATCATGTTATTCAACCTTTGGAGGAAGCTGTGGTGAAGATTCAAGGTATAGCAGATAATGCTGGAATCAAGGTTGGTATTCAGAACATCACTATTAATCCTATCAACCCTGTTCTCACGAATAAATTTGAATTGCTAATCAATGAAGAGGAGATAGGGGAGGCTGATGATTTGAATTGTGTTGATTTGATCAATCAATCGGCTGCTGCTGATAGCAAGAGTAGTGAGATGAAGTCTGTTGAAGGGAAGAGTTCAGTACCAAACACAAGACTAAAAATCTATGATGATAAGTTGTATGGTATGGAGAAAGAAAGGGATATTGGCTCAAATGGGGGAATTACTAAATGTAAGCTTGCCAAGGAACTAAGGGCTTTAGGGCCTATTAATAGCAAGTCACGTGGTAGAACTCTTGAAGGTGGTAAGAAAAGAAGAGATGGGGGTTCTTCCCCCATGATTCTTTAATGGAATCTATTGCATTCTGGAACTGTTGAGGGGCCAAAAAGAGGGAGGCCTCTCTATATATGAAGGAGTTTATTAAAGATTTTAAAATTTTTTTTGTTCCGTTGGTTGAGACTAAAATCAATTCTTTTGATATAGTCTCTTTTGATAGATTGATGGGCCCTTTGTGGGATTTTTTCCTTCTTCCTTTAGAAGGACTTTCTGGTGGTATTATGATCATATGGAGAGTGGATCTAGCTTCCTTTTCTATTGTTAAGACATTAGATCAATGTGTTATTGGGGATCTTAATGTCTTTGACAAGGGTGTTTGGAGAATCAATACTGTTTATGGTAGTAAAGAAACTCACAAAAGGAGGTTACTATGGGAATGTATCTAGGAGCATTCTTAAAGGGATACCCCTTCTATTATTGGTGGTGACTTCAATTGCATTTTGGATAAGGAAGATAAGCAGGGCGGTAGAAAGTTTGTATTCTCTTAAGGACCAATAGAGATGCTTAAATTCATGAATGAAATTGACTTTCATGAGATTGGGTTTGTTGGACCAAGATTTACTTGGTGTAACAACAAAGTTGAAGGTGGAAGGATCCTTGAAAGGTTGTTTAGATGTATCCTCAATTCTTTGGCCTTGAACAAAATTCATATTGCTGTTGTTAGACACCTTGCAAGAGTGGCTTCAGATCATAGCCCTATTGTCTTGAAGTTGTATAATCCAGTTATTTGTGAAAGAAGGTGTTTAAAATTTGAAGATGATTGGTTATCCTTCAAAACTTTGGCTCATATCCTTTCTAATGTATGGAAGAAAAGGTTCTTGGGAGATGATATGGACATCCTTAATAAAAAAAGCAAAAGGAGCTTGAAGGAATTGTTCTTTTGGAGCAAGTTCAAGTTAAAAGAGTTTTCTAAAGAAAAAGAAAGATTGAAATATGAAATTTCACAGCTTCAAGAGGAAGAAGCTAGTGAAGGGTGTGTAGATGATGATAAACTTTGGGAGCTTAGAAGCAAAGTGAAAGAGCTTAATGTTATTCTCAATTGTTTGAATACTTGGTGGAGACAAAGAGCCAAAGTTAAATGGATTGAAGATGGGGACTCCAATACTAAGTTTTTCCATTCTTTTGATAATGCAAGGAGAAATGCTAACTGGATTTCTCAGATCAAGGATGCAGATGGGAGCTTGATCAGTGATTCTAAGGAGGTTGAACAGGTTTTCCTTCAGTTTTTTCAGGACAAATGGAAGAGTAGAGGTTGCTGTTTGAACAACTAGCCAAAACCGTGGCAGATCTTAGGTGATGAAGACAGATTTTGGCTTAACAGGGAGCTTTCTTCACTTGAGATAGAGGAGGTTGTTATGAAGTTGGGCAACAATAAAGCTCCGTGTTGTGACGGGGTTACTTACTCCTTCTTCAAAGCTTATTGGAGCATCATTGGTGAGGATGTCATTAGAGCAATTAATCTTTTCTTTTCTACAGTTACCTTGTGCAAGGATTGGAAAGACACTATGATTGTTTTGATTCCCAAATCTCCAAACCCGGTTACACCTGCAGCTTTTTGTCCCATAAGTTTGTGTAACTCTATTTATAAAATTGTAGCTAAAATCTTGTTGAATAGAATGGTGGGGATCATTCCTAAAATTGTATCTGAAGAGCAAGTGGCTTTTGTTAAAGGAAGGTCAATTTCAGATCATATACTTTTGGCACAAGAAGTGTTTCACAAGCTAAGATTTTTAAAAGCAATCAATGGTTTCCTTGCCATCAAAGTTGATATGGAACAAGCATATGATAGTATGTATTGGGCTACTCTTCAAAAAATCATGCTAGAATTGGGTGTTCCTTTCAAATTTATCAACTTGGTGATGGAGTGTATCTCAGAGCCTAGATTTTCCATTTTGATTAATGTATCTAATTCTAATTGGATTGAAGGGAGAAGTGGATTCAAACAAGTGTGTTTACTCTCTCCATTCCTTTTTATTTTATGTTCACAACTTCTAACCAATGGCTTTTCTGAAGATGGTTTGGATGTGGGTATGAAAATCACTGCTAGGGCTTAGAAAATCTCGCATCTCCTTTTTGCAGATGACGTCTTGGTTTTCACTGAAGCCGAGATTAAAAGTGTAAAGAAGGTTAAATTTATAGTTCAAAACTACTGCTCTTGGACCGATCAGAACATAAATTTTCTCAAGTCTTCTTCGTTGTGTAGCAGCTCGGTTGCTAGGAGGAGAAAATTGTTTTCTAAATTGTTAGGAATCAAATTGGTGAATGAATTTGACTACTTGGGAATCAAGATGACAACAAGAAGACTTAATTATTCAGACTTTCAACCTTTATTGGATAAATCTATTAAGAAGCTTAATGCTTGGAGTAATAGATTTATATCTCTAGCGGGTAGACTGGTTTTGGTAAAAACAGTTTACCTTTCACTTCCAGTTTTTCTATTGTCTTATTCTCTTGTTCCTTTGAGAATATTGATAGACTTTGAGAAGTTGTGTAGAGACTTCATTTGGAATAAATGTGATGGGAGCCATGGGATTCATTATGTAGCTTGGGATTCCTTGTGCATGACTAAGAAGTTTGGCGGATGAGGACTGGATTCTGCTATTGCTAGAAGAGACACATTGAGGGCCAAGTTTGCTTGGAGAATTATTAATAACCCAGATTCTTTGATGGCCAGGAATTTTTCAAGTATGGAGATAATTGGTTGGATCATGCGAACTATAGAAGTAACTCGTCTACTTCTTGGAGAATTATTTATAATGGTTTGAAAGCTCTTAGAAACTTTGTTAGATGGAAGGTGGGTGATGGCTCAAAGATCAATATGTTAAAAGATAATTAGATCTTGGATTTGAGTTTAAACAAATGGCCTACGTTTGTTGGAGTATTGGATGATGAAAATACTACCCTTAAATTCTTCATTCTAGAGGGTAGTTAGAATGTTGAGAAATTGAGATTGCACTTTGGTGAAGAATTATTGAAGCTAATTTGCAATATTCAAATTACACAGAATTCTCATCTTGATCGTATGGAGCTGAAGTTACAGTTGACAGGAAGTTCTATTGCAGCATCACTTGTGGAGGAGTGCTTCAAAGGATATCAGAATGATTATTTTGCTTCTTGGTTATTTAAAGCTAAGTTTAATAGCCGGGTAGAACTATTCATTTGGAGGCTGCACAGGGACGCCATTCCAACAGAATTTTTTCTAGTCAAGAGAAGATTATCGGGCTCCAACTTGTGTCCTTGGGGCTGTACTGTATCCAAAGATGTGAACCATGTTTCTTCCTCTTATTCTAAATTATTGGAAACAATTGAAGTCTTAGGGAACTGGGGATTCCATATTCCAATTTTTAAGGATTGGGATGATTGCTTGCTTTGTCTCATGAGGTTAAAGTACTCAAACATAATGGTAGTCAGAATCTGTTTAACTCTACTTTGGTTTGTTTGGAATAATAGAAATAAGGTTAAACATGGAAAATCTAGCGACAACAACATCATGATCGCTGCTTCCACCCTTGGTTTTCTTGGATCTGCAAAAACTAGCTATCCACTTTTGGATCACTCGGTTGTTAATCAGTCCAATGGATTGTGTTCAGACAAATGACAACCTCCTCCTCCCAAGTGGATCAAAATAAATTTTGATGCTTCCCTTAAAGATAATTATATAGCAGGCATTGGCGGTATAGTTAGAGATTCTAAAGGTAGATTTATCTTAGCCATTGGTAAAGGGAAGGTGCATTGGGACATTGCTCAACTTGAGCTCTTGTCTCAGCTATCAAAGAAGTGTTGCATGATAGATTACATAATGTCAAAGGCATTATAGTGGAAGATGATAATAAGAATGTCATCCTCTTTCTTCATAAATTGTATAGCAAACCAAAAATGAAGAGATGGAGCTTGGATGATGAAAAGTATTCTTTCCTTTGTGAGTTCAATAATGTTTTCTTTCATTGGGTTAACCGTAATTATAATAAGTTAGCCGATTATTATGTTAACTTTGCTTGCTCTTATGATTTTGTTTGGGACTTTTTTAGTGAGAGCTATCTTCCGTCTTCTTTTATTGATTTATTTAAAGAAGAATGTGATAATATAGTTGTCTCACATTAGTTTGTATCCTTGCTATTTTATTTTTAAGGCACCTTTGCATCTTTCAAAAAAAAAAAGCGTGTATAAACTTAAACATGATGTGTATAATCCTTATACATAGCTTGTATAAACTTATACATAATTTGCATAAACATATTCATAGTATATATAATCCTTATACATAGCATGCATAAACTTGTACATAGTATGTATAATGCTTGTACATAGCGTGTGTATAATATTTGAATAAACTTGTACAAAGTGTGTATAATGCTTAAAATATGTTGTACAATACTTGCATATTGAATGTCTAAACTTGTACATAGTATGTATAATTCTTGTATAAACTTGTATATACTGTGTATATAATACTTATACATACCATATATATCGTGTGTATAATTTTTATATATAGCATGTTTAAACTTATATATAATGTGTATAATTCTTATTTATAATGTGTAAAATTCTTGTGCATTTCATGTATAAACTTATACATAGTGTATATAATACTTGTATATTGCATGTAAAATTTATTCATAGTGTGTATAAAACTTACACATAGTGTTTATAATGCTTATACATAGTGTGTATAAACTTATATATAATATGTATAATGATTGTATATAGCGTGCATAAACTTGTACATAGTGTATATATTATTTATAGATAGCATGTATAAACTTCTACTTAGTATGCATAATGGTTATATAAATTTATACGTAGTGTGGATAATACTTTTATGTAGCATTGATAATGCTTGTATATAACATGTACAATGCTTATGTATAACTTGCATAAACTTGTACATAGTGTATATAAACTTATTTAGAGTGTATAATACTTATGAATAATGTGTATAATGCTTGTACATAGCGTGTATAAATATGTACATAGTGTGTATAATACTTATATATAGCATTAAACATAGTGTAGAATGCTTGTATAAACTTATATATAATGTGTATAATTTATGTACATAGTATGTGCAATGCTCGTATATAGCGTGTACATAGTGTGTATAATTCTTGTACATAACTTGTATAAAATAATACGTAATGTGTATAATGCCTATACTTAGAATATATAAAATTAGACATATCATGTACAATATTTGTATAAACTTTAACATAGTGGGTATAATATTCATACATAGCATGTGTAATGCTTGTACATAGTATGTAAAAATTATGTATATAGCGTTTATAAAATTATACATAGTATATATAAGCATTATACATAGCATGTATAAACTTGAACATAGTGTATAAAAATTATATATATATCGTGTATAAACATAAACATGGTGTGTAGAATCCTTATACATAGTGTGTACAAACTTGTACATAATGTGCATAAATTTCTTCATTGTTTGTATAATCCTTATACATAGCGTGTACAAAATTGTACATTATTTGTAAAATGCTTGTACATAACGTGTGTATAATATTTGAATAAACTTATACATAGTACGTATAATGCTTTTAAATATTGTGTATAATGCTTGTACAAATAATGTATAAAATTATATATAGTGTGTATAATGCTTGTATAAACTTGTACATAGTGTGTATAATGCTTGTACATAGAAACTATAATGCTTGTATAAACTTTTACATAGTGTGTATAATGCTTGTACATAGCATATACAAACTTGTACATAATTTTTATAATACTTATATATAGTGATTTCAAACATATACATAGTGTGTATAACACTTGTATATAGCATGTATAAACTTGTATATAGTGTGTATAAACTTGTACATTACATGTATAAACTTATACATATATGTATAATTCTTGTACATAGCATACACAAACTTATACATAATATGTAAAATGCTTGTACATAACGTGTATACACTAGTATAAGTCATGTATAATGCTTGTATATAGCATGTAGAAACTATTATATAGTGTGTATAATACTTATACATACCATATACATAGTGTGTATAATACTTATATATAGCGTGTATAAACTTATACATAGTGTGTATAACTCTTATTTACAGTGTGTAAAATGCTTATACAAATAATGTATAAACTTGTACATAGTGCGTATAATACATTTATATTACATGAAAAACTTGTAAATAGAGCGTATAAAACATGCACATAGAGTGTATAATGCTTATACATAGTGTGTACAAACTTATACATAATATGTATAATGCTTCTACAAAGCGTGTATAAACTTATACATATTGTAGATAGCGTGTATAAACTTCTACATAGTACACATAATTTTTGTATAAACTTATAAATAGTGTGTATAATACTTTTCTATATTGTGTGTAATGCTTGTAGATAGCATGTATAATGCTTATATATAGCTTGTATAAATTTGTACATAGTGTATATAAACTTATTCAAAGTTTATAATACTTATGAATAGTATGTATAATGCTTGTACATAACATGTTTAAATATGTACATAGCGTGTATAATACTTGTATATAACATTGAACGTAGTGTAGAATGCTTGTATAAACTTATATATAATATGTATAATTCATATATACAGTGTGTGCAATTCTCATATATAGTGTTTATATAGTGTGTATAATACTTGTACATAACGTGTATAAACTTAAACATAATGTGTATAATATTTATACATAGCATGTATAAACTTATACATAATTTATACAATATTTGAATAAACTTGTACATACTGTGTATAATACCTGTACACAGCATGTGTAATGATTGTACTAAGCGTGTATAAACTTGAACTTAGTGTGTAAAAATTATGTATATAGCATTTATAAACTTATACAGAGTATGTATAAGCCTTATATATAGCATGTATAAACTTGCATATAGTGTGCAAAAATTATGTAAATAGCGTGTATAAACTTATACATGGTATGTATAATCCTTATACATAGCATGTATAAATTTATTGATAATGTGCATAAACTTGTTCATAGTTTGTATTATCCTTATATATAATGTGTATAAACTTATACATAGTCTTTATGATACTTGTACATAGCGTGTGTATAATGTTTGAATAAACTTATTAATAGTGTGTATAATTCTTGTACAAATAATGTATAAACTTGTATATATTGTGTCTAAGGCTTGTATAAACTTGTACGTTGTGTGTTTAATTCTTGTACATAGCATCTATAATACTTATATAAACTTTTACATAGTGTGTATAATGTTTGAACATAGCATGTACAAACTTGTACATAGTTTTTATAATGCTTAAATATAGTGTTAACAAACATATACATAGTGTGTATAATGCTTGTACAGAGCATGTATAAACTGGTATATAGTGTGTATAAACTTGTATATTGCAAGTATAAACCTATATATATATGTAAAATACTTGTATATAGCATGTACAACCTATTACATAATATGTAAAAGCTTGTACATAGCGTGTATAAACTTATAAAATTCATGTATAATGCCTGTACATAGCATGTTTAAACTTGTGCATAGTGTGTATAATACTTATATATATAATGTACATAGTATGTATAATGCTTATACATAGCGTGTATAAATTTATACATAATGTTTATAATTTTTATTTATAGTGTTTAAAATACTTGTACATATCGTGCATAAATTTTTACATAATATGTATAATACTTATACATAGTGTGTATAAAATTTATACATAGTGTTTATAATGCTTATACATAATGTGTACAAATTTATACATAATATGTATACTACTTGTACTTATCGTGTATAAACTTTTACATAGTATGTATATTATTTATAGATAGCATGTATAAACTTCTATATAGTATGAATAATGCTTTTTTAAACTTATACATAGTCTGTATAAACTTTTATATAGCATTTATAATGCTTGTATATAGCATGTACAATGCTTATATATAGTTTGTATAAGCTTGTACATAGTGTAAATAAACATATTCAGAATGTAAAATACTTATGAATAGTGTGAATGGTGTTTGTACATAACGTGTACAAATATGTACATAGTGTGTATAAAATATTTATATATCATTGAACGTAGTGTAGAAGGCTTGTATAAACATATATATTATGTGTATAATCAACGTATACGAAAGAGAAGTTAGTGAGAGAAGTTAGTGAGAGAAGTTAGTAAGAGAAGCTCTGGGAATTTCAAAAATTTGATTCGGCGGTTCTTCATCTTTCTTCGCGGCGGATTGATCCGGCGATCCGCCGGATCTCCGGTGTTTCATAAAGGATCCTATGGATAACAAACGAATCCTACCGTCGGATGCTTGGAAGAACTACAGGAAAGGTTTGGCGGTTCCGGTCACGGATGCTTTGGAAGTCTTTAATGGCGGTGCAAAGATGTTTGACAATTTTAATCAGAATTTCAAAAGTTTGAAGGAGAAACCGTTAGTTATCAACGAAGGAGGTTTACTGAGCAAGAAATTTGTTCCTGACTACGTCCCTGGCAAAGGAAAAAAATTGGTAGTAGACCATCGTCTGAAGATGAAGGATTTTTCGCCTCTGCAGACGCCAATTAAGCATGGAACCTTCGAAGGAGATGCAGGTGCTTCGTCCTCTAAGGGAAGATCAGAGATTTCTTTTAAAAATCTTAATTCTAAATCTCTTCCTTCATCTCCGATTTTACGAGATATTTCTAAATCTTCGGTTATTCATAACTCAGAGGATGCTAATATAGTGGATGTGGAATTATCTCTAAACAAGGAATCTAATCAGCCAACGGTGGTATTAGAAGCCAGTACAGATAAAATCAATTCTTCGAATATTGGAGAAGGAAATGTGAAGTCTAATTCAGTTTGGAATAGACGACCATATGTTAAGGTGGACAAGCTGGAGCTGGGTTCCTTTCTATCTGATGATGGTAAATTTTCTTTGCTACATGCTGACAAGGAATTGGAAAATGCAAACAGACTAAACAAGTCCCTGGTGGTGAAAATCTTTGAGGAAAACATCCCATTTCACATAATCAGTAATGATTTGAGAAGGCTATGTGATAAATTTGGGAAATTCCATATCACGGGACTGGGACTTGGATGGTTCTTATGTGCTTTTGAGGAGTTTGATGCCATGGAAAGCATTCTTTTAGGAGGCCCTTGGCTAATCAGGGGAAAAATCATTGGCTTAGACAAATGGTCTGTGAATTTCAATCCTACGTCTTTGAAGGGAATTACAGCTCCCGTTTGGATCAGATTGAATAACCTTCCTCTACAGTGTTGGGATGAAATTAACATTTGCAGAATTGCTTCTCTGGTGGGAAAACCATTTCTTCTTGATGGGAACACATTTCAGTGGAGTAGGAGGGAATTCGCTCGTGTATGCGTTCGTATCCCTCTAGACCTGTCACTACCACAAGGTGTATGGGTGAAGGGTCTAACTGTGAATTTTATCAGAAAGTTGAATATGAAGGAATTCCTGGGTTCTGCTCTTTTTGTGGTAAGATGGGACATGAGATCAATTTATGTGCTGGATTAAAGGAAAAACAAATAAAAAATTTTAATTCTGCTATTCCACCTGAGGAAGAAAAAGTTCAGGGTAAACAGGAGGTTATTGCTGAAGAAAGGAAGATTGTAGATAATCCCTGGATCCGAGTAAAGCATGGAAGAAAAAGAAACAGCAAAGCTTCTTTCAGTAGAAAGGTTCTTAACAAGAAAAAGTTGGCTCCCAGGAAGAAAATTTTTATCCCAAAAACGGGATCTTCTATTGTGAAAGAGATGGGAAAAGTAGTAGAAAATCAAATTCAAGTCATGGATGATTTAGATCAACCTGTTCCGGAAGTAAATGTTAATGCGGTAGTAGCTAATACTATCACAGAAAACAATGTTGGTAATAAATCAGTAAGCATATCCAATGTGGATACTATCAATAAATTTGAAGTATTATCAGATCTTCTGGTTAGCAAGGAAGCAAATTGTGTAGATGACTATATTGAATAATGTTTGGAGGAAGGGGAATTCCGGAATTCTAATTCTGAACCTGGTTTTCATGAAGCAAATATTGATCTTATTCGGCAAAATGATATATCCTGGGCTGAAAACAGAGACGATCCAGTGAGCAAGTCAGCAGTGGATGGAAATCGATCAGCTGAGAAGAAATCGAAACTTTTAAAAGAACTTAAATCCCTTGGCTCTGGTAATGTTATCTCTCATAACAGGAAGGTGGGAAGTAGTAGGACCAAAAAGGTGGGGGGACCTGACCCCTCTTCCAAATAATGTCTTCTATATTATTTTGGAACTGTAGAGGAGCCAAAAAAACAGAGGCTGCTCTATACCTTAAGGAGATTGTCAAGGAATATAGGGTGTTCTTTATTGGTTTGTTGGAGACAAAAATCAGCTCTCAAGATAATAATCAACTGTTGAAGTTTTTGGGCTGTAACTGGAGTTCGTTTGCTGTTCCAGTGGCTGGATTATCTGGTGGGTTAATGGTGCTATGGAGGAATGACTTAGCTACCTTTTCGGTCATTGAAGCAACATCTCAAATGATCTTGGGAAACTTGGAGGTTCACAGCAAAGGCAATTGGATTGTGGCTTCTATTTATGGCAGTACTAATGCCCTTTTAAGAAAAAGCCTTTGGAGGGATATTGAAAAGCACTGTTCTAATAATCTTCCTATGATTGTGGGAGGAGATTTCAATTGCTTGTTATCACAAGCTGAGAAAAGAGGATGTAAGAAATTTTGCTTAACTCAAGGAGCAAAGGATTTTAGTAGTTTCATGATTGATAATGATCTACATGAATTAAGTTCTATGGGATCCAAATTCACATGGTGTAACAATAAAAATGGTAATGCCCGGATTTTGGAGAAGCTAGATAGGTGTTTAATTAATTCCCAAGCTTTGAATTCCTTACAAATTGCTTTTATTAAACACCTCCCCCGCATTGCATCGGATCATTGTCCCTTACTTCTGGAAATTTATAATCAAAAAGAGATGATTAGTAGGGAAATACGGTATGAGGAGACCTGGGCATCTTATTATGGAGCTACGGCTTTGGTGAAGAAAATCTGGAAGAGGAAGAGCTTGGCTGATCCGCAAGCTGCCCTCAATCTAAAGCTTAAGAGAACTTTAAGGGGACTCTTCTACTGGAGCAAAGCTAAAATCTTGGAGCTGAATACTCTCAGAGATAGACTGATGATTGAAATTCAAGATATTCAAAAGGAAGAAGAAGAAGGCTGGATTTCTTTTGGATTAGCTAGAAGAAACACAAATTAGCTAGAAGAAACACAAAAAACAAGATAAACTTCCTTCATACTTATGCTAATGCTAGAAGAAACACAAATTGGATTAGCCATATCATGACTAAGGAAGGTAATATCTCGGAGGACATAAATTTGATTCATCTCACTTTCTCAGATTTTTTCAAGTTGAAATGGCAACAAAGAAAATGCTCATTGGAAGGGTGGCCGAGATCCTCCAATGTCATTAGTAATGTTGACCAAATTATGCTTGATGCTGAGTTCACTAGAGAAGATCTGTGGCTGGTTGTGAACAGCTCTGCTAGAAGCATTTCGCCTGGAGGGGACGGGATCACTTTCTCATTTTTCAAAGATTTTTGGGAAACTGTTAAAGAGGATGTTTGGCTTGCAATCAATCAATTTCTAATCTCTGGTGAAATGATAAAGGATTGGAAAGAAACATTGATTGTTTTGATCCCAAAAATTAAAAGTCCTGTTGAGCCTTCTCATTTCCGTCCCATCAGCTTATGTATGACCATCTATAAAATCATAGCAAAAATGTTGCTGAACAGACTGGAAAGAGTCATGCCTAATATAATCACGGTAGACCAAGCTGCTTTTATTAAAGGTCGATCTTTATCAGATCATGTGCTGATTGCTCAGGAAGTTTTTAACAAATTCAGATGGTCGAAGTCTAGAAGAGGGATGTTGGCTATTAAGCTTGACATGGAACAAGCTTATGATAGCATGTCATGGGATACTCTCAGGCAAGTTCTTGTACGCTTAAATTTTCCAATAAAATTTATGGAGCTTCTATTGCATTGTGTGATTGATCCCAGATATTGCATCTTGATTAATGGTAAGAAGACTAGTTGGATTGAAGGGAAATGTGGATTTAGGCAAGGCTGCCCTTTATCTCCATTTCTTTTCATTTTATGTTCTCAAATTCTGTCTAATGCTCTTTTACAAAGAAGGATTGGTAGAGGTATTTCTATTTCTGCCTCTGGACCGAAAGTCTCTCATCTTCTTTACGCGGATGACATTTTAATACTTGCTGAAGCAAGAATGAAAGAGGTGAAAGAAGTAAAGAAAATTATTTCTAATTACTGCAGTTGGACGGGACAGAAGGTTAATTCTTCCAAATCTATGATTCTTTTTTCAAAATATACTAAAAGAAGAAACCAAGGAAAAATTGGTAAGCTTCTTAAATTCAACACTGTTAAGGAAATGAACTATCTTGGAGTTAAAATGACACTAAGAAGATTGGTAGCTTCGGATTTTCAGCCCCTTTTGGAAGCAGCAGCTAGTAGATTGAACACATGGGGTAAAAGCAGCATTTCGTTGGATGGTAAGCTGATTCTAACTAAATCAGCTTTCCTTTCTCTTCCGGTGTTTTTGACGTCTCTCTCACTTGTTCCAGTAAGTATTCTAAAAGAATTTGATAAATTATGTAGAGGCTTTATTTGGAGTAAAAATAATGGTAAAGCATGCCTTCATTATGCCTCCTGGGATCTACTTTGCACACCTAAAAATGAGGGAGGAAGAGGCTTATTCTCGGCCACTTTAATGGCTGGTCCATTACGTGCAAAGTTTGCTTGGAACTTCTTAACCAAGCCAAATTCCCTGTTGAATTGCATTCTCAAAGCTAAATATGGGGAAGACTTATGGTCAGATATGGTGAAGCAAGGCTGTTCTCAAACATGGAAAATTGTAAAGATGGGAGCTCAACACCTTAAAAGAATTATTAAATGGGAGGTATCAAACGGTTCTTCAATCAATTGGATGCAGGATTCTTGGATTCTGGACAGATCTCTTGCTCAGTGGCCGTCCTTTTTCAATATCCAATACAATCAGGAACCACTTCTTAATTCTTTTATCATTAATGGCTGCTGGGATATAGATAAACTGAGAGTTGTTTTCAGCGATCATCTTATAAAACTTATCCTTAAAATCAAAATCTGGAACAATAGAGATGCTGATACGGTGATATTAAAATCTAAATTCTCTGGGAAGTCCATTACCGCCTTAGCATATGAAGCAAGTTTAAATCACAAGGAAGAGGTGGTTCATTGGAAGTGGTTTAAGAAGTTAAAGTTAAAACCAAAAATAGAATTTTTTTGGTGGAGACTTTGTTATGATGCTATTCCCTCCAACACGTTTCTATTCAAGAGGAAACTAAGCATTTGTTCGGGTTGTCCTAGAGGATGTGGAGAAGATGAAGATAAAAGTCACTTAATTGGAAATTGCTCTAAGATCAAGAGAGTTATTGACTTATTGAATTGTTGGGGATTCAAAATTCCGGATTTCCATGACTTTGAAGAATGTTTATACAGTTTGAAAAATGACATGAGGAATAATCTACTGTCTGGGAATATCTTTTGCAACATGATCTTTTTGGTTTGGAAGAGTAGGTGTAAGCTTATTCATAATAAGTATGAAGACTCAGATAACTATATTGCTGCCAACGCTATTTCCTTTGCAGTGAGAAGCAACTTTATTCAGATCCAATCGGAAAACTGGGATGCTAACCAGCTTTTGCTGAATTCTACTTGGCATCCTCCTCCTACCGGGTGGATTAAAATAAATTTTGATGCAGCTCTTAAAAGTAATCACTTGGCGGGGATAGGTGGAGTTATCCGAGATGACAAAGGAAGATTCTTAATGGCTTTTGGAAACAATTATATGCATTGGGATATCTCTTATTTGGAGTTAATGGCTATTCTGGATTTGAAAAAGCTGCTCAAAGAATGGATGATGGAATCTCAAGGTGTGATAATAGAAGGAGATAACTTAAATATTATCAATCTGCTCAACAATGCAATCAAAGAATGGAAGGTTAGTAAGAAGATTGATAAGAATCTGGCTTTTTTACTTGAATTTAAACAAGTTGTCTTCTCTCATTCTTTTAGAAATGGGAACAAACTAGCAGATAAATGTGCTAATTTGGGACTTATAAGATCGTTTGTATGGGAAGATCTAGATGATGTTATGATTCCTCCTTCTTTCTTGTATTGCTTGAAGGAGGAATGTGATGCTTTAGGATTACTTTGACTTGTCGTTCTCTTCTTATCTTTAATGCATTTTCAGCATTTCTCTCAAAAAAAAAAAATCAACGTATACGATGTGTACAACGCTCTAATATAGCGTGTACAAAGTGTGTATAATGCTTGTACCTAACATGTATAAACTTGCACATAATATGTACAAAGTTTGTATAAATTTATACATAGTGTGTATAATACTTGTACATAGCATGTATACTTGTACATACCGTATATAAAGTTGCACATAGTGTGTAGAAATTATGTATATATCATTTATAACTTTATACATAGTATGTATAAGCCTTATACATATCATGTATAAATTTGCACATAGTATGTAAAAATTATGTATATAGCATGTATAAACTTATACATGGTGTGTATAATCCTTATACATAGCGTGTATAACTTTATACATAATGTGCATAAACGTATTCATAGTTTGTGTAACCCTTATACATATAGTGTATAAACTTGTATATAATATGTATAGTGCTTGTACATAGCGTGTGTATAATTTTTGGATAAACTTGTACATAGTGTGTATACTGCTTATAAAGAGTGTGTATAATGCTTACACATAGATTGTATAAACTTGTACATAGTGTGTATAATGCTTGTATAAACTTTTACATAGTGTGTATAATGCTTGTACATAGCATCTATAATACTTGTATAAACTTGTACATAGTGTATATAATGCTTATACATATCATATATAAACTTGTATATAGTTTTTTAAAATGCTTATATATAGTGTTTACAAATATATACATAGTGTGTATAGTGCTTGTACATAGTATGTATAAACTTGTATATAGTGTGTATAAACTTATACTTTTCTTGTATAAACTTTTACATAGTGTGTATAATACTTGTACATAGCATGTACAAACTTGTACATAATATATAAAATTATTGTAGGTAGCATGTATAAAGTTGTATAATTTATGTATAATGCTTGTAGATAATGTATATAATTCTTATATATACCATGTACATAGTGTGTAAAATGCTTATATATAGCGTCTATAAACTTATACATAGGGTGTATAATTCTTATTTATAGCGTGTAAAATTCTTGTACATATCGTGTATAAACTTATACATAGTGTGTATAATACTTGTATATATCATGTATAAACTTGTTCATAGTGTGTATAATACTTGTATATTGCATGTAAAACTTATGTATAGTGTGTATAAAACTTATTCATTGTGTTTATAATGCTTATATATAGTATGTTCAAACTTATACATAATATGTATAATACTTATATATAGCGGGTATAAACTTGTACATAGTGCATATATTATTTATAGATGGCATTCATAATCTTCTATATGTTGCAGATTCCATGAATTATGTTTTGATGATTAGAAAACACTCTTGCTTCTTTTTGACTGCCTTTACTTCTAACATTTTTAGGATTCAAATATTGAACAAAAATCAAAATCAGCTCAAGACTGGGTAGATTAGGGTTGAGTCAGTCTGTAATTTTCATTTTTTTCTTTCTTGAGTCAACTATAATTATTTGAAGTGACTGATATTAAGTAATCCTACACACGCACTTGAGAGATTTAGAACTTATTTTTTTACTCACATCGGCCCGGCCGATATTTATATCATCCTGGACAATCGAGTTCAAAACAGAAGATCTAATCAGGATTCTTAGTTAAGACAGCCGTAATTAACTAACCGGCCTGGATGATACCTGTATCGGCCAGGACAATATGCTTAATACAGAAGGAAATTGCCGCCATGATCTATTTAGGTATTCTGTATTTTTGGAAATCGGCCAGGATGATTCTTTTATCGGCCTAGACGATATTATATAATTATGCCTAAATTGATCCAGCAACCAAGGGAGTAATTAAGGATGATTGATATGATCACATTGGCCTGGATGATCGAAAGATCGGCCTGGACGATCCATTCAAAAACCCTTGGTTGCTTCTGGACGATTTGGATCGGACAGTACAAATTCAGGGCGATGCTCTAAATGATTTTCCTCTGATTTGAACTGATCGGCCGGGACGATCTTGAGATCATCTGGGACGATCAAGCAAATTTTCAATCGTCTAGTTTGTATTCAGTGCGATGCTCTGACCGATCTTATGAGATTTGTACTAATCAGCCAGGGCGATGTCCATATCATCCTGGACGATAAAGTTGACAACTTGTAATTAATAAGCTCTTTTGAACCTCTTCTATTTAAGAGCTCTTGTTCAACATTTTTGAACATCCTTGGCTGCTGTCTTGACCTGAAAAAACTTAAAGGAGAGAGAGAGAGAGAAAGGGAGAGAGAGAGAGAGAGAGGATCTTATGAGGGGGAGCTTGTGAGGGGGTTCACAAGAGTTGCTCCAAGCATTATTCCACTTCTTATTCCCTAGAGTCTCTTATCCTTAGAAGGGTTGGGAGAGGTAAGTTTCAGCAAGTGATCGTTGTTCTCTGCCTGCTTGTTTTGATTAAAAAAATATATCGTATTTAAATATATGTAGTTTTGAAAATATTTAATTATTTTTGGGAATATTGAATTTCCCAAAGATAATTAATTGAAGTTTTAAAAGATATCAATTTTAATTTTGAAAAATTAAATCTGAGTTACTAAATCTCCTACGAGCGCAAGCCCTCGTAGTTAATTACATCGTAGGAAAATTAGAGATTTTCCTACGAAAACTCTCGATTAAAATAGCGATATGAATTTTATTTTTAAGATTTTCAAAGTTTGATATCAAAGGACGAAAATGGTAGGAATTTCAAATGGGATTGGATCAAAATTGAAGACTTATTTTCGGAGTCAAAGGAAGAAAAGTAGGAGGTGTTTTGAGATTCTGAATTACTTCAGAAACACCTCAATCTATCCTAAGTGTTAGGCTTGTATTTGATTGAAAGGAATTTTTTAGTTTGAGTGGTCAATTTTATTAGACATTTGGGATTCAATTCCCAGAAATTGAGGTCTTATGGCCCGAACCAGCCTCGGAACCTAAGTCTAAATTGGGCACTAAAGTTAGTGCCCCGAACCTAGCTAGTGCAATGCGAATCTGGTCTTACCCCGGCCTGGATTGGGGAGCCAGCTAAATCACCTAAACGATTTTAAAATATGAGTCCGGTCTTTTGTAGAGTGGTAGGGACATTAATTAGAAAAGTATAAAGAAATGGGGTCGACATCTAGAGCAAATCCTTAATTGACCCCTTAGACTTATGTTGGGTATTATGTCTAAATAATGCAATTAAATTTTAGACTCTTCTTAATTTGTTACTAATGCGATGCATGCTAATTGACTCGATTGAATGCAAAATCTGTATGTAGCAGTTTAAAAATTTTTGGCTTAGAAAATAGATTTTTCCCTAGAGATTGCATAACATCCCCTTGACAGATCGGCACCCTCATAGGCCAGGTGGTCTGCCAAAACCCGCAGGCGGGGAGATGCCTAACAAGGAAGAGAAGTTATAATATGAATGCATGAAAAACCCTCGGCGAGTCCGAGCTTACTTCTTAGGACCGTTTAGAGTTACTATCTTATCCTAAAATTTTTATTTAATTAAAATAGAAGAATTTTTTTGACAGACCCCTAAGAGCCTAAATTCGAATTCCAGGCCAAATCAAATACGGCATGCAAGTAAAAAGACTAGAAAAAGCAGGAGTTCTAATGCGAAATCAATTAAATAAATTAATTAAATTAATCAAATTGAATGTCCATATGGCAAGTGCCACTCATTATTACATCTCAAAAATTACAATAAATTAAAGTGGCCGGGCACCACTGACTACAACCCGGATTTCTAATCCTAAATCAAATGATTTTGAGACTTGGGATTCTTCTCGTTGTCCAATCCTTCATCTTCTCACGAACATCTCGATTCGTCGGTTCAGGATATCCAAATGGAAAGAAACTCCCCCTTGATCGGGGTGTTATCTTTCCTCTTTGGATACTTGCAAAGTATCCTAATTTGAATCCCAAATGGAAGAAGACTCTCCCCTTTAGGGATGTCTTCACCTCTTTGAAATTCAAATTGGATATTCATATCCCAATCTCAAAACATTTTAAAAAAAATACAACCTTAAATGAATCGAATTTACATTGATAGAAATGAGAAAATCTAGACTCGATCCTGCAAGGTTATCCTAATAATCAACAGTTGTATATTCAATCCCAAGCAGTTATAATATAAAAATTTAAAATGCATTTTTTTTTTTTTTAGCCACACTTGGCCATGCTCTTTTTATTTAAAGGGGGTCTTAAGCGCGGCAGGTACCTGTGCAAAGAGTTATAATTTTTTATTAACTGCCCCCTTTAATTTTCAGCTTCTTATATGAGCATGGCCACCTGCATAAGATTGCACAAATATATATATATTTCGTTCCTAGCCTATGGGTAGGTCTAACGCACAATCAAACCACAGTGCAAAATATAGTAAGCAGATAAGTAAATAAACACATCAAGTCTAAACTAGCAAACAGCATGCAATGAAAACTCGAAAACCCGGCACACAGCGGAAAAGTAAACACCGGCCTAGCCTAAAACTAGAGTCGGTTGTCCTAGCAAACCATCTACAGTGTGTGAGGTAGGTCGTGTGGTTTTGATATGTCCTAAATAGGATTATTAGATTAAAGTTGCTCAAGGTTTGATTGGTTGGAAGGTTTGAGGGATTTAAGTTTGAATTCAAATATTAATGGCTTAAGGTTAATTTTAAGACTTACTTAATTATTTGTTGGATATCACCTTTGTTTCACACCGAGGCCGTGAAGTTTATTTCACCTTCCTTGGGGCTAAGTTAATAGCCTCGTAGGCCTGGGTTACCCAGCGGTATCCGGTATAATTAAATATTTTAGGTTGATTAAGGTTTAAGAATTAATGAATTTTATTAGAAATGTTTGGTTGCTGATTTTCAAAATTGATTCATTTAAGTTTGCCATTAATCGATTCGTGGCGTTGTGCCACCAGGCTCGAGGAACCAGCCTCCTTAGGACACTTAGCCCCGCAGCCCGGAGTAGTCCAGCCGATAAACCAAATTAATGTAATTAAATTAGAGGTTTTACAAGGTTGAATAATTAATAATTAATCTATTCTTAAGGTTTAACACCCCTTTGGAATCCATTCGTGGCGTTGTGCCACCAGGCTCGAGGAACCAGCCTCCTTAGGACACTTAGCCCCGCAGCCCGGAGTAGTCCAGCCAATAAACTTCATCTTTGGGATGGTTGTTGTGTTTTAAAGGGTTTGTTGAATGTTTTAAACATTAAGCTAATGTTTTCTGGAGTTTTGGAATAATTTTGAATTTTATGAGTTTTTTGAATATTTTAATCATTTAATTAGAGGGTCAAAAGTTGACTTTTTGATTAAGCTCAAATTCTGGAATGTTTGTATTTTATTAAAATACTAGACCTTACTACGATCAGTTAGGCAGTGAGTATGTTGAAATTGGATTTTTCTACATTTTATTACGAAGGTTGAAAGTTTTGAACTAGATTTGACCTAGAGTTGACCGATTTGTTGACTTTTTGAAATATTACAGATTTCTGGAATTTAATATTTTTAATAAATACTATGAGTTATTGTGAGTTGAATGCAAGTGAGTTTGGGTAATTTGGATTTTTCTTGAATTAGTTATGAAGGTTTGAAGTTTAGGTATTTATTGAATTTTTGAAATTACTTAATTAGAGGACCATTTTGGGATTTTGCTCCAAATGAGCTCCTAACTCCTTGAAATCAGCTCCAAAGGTCAGGAATGACCTAAGGAGAGATTTCCAAGTGTTTAGGATACTTTTGGAATTTTTAATAATTATTAATTAATTATATTATTTAAATATTGATTTTCACTTAAAATTAGATTAAGGTTTAAATTGCTGTCAAATAATTTTGGTTTTAATTTTCTTTGGTTAAGGGCTTAAATCTGGTCAGTTAGAGGGTTTATACATATTTTTTGGGTTTAAATTGGATTTATTACATTTTTCGGAAGGGTTAATGGCTTAATTAAGACTTGAACTTAGGAAAATTAATTAGGGGGATTAATGAATTCAAAAAAATCAGTAAGAAAATTCCCTAATGCTGAGAATGTCACTAAGTTCAAATGGTTCAAATTTCAAGTTCAAATGAGGTGTATCCTAATCACAATGAAATTTCTAAGTTTTCTAATCAAAGTCCTTAATTATTGTCCTTAATGACACTAAGTTTGAATGGGTCAAATCAAAGTTTCTCTAACCCTTGGACTAATCATGACATAAGCACATAGAAACAATCAAATCCTAAAGCTAGGAGAACCTAGGCTAAGTGCATGTGTGTGCATAACCTAAGCATGCAAATACTGATGGTAATTAAGATAATAAAGTTTTGATTAGTGAATGATTAAAACCTAATCACTCACTAATCATTCCCCAATGACTTCTATTCACACATTCGATCCATGCTTAAAATCCCAAGGGATCTCTCAAACATTTAAGGATTTAAATATATATATAATTTTTAAAAAAAAATTTAAAAATACATAAGTATATATAAACCTACATATAGATATATGTTTTAAATTAAAGTAATTCAAAATATTATCAAAAAATGAATTTATACATGATTGAGAGATCCACTGACTTTCAAAATCATTTCAAAATAAATTTTTTTTAATTTTCAAAATATTTAATATGATATTTAATTAAATACTAATTAAATATTAAGGATTTTCAAATAATTCAATTCAATCAAAATAAATTTGGGTTTAAAATTTGAAAGTAGTTTTAAATTAAAATTCTTAATTTTATGAAAAATTTTGATATATTATTTGTATTTTAATGATTTAAACTGTTTTTGAAGTTTTGAAATAATTAAATTAATTTAAATAATTTAAAATTAATTAGTATTTAAAATAATATCCAAACTAAATTTAATTAAACATTAGCCGTTTTCTGAAATTTTATAATTATTTAAAATAAGTTTTAATTAATAACCTTAAAATTATTTAAATTTAAGTTTAGCTAAATATTAATTAAATGTTTGCATAAGTTAAAATTAATTAAAATGATAACAATAATATATCCCAAATTAACTTTAATTAAAAAAACAATAATCTCTGATTATTTTGAAAATAATATCAATATTTTAATATTTTGAAATGATTTAAATTAAATTTAATATTTAATAAATTTTATTTACTATTAATCTACAATTATCAAATATTTAATAATTAAGATAGATTAAAATATAATTAATATTTAAAATGTTTAGTTTTTCTGGAAATATCAATATAAAAGAAATATATATATATTTTCTATAATCTAAAATTAATTTTATAATTTTTTGTTAAAAAAAAAAAATTTAAAATGAATTTTAAATCATTTTTTTTTAGATTCTGACGGTGGGATGCCACATGGCGCTCGCTGGTTGGCGGGACCAAAACGCGGCCAATGATTGGCATTCAATGCATGGCAGCGGCTGGGGTCCACGCGGCTTCCACTTAAACCAGTCAGCATAAATGGCAGCCGTTCGATCTCCCGTGGAAACGAAACAACGGCAGGGATCAAATCCCGCCGTTTGATCTCAGTTATGGAGATCGAACGACGGAGAGCTCATCCCGCGTTCTGATTC
The DNA here is from genome assembly GCA_022539455.1 of Dendrobium nobile. Classification (NCBI taxonomy): domain Eukaryota; kingdom Viridiplantae; phylum Streptophyta; class Magnoliopsida; order Asparagales; family Orchidaceae; genus Dendrobium; species Dendrobium nobile. Next base: position 2,151,795 of record CM039722.1, on the reverse strand, counting down.
AAGGGTCCAGATCTAGTTGGACGGCGGGCGAAGTGGGCGATCAGATACACGGTCGGATGAACGAACCGCGCGGCTCGGTTTGGACCGTTGATCGGGCGATCAACGGTCCAGAAACGAGCTGCCTGGATTGAGCCGTGAGAACGCTCTAGATTAGGTTTTTCTGCTCGTTCGCTCGATCCGACTAATGAAAATCAACGAAATTTTAAGCCTAGATTTATCTTATGAACAGAAAACTTGGGGATGTATCCTTGATATTAAATACGAACTTCACGAAACGATAATTAAACCTAAGTGTCCTAAGCTAGGTTTGGGATTTTCACCTTGATTCTTGGACGGATTGAACCGTTTAATGGATGGTTGAGCTTGTAGATTGTCCAAGTGTAGATCCCTAGTTAACTCCGAGCTCCGAAACACCACGGATCGTCTGGAATAAGCCTTGGATTGATTTGAGGTTGGCTCGCCGGGAGATCGCCGGAGAAGGCTTTGATCGCCGGAGTTTGGGTGGGGAGATGTTGAGGAAACTCTGGGGATCCCAATGGAACAGAGATCCAAGCTGGAGGAGCTCTAGACAGGTGAGAGGGTGTTAGGATTCGAATGATGGTTCCTTTGAGCCTTTTGCCCTATTCAATCCCTTCCAGATTGAATGGAGGGCTGGGATCTACTGGATGAGCCTCCAGATGAGTGCCATCTGTCCAGGGAGTTGGTGGGAGCAGCAGCCAAGGACAGCTCAAGGACATCCTATGTGGAAAGTGAGTTTTGTCCTTATTTGGACACATGGAGTAATGGGAGCCTTTGGATTTAGATCTAAGGGCTCAAAATAGTTCTAGGAATGTTCTAGAGACTAACTAATCTGCTGGATTAATTTGAGTTTAAGTTTAATAAATTTAATTAAAGATTTTAACCATTTGGAAGCCTCTTTGACCATTTGTTGACTGGTTTGACCAGTCAACAGCCAAGTGGACAGCTGATGTGTCATGGAATGACTTTAAATAGCTGCTGGAGTGATTTGGGTTTAAGGGGGGATCAATCTCAAGGAGTTAATTAAGCTCATTAAAGGGTATTTTGACCACCCATTGACTGTTTGACCAGTCAATGGGCCCAAGAATGCTGAGGTGGCAGCCAAGTGGTATAGGTTTGATTAAAACCAAAGCCAAAAGAAGGGATGGAGGTTTGAATTTGATGTGGGGTTTGAAATAGATTTGGCCAACTCATAGAGTTGACTTAGTCAATTCTAAATGGGTTGGATTGGCCAAAGTTTAAAGCATGGTTGGACCACATTTGGAGTTGATTTTGGAGCTAAGAAATGGATTCAATGGGTTGAATGGGCTAAAATGGCCCATTAAGGCCTTAAGGGAATTTTGAGTCAACCTAGGTTGACCGGGTCAACTGGGTTGACTCAAGGGGTGGGTCCAAGTTGGTCAGGTTTAAAATGATATCTGAAGTCTGGTAGAGGTGTTTTTGATGATTGAATTGGTTATTCTGAGTCAAAAGGGCTTAATGGGCCCTTAATGGGCCCTTAAGCCAAAATTTGTTGACCTGGTCAACCGACTGGGTTCAGGGTCTGGAAATGGGTTCAACAAATTCAAAACGTCATCCTGAGTCTACTGGATGTAGTCCCAGGGTTTGGAGGGGTCAATTTGGTCAAAATCACTATTTGAACCCTTAAGGGCTTGTTTGGTCAACCTAGGTTGACTTGGTCAACCAGGTTGACCCAGGGTCTGGACTTGGGCTCAACAGGTTTCAAATGACATTCCAAGACTAGTGGAAGTGGTTCCATGGCCTGGGGAGGTCATTTGGGTCAAAACACCCATTTGGACCCTTAAGGGGTCACTTGGGTCAACTAGGTTGACTTGGTCAACCAGGTTGACCCAGGGCTTGGAAATGGGTCCAACAGGTTTGATTTGGTATTTGAAACTCGCTGGAGGTAGTTGCGTTCAATTCGGAGTTCATTTGGTTTGAAATCACCATTTGAGCCCCATAGGGGTATTTTGGTCATTTTGACCCATGGTCAACTAGGGGTCAAACTAGGTCAACCAAAATGCAGTTTACTGCTCAGTGAATCATAATTAAGGGTCTGGAAGTAATTAGAGGCTTTGGAGAGGGCTCTAAGGTCAAAATTCACTAGGTGGCAGATCCAGTGGCATAGGCCGTAAATATTTGAAGGTTTTACAGCCTATGGATTTTGATTAAGTTTCTGGGGTTAGAGACCTCAGAATGGGCTCAAATTTGGAGGGATACCTCCAGAGACATGTCCCATCAGTATGCAACTGACAGACTCTGAATCGGAGGTCATTTAACTGGGTTTTGAAGCGTTTGAAAATTTGCTGAGAAAGGCTTTTAGGACTTGCCCTTTTAGCATTGGATTTGGGTCTGGATTCTGGATTTGAACTGGATTTGATTGGAATTTGAATTGAACTAAGGTCTGGACATCTCCTAGGGTCTAGAATAGATCCTAATATCTGGACTGGTCTGGAAGAATCCTAGGGTCTAGAGTAGATCCTAGGGTCTGGAATCTAGAAGGGTCCTAGGATCTAGAGCGGATCCTAAGGTCTGGATTTTGGAGAGTCCTAGATTTTTTTAGATTGATCTGGAGTCTGGATAGGTCCTTAGTGACCTTATACAAAAATGAGGTCAACACTGCTTCAGGAGGAAGCAAAAGGAGTTGGGTTCGCTGCCTTACCGGGTGTGACAAAAAGGAGGTGTTTTTGTAAGGGCATCTCCGCCTAGTTGTGGGGGCTAAAGGAGAGTCACGTTGGTAGTGCAATACTTGGAGGGCGCCTCTGGAGATTGGACGTAGGTTAAGTTGATTGAACCACTATAAACCCTTGTGTTCTTTTTATTGCTTCCGCACTTTAACTTTCCGCACTTATTTTTCTGTTGTGATTTTAGTTTGTGATATTTGTTCTTATTTTTAAAGAATTTTTTAAAAATTCCAATTCACCCCCCCCCCCTCTTGGTTAGCCTCGGGACTAGTTCATAGGGCCTAACATCCCAAACGAACTTTCAAGTGGTATAAGAGTGGGATTCATAAAAACAAAGTTTGAAAACTTTTTGAATTTTGATCCATGGCTGACTTTGGGAATCGTAATATAACAAAAGGATATTCTATTATATGATCTCCCTTGTTTGACAACCTTCATTTTGATTTTTGAAAAACTAACATGTCTACTTTTTTCAATCAACTGACTATCGAATATGGATACTCTTTAAATAAGGATATTCTCCACCTACTCATGAAATTAACGGAATTAAAACTAAACTTGCTTCTACTGAATGGACTATCGAAGAAAGAGATTTAGCTCAATTGAATGCAAAGTATTTGAACTTTATTTTCTATGCTTTAAAATCTGAGGATTATATATGTGTTTCTACTTGCTCTACTGGAAAAGAGATTTGGGATAAGTTGTGCATTACTTATGAAAGAACCAATGAAGTGAAACAATCTTGTTTGAATATTCTTTTGCATTGCTATAAACTTTTTTGTATGAAACCTTCTAAATCAATTTCTGATATGTATACATGGTTTACTCAAATTCAAACTCCTTTGCATGCCCTAGAAAGAGAACTTTCAAACTCTGAAAAAGTAAACAAAATCTTATGATGCTTACCTTCCTCTTTTGATGCTAAAATCACTGCTATAACTTAATCTAAGGATTTAAACACCTATTCAATTGATAACTTACTTGGCTCACTCATTGCTTACGAGCAAGGGGTGAATCAAAGAAATCTTGATGTAGGTGAGAAAAAGAAAGAGAAAACAGTGGCACTGAAAGCGCACAAATCGGACACTGACTCTTCCGGATCTGAAAGCGATGACATTGCCTTTATCACAAGGCAATTCAAAAGTTTTCTAAGGAAAAAGCAAAAGCATCATCAAAATTAGAAAAAAGGTAAGGATAAGAAATATTCTAAAGGATCGTCTGATGTGGTTTGTTATGAATGCAGGAAACTAGGACACGTGAAAGCAGATTGCCCTACACTTAAGATACACACAAGCAAGCAAAAGAGTGAGGAGAAATCCAAGTTTAGAAAAGACAAAAAAGATTGCAAAAGGCATTTTGGGGGGATTCTACATCGGGGTTCATCGGAGATAGAACCAGAAGATGCGACAATAAACTTGTGCTTAATGCCAAATGATAATCTTGATCAAGAAGAGGTATGTGAACTTTCCTATGGTCAACTTTTTGAAGTTTCTGAAAAAAATCATGCATCATATAGGGAACTTAAGAAAATACAAGCTAGCTTGAAATTGAAATTTTTGAATTTACAAAAAGAGCATGAAGTTATTCTCAAAGATCATTCTATGATTGATTCAAATTATATGACTCTACTTGATGAATTATATGAGTTAAACAAAAAGCATTGTGAATTAATTGAAAAGTATGAGTCACTAAAAGTCACACACACATCACTTGAATTTAAGTTTAAGAATTCTAAAGAGATGGAGAAAAATTTTAGGATTGATAATGATGCCTTAAAAAGTACTAACTTGAGAATTCATAATAAATTGGATACATTTAAGAAAACTAGGATGACACCAACACTTGATTGAAAGCCAAAACCTAGGAAGAGGCATTATAACTCAAGACATTTAAGGAATCCTTTTCTAGGTATTAGATATTTTTCATGTGGCATACTGGGACACATCTCACACACTTGCACTGTTCACCATAGTACACATTGGGTGTGGAGACCAAAGGTGCTTGATTTACAGTATACCACACATACATTGCATCCTACTTTTCATAAGAAGGGATCCAAACCTGTTTGGGATCCTATATCTGACATTTGATAATTTTGTAGGAGGGCTCTCACAAAGGGCCACATGAGAGTATGTGGTACTTGGACAGTGGATGCTCTCGATATATGACTGGTGATGCCAATCAATTTGTTTCACTGGAGTCCAGGACTGGAGGCAAGGTTACTCTTGTAGACAACACCACCATTAAGGTAGAAGGCTCAGGTATAGTTAGTAATTCCAAGAACCTTATGATTGATAATGTTTTGCTTGTAGATGGATTAAAGCACAACCTGCTCAGCATTAGTCAACTCTGTGACAAAGGCTTCATCGTGTAATTCTTTGCAAATTCATGCATTGTAAGTTTAAGTAATAACACTATTTTGCAGGAAAAAAGGATCAACAATGTGTACATGCTTGATTTAAATAACATTGAATATGCTGCATTATTTTGCTTAAAAACTGTTGTTGATGATTCATGGTTATGGCACAGGAGACTATGTCATGCAGGTATAAAAACGTTTAAGAAAGTGATAAAAAAAGACCTAGTTAGAGGTGTCCCTAAACTCAAGTTTTCAAAAGACCAACTTTGTAATGCCTGCCAACTAGGAAAGCAAGTCCACTCCACCTTTTAACCCATTAAGGACATTAGCACCTCTTGACCTTTAGAAGTCCTTCAGATGAATTTGTTTGGACCCATTAGCACTACCAACTTGGGAGGGAAAGTCTATGATTTGGTGATTATTGATGACTACTCGAGGTTCACTTGGACTAGATTTCTTTCACATAAACATGAGTATTTTGAGGAGTTTAGAACATTTCATACTTGGATTCAGAAAAAGCTAGGTTGTGAGATCTTGACCATCCATACTGACTATGGGGGAGAGTTTGAGAATGAAAGATTTGGAGATTTTTGTGAGGACAATGGGATTAGCCATAACTTCTCAGCTCCTAGGACCCCTTAGCAGAACGGGGTAGCTGAAAGGAAGAACCAGACCTTGGTGGAAGCCGCTAGAGCCATGCTTGCTGAGTGTTCACTTCCAAAATACTTTTGGGCTAAAGCATTTAACACAGCTTATTATGTGTTGAATAGGGTGAATATTAAAGCCAAACTAGATAAGACACCCTTTGAGATCCTTAAGGGTAGGACACCCAATCTTTTCCTCTTTCATGTCTTTGGTTGTAAGGTTTTCATTCACAACAATGGGAAGTCTCACTTGGGCAAATTAGATCCTAAATCTTATAAAGTAGTGTTCTTGGGATATTCTAGTTTTGGGAAGTTTTTTAGGGTGTTTAACAAGAGGACTTTGATGGTAGAAGAGACTACCCATGTAGCATTTGATGAGTCTGATCCTAAAAAGCCTGGAGTTAAGGATGATGATGATGTTGGAGAGATTACCGCTGGAGTAAAAATTTTGGATAAGGGAGTAGGTCACCAAAATATTGAAGGAGTAGTAGATGTCACCCGAGGAGTAGAAAATATAGATCTGGAGGAAACGGTTGGACCGTCTCACACCTTGTCTAGAGATTGGAGATACTCTACAAGTCACCCCAAGGATTTGATCTTAGGAGACCCTTTTGATGGAGTTAGGACTAGATATAGACTTAGGAAGGAGGTGAACCACTCTGCCTTTATCTCAATTACTGAACCTACCAACATAAACCGAGCCCTTACTGATGAGTTTTAGATTTTAGCCATGCAAGAGGAGTTGAATCAATTTGTTAGAAATGATGTTTGGGAGCTTGTAGAAAGACCTAAGCGACAAAAAGTAATTGGAACAAAGTGGGTCTTTAACAACAAGGTGAAAGATTCTGGAGTAGTGGTTAGGAATAAAGCAAGATTAGTGGCTAAGGGGTATTATCAAATAGAAGGGATAGACTTTAAGGAGACTTTTTGCCACTTTAGCTAGATTGGAAGCCATTATAGTGCTATTAGCCTTTGCTTGTTATAAAGAATTTAAGCTTTTTCAAATGGATGTTAAGAGTGCCTTTTTAAATGGGGAAATAAAAGAAGATGTATTTGTAGAACAACCCCAGGTTTTGAGAGCTCCCAGTGTCCCAATTATGTTTTTAAATTAAAAAAGGCTTTGTATGGGCTAAAGTAGGCACCAAGAGTATGGTATGAAAAGCTTAACACATTTTTACTAGGAAGGGAGTTTGTTAAGGGGAGCGTAGACACCTCCCTTTTTCTTAGGAAAGTTGGAGATGATTTGCTCATTATTCAAATTTATGTGGATGATATACTTTTTGAATCTTCTAATAAAAAACATTGTGATGAGTTCTCTAAAATAATGAGTAGAGAGTTTGAGACGAGTTTGATGGGAGAGTTGTTCTACTTTTTGGGTTTAGCATAAAATAATTGGATAATGGAACCTTTTTAAATTAAACTAAATACATAAATGATATTTTGAAGAAGTATGAGATGGATAAAGCTAAGCCAATTAATACACCCATGATTTCTAGTGTTCCATTGGATAAGGACCCAAGTGGTAAGTCTGTTGACCAAAAGAAATATAGAGGCATGATTGGATCCTTACTTTACCTGACTGCTAGCCGACCAGATATTATGTTTAGTGTTTGCCTTTGTGTTAGGTTTCAAGCTGAACCCATGGAGTCCCACCTGACTGCAGTTAAGAGAATTTTTAGGTACCTTTTGTGGACTCAAAGCTTAGGGATTTGGTATCCGTGGCACAACATTTCTTTTGAGATAATTTGATTTTCTGACTCTAATTTTGCAGGATGCAAGGTGGATAGAAAAAGAACTTCAAGAACTTGTCAATTCATAGGACAATCTTTGGTCTTTCTAGTAGAAAGTAAAACACTGTTGCACTTTCCACTGCTGAAGCTGAGTACATTGCTTTAGGGAGTTGTGTGGCCTAAGTCCTTTGGTTGAAAAAACAGGTATTGGATTTAGGATTACATGTAGGTACCATCTCAATCTTTTGTGACAACACTAGTGCCATATGTATTTCTAAGAATCCTATCCAACATTCAAGGACTAAGCAAATTGAAATTAGGCATCACTTTATTAGAGATCATGTGACTAAGGAAGACATTGATTTACACCATGTGACAACTGAAAATCAACTAGCTGACATCTTTACTAAACCACTGGCCTTTGACACTTTCAGCTCTTTAAGGACCAGATTGTGTATGATTGACATAAATGCATGAACTTGATCTTTTACTTTCTTCCTTTTGCTTTTGCTCTTTTTATTTTTTGATTTTCTTTTCTTTTTTACTCTTTGTTGTTCTTTTCTTCTTTATGCTTTACTTTCAGTTTTTTGTTTGATTTATTTTACATTCATGTTCTTTTCATTTGGTTTTCAAAATCATTGCTGAAATGATATCATATGTCTTATCCTTAGTTTTGAAAATTTAAAGTCAATGTTTTACATCTCTTAATTCTATTAAATGGTAAAAATATATCATTAATTGTATCTCTTTCTCTAATCTATTTTAGTGGAACAGATTTCTTTTCTAATAAAAAATCTAATTCAAATTAATAATTGTGTGTGAAATTAAGATATTTTCTAATCTTGTCAAAGCAAATCTACTTGTATTTATAATGATTAAATTCTTTTTGGCACATCAAGATTCCTCATTACTCTTGTCATTGGCTATTGATTCTGTTTTGTGAATTATTCTTTCCTATGTTAGAGAGAGAGCTCCTATTCTCTAATATCTAGAAGATACACTCACAACTAAGATTATTTTTAAGAGGTTTTGAAAGAGAATGAAGCTTGTAAAAATAAAAAAGTTTGGCCAATAATGCCAACAAAAGATGCACAATGATGCCAAAATTAAAAAAATATACACAAAGTATATCAAAAATAAAAAGATGCGCAAAGCGCCATTCAATTGATAAAAGGCATAAAATGAGCCCACCAAAAGCAAGCTCTCCTCTCCTTTCAAATATTTTAAAACCTAGAAGATTTCATATATCAAAGGCTTGATTTCGATTGTTTAGCGATTGTGACAAATTCAGTTTGGTTCATTATTCTATAAGAGATTTTTTCTAGAAACAAGTAATGAATGGATCCTTTTTCTATCCAATTGAATTCTTTGAGTTAGGTCATTGATTTCCAAAGATAATTCTACCCTAAAAGAAAGACCGATCTAAGATTATTCATGATCGGATATTATACCATTTTATAGATTTTTCGATGTTGATTCATTAGCTCACAAAATTTTTATAAATCAATCACATGGAGTACTACATTATGTACATGCCTTGGTTAAAAAAAAGGTCTTTTGATTTGTTTCTTAGTTTCCTCCTCCTTTTTACGATGTCAAAAGGGGGAGAGGGGTTCTTTTGTATGCTTGTCCTTTCAATTCCATGTTTTACACTACTATTTTTGGATTAATTATAAAAGTGTTTACCATCATAAAAAAAGGAGAGATTATTGCAGATTCCATGAATTATGTTTTGATGATTAGCAAACACTTTTGCTTCTTTTCGACTTCCTTTACTACTGACATTTTTAAGATTCAAAGATTAAACGGAAATCAGAATCAGTTCAAGATTGGGTAGATTAGGGTTAAGTCAGTCTGTAATTTTCTTTTTTCTTTCTTGAGTTAATTATAATTATTTGAAGCGACTGATGCTAAGTAACCCTACACACACTTGAGATATTTAGAACTTGTGTTTTTACTCACATTAGCCCGTATGATATTTATATCATCCTGGATGATCGAGTTCAAAATAAAAGATCTAATCAAGATTTCTTAGTTAAGGCAGCCATAATTAGCAGATCGGCCTGGATAATACCTGTATCGGCCAGGACAATATGCTCAATATAGAAAGAAATTGTCGCCATGATCTATTTAGGTATTCTGTATTTTTGGAAATCGGCCAGGACGATTCTTTTATCAGCCTGGACGATATTATATAATTATGCCTAAATTGATTCGGCAATCATGGGAGTAATTAAGGATGATTGATACGATCACATCGGCCTGGACGATTGATAGATTGTCCTAGACGATCCATTCAGAAACCCTTGGTTGCTTCTGGCCGATTTGGATCGGACAATACAAATTCAGGGCGATGCTCTGGATGATCTTCCTCTGATTTGAACTGATCGATCAAGATGATCTTGAGATCGTCCGGGACGATCAAGCAAATTTTCAATCATCTAGTTTGCATTCAGGGCGATACTTTGACCAATCTTATGAGATTTGTACTGATCGGTCAGGACGATATCCATATTTTCCTGGATGATAAAGTTGGTAACTTACAATTAATGAGCTCCTTTGAAGCTTTTCTCTTTAAGAGCTCTTGTTCAATATTTTTGAACATCATTGGCTGCTGTCTTGACCTGAGAAAAACTAAAGGAGAGAGAGAGGGAGCGAGAGAGAGGATCTTGTGAGGGGAAGCTTATAAGGGGGTTCATAAGGGTTGCTCCAAGCAATGTTCCACTTCTTCTTCCCTAGAGACTCTTGTCCTTGGAATGGTTGGGAGAGGTAAGTTTTAGCAAGTGATCATGGTTCTCTGCCTACTTCAGGAGGAAGCAAAAGGAGTTGGGTTATATGCCTTGCCGGGTGTGGCAAAAAGGAGGTGTTTATGTAAGGCCTTCTCCGCTTAACTGTGGGGGCTAAAGGAGAGTCACGTTGATAGTGCAATACTCGGAGGGTGCCTCCGGGGGGTGGATTTTGGTCAAATTGACCGAACCATCATAAACCCTTATGTTCTTTTTATTGCTTCCGCACTTTAATTTTCCGCACTTATTCTTCCGTGGTGATTTTAGTTTGTGAAATTTGTTCTTATTTTTAAAGAATTTTTTAAAAATATCAATTCACCCCCCCCCCCCCTCTTAGTTAGCCTCGGGACTAGTACATATGGCCTAACATCCCTAATGAACTTTCACTATATAGATTGCATAATGCTTATATAAACTTATATGTAGTGTGTATAATATTTTTATATAACATGCATAATACTTTTATATAACATGTACAATGCTTATATATAACTTGTATAAACTTATACATATTGTATATAAACTTATTTAGAGTGTATAATACTTATGAATAGTGCATATAATGCTTGTACATAGCTTGTATAAATATGTACATAGTGTGTATAATACTTGTATATAGAATTGAACGTAGTGTAGAATACTTGTATAAACTTACATATAATGTGTACTATTCATGTATAAAGAGTGTGCAATGCTCGTATATAGCGTGTACATAGTGTGTATATTGCATATACATAACGTGTATAAACTTAAACATAATGTGTATAATGCTTATACATAGTATGTACGATATTTGAATAAATTTTTACATAGTGTATATAATACTTTTACATAATATGTATAATGCTTCTACATAGCATATATAAACTTACACATAATGTGTAAAAATTATGTATATAACATTTATAAACTTATACATTATATGTATAAGCCTTATACATAGCATATATAAATTTGCATATAGTGTGTAAAAATTATGTATATAGCGTCTATAACTTATACATAATCTGTATAGTCCTTATACATAGCATGTATAAACTTGTACATAATGTGCATAAACTTATTCATAATTTGTATAATCCTTATACATAGCGTGTATAAACTTGTACATATTCTATATAATTCTTGTACATAGCGTGTATATAATATTTGAATAAACTTGCATATAGTGTATATAATATTTGTAAATAGTGTGTATAATACATGTACATAAAATGTATAAATTTGTACATAGTGTGTATAATACTTGTATAAACTTGTATATAGTGTTTATAATACTTGTTCATAACATCTATAATACTTGTATAAACTTGTATATAGTGTGTATATTGCTTGTTTATAACATCTACAAAGTTGTACATAATTTTTATAATGCTTATATATATTGTTTACAAATATATACATAGTGTGGATAATGCTTGTACATAGTATGTATAAACTTATATATTGTGTATATAAACTTGTAAATTGTGTGTATAAACTTGTATATATTGTGTATAATACTTGTACATAGCACATTGAAACTTGTACATTGTGTGTAAAATGCTTGTACATAGCATGTATAAACTTGTATAATTTATGTATAATGTTCGTACATAGCAATTATAAACTTGAACATAGTGTGTATAATACTTATACATACCATGTACAAAGTGTATATAATGCTTATGTATAGCGTGTATAAACATATACATAGTGTGTATAATTCTTATTTATAGTGTGTAAAATGCTTCTATATATCGTGTATAAACTTGTACTTAGTGTGTATAATACTTGTATATTGCATGAAAAGCTTGTACATAATATTTATAGAATTTATACGTAATATCTATAATGCTTGTACATAGTGTCTTTGAACTTGTACATAATGTGTATATTATTTATAGATAGTATGTATAAACTTCTACATAATATGCATAACGCTTGTATAAACTTATACTTAGTGTGTATAATACTTTTATATAGCATATATAATGCTTGTATATAGTATATACAATACTTATATATAGCACGCATAAACTTGTACATAATATATAAACTTCCACCTCCTATTAAACTAAAATTAGATGAAGATTTGCAAATATCAGAGGTTATAAAACAAATTAAATCTCAAAAGATTACCATTTTAGATAAAGAAATTTCAGAAGATGAAATTGTAAATTATGATACTAAATCACTTGAATCATCTGATAGTGATCACAATATTGATCAATTAGAAGAACAATTCAGATCTTCCCATATAAATCCAAAACCTGAGATATCCCTCTAAATAAATAAATTAAAATATCCTAAAAAATCTTTAGGAAAATACTATTATAATCGACCCACATCTTCTGATCTTTTGTATGAAGAAGAATTAAATGAACAGATCTCTTATGATCCTAGGCAATTATATGAATGGAATTTTGATGGGTTATCAGATTATCAAATTCATAAAACTATTCATCGAATGTTAATTTATGCTACTGTAGCCCAAAGTAAAGGTAATAAACCTTGGGAAGTGGTTCAAATTATTGTCAATGGTTTCACTGGCATCCTTAAAGGCTGGTGGGATAATTATTTAAATCAAGCAGAGAAAAATTATCTGCAAAGCGATAAAAGTCTTTTAGACCCTGAGAAACCTAATGATGAAGCAGTATATACGCTCATTCATAATATTTTAGAACATTTTCTGGGATATATGACTGATAATAGAGAACAAATGAGATCATTATTACAAAAATTAAGATGTCCTTCTTTATCTCATTTTCGTTGGTATAAAGATGTATTTATAACTCGTGTCATGAATTTATCAGATGCAAGTTCCAATTATTGGAAAGAGAAATTCTTAGAAGGTCTTCCTATGTCCTTCGCTACTAAAGTCAAAGACAAACTACGTAATATTCATGGACAACTAATTTTTGAAAATTATACTTATGGACGAATAATTAGTGAATGCATAAAAGTAGGAATCACTTTATGCAATGACATTCGAATGCAACAATAATTAAAATGTGAAAGACTTAATGATAGTAAACAACTAGGAGCCTTCTGCGAGCAATTCGCTTGTCCTTGCCCTTTAAATTCTAAAGAACGTAATCTTGTAAAAAAACGCCATAACCGGCAAAAAGAAAAGTTTACTCCTCATAAAAGAAAATTTTCAAAAAGAAAATTTTTTAAAACTCAAAAAGGCACTCAAGCTAAAGACGAAAACCACTCTAAAACTATCAAGTGTTTTAAATGTGGAAAAATAGGTCATTATTCCAATAAATGTCCTATCAAAAAGAAAATTAGTGAATTAAATCTTGATCAAGAAACTAAAGAAGCTCTTATGAAAATACTATTACGATCTGATCACTCTAAGTCAACTTATAGTTCAGAAATTAACAGTGATCAATCTGATTCAGATTCATCACAATGCTGTACTACTTGTAATAGTAATGACTATTACAAAGCCATTGTAGAAAAATCAGGTTTATTTGTCCTCACTAAAGAACAAAAAGGTCAGCTTATTCAACTTCTCGGATCAGTTCAAGATTCTGAAATTCGAAAACAGATCATTAAATTATTAGGTCATACTGAAGAAACACCTCTTGATAAAATCAAAAAATTTCCTCATTATTCCATGAAAGAAGTTCTTGATAGATTTAAATCTCAAGATAAATTAGAAAATATCACTTCATTAGCCGAATTAAAAATTGAGTTAAAAAATTTAAAATTAGAAATTCAAACATTAAAAATAGATCAAGAAAAATTATCCACTCGTATTACTAATTTAGAACTTGAACAACTACTAGATCAACCTGATCCTGAAGAACATTCAACATCTCAGCCTTATGAGACAAATACTCTCATAAATTCTCTACAAAAAGCTATTATTCAAAAATGGTTTATAAACATTACTTTAGTAATTCATAAATCATTAGTTCTTACAAATTTGACTGCCCTTGTTGACAGCGGAGCAGATATGAATTGCGTCCAAGAAAGACTCATACCATCTCAGTATTTTGAAAAAACTACTCAACGATTAACATCTGCTAGTGGTAATAATATGCAAATTAAATATAAGCTATCCAATGTAGCAATCTGTCAGAAGGACTATTGCATTGACATCCCTTTTTTACTAGTTAAAAATCTCTCACATCATATTATTCTAGGAACCCCTTTTTTATTTAAAATCATGCCAATACAAACAAATACTAAAGGCATTATATCTTATTGTTGTGATCCCCCAATTGAATTTCCATTTATAACGGATCCCAAAGAAATTATTTTAAATGAAATTAATAAATTTAAAGGAAAACAATTACATATTAATTCCTTAAAAAAGGAAATCAATTCCAAAGAGATCACTGATAGCCTACAACAGCCCTTAATTAAACAAAAAATCTCGAACATAGAAAACGATATTAAAAATCAAATTTGTGGCGACAATCCTATAAGCTTTTGGAACAGAAAAACACATTGTGTTACTCTTCCTTATATCGATAATTTCAATGAAAATAATATTCCTACTAAATCAAGACCTTCTCAAATGAACAAAACCTATCTTCAACTATGTCAAAATGAGATCTCTGACCTATTAAATAAAAAATTAATTAGAAAATCTAGTTCTCCTTGGAGTTGCACTGCATTTTATGTTATGAATGCTGCAGAAAAAGAACGTGGAAAACCCCGCTTAGTTATTAATTATAAACCTCTTAATAAAGTCTTACAATGGATACGCTATCCTATTCCAAATAAAAGAGATTTGTTAAATCGATTAATCGAAGCTCATATTTTTTCAAAATTTGACCTTAAATCAGGATTTTGGCAAATTCAGATAGCAGAATTAGACAGCTACAAAACAGCCTTTACCGTTCCATTCGGACAATACGAATGGAATGTCATGCCTTTTGGCTTAAAAAATGCTCCTTCCGAATTTCAAAAAATTATGAATGAAATTTTTAATCCATATAGTCAATACATTATCGTCTATATAGATGATGTTCTCATTTTTTCTAAATCTATTGATGAACATATTAAACACTTAAAGACTTTTAAATGGCTAGCCCAAACTAATGGGTTGGTAATTTCTGAACCCAAAATAAAAATTTTTCAAACCGAAGTTAGATTTCTTGGGCATTTTATTAGTAATATTACTATTACTCCTATAAATAGAAGTATTGCATTTGCAGATAAATTCCCTGATCAACTCTTAGATAAGCAGCAGCTTCAAAGATTTCTTGGAGCTCTTAATTATGTTTCTGATTTATATCAAAATCTAGCTATTGATGCAGCACCTTTATATAAACGACTTCGAAAAAATCCTTCAGCATGGACTCCTGAATGCACAAAGGCTATACAAATTATTAAACAAAAGGTTAAAAATTTACCTTGTATTAATCTTGCTAATCCCGCATATTTTAAAATTATCGAAACCGACGCTTCTAATCTCGATTATGGTGGTATTCTTAAACAAAGACAACCACTTACTCATAAAGAACAACTAGTTCGATTTTCCTCTGGTTTATGGAACCCTACTTAGCAAAAATATTCCACTATTAAAAAGGAAATGTTAGCAATTGTTAAGACTATTCTTAAATTTCAAGATGACCTTCTCAATCAAACATTTTTATTACGCATTGATTGCAGTTCAGCAAAATTCATTTTAGAAAAGGATGTAAAAAATTTAGCATCTAAACAAATTTTTGCCACTTGGCAAGCCCAATTATCTGTATTTGATTTCACTATCGAATATATTAAAGGATCTTCTAATAGTCTTCCTGATTTTTTAACTCGTGAATATTTGCAGGGTTTGCCGCATGACCGACCAGGGGTGGCGCACCCCTCATAAGGAGGCTCCTACTCCTAGAGGAAGGGGTTGGCCTCGAGGCAATGCCCGAGGACGAATCAATGCACCTCGCGGACGAGGATCTATTTCTCCATCTCCCATGATACCATTACGCACCTTTCTTTATGGTGCTCCAGAGGAAATCCCTCCTGCTCAAAATACTCCATCCTCTGATATCTTTGAACCAATCTTAAAACCTGCAGTCGAATCAATCCTTGAACTCAATATCGAAGATTATGAAATTATTAATCCTTGGACTTTATATCGAAAATATTTAGCAGATAATTCTTTTGTTCAAGACTCATTCTATGATCGCGAGCTCTATGAAGCAATTCTCCTTCATCTAAAATGTATCTCCATCAAACATAATTATGATGAAAATCACCAAATCGCTTATAGTCGTGCCAATATCCTTCAAATTCTTCATCCTAAAGATTGGGGTATTACCCCCTTCTAGACTCAATCTATGGATTATGCTAAAAATCCTGGTGATCCTCCCAAACGCTACTTATTCAATTATTGGACCTATATTCAGGCTATGTTTAAAGCCTTCTATGTTCTTAATCAGACTAAAAGTCATTCCTGGATGTTTATCCTTAGCCCTGATCTCTTAGAAACTCCCATTCCTAATTGGTTTTTTCAAATGGTGGGAGCAGAAAGGAGCTACCATTCACATTCTTCCTCCCGAACTCAAACATAAATAATCTGAATGGGTCGAAACGTCCCCTCATCTTCAAACTCTTAATCCTGATTATCTAGCCGAAGGAATGAGCGAATTCTTCTTCTTTGCTCAAGGACAATTACCATGGATTTGGACATGGAACATTGAAATTAACAATGATACTTTTATCCAAATCAAATGTCTCGTTCGTAATTTTTCTATTAAATGGTGGTCTTCCATTTTAATCCTTGACAAAATCAAACATCTTGATAAAGTTATTCACAATAACAAACTTAAAGCTAGAAGCTTGCCCCTCCGTGAAGAATTTTCACTAAAAAAGATGCTTAAAAATTTGCAGAAAAAATATCCGCATGAATCTCCTGATCAAATAAAAATTTGTCTGCAAAAGGCTTATGAAAATCAATTAGCCGAAATATTTTCAGACTCGGATAAAGCCTCTCAAAAATTTGAAGACGTTCCAGAACATTGGGAACACCGCAGTACTCCCTCACGAGATACCGGCCCCTCTTCCAGCAAAGGAAAAGCTATCCTTGAAGACGAAGACGATTTTACCCTCTGACACTAATTTCAAGATCACTTTATCAAAAGAAAAGGAATCTGATATGCCAGCTAAATAAGAATAAATCATTGCTTGCCACGCATGCTCCCAGTACTTCTATTATTATGACCACTTACTAAAGTTCTCTATTATTGTACCTTTAGTCTGAGTGCTCTCTATTATTGTACCTTTAGTCTGAGTGCTCTCTATTATTGTACCTTTAGTCTGAGTGCTCTCTATTATTGAACGTTTAGTCTGAGTGCTCTCTATTATTGTACCTTTAGTCTGAGTGCTCTCTATTATTGTATGAGTGCTTTCTATGTAAAATATTCTACTCATGTATGATAAGTTTGCCTATAAAAGGAAAGCCTCTCTCAGCAGAGGAGGCGGACTAAGACTTTGTACTCTGAAGTTGATAATAAAATTTCTGCACTTTCAGTTTGGTTGTAAGTTCACTTGCAAGCTTTCTCTCATCTTTTTCTTAATTGTTATTTAGTTTTAGTTTTATTAATGTTGTATTATTTTATCTCTAACAGATATACATCTATTTGAAGCATTAAAATTACATCTTCAGCTTCATGGCTATAATTTTCTTCCTGGATCAGAAACTATAGCTCTAATTTATAGAATTCATTTTAAAATCATGAATACCCTAAGCCCAAGAGCTAAAAGGATAGTTCAACCTACCAATAGAACCACCTTAATCGAAACAAATCTCTTAGCATCGAATATAGCTACAAATCGAGTCATTAGATGGAATGAAGTAACATTTCCAGATCAGTGGACATTACCTCAAGTAATTACTCCTCAACCTATTATAAATCAAGACATTTAACAAATAATTCAAACTTCAGATGGAGATGTAGAAGTAAGATTCAATCCTAGACGATCTATTCATTTACCCCGAATTTCTATTCCTTCTACCTCAGAGGAGGGTAGAAATTCTAAATCAGATGAATCGGAAACATCTTCTAATCCAGGATTAATCTTAAATCATAACCGAATCTTTCATCCAATAAGGGAAAATAAAAATTATGATTCCCCGACTCCCTCTGAAATGCAATTCTAAATGTATGGTCTTAATACTGCTTTAAGAGAGACGGTCATCCGTCATTACATGCTACCTAAATTTGAATCATTTAGAAACTGGTATCGTAAAATATTCTCTGAAGAAGAACGAATTCATTTCTCTGATCAATATTTTCTAACCCTAGAAAATTTAAATAGAAATGGTAAAGCTTCTATTCCTTTTGCATATTGGTTTGTTAATCAAATAACCTCCAATCTCAGAATGATTAAAAATCAAACTTTAAAACCTGAAATTGCGATGATTCCATTTGGGACCATTTCTTCTAATCCACAAGCTATTCAAGAATTAGCCATCATAGTAAAACAGTTAAACTTTACTAATAATAGCTTGCAAACAATCACTACTTATTTAGAAAACATCGAGAAGAAGTTAGATAATTTAAAAGAAAAATTATCAATAGAAAATCCTAGCACTTCTGCCAAATCTATAATCATTTCTAAACCAGCAATTAAACTTCCACCTCCTATTAAACTAAAATTAGATGAAGATTTGCAAATATCAGAGGTTATAAAACAAATTAAATCTCAAAAGATTACCATTTTAGATAAAGAAATTTCAGAAGATGAAATTGTAAATTATGATACTAAATCACTTGAATCATCTGATAGTGATCACAATATTGATCAATTAGATGAACAATTCAGATCTTCCCATATAAATCCAAAACCTGAGATATCCCTCTCAATAAATAAATTAAAATATCCTAAAAAATCTTTAGGAAAATACTATTATAATCGACCCACAGCTTCTGATCTTTTGTATGAAGAAGAATTAAATGAACATATCTCTTATGATCCTAGGCAATTATATGAATGGAATTTTGATGGGTTATCAGATTATCAAATTCATAAAACTGTTCATCGAATGTTAATTTATGCTACTGTAGCCCAAAGTAAAGGTAATAAACCTTGGGAAGTGGTTCAAATTATTGTCAATGGTTTCACTGGCATCCTTAAAGGCTGGTGGGATAATTATTTAAATCAAGCAGAGAAAAATTATCTGCAAAGCGATAAAAGTCTTTTAGACCCTGAGAAACCTAATGATGAAGCAGTATATACGCTCATTCATAATATTTTAGAACATTTTCTGGGATATATGACTGATAATAGAGAAAAAATGAGATCGTTATTACAAAAATTAAGATGTCCTTCTTTATCTCATTTTCGTTGGTATAAAAATGTATTTATAACTCGTGTCATGAATTTATCAGATGCAAGTTCCAATTATTGGAAAGAGAAATTCTTAGAAGGTCTTCCTATGTCCTTCGCTACTAAAGTCAAAGACAAACTACGTAATATTCATGGACCACTAATTTTTGAAAATTATACTTATGGACGAATAATTAGTGATTGCATAAAAGTAGGAATCACTTTATGCAATGACCTTCGAATGCAACAACAATTAAAACGTGAAAGACTTAATGATAGAAAACAACTAGGAGCCTTCTGCGAGCAATTCGCTTGTCCTGGCCCTTTAAATTCTAAAGAACGTAATCTTGTAAAAAATGCCATAACCGGCAAAAAGAAAAGTTTACTCCTCATAAAAGAAAATATTCAAAAAGAAAATTTTTTAAAACTCAAAAAGGCACTCAAGCTAAAGACGAAAACCACTCTAAAACTATCAAGTGTTTTAAATGTGGAAAAATAGGTCATTATTCCAATAAATATCCTATCAAAAAGAAAATTAGTGAATTAAATCTTGATCAAGAAACTCAAGAAGCTCTTATGAAAATACTATTACAATCTGATCACTCTGAGTCAACTTATAGTTCAGAAATTACCAACCCATTAGTTTTGGCTAGCCATTTAGAAGTCTTTAAGTGTTTAATATGTTCATCAATAGATTTATAAAAAATGAGAACATCATCTATATAGATGATAATGTGTTGACTATATGGATTAAAAATTTCATTCATAATTTTTTGAAATTCGGAAGGAGCATTTTTTAAGCCAAAAGGCATGACATTCCATTTGTATTGTCCGAATGGAACGGTAAAGGCTGTTTTGTAGCGGTCTGATTCTGCTATCTGAATTTGCCAAAATCCTGATTTAAGGTCAAATTTTGAAAAAATATGAGCTTCGATTAATCGATTTAACAAATCTATTTTATTTGGAATAGGATAGCTTATCCATTGTAAGACTTTATTAAGAGGTTTATAATTAATAACTAAGCGGGGTTTTCCACGTTCTTTTTCTGCAGCATTCATAACATAAAATGCGGTGCAACTCCAAGGAGAAATAGATTTTCTAATTAATTTTTTATTTAATAGGTCAGAGATCTTATTTTGACATAGTTGAAGATAGGTTTTGTTCATTTGAGAAGGTCTTGCTTTAGTAGGAATATTATTTTCATTGAAATTATCGATATAAGGAAGAGTAACACAATGTGTTTTTCTGTTCCAAAAGCTTATAGGATTGTCGCCACAAATTTGATTTTTAATATCGTTTTCTATGTTCGAGATTTTTTGTTTAATTAAGGTCTTTTGCATTGACATCCCTTTTTTACTAGTTAAAAATCTCTCACATTATATTATTCTAGGAACCCCTTTTTTATTTAAAATCATGCCAATACAAACAAATACTAAAGGCATTATATCTTATTATTGTGATCCCCCAATTGAATTTCCATTTATAACGGATCCCAAAGAAATTATTTTAAATGAAATTAATAAATTTAAAGGAAAACAATTACAAATTAATTCCTTAAATAAGGAAATCAATTCCAAAGAGATCACTGATAGCCTACAACTTGTACATAGTATTTATACTTATTGTACATAATGTGTGTATAATATTTTAATAAACTTGTACATAGTGTGTATAACGCTTTTAAATAGTGTGTATACTGCTTGTACATAAAATGTATAAACTTATACGTAGTGTATATAATGCTTGTATAAACTTATATATAAAAAGTATAATGTTTGTATAAACTTGTACATAGTGAGTATAATTCATAGCATCTATAATGCTTATACATTTCATGTACAAACTTATACATAGTATGTAAAATTCTTATACTTAGCGTGTATAAACATGTATAATTTTTATATAATGCTTGTACATAGCACGTATATAAACTAAACATAAAGTGTATAATGCTTATACATAACATGTATAAACTTTTACATAACATGTATAATATTTGTATAAACTTATACAAAGTGTGTATAATACTTGTAAATAGCATGTATAATGCGTGTACATCGCAAGTATAAACTTGCACATAGTGTTTAAAAATTATGTATATAGCATTTATAAATTTATACATAATTTGTATAAGCCTTATACATAGCATGCATAAACTTGCACATAGTATATAAAAATTATGTATATAATCTATATAAACTTATACATGGTGTGCATAATTTTTACACATAACAAGTATAAACTTTTACATAATATGCATAAACATGTTCATAATTTGTATAGTACTTTTACATAACATGTATAAACTTGTATATAGTCTATTTAATACTTTTACATAATGTGTATAATGTTTGAATAAACATGTACTTAATGTGTATAATGCTTGTAAATAGTGTGTATAATGCTTGTACATAGAATGTATAAACTTTTACATAGTGTGCATAATATTTGTATAAACTTATATATAGTGTGTAAAATGTTTATACATAGAATCTATAATACTCGTATAAACTTGTACATAATATGTATAATGATTGTATATAGCATGTATAAACCTATACATAGTTTTTATAATACTTATATATAGTGTTTAGAAATATATACATAGTTTGTAAATCTTTGTACATAACATGTATAAACTTATATATAGTATTTATAAACTTGTACATTACGTGTTTAAACTTTTACATAGTGTGTATAATATCTGTACATACCATGTATAAACTTTTACATAGTCTGTAAAATGCTTGTACATAGCGTGTATAAACTTGTATAATTCATGTATAATGCTTATATATAGCATGTATAAACTTATATATAGTGTGTATAATACTTATATATACCATCTATATAGTGTGTATAATGCTTATATATAGCGTGTATAAACTTATACATAGTGTGTATAATTCTTATTTATAGTGTTTAAAATTCTTGTACATATCACATATAAAGTTGTACAATGTGTGTATAATACTTGTATCTTACTTGTAAAACTTGTACATAGTATTTTTAATACTTATACATAGTGTCTAAAACTTATATATAATATGTATAAAACTTTTTCATAGCGTGTATAAATATGTACATAGTGTATTTAATATTTATTGATAACATGTATGAACTTCTACATAGTATGCATAATGCTTATATAAACTTATACGTAATGTATATAATACTATTATATATCATGTATAATGCTTGTATATAGCATATACAATGCTTATATATAGATTGTATAAACTTGAACATAGTCTATATGAACTTATCCAGTGTGTATAATTCTTGTATATAGCATGTACAAACTTGTACATAGTTTTTATAATGCATCTATATTATGTTTACAAATCTATACATAGTATGTATAATGCTTGTAAATAGTATGTATAAACTAGTATATAGTGGGTAAAAACTTATACATTGCGTGTATAAACTTATACATAGTGTGTATAATACTTATATATAGTGTGTAAAATGCTTGTACATAGTGTGTATAAACTTAAATAATTCATGTATAATGCTTGTACATAACATGTATGAATTTATACCTAGTGTGTATAATACTTATATATATCATGTACAAAGTGTGTATAATGCTTATATACAACATGTATAAACTTATACATAATTTTTATAATTCTTATTTATAGTATATAAATTACTTATATATATCGTGTATAAACTTGTACATAGTGTGTATAATACTTGTATATTGCATGCAAAACTTGCACATAGTATATATAAAACTTGTATATAGTTTTTATATTATTATACATAATGTGTACAAACTTATACATAATATGTATAATGCTTGTATATAGCGTGTATAAACTTGTACATAGTTTGTATATTATTTATAGATAGCTTATATAAACTTCTATATAGTATGCAAATTACTTGTACAAACTTATACATAGTGCGTATAATTCTTTTATATTGCATGTATAATGCTTATATATAACATGTACAAAGCTTATATAAAGCTTGAATAAACTTGACCATAGTGCATATAAACTTATTCAGAGTATCTAACACTTATAAATAGCGTGTATAATGCTTGTACATATATAGCATATTTTAATATGTGTATAGTGTTTATAATACTTATATAAGCATTGAACGTAGGGTAGAATGCTCCTATAAAGTTATATATAATGTGTATAATTCATTTATACAATGTGTGCAATGCTCGTATATAGCATGAACATAGTGTGTGACTTATATAAACTTACATATAATGTGTATATTACTTATACATAGCATGTATAAATTTGGACATAACATATATAATGTTTGTATTAAGTTATATATATTATGTATAATGTTTGTATATAGCATGTATAAGGTTTGTATATATCGTGTATAAACTTATACATAGTGTATAAAAGTAATGTATATAACATTTATAAACTTATACATAGTATATATAATATTTATAGAAAGCATGTATAAACTTGTACAAAGTGTATAAAAATTATGTATATAACATGTATAAACTTCTACATGGTGTATATAATTCTTACATATAGCGTGTATAAACTTGTATATAATATGCATAAACTTGTTCATAATTTGTATAATCCTTGTAATAGTGTGTATAAACTTATACATTATCTGTATAATGCTTCTACATAGCATGTGTATAATGTTTGAATAAACTTGTATATAGTGTGTATAATGCCTGTAAGTAGTGTGTATAATGCATGAACATAAAATGTATAAACTTGAACATAGTGTGTATAATGCTTGTATCAACTTGTATAAAGTGTGTATAATGCTTGTACATAGCATCTATAATACTTGTATAAATTTGTACATAGTGTGTATAATATTTGTACATATCATATACAAATTTGTACATAGTTTTTATAATGCTTATATATAGTATTTACAAACATATATATAGTGTGTATAAAACTGATACAAAGAATATATAAACTTATATATAGTGTGTTTAAACTTTTAGATTACGTGTATAAACTTGTACATAGTTTATATAATACTTGTACAAAGCATGAACAAACTTATACATAATGTGTAAAATGCTTGTATATGGCGTGTATAAACTTGTATAATTCATGCATAATGCTTATACATAGCATGTATAAACTTATATATAGAGTGTATAATACTTATACATATAATATACATTGTGTGTATAATGCTTATATATAGTGTGTATAATTATTATTTATTATGTATAAAATACTTGTACATGTCATGTATAAATATATACATAGTGTGTATAATACTTATATATTTCATGTAAAACTTATACATATTGTGCATAAAATTTATACATATTGTTTATAATGCTTATACATAATATGTACAAACTTATACATAATATATATTAGGCTCACACATAGCGAGTATAAACTTGTACATAGTGTGCATATTATTTATAGATAACATGTATAAACTTCTACATCGTATGCATAATGCTTGTATAAACTTATGCGTAGTATGTATAATACTTTTATATAACATGCATAATGCTTGTATATAGCATGTATATTGCTTGTATGTAGCTTGTATAATCTTGTACATAGTGTATATAAACTTATTTAGAGTGAATAATACTTATGAATAGCATCTTTAATGCTTGTACATAGCGGGTATAAATATATACATAGTTTATATAATACTTATATATATCATTGAATGTACTGTAGAATGCATGTATAAACTTATTTGTATTATGTATAATTCATGTATACAATATATGCATTCCTCATAAGTAGCATGTACATAGTGTATATAATGTTTGTATATAACGTGTATAAATTTATACATAATGTGTATATTGCTTATACATGGCATGTATAAACTTGGACATAACATATACAATGTTTGAATAAAGTTATACATTGTATGTATAATGTTTGTACATAGCATATATAATGCTTGTACATAGTCTGTATAAACTTGCACATAGTGTGTAAAAATAATGTATATAGCGTGAATAAACTTAAACATAGTATATATAATCTTTATACATAGCATGTATTTTATATATATATATAACATATATAAACTTATACATAGTGTGTAAAAATTATGTATATAGCGTGTATAAACTTATACATTGTGTGTATAATCCTAATATATAGTGTGTATAAACTTGTACGTAATGTGCATAAACTTGTTCATAGTTTGTATAATCCATATACAGAGTGTGTATAAACTTATACATAGTCTGTATAGTGCTTGTACATAGCGTGTGTATAATATTTGAATAAACTTGTACTTAGTATGTATAATGCTTATAAATAGTGTGTATAATGCTTGCACATATTGTATATAATGCTTGTATATAGCTATTATAATACTTGTATAAACTTGTAAATAGTGTGTATAATGTTTGTACATAGTTTTTATAAGGCTTATATATATTGTTAACAAATATATATATAGTATGTATAATACTTGTACATATCATGTATAAACTTGTGTATTGTGTGCATAAACTTGTACATTGCATGTATAAACTTTTACATAATGTGTATAATACTTATACATAGTGTATAAAATGCTTGTACATAGTATATATAAACTTGTTTAATTCATGTAGAATGCTTTTACATAGCATGTATATACTTGTACATAGTGTGTATAATAATTATACATACCCTATACATAGAGTGTATAAAGCTTATATGTAACGTGTATAAACTTATACATAGTATTTATAATTCTTTTTTATAGTGTATAAAATACTTGTACATATCGTATATAAACTTGTACATAGTGTATATAATACTTATATAATAAATGTAAAACTTATACTTAGTGTGAATAAAACTTTTACATAGTGAATATAAAACTTATACATAACGTGTAAAACTTGTATATAGTGTGTATATACTTATACATAATATGAATAACACTTTTATATAGCGTGTATAAACTTGTACATAGTGTGTATAATATTTATAGATAACGTGTATAAACATCTACATAATATGCATAATGCTTATATAAACTTATACGTAGTGTGCATAATACTTTTACATAGCATGTATAATGCTTGTATATAGCTTGTACAATTCTTATATATAGCTTTTATAAACTTGTACATAGTGTATAATACTTAATAAAGTGTGTATAATGCTTATACATAGCATGTATAAATATATACATAATATGTATAATACTTGTATATAGCATTGAACATAGTGTAGAATGCTTGTATAAACTTATATATAATGTGTATAATTCTTGTATAAAGTATACGCAATGCTCGTATATATCGTATACATAATGTGTATAATGGTTGTACCTAATATTTATAAACTTATACATAATGTGTATAATATTTATACATAACATGTATAAACTTGTACATAACATGTACAATATTTATATAAACTTGTACATAGTGTGTACAATACGTGTAAATAATATATATAGTGCTTTGACATAACGTGTATAAAATTGCACATAGTGTGAAAAAATTATGTAAATAGCGTTTATAAACTTATACAGAGTATGTATAAGCCTTACACTTAGCATGTTTAAACTTGCGCATAGTCTATAAAAATTATATATATAGTATGTATTAACTTATACTTGATGTGTATAATCCTTATATATAGCATGTATAAACTTGTATATAATGTGCATAAACTTGTTCATAGTTTGTATAATCCTTATACATAGCATGTATAAACTTGTATATATTATGTATAATGCTTGTACATAGCATGTGTATAATGTTTGAATAAGCGTGTACATACTATGTATAATGCTTGAAAATAATGTGTATAATACTTATATATATAATGTATAAACTTTTACATGGTGTGTATAATGCTAGTATTAACTTGTACATAGTGTGTATAATTCATTGGTGTGTATCCATAATACTTTTATAAACATGTATATAGTGTGCATAATGATTATACATAGCAGTACAAACTTGTACTTAGTTTCTATAATGCTTATATATAGTGTTTAAAAATAGATACCTAGAGTTTATAATGCTTGTATATAGTATGTATAAACTTGTATATAGTGTGTATAAAAAAATGTTCATTGCATGTATAAACTTGTATATTGTGTATATAATGCTTGTATAAACCTATACTTAGTGTGTATAAAGCTTGTATATAGCTTCTATAATTCTTGTATAAACATGTACAATGTGTGTATAGTGCTTGTACATAGCATGTACAAACTTATACATTATTTTTATAATGCTTATATATAGTATTTACAAACATATACATAGTGTGTATAATGTTTATACTTGCATATACAAATTTGTTCATAGTGTGTAAAATGCTTGTACATAACATGTATAAACTTATATAATTTATGTATAATGCTTGTACATAGCATGTATAAACTTGTACATAGTGTGTATAAAACTTATACATACCATGTACATAGTATATATAATGCTTACGTATAGTGTGAATAAACTTATTTATAATGTGTAAAATGCTTGTATATATTGTGTATAAACTTGTACATAGTATGTATAATACTTATATATTATATGTAAAACATGTATATAGTCTACATAAAATTTGTACGTAGTGTTTATAATGCTTTTACATAGTGTGTACAAACTTATATATAATAAGTATAATACTTGTATATAGTATGTATAAACTTATACATAGTGTGCATATTTTTTTATAGATAGCGTGTATAAATTTCTACATAGTATGCATAATGCTTGTAAAAACTTATACGTAGTGCGTATAATACTTTTACATAGTATATATAATGCTTGTATATAGCATGCACAATGATTATATATAGCTTGTATAAACTAGTACATAGTGTATATAAACTTATTCAGAGTGTATAATACCTATGAATAGTATGTATATTGCTTGTATATAGCGTGTATAAATTTATACATAGTGTGTATAATACTTATATATAACATTGAACGTAGTGTAGAATGCTTGTATAAGCTTATATATAATATGTATAATTCATTTACACAGTATGTGCAATTCTCATATATAATGTGTGTATATATAGTTTGTATAATACTTGTACATAACATGTATAAACTTATATATAATGTGTATAATGCTTTTACATAGCATGTATAAACTTGTACATAACGTGTATTATATTTGTATAAAATTATACATAGTATGTATTATATTTGTACATTGCATGTATAAACTTACACATAGTGTGTAAAAATTATATATATAGCATTTATAAACTTATACATAGTATGTATAAGTCTTATACATAGCATGTGTAAACTTGCACATAGTTTGTAAAAATTATGCATATAGCATGTATAAACTTATACATGATATTTATAATCCTTATACATAGTGTGTTTAAACTTGTACATAATGTGCATAAAATTGTTCATAATTTGTATAATTTTTATACATAGCATGTATAAACCTGTACATATTTTGTATAATGCTTGTACGTAGCATGAGTATAATATTTGAATAAACTTATACATAGTGTGTATAGAAGTGGTACATAGTATTTATAATGCATATACATATTTTGTATAAACTTAAACATAATATATAAAATATTTGTACATAGTATGTATATTATTTATAAATAGCATATATAAACTTCTACATTTTATGTATAATGCTTGTATAAACTTATACGTAGTGTGTATAATACTTTTAAATAGCTTGTATAATGCTTATATATTGCATGTAAAATACTTGTATTTAGCTTGTATAAACTTGTACATAGTATATATTAACTTTTTAAAGTGTATAATACTTATGAATAGTATATATAATGCTTGTACATAGCAGGTATAAATATATATATAGTATGTATAATACTTGTATATAATATTGAACGTAGTGTAGAATGCATCTATAAAATTATATATAATGTGTATAATTCATGTATATAGTGTACGCAATGCTCGTATATAACGTGTACAAAGTATGTATAATGCTTGTACATAACGTGTATAAATTTATACATAATATGTATAATGCCTATACATAGCATGTATAAACTTGTACATAACATGTACAATATTTATATAAACTTTTATATACTGTGTATAATATTTGTATATAGCATGTATAATGCTTGTACATAGCGTATATAAACTTCCACATAGTGTGTAAAAATTATGTATACAACATTCTTAAACTTAAACGTAGTATGTATAAGCTTTATATATAGTATGTATAATCTTATACAAAGTGCGTAAAAATTATGTATATACCATATATAAAATTAAACATAACATGGATAAACTTATACATAATGTGCATAAACTTGTTCATAGTTTGTATAATCCTTACACATAGTGTGTATATACTTGTACATAGTCTGTACAATGCTTGTACATAGTGTGTGTATAATATTTAATTAAACTTATACATTGTGTGTATAATGCATCTAAAAGTGTCTATAATACTTGTACATAGAATGTATAAACTTGTAAACATAGTGTGTATATTGTTTGTATATAGCAATTATAATACTTGTATAAACTTGTATATAGTGTGTATAATAGTTGTACATAGCATGTATAAATTTTTACATAGTATTTATAATGCTTATATATAGTGTTTACAAACATATATATACTGTGTATAATGCTTTTATATATCATGTATAAACTTGTATATAGTGTGTATAAACTTGTACATTGTGTGTATAAACTTTTACATAGTGTGTATAATACTTATATATAGCTTATACAAACTTGTACAAAGTGTGAAAAATTCTTGTAAATATCGTGTATAAACTTTTATAATTCATGTATAATATTTGTACAAACATGTATAAACTTATACATAGTATCTATAATACTTATACATACCATGTACTTAGTGTATTTA
Organism: Dendrobium nobile; assembly: GCA_022539455.1. Taxonomy (NCBI): domain Eukaryota; kingdom Viridiplantae; phylum Streptophyta; class Magnoliopsida; order Asparagales; family Orchidaceae; genus Dendrobium; species Dendrobium nobile. The sequence goes on along the minus strand of CM039722.1, from coordinate 2,121,490 downwards.
GTGTATATATATAGCATGTTTAAACTTGTACATAGTGTGTATAATTCTAATTTATAGTGAGTAAAAAGCTTGTTCAGATTGTGTATAAACGTGTACATAGTGTGTATAATACTTGTATATTGCATATAAAATTTATACATAGTGTTTAAAAACTTATACATAGTGTTTATAATACTTATACATTATGTGTACAAACTTATACATAATATGTATAATACTTGTACATATAGTGTGTATATTATTTATAAATAGCCTGTATAATCTTCTACATAGTATGCATAATGTTTGTATAAATTTTTATATAGTGTATATAATGATTTTATATAGCGTGTATAATGCTTTGTATATAGCATTTATAATGCTTATTTATAGCTTGTATAAACTTGAATATAGTGTATATAAACTTATTCAGAGTGTATAATACTTATGAATAATGTGTATAATGCTTGTACATAGCGTGTATAAATATGTACATAGTGTGTATAATACTTGTATATAGCATTGAACATAATGTAGAATGCTTGTTTAAACTTATATATAATGTGTATAATTCATGAATATAGTGTGTACAATGCTCGTATATAGCATGTATATAGTGTGAATTATTTTTGTACATATCGTGTATAAACTTATAAATAATATGTGTAATGCTTATACATAGTATGAATTAACTTGTACATAACATGTACAATATTTGTATAAATTTTTAGATAGTGTGTATAATACTTGTACATAGCATGTATAATGCTTGTATTTACCATATAAAAATTTGCACATAGTGTATAAAAATTATGTATATAACATTTATAAACTTATAAATAATATGTATAAGCCTTATACAAAGCATGTATAAACTTGCCCATAGTGTGTAAAAATTATGTATATGGCGTGCATTAACTTATACATGATGTGTATAATCTTTATACATAGTGTGTAAACTTGTACATAATATGCATAAACTTGTTCACAGTTTGTATAATCCTTATACATTGCATGTATAAACTTGTACATAGTCTATATAATACTTAAATATAGCGTGTGTATAATGTTTCAATAAACTTATTTATAATATGTATAATGTTTGTAAATAGTGTATATAATGTTTGTACATAAAATATATAAACTTATACATACTATGTATAATTCTTGTATAAACTTGTACAGTGTGTATAATGCTAGTATATAGCATCTATAATGCTTGTATAAACTTATACATAGTATGTATAGTGCGTGTACATAGTTTTTATAATACTTATATATAGCATTTACAAACATATATATAGTGTGTATAATGCTTTTGCATAGCATGTATAAAATTGTATATAGTGTGTATAAACTTGTATATTGCGTGTATAAACTTGTACCTAATATGTATAATACTTGTACATAGTATGTACAAACTTGTACATAATGTGTAAATTCTTGTACATAGCTTGTTTAAACTTGTATAATTCATCTATAATGCTTATACATAGCATGTATAAACTTATACATAATATGTATAAAACTTATATATGTTATGTACATACTATGTATAATGCTTATAAATAGTGTGTATAATTCTTATTAATAGTGTGTAAATTACTTGTATGTATCATGTATAAACTCATACATAGTATGTATAATATTTGAATATTGTATGTAAAACTTGTATATAGTGTGTATAAAACTTATAAACAGTGTTTTTAATGCTTATACATAGTGTGTACAAACTTATATATAATTGGTTTAATGCTTGTACATAACTTGTATAATCTTGTACATAGTGTATATATTATTTATATATAGCATGTATAAACTTCTACATAGTATGCGTAATGCTTGTATAGTACTTGTACATAGCATGTATAATGCTTGTACATATCATGTATAAACTTACACATATTATATAAAAATTATGTATATAGCATTTATAAATTTATACATAGTATGTATAAGCCTTATACATAGCATGTATAAACTTGCACATAGTGGTATGTATATAATGTGTATAAACTTATATATGATGTGTATAATCCTTATACATAGTATGTATAAACTTGTACATAATGTGCATAAACTTGTTTAAATTTTTATAATTCTTATATATAATGTGTATAAATTTATACATAGTCTGTATAATACTTGTACCTAACGTGTATATAATTTTTGAATAAACTTGTACATAGTGTGTATAATGCTTGTAAATAGTGTGTATAATGCTTGTATATAGAATTTATAAACTTGTACATGATGTGTATAATACTTGTAAAAACTTGTACATAGTGTGTATAATGCTTGTACATAGCTTCTGTAATACTTGTACAAACTTATACATAGTGTGTATAATACTTGCACATAGTTTTTATAACGCTTATATATAGTATTACCAACATATACATAGTGTGTATAATGCTTTTACATAAAATGTATAAATTTATATATAGTGTATAAACTTATACATTCCGTGAATAAACATATACATAGTGTGTATAATACTTATATATAGCATGTATAAACTTGTATATAGTGTGTAAAATACTTGTACATAGCATGTATAAACTTGTATAATTTATTTATAATTCTTATACATAACATGCATAATATTGTTCATAGTGTGTATAGTACTTATTCACACCATGTATATAGTGTGTATAATGCTTTGATATAACCTATATAAACGTATACATAGTGTGTCTAATTCTTATTTATAGTGTAAAATGCTTATACATATCATATATAAACTTAAACATAGTATGTATATATTGTATATTACATGTAAACTTGTACTTAGTGTGTATAAAACTTGTACATAGTGTTTATAAAGCTTATACATAATGTGTACAAACCTGTACATAATATATATAACGCTTGAACATAGCGTGTATAAACTTATACATAGTGTGTATATTATTTGTAGATAGCATGTATAAACTTCTACATAATATTAATAATGCTTGTATAAACTTATACGTAGTGTGTATAATACTTCTATAGCATGTATAATGCTTATACATAACATGTAAAAACTTGCACATACTATGTGAAAATTATTTAAATAATATTTATAAACTTATACATAGTATGCATAAGTCTTATACATAGCATGTATAAACTTGCACATAGTAAGTAAAAATTATCTATATAGCGTGTATAAACTTATACATTGTGTGTATAATCCTTATACATAACGCGTATAAACTTCTATATAATGTGCATAAACTTATTCATAATTTGTATAATCCATATACATAGCATGTATAAACTTATACATAATCTATATAAAGCTTGTACATAGCGTGTATAAACTTATACATAGTGTGTATAATACTTATTTATAACATTGAACGTAGTGTAGAATGCTTTTATGAACTTATATATAATGTCTATAATTCATGTATATAGTGTGTGCAATGCTCGTATATAGTGTGTACATAGTGTGTATAAAGCTTGTACATAACATGTATAAAATTATATATAATGTGTATAGAGGTTACACATAGCTTGTATAAACTTATACATAATATATATAATGTTTGTATAAACTTGTACATAGTTCGTATAATAGTTGTACATAGTATATATAATGCTTGTACATAGCTTGTATAAACTTGCACATAGTGTATAAAAATTATGTATATATCATTTACAAACTTATACATAGTATGTATAAGCCTTATATATAGCGTGCATAAATTTGCACAAAGTACGTTAAAATTATGTATATAGCTTGTATAAACTTATACATGATGTGTATAATCCTTTTACATAACTTTTTTAAACTTGTACATAATGTGTATAGACTTATTCATAGTTTGTGTAATCTTAATAGATAGCATGTATAAACTTGTACATAGTCTTTATAATTCTTGTACATAGTGTATATAAACTTATTCAGAGTGTGTAATACTTATGAATAGTATGTATAATGCTTGTATATAGCCAGTATAAATATGTACATAGCATGTATAAACTTGAATATAGTGTGTAAAAGTTATGTATATAGTATTTATAAACTTGTACATAGTATGTATAAGCCTTATACATAGCATGTATGATCTTGCACATAGTGTGTAAAAATTATGTATATAGCGTGTATAAACTTATACATAGTGTGTATAATCCTTATACATAGCGTGTATAAACTTGTACATAATATGCATAAACTTGTTCATAGTTTGTATAATCCTTATACATAGCGTGTAAAAACTTATACATAGTCTGTAAAAGGTTTGTACATAGCGTGTGTATAATGTTTGAATAAACTTGTACATAATGTATATAATACTACTAAATAGTGTATATAATCCTTGTAAATATATTGTATAAACTTGTATATAGTGTGTATAATATTTATATAGACTTGTACATAGTGTGTATAATATATGTTCATAGCATCTATAATATTTGTATAAACTTGTCCATAATGTGCATAATGCTTTTACATAGCATATACAAACTTGTATATAGTTTTTCTAATGCTTACGTATAGTATTTACAAATATGTATATAGTATGTATAATGCTTCTATATAGCTTGTATAAACTTGTATATTGCGTGTATAAACTTATACATAGTGTGTATAATGCTTGTACATAGTATGTATAAACTTGTACATAGTGTGCATAATACTTATACATACCGTGTACGTAGTTTGTATAATGCTTATATATAGCATTTATAAACTTATACGTAGTGTGTATAATTATTATTTATTATGTGTAAAAGGCTTGTACATTTCAAGTATAAACTTGTACATAGTGTGTATAATACTTGCATATTGCATGTTAAACTTATACATAGTGTGTATAAAACTTGTACATAGTATTTATAATGCTTATGCATAGTGTGTATAAACTTATATTTAATATGTATAATACTTGTACGTACAGTGTATAAACTTGTACATAATATGTATATTATTTATAGATAACGTATATAAACATCTACATAGTATGCATAATGCATGTATGAACTTATACGTAGTGTGTATAATACTTTTATATATCGTGTATAATGCTAGTATATAGTATGTTAAATGCTTATATATAGCTTGTATAAACTTGTATATATTGTATATAAACTTATTCAGAGTGTATAATATTATGAATAGTGTGTATAATGCTTGTACATAGCATGTATAAATATGTACTTAGTGTGTTTAATACTTATAATAGCATTGAACGTAGTGTATAATCCTTGTATAAACTTATATATAAAATGTATAATTCATGTATACAGTGTGTGCAATGCTCGTATATAGCATGTATATAGTGTGTATAGTACCTTTACATAACGGGTATAAACTTAGACATATCATGTATAAACTTGTACATAATATGTATAATGTTTGCATAAATTTATTAATAGTGTGTATAAAAATTGTACATAACATTTATAATGCTTGTACATAGTATGTACAAACTTGCACATAGTATTTAAAAATTATGTATATAATGTTTATAAACTTATACATAGTATGTATAAGACTTATATATAACATGTATAAACTTGCACATAGTATGTAAAAATTATGTATATAACATGTATAAACTTATACATGGTGTGTATAATCCTTATACAGAGTGTGTATAAACTTGTACATAATGTTCATAAACTTAATCAAAATTTGTATAATCCTTATACATATCTTGTATAACTTATACATAGTCTATATAATTCTTGTTTATAGCATGTGTATATAATTTGAATAAACTTTTACATAGTGTATATAATACTTATAAATAGTGTGTATAATGCTTGAATATAGAATGTATATACTTGTACATAGTATGCATAATGTTTGTATAAACTTATACATAATGTATAATACTTGTACATATCATCTATAATATTTGTATAAACTTATACATAGTATATATAATGCTTGTATATAGCACAAACAAACATGTACATAATTTTTATAATGCTTATATATAATGTTTACAAACATATACAAAGGGAGTATAATACTTGTACATAGTATGTATAAACTTTTAGATAGTGTGTATAAACTTCTAAATTTTGGTGTATAAACTTGAATATAAATTGTATAATACTTATATATAACTTGTACAAACTTGTACATAGTGTGTAAAATACTTCTACATAGTGTATAATGCTTGTACATAGCGTATAATTAATGTATAATGCTTATATATAGCATGTATAAGCTTTTACATAGTGTGTATAATACTTATACATACCATATACATAGTGTGTATAATGCTTGTATATAGTGTGTATAAACTTATACATAGTGTGTATAATTCTTATTTATAGAGTGTAAAATGCTCGTATATATCATGTATAAACTTGTACATAATATGCATAAATTGATTCATAGTTTGTATAATACTTATGCATAGAATTTATAAACTTTTACATAATCTATAAAATACTTTTACATAGCGTGTGTTTAATGTTTGAATAAACTTGTACATAGTGTTTATAATGCTTATAAATAATGTGTATAATGCGTGTAAATAGTGTGTATAATGCTTGTATAAATTTGTACATAGTGTTTATAATGCTTGAACATAGCATCTATAAAACTTGTCTAATCTATAATACTTGTCTAAACTTGTACATAGTGTGTATAATGCTTGTACATAGCACGTACAAACTGGTACATAGTTTTTATAATGCTTATATATAGTTTTTGAAAATATATACATAGTGTATATAATACTTGTACATTCTATGTATAAACTTGTGCATTACAAGAATAAACTTGTACATAGTGTGAATAATACTTGTATATAGCCTGTACAAACTTATAAATGGTGTGTAAAATTCTTATACATAATGTGTATAAACTTATATAATTTATGTATAATGCTTGCACATAGCATGTATAAACTTATACATAGTGTGTATAATACTTATACATACCATGTACATAGTGTATATAATGCTTATATATAGTATGTATAAACCTATAAATAGTGTGTATAATTCTTATTTATAGTGTGTAAAATGATTGTACATATCGTGTATAAACTTGTATATAGGGTGTATAATACTTGTATATTGATTGTAAAACTTGTTCATAGTGTGTATAAAACTTATACATAGTGTTTATAATGCTTATACATAGTGTTCTCAAACTTATATATAATATGTATAATACTTGTACATAGCGTGTATAAACTTATTCATTACGTATATAATATTTATATATAGCGTGTATAAACTTCTACATAGTATGCATAATGCTTGTATAAACTTATTCGTAGTGTGTATAATAATTTTATATAGCATGTATAATACTTATATATAGCATATACAATACTTTAATATAGCTTGTATAAACTTGTACATAGTTTATATAAACTTATTCAGAGTGTGTAATATTTATGAATAGTGTGTAGAATGCTTGTACATAGCATATATAAATATGTACATAGTGCGTATAATACTTATACATAACATCTATAATTCTTGTACATAGTGTGTAAAAAGTGCAAATAGTATGTAAAAATTATGTATATATCGTTTATAAACTTATATATATTATGTATAAGCCATATACATATTATGTATAAACTTGCACATAGTGTGTAAAAATTATTTATATATCATGTATAAACTTACACATGGTCTGTATAATCCTCATACATAGTGTGTATAAACTTGTACATAACGTGCATAAACTTGTTTATAGTTTGTATAATCCTTATACATAGCGTGTATAAACTTGTACATAGTCTGTATAATACTTGTACATAGCGTGTGTATAATTTTTGAATAAACTTATACATAGTGTGTATAATACTTGTAAATAGTGTGTATAAAGCTTATACGAAGAATGCATAAACTTGTAAATAGTGTATATAATGCTTGTATAAACTTATACATAGTATATATAATTTTTGTACATAGTATCTATAATATTTGTATAAACTGGTACATAGTTTGTATAATGCTTGTACATAGTTTTTATAATTCTTATCTGTAGTGTTTACAAATATATATATAGTGTGTATTATACTTATACATATAATGTATAAACTTGTATATAGCGTGTATAAACTTGTATATTAAGTGTATAATACTTAAACGTAGAATGTACAAACTTGTACATTGTGTATAAAATGCTTGTACATATCATGTATAAACATGTATAATTCATATATAATACTTGTACATAGCATGCATAATACTTATACATATTATGTGTAATGCTTATATATAGCGTATATAAACTTATACATAGGGTGTATAATTATTATTTATAGGATGTAAAATGTTTGTACATATCATGCATAAACTCGTACATAGTGTGTATAATACTTGTATGTTGCATGTAAAACTTATACATAGTGTGCATAAAACCTGTACATTATGTTTATAATGCTTATACATAGTGTGTACAAACTTATACATAATATGTATAATGCTTATACATAGTGTGTATAAACTTGTATATAGTGTGTATATTATATATTGATAGCTTGTATAAACTTCTACATAATATGCATAATACTTGTATATACTTATATGTAACGTGCAAAATACTTTTAAATATCGTGTATAATGCTTGTATATAGCATGTACAATACTTATACATAGCTTGTATAAACTTATACATAGTGTATATAAACTTATTCGGAGTGTATAATACTTATGAATAATGTGTATAATGCTTGTACATAGCATGTATAAATATGTACATAGTGTGTACAATACTTGTATATAGCATTGAATGTAGTGTAGAATTCTTGCATATGATGCAAATCTGTTTTTATGGATTATGATTTTGATGTTAGCAAACACTCTTATTTCTCTATGACTGCCTTTTCTTTTGACATTTCAAGACCACAAGATCAGATGGGAATAAGAACCAGCTCAAGATTGGGTAGACAAGGTCTGAGTCAGTCTGTAATTTACTTTTCCCTTTCTTGAGTCAATAGTAACCGGTTAGATGTTCTGATGCTAAGTAACCCTACACACACACTTGAGTAATTTTTCTATCTAAATTAGAATTTTTGTTTTTACTCACATCGGCCCGGATGATATTTATATCGTCCTGGACGATCAAGTTCAAAATAAAAACTCTAGTTAGTCTTCATTATTAAGGCAGCCATTACAAGTCGATTTCCTTAGACGATACTTCTATCAACTAGGACGATAGGATCAAAATATAAAGAATCAGCCGCCATGATCTATTTAGGTATTCTTTATTTTTGGAAATCGTCCAGGACGATCTTGTACTGGCCTGGATGTTATAATATAATTATGGCTAAATTAATCCGGTAATCAAGAAAAGCAATTAAGACTGATTGATACGATCATATCGTCCTAGACGAGCGCAATATCGTACAGGAAGATCAGTTCAAAAAACTTTAATTGCTCCTGAACGATCAATATCGGAAAGCTCGAATTCTGGGCGATGGTCTGAATGATCTAGATCAGCCAGCTCAAATTTCAGGCAAAGCTGTGGACGACTTTTTTATGATTTGAACTAATCGTCCGGGACGATCGTGAGATCGGCTCAGACGATCAAGCTATTTTGGAATCGTCCAGGCCTCCTTTCAGAGCGATTGTCTGAAATTTGAGCATAAATTGCACTGATCGTATAGGATGATAAACCTATCATCCTAGATGATAATGTCGGCAACTTGCAATTAATGAGCTATTTTAAAGTTCTTCTATTTAAGAGCTATTATTCAACATTTTGAACAATCTTTTGCTACAGTTTTGACCTGAGAAAGCCTAGAGGTGAGAGAGAGAGAGGATCTTTTGAGGGGGAGCTTGTGAGGGGGTTCACAGGGGTTGCTCCAAGAATTATTACAATTATTCTTCCACTAGAGTCTCATGTTCTTGGAAGGGTTGGGAGAGGTAAGCTTCAGCGATCGATCATGGTTCTATGCCTGCTTCAGGAGGAAGCAAAAGGAGTTGGGTTCTCTTCCTCGACGGGGTTGGCGAAAAGGAGGTTTATAAGGGCTTCTCTGCCTAGCTGTGGGGGCTAAAGGAGAGTCTTGTTTGTAGTGCAATACTTGAAGGGCGCCTCCGGGGAGTGGACGTAGGTCGAGTTGACCGATCCACTATAAACCCTTGTGTTCTTTTATTGCTTTTGCATTTAATTTTTTTGCACTCTGTTTTCTATGGTGAGTTTGGTTGTAATTGTTGTGCTTTGTTCAAGGATTTTTTAAAATACCAATTCACCCCCCTCTTGGTTAGCCTTGAGCTAGTTCTTAAGGGCCTAACATTCCTGATGAACTTTCAAGTGGTATCAGAGCGGGATTCATAAAAAGTAAGTTTGAAAATTTTTGAATTTTGATCCAAGGTTAACTTTTGGAATCATAATACAACTGAAGGATATTCTATTACACGACCACCCTTCTTCGACATTCTTCCTTTTAATTTTTGGAAAACTCGCATGTCTGCTTTACTGCAATCAACAGATTATAGCATGTAGATCCTTATTCAAGAAGGATATTCTCCACCTTCTCGTGAACTTAATGGAATTAAAATTGAAGTGTCTTTTACTGAATGGGCTTTTGATGAGAGAGATTTAGCTCAACTAAATGCAAAGTGTTTGAATTACTTTTTCTATGCTTTAAAATCTGAAGATTACATGCATGTTTCTACTTACTCTATTAGTAAAGAGATTTAGGATAAGTTGTGTATTACTTATGAAGGAGCCAATGAAGTGAAGTAATCTCATTTGAATATTCTCTTGCATGATTACAAACTTTTTTGTATGAAACCTTCTGAATCAATTTTTATTATTTATACAAGGTTTACTCAAATTGTAACTTCTTTGCATGCTTAAGGAAGAGATTTTTCAAATTATGAAAAAGTGAATACGATTTTGAGATGCTTACCTTCCTCTTTTGATGCTAAAATTGCTGCAATCACTGAATCTAAAGATTTAAATACCTATTAAATTGATAACTTACTTGACTCACTCATTTCTTACGAGCAAGAGGTGAATCAAAGAAATCTTGAAGCAGATGAGAAAAGAAAGGAGAAAATAGTGGCACTAAAGGCCAACAAAATAGACTCTGCTTCTTTCGGGTCTAAAAGCGATGAAATTGCCTTCATCACAAGGCAATTCAAAAGCTTTCTAAGGAAGAGTTACAAGTATCATCAAAATAAGTGAAAAGGTAAGGAAAACAAATATTCTAAAAGATTTTCTGATATTATTTGTTTTGAATACAGGAAGCTTGGACATGTCAGAGCTAATTGTCCTACACTTCAGAATAACTCAAGCAAAGACAAGAGTGAGGTGAAACCTAAGTTTAGGAAGGACAGGAAGAGAATTCAAAAGGCATTCTAGGCAGAATATGCTTCTGATTCATCTGAAACTGAACTTGAGGAAGAAATAACAAACTTGTGCTTAATTGGAGAAGATCATCTTGATCAAAGTGATGATGAAGAGGTATGTAAACAAACTATGATCAATTGTTTGAAATTTATGAGAAAATTCATGCATTATACAAAAAATAAAAGAAAACTCATGCTAGTTTGAAATAGGAGCTTTTAAATTTACAATAAGAGTACAAAATTATTCTCAAAGATCATTCTACAATTGATTCAAATCACAAGGCTCTACTTGATGAATTTTATGAGTTAAATAAATAGCATTTAGAATTAATTGAGGAGCATGGTTCATTAAAAGCTTCACACACATCACTTGAATCTGATTTTAAGAAATCTAAAGAGATAGAGCATAATTTGAGGATTGATAATGATGCTTTAGAAAGAACTAACTTGAGGTTTAAAAATTAATTGGATACACATAAGAGAAATTGGATGACACCCACTTTTGATCTAAAGCCAAGACCTAGGAAGAGGCATTATAACCCAAACCATTTAAGAAACCCTTTTCCTGGTGTTAGGCATTTTTTATGTAGCATGCTAGGACATATCTCACACACTTGCACTGTTCATTGTAGTATACATTGGGTGTGGAGACCAAAATTGAATGATTCAAGTATAGCACACATACATTACATTCTACTTTTCATAAGAAGGGACACAAACCTGTTTGGGTTTCTTAATATGATAGTTGTTGATTTTTGCAGGATTGCTCTCACAAAAGACCTCATGAGAGTATATGATTCTTGGACAAATGGAGGCTTGGGCTCATAATTACTTAAACTTATTTCTTAATAAATTCTTGAAATGCATGTGTTGATCATTATTGTTTTCTATCTTTTGTGCTAGTTTCTTTTTAGTTATTTTAGTTGTTTTCTTTGGCTTTCTTTTTCTTTATGATGATTTTTTTCAAGTTCTTAAATTTTGGAGATTTATAGCCAATGATTAGCATCTCTAAATCGGTTAAAGAGAGAGAACACCGTTGATGGTTTCCCTCACTCTAATCTCTTTTAGTGGTATGATTTTCTTCTCTAAAGAAAAGTCTATCCCATATTAACAATTGGTTTTTGAAATTAAGATCTTTTTTATCTTATTACAATAATCTACCTTATATATAATTTATAAAATTTTTATATATCTTTCAAGTTAATTGTAATCTTACCATTGCATTTATCATTTGATTTAGATTCTATTTTTTTACTTGTTCTTCTCTATATTAGCAAGTGAGTTACTCTTCTCTAATATCTAAAAGATGTAATCACAACTAAGAATCCTTTTTAAGAGTTTGTTAAAGAAAATCTAGCTTGCAAAAATACATAAAAAATTGACCAATGACACCAAAAACAAAAGATGCGCAATGACGCCAAATTGAAAAAAATATATACACAGTGTATAAAAAATCAAGAGATACTTAAAGAGCCATTCAAAGTGAGAAGAGGCATAAAATGAGCCCACTAAAATCAAGCTTTCCTCTCTTTTCAAAACTTTTAAAACTTAGAAGAACTCATGGGGTATTTGATATATTCAATGGCTTGATTTCAAATTCCATGATTGAAATAAATTGTTTGGTATATTAATTTATAAGATATTTTTTTGTAACCAAGTTTTGAACAGATCTTCTTTTTACACAATTTGTTTGTTCTCAGTTAGGGCTTTTATTTTTAAAAGATGATTTGTGCCCTAAAAAAAAAGGTCCGAGCTAGGGTTAATAGGATCGGATATTCTACTATTTTTAGATTTTGACATTGATAACTCATTGATCTTTCAAATTTTTAAGATTTAATTATTTGGGAAATTTGTCATTTGCATGATTTGCTAAAACTAAAAAAATATATATAGAGAAAAATTAAAAACAAAAAAATTCTTTGCTTATTTTTATTTTATTTTTTTGTTGTTGTTTTTAGATTTATTTTATTGTGTGTGGGCTTTCTCTGATCATCTCCATCTTTCCTTTGATTTCCAAATTTTGTCACATCATTCTGGCTGATATTCTTATCGTCTTGGACGATCTGACCATCTCTGTTCAAAAATCCATCCCTTGGACTTTTCTAACTTTGCTGAAATTCATCTTCCCGGACGATCCCATATCATCCTGGACGATATGATCAAACTCTGTTACAATCATCTTAATCGTCTTGGCTGATAAAATATTTATCCTAGCTGATGCGTTTATGGACATTGTCCTGGCTAATACACATGATCGTCCTATACGATACACGTGTAAGTTCATTTAAAATCTTTAAAATCACCCGGGATGATCCATTTTTGGACAATCATCCTAGCCGATCCACTGTTCATCCTGGACGATACACGTGGCACATATTTAAAACATTTTAATTTCGATCAGTACGATCAATTATTGTGCATCATCCTAGATAATCCACCCAATCGACTCGGGATGATCGCCTGTGTCTAATCATCCCGGCCTATATCTGATCGGTCCGGACGATCGGACCACCTTTTTGACCAACCGACCTGTTCATAATAATTGCATCGGATCATCCTGGATGATCTGGCTGTTCCTTTAAATTCAGAGCCTTCCAGCCAATGTTTCTCACTTCAATCTTCTTCTCCTTACTTAGTTGCTTCCTATTTTCTTGCTATGGTTGGAGGAAAGCATGTTTGTCAGACATCTGGAAGTTCCTGGAGGGCCACGCTGGACCCTCGATTTAGGGAGGCAGAAGATCAGGCTCCCTACCATCATTACAAAGAGTATGGGATTACTCTCTCGAGAACAATCAATCCAGTCCACCTCTCATATCTGATATTGGACCTTTTTGCCTACACCTCTCTGTATTTTATTCTTACCCTTGCTCTCCCCTTTAGTTCTGAACTTCTTTTTGAATTTTTTGGAAACCTTCGAATAAATTTTTTCTACACTTCCCTCACCTCTTATGTGAATCGACAATCTGTCGAGATCACATATCAATATTGCGCTGAACTGTTGCAACTATCCCCCACTCAGGATAAGCTGCATACCATTGTCTATGATCCTAACTATGATTGGTCCTCTGCAAATCACTTTGTTCGCCACACCAATGCACCCTTTCATGTTGAAGAAATTTGCTCCATACTCAAAGATGCTATGACAATTCAACATGTCCTTCACACCTCTATCATTCCAAAAGTCGTGGACCAAATCCATATCACTCCACTTCTTTCACTTTCTACCTTTTACATCATGGCCCATAGAGAGTTTAATGCTACTGACCTGATCTTTCAATACATTGATCATTTGACAATAATCCACGATCCAGGTCATAAGAGGAAACCCAACCTTACTTTAGGACACATCATAACTTATATTCTTGAATCCAAATACAATCTTCAATATCCTGCTCTGCCAACCATCCGCCACCCTTCTACTCCAACAATTCCTTCAATGTCCTTCATAGTACTCATCTCCACCCGGGGGATGGGGAAGCTCGGGGGGCATAGGAGGAGGAGGCTCCCGCTCCCATTCCTGAACCTATTCCTCTCTGCCAGCACTCACAGCTGGATTAGTTGGTAGAGAGATTTGATAAGTTGGTGACTGAAAGTTCATTAGGAATGTTAGGCCCTTATGAACTGGCCCAATGCTAACCAAGGAGGGGGTGAATTAGTATTTTTACAAATCATTTAAAAAAGCACAACAATGATCAAACCAAAATTACCACAGAAAATAAGTGCAGAGAAATTTAAATGTGGAAGCAGAAAAAGAATACAAGGGTTTATAATGGTTCGGTCAACTCGACCTACGTCTACTCCCTAGAGGCGCTCTCTGAGTATTGCACTACCAAAGTGACTCTCCTTTTGCTCCCACAGCAAGGCAGAGAAGCCCTTACAAAGAACTCCTTTTTTCCACCCCCGGCAAGGCAGGGAACCCAACTCCTTTTGCTTCCTCTTGAAGCTAGTAGAGAACCTCGATCAATCGCTGAAGCTTACCTCTCCCAACTCTTCCAAGGATAAGAGACTCTAGTGGAAGGAGAAGTGGAACAATACTTAGAGCAACCCTTGTGAATCTCCCTCACAAGATTCTCTCTCTCTCTCTCCCCCTCTCTCTCTCTCTCTCTCCTCTAGGTTTTCTCAGGTCAAGCAGCAGCCAAAGATTGTCTAAAATGTTGAACAATAGCCCTTAAATAGAAGAGCTTCAAAATAGCTCATTAATTACAAGTTGCCGATAGGTATAGCATCCTGTATGATCAGTGCAATTTAAGCCTAATCATCTGGGACGATCTGGGACGAACAGAAGAAAATTGTTCCTATCATCCAAGATGATCATAAATCATCCTGTATGATTAGTTCAAATCACAGACTATCGGCCAGACCACCGCTCTAAAAAGAGTTCTGGATGATTCCAAAATAGCTTGATCATCCGGGCCGATCTCACGATCGTCCCGAATGATTAGTTCAAATTCAGAGAAAATCGTCCAGAGCATCGCTCGAAATTTGAGCTGGCTGATCTTGATCGTCTAAACGACCATCGCCCAAAATATGAGCTGTCCGATATTGAAAGTCTAGGAGCAATTTAAGGTTTTGAACTGATCATCCTGGCCAATCTTGCAATCGTCCAGGATGATGTGATCATATCAATAATCTTAATTTCTTTCTTTAATTGCCAGATTAATTAAGCCATAATTGTATCAAATCATCCAAGCTCATATATGATCGTCCTGGCCAATTTTAAAAAATAAAGAATGCATAAATAGATCATGGCGGCTTATTCTTTCTGTTTTGAGCTTATCTTCATGGCCGATACATGTATCGTCCAGGCCGATTGACTAATGATGGTTGCCTTAATAAGATGTCCTTATTAGGATTTCTGTTTTGAACCCGATCGTTCAGGAGGATACAAATATCGTCCGGGACGATGTAAGTAAAAACAAAAATTCTAAATCAGATAGAAAATCACTCAACTGTGTGTGTGTAGGGTTACTTAGCATCAGGACACTTCAATGGTTACAATTGACTCAAGAAAGGGAAAAAGAGAATTACAGACTAAATCAGACCTAGTCTACCAAATCTTGAGCTGGTTCCAATTTCCATCCGATCTTGTGGCCCTAAAATATTAGTAGAAAAGGCAATCGTAGATAAACAAGAGTGTTTGCTAACATCAAAATCATAATCGATAAAAACACATTTGCAATAATCTCCCCCTTTTTGATGATAGCAAACACTTCGACGATGAAAAGTAATAGTTCATAATTTTTTTTGAATAAAATAGTGAAAAAATAAAATAGTGCAAACACCAACATACTACTCACCCTTTTGACATCTCAAAAAGGAGGAGGAAATAAAGTAAACAACCCTATTTTTTTTTTAACACAAGCATGAACATGATGTAGTCTTCCATGTGATTGATTTTAAAGATTTGTAAGTTAATGATTTAACAACATCAAAAATCCAAAAAATGGTAGAATATCCAATAAAGTTAACCCTAAGCTCGGACTTTTTTCAGTGTAAAATAGTCTTTTGAAATCAATGACCTAAGTCAAAAAATTCAATTTGAATATAAAAAGGATCCGTTCACCACTTGATTTCATAAAAATATCTTATAGAATAATGCATCAAAGTAATTATGTCACAATTGCAAAAAGTCAAAATCAAGCCTTTGATTTTATCAAGTGATACATGAATTCTTCTAAGTTTTAAAAGTTTTTGAAAAGAGAGGAGAGCTTGCTTTTGGTGGGCTCATTATATGCCTCTTGTCAATTTGAATTGTGCTTTGCGCTTCTTTTTTATACACTTTGTGTGTATATTTGTTTTCAATTTGGCGTCATTGCTCATCTTTTGTATTATGCATCTTTGGCCACTTTTTTTTTGTAAGCTACATTCTCTTTTAAAAACTCTTAAACAATCTTAGTTCTGAGTATATCTTCTAGATATTAGAGAAAAAAAACTCACTCTCTAATATAGAGAAGAACAATCCACAAAACAGAATCAATAATCGTATGAATAAATGCAATGATAAGGGTAACGAGGAATTTTTAATGTGACAAAAGACTTTTATCATTATACATACAAGATAGATTTGCTGTGGCAAGGTTAGAAAAGATCTTACTTGCATACTCCATTTGTTAATTTGAGATAGAATGTTGATCAAAAAAATTATTCCACTAAAATATGTTAGAGAAAGAGACACAATCAACAGTATATTTTTATCCTTTAATGAATTAAGAGATGTAAAACATTGACTACAAATTTTTAAAAGCAAGAACAAGACATACGATATCATTTCAGTGATGATTAAAAAGCATAATAACAAAACAACAAACAAAAAACTTAAAGCAATAAATGAAGAAAAGAAGAAGAAAGAAAAAGATAAGCAAAGAAGAAGAAAGAAAAAGAAAAGCAAATAAAAATCAAGTTCATACATTTATGTCAATCACACCCAATCTGGTCCTTAAAGAGCTGAAAGTATCGAAAGCCAGTGGTTTAGTAAAGATGTCAGCCAGTTGATTCTCAGTTGTCACATGGTGTAACTCAATCTCTCTCTTAGTCACATGATCTCTAATAAAGTGATGCCTAATATCAATTTTCTTAGAACTTGAATGATGGATAGGATTCTTAGAAATGCATATGGCACTAGTATTGTCACAGAAGATTGAAACGGTGCCTACAGGTAATTCTAAATCCAATACTTGTTGTTTCAACCAAAGGACTTAGGCCACAAAACTTCCTAAAGCAATGTACTCAGCTTCAGCAGTGGAAAGTGCAATAGAGTTTTGCTTTCTACTAGACCATAAGACCAAAGATTGTCCTATGAATTGACAAGTTCTAGAAGTACTTTTTCTATCCACCTTACTTCCTGCAAAATCAGAATCAGAAAATCAAATAATCTCAAAAGAAGTGCTGTGTCACTAATCTTACTTTATTCCTAACCACCACTCCAGAATAATTCACCTTATTCTTAAAGACCCACTTGGTTCCAACTACACATTGTTCATTAGGTCTTTCTACAAGCTCTCAAACATCATTATTAACTAATTGGTTCAACTCCTCCTGCATGGCTAAAATACAAAACTCATCAGAAAAGGCTTGGTTTATGTTGGTGGGTTCAGTCATTGAGATAAAGGCAGAGTGGTTCACCACCTTCTTAAGTCCATGTCTAGTCCTAACTCCAATAGAAGGGTCTCCTAAGATCAAATTATTGGGGTAACTTGTAGAGTATCTCCAATCTCTAGGCAAGGTGTGTGAAGGTCCAACCCTTTCCTCCAGATCAACATTTTCTACTCCTTAGGTAACATGTCCTACTTCTCCAATGTTTTGGTGTTCTACTCCCTTCTCCAAATTTTTTACTCCAGTGGTAATCTCTCCAAGATCAACATCATCCTCAACTCCAGGCTTTTTAGGTTTAGACTCATCAAACACAACATGTAAGTTCTCTTACTAAAAACCCTAAAAGACTTTTCAACACTAGAATATTCCAAGAACACTCATTCATCAGATTTTGGACCAAATTTTCCTAAGTGAGACTTCCCATTATAGTGAATGAAATCCTTACAACCAAAGACATGAAGGTGGGAAAGATTGGGTGTCTTATCCTTAAGGATCTCAAAGGGTGTCTTATTTAGTTTGGCTCTAACATTCACCCTATTCAACACATAACAAGCTGTGTTAATCACTTTAGCCCAAAAGTATTTTGAAAGTGAATACTCAGCAAGCATGGCTCTAACAACTTCTACTAAGGTCTGGTTTTTCCTTTTATCTACCCTATTCTACTGAGGGTTCCTAGGAGCTGAGAAGTTGTGGTTAATCCCCTTATCCTCACAAAAATCTCCAAATCTTTCATTTTCAAATTCTCCCCCATGGTCACTATGGATGGTCAAGATCTCACAACCTAGCTTTTTTTGAATCCAAGTGAAAAATATTCTAAACTCCTCAAAAGACTCATTTTTGTGTGAAACAAAATCTAGTACAAGTAAACCTCGAGTAGTCATCAATAATTACAAAACCATAGACTTTCCCTCCAAAGATAGCAGTGCTAATAGGTCCAAACAAATCCATGTGAAGGACTTCTAAATGTCTAGAGGTGCTAATATCCTTAATTGGGTGAAAGGTGGAGTGAACTTGCTTTCCTAATTGGCAGACATCACAAAGGTGGTCTTTAGAAAGTTTCAATTTGGGGACACCTCTAATTAGGTCTTTTTGTGGTCACTCTCCTAAGGGATTTCATGCTAGCTTGAAATAATCTTCTGTGGTACAACCAATAATCATCAACATTAATTTTTAATCAAAAAGATGCAGCACATTCAATGTTATTTAAATCAAGAAAGTACACATTTTTGATCCGCTTTCCCTGCAAAATAATGTTGTTATTTAAGCTTATAGTGCATGAATTTGCAAAGAATTGTATGATGAAGCCCTTATCGCAAAGCTGATTGATGCTGAACAAGTTGTGTTTTAATCCAACTACAAGAAAAACATTTTTAATCACAAGGTTTATGAAATTACCAATTATACTTGAGTCTATCTCTTTCCTGATGGTGTTGTCTCAAAGAGTAACCTTGTCTCTTGTCCTGGTCTCCAACAAAATGAATTAATTGGCATCACCAATCATATGTCGAGAGCATCCACTGTTCAGGTACGACATACTCTCACGATGCCTTTTTTGAGAGCTCACCTAAAAAATCATTAAATGTCAGATTTAGGAACCCAAGCAGGTTTGGGTCCCTTCTTATGAAAAGTAGAATGCAATGCATGTGTGCTACGTTGTGAATCATGCAATTTGGGTCTCCACACCCAATGTGTTCTATGGTGAACAGTGCAAGTGTGTGAGATGTGTCCTAGCATGCCACATGAAAAGCATCTAACTCCATGAAAATGATTTCTTAAATAGTTTGGGTAGTAATGCCTCTTCCTAGGTTTTGGCTTTTGATCAAGTGTAGGTGTCATCCAATCTTTCCTAAGTGTATTCAATTTATTTTTTATCCTCAAGTTAGTATCTTTTAAAGCATCAGTATCAATTCTCAAATTATGCTCTATCTCTTTACTTTTATTAAAATCAAATTCAAGTGAGGTGTGTGAAACTTTTAATGAATCATGTTCTTCAATTAATTCAGAATGCTTTTATTTAAATCATAAAATTCATCAAGTAGAGCAATATGATTTGAATCAATTGTTGAATGTTCTTTATTCAAAATTTCATGCTCTTTTTGTAAATTCAAAAGCTCCAATTTCAAAGCAGCTTATGTTTTCTTAAGTTTTCTATATGATGCATAAATTTTTTTAGAAACTTCAAGGAGTTGGTCGTAGGATAGTTCACATACCTCTTCTTGATTAAGATAATCGTCTGCCATTAAGCACAGGTTTGTTGTCTCATCTTCTAGTTCAGTCTCAGATGAATCGGATGTAGAGTCCGCCTAGAACGCCTTTTAAAATTACTTTTTGTCCTTCCTAAACTTGGGTTTATCCTCACCCTTTTCTTTGCTTGAGTGAGACTTGAGTGTAGGGAAATCAGCTTTCACATGTCCAGGTTTCTTGCATTCAAAATAAATCATGTCATTATAACTCTTAAAATTTTTGTTTCCCTTATCTTTGTTCCACTTTTGATGATACTTTTGTTTTTTTCCTTAGAAAGCTTTTGAATTGCCTTGTGATTAAGGAATATTCATCGCTTTTAGACCCGAAAGAGTCAGAGTTCATGTCGTTGGCCTTCAATGCCACAATTTTCTCCTTTCTTTTCTCACCCGCATCCAAATTTCTTTGATTCACTCCTTGCCCGTAAGCAATGAGTGAGCCAAGTAAGTTATTAATCAAATTGATATTCAAATCCTTAGATTCAATGATTACAGTGATTTTAGCATCAAAAGAGAAAGGAAAGCGTCTCAAAATTTTGTTCACTTTTTCATAATTTGAAAGTTCTAATCCTAAGTCATGCAAAGAAGTTACAATATTAGTGAACCTAGTATAGATATCAGAAATTAATTCAGAAGGTTTCATACGAAAAAGTTCATAATCATGCAAAAGAATATTCAAATGAGATTGCTTAACTTCATTGGTTCCTTCATAAGTAATGCACAATCTATCCCAAATCTCTTTACTAGTATGCAAGTAGAAACACACATGTAATCTTAAGACATTAAAGCACAAAAAAGGCAATTCAAACACTTTGCATTAAGTTGAGCTAAATCTCTTTCATCAAAAGTCCATTTAGTAAAAGGCACTTCAATTTTAATTCCATTAAGTTCACGAGAAGGTAGAGAATATCCTTCTTTAATAAGCATCACATGCGATAATCAATTGATTGTAAAAAGTAGACATGTGAGTTTTACAAAAAATCAAAAGGTAGATTATCAAAAAAAGTTGGTCGAGTAATAGAATATCTTTTAGTTGTATTACGATTCCTGAAGTTAGCCATGCATCAAAATTAAAAAAGTTTTTCAAACTCAATTTTTATGAATCTCGCTTTGATACCACTTAAAAGTTTGTTAGGGATGTTAGGCCCTTATGAACTGGTCCAAGGCTAACCAAGAGGGGGGGTGAATTGATATTTTAAAAGATCTCTTAACAAAGCACAACAAAGCTCGAACCAAAATCATCACAAAAAATAAGTGCGAAAAAATTTAAATGCGAAAGCAGAAAAAGAACATAAGGGTTTATAGTGGTTCGATCAACTCGACCTACGTCCACTCCTCGGAGGCACCCTCCGAGTATTGCACTATGAAATTGATTGTCCTTTTGCTCCCATAGCAAGGTGGAGAAGCCATTACAAAGAACTCCTTTTTGCCACCCCCGGCAAGGAAGAGAACCCAACCCCTTTTGCTTCCTCCTAAACCTGGCAGAGAATCTCAATCAACCGCTGAATCTTATCTCTCCCAACCCTTCCAAGGATAATAGACTCTAGTGGAAGAAGAAGTGGAACAATGCATGGAGCAACCCTTGTGAATCTCCCTCACAAGCTCACCCTCACAAGATCCTCTCTCTCCCTCCCTCTCTCTCTCTCCTCTAAGTTTTCTTAGGTCAAGACACCAGCAAAAGATTGTTCAAAATGTTGAACAATAGACCTTAAATAGAAGAGCTTCAAAATAGCTCATTCATTGCAAGTTATCGACATTATCATATAGGACGATATGTATAATGTCCTGTATGATCAGTGCAATTTAAGCCTAATCAGCCAGCACGATCTGGGATGAATAGAAGAAAGTTGTTCCTATCATCTAGGACGATCATAAATCATCTTGTACAATTAGTTAAAATCACAGACTATCGGCTAAACAACTGCTCTAAAAAGAGTTCTAGACGATTTCAAAATTGCTTGATCGTCCAGGCCGATCTCACGATCATCCCGGATGATTAGTTTAATTTAGGAGAAAATCATCCAGAGCATCGCCCAAAATTTGAGCTGGTCGATCCTGATCGTCAAGACCATCTCCCGGAATATGAGCTATCCAATATTGATCGTCTAGGAGCAACTTAAGATTTTTGAACTGATCTTCGCGGCCAATCTTTTGATCATCCAGAATGATGTGAGTTTGGTTGTGATTGTTGTGCTTTGGTTCAAAGATTTTTTAAAATACCAATTCACCCCCCCCCCCCCCACTTGGTTTGGCTTGTGCTAATTCTTAAGGGACTAACATCTCAAACGAACTTTCAGAATAAACTTATATATAATGTATATAATTTATGTATATAGTGTGTGCAAAGCTCGTATATAGCATGTACAAGTGTGTATACTGCTTGTACATAACATGTATAAACTTATACATAATGTGTATAATGCTTATACCTAGCATGTATAAACTTGTACATATCATGTACAATATTTGTATAAACTTATACATAGTGTGTATACTACTTTTACATAGCATGTATAATGCTTGTACATAGCGTGTATAAGCTTATACAAAGTGTGTAAAAATTTTATATATAACATTTAAACACATATACATAGTATGTATAAGCCTTATACATAGCATGTATAAACTTCCATATAGTGTGTAAAAATTATGTATATAACGTATATAAACTAATACATATTGTGTATTATCCTTATACACAACATGTATTAGATTGTACATAATGTTCATAAACATCTTCATAGTTTCTATAATCCTTATACATAGTGTGCATAAACTTGTACATAGTTTGTGTAATGCTTGTACATAGCGGTGTATAAAATTTGAATAAACTTGTACGTAGTATGTATAATATTTGTAAATAGTGTGTATAATGCTTGTACATAAAATGTATAAACTTGTACAAAGAGTTAATAATGTTTGTATAAACTTATACATATTGTGTATAATGCTTGTACATAGCACCTATAATACTTGTATAAATTTATATATTGTTTGTATAATGCTTGAACACAGCTTGTATAAATTTGTACATAGTTTTATAATGCTTATATATAGTGTTTAAAAACATATACATAGTGTAAATAATGCTTGTACATAGCATGTATAAACTTGTATATAGTGTGTATAAACTTGTATGTTGCGTGTATAAACTTGTACATAGTGTGTATAATACTTGTACATAGCATGAACAAATTTGTACATAGTGTGTAAAATTCTTGTACATAGCGTGTATAAACTTGTATAATTCTTGTATAATGCTTGTACATAGCATGCATAAACTTTTACATAGTGTGTATAATGCTCATACATACAATGTACATAGTGTGTATATTGCTTATATATAACATGTATAAACATATATATAGTGTGTATAATTCTTATTTATAGTGTGTAAAATGCTTGTATATATTGTGTATAAACTTATACATAGTGTGTATAATACTTATATATTACATGTAAAACTTATACATAGTGTTTATAATGCTTATACATAATGTGTATAAACTTATACATAATATGTATAATATTTATACATAGTGTGTACAAACTTGTACATAGTGTATATATTATTTATAAATAACGTATATAAACTTTTACATATTATGCATAATGCTTGTATAAATTTATATTTAGTATGTATAATACCTTTATATAGCATGTATAATGCATGTATATAGCATATATAATGCTTATATATAGCTTGTATAAACATGTACATAGTGTATATAAACTTATTCAGAGTGTATAATACTTATGAATAGTGTGTATAATGCTTGTACATATCATATATAAATATGTACATTGTGTGTATAGTACTTGTATATAGCGTTAAACATAGTGAAGAATGCTAGAATAAACTTATATATAATTGGTATAATTCATGTATACAATATGTGCAATACTCGTACATAGAGTGTACAATGTGTGTATAATACTTTTACATAACGTATACATAGCTTGTATAAACTTGTACGTAACATGTATGAAATTTGTATAAACTTGTGCATATTATGTATAATACATGTATATAACATGTATAATGCTTGTACATAATATGTATAAAGTTGCACATAGTGTGTAAAGAATTCTATAATATATCGCTATAGTAAAATTTTATACATATATGATTAAAAGCCTATACACATAGTATGTATAAACTTGCACATATTGTGTAAAATTTATGTATATAATATGTATAAACTTAAACATTATGTGTATAAACTTGTACGTACTGTGCATAAATTTGTTAATAGTTAGTATAATCATTATACATGTGTGTATAAACTTGTACATAGTCTGTATAATGCTTGTACATAACGTGTGTATGATATTTGAACAAACTTGTATATAGTGTGTATAATGCTTGTAAATAGTGTGTATAATACTTGTACATAAAATATATAAACTTGTATATAGTGTGTATAAAACTTGTACATAATGTTTATAATAGTTATACATAGTATGTACAAACTTACACATAATATGTATAATACTTGTACATAGCGTGTATAAACTTGTACATAGTGTATATATTATTTATAGATACCGTATATAAACTTCTATATAGTATGCATAATAAATATATAAACTTATATGTAATGTGTATAATACATTTATGTAGCATGTATAATTCTTATATATAGCATGTATAATGCTTATATATAGCTTGTATAAACTTGTTCATAGTGTATATAAACTTATTCAGAGTGTATAATACTTATGAATAGTGTGTATAATACTAGTACATAGTATGTATAAATATGTACATAGTGTGTGTAATACTTATTTATATCATTGAACGTAGTGTAGAATGCTTGAATAAACTTATATATATTATTTATAATTCATGTATATAGTGTGTGCAATACTCGTATATAGCATGTACATAGTGTGTATAATGCTTGTACTTAACATGTATAAACTTATACATAATGTGTGTAATGCTTATTCATAGCATGCATAAACTTGTACATAAAATATACAATGTTTGTATAAACTTGTATATATTGTGTATAATAGTTGTACATAATATTTATATTGCTTGTACATAACGTGTATAAATTGCACATATTGTATAAAAATTAGTTATATAGCAATATTAAAACTTATAAATAGTATGCACAACTTATATATAGCATGTATAAACTTGCACATAGTATGCAAAAATTATATATAGAACGTGTATAAACTTATACATGCTGTGCATAACCCTTATATATTGTGTCTATAAACTTGTACATAATGTGCATAAACTTGTTCATTACTTTGTATAATACATATACATAGCATGTATAAACTGGTACATAGTATGTATAATGCTTGTACATAACGTGTGTATAATGCGTGTGTAATGCTTGTACATATTGTGTATAATACATGTAAATAATGTGTATATTGCTTGTATATAGAATGTATAAACTTGTACATAGTGTATAAAATGCTTCTATAAACTTGTACATAGTATGTATAATGCTTGTACATAGCATCAACAATACTTCTATAAACTTGAACATTGTGTGTATAATACTAGTACATAGCATGTACAAACTTGTACATGATATTTATAATGCTTATATATTGTGTTTAAAAATATGTACATAGTATTTATAATACTTATACATAGGATGTATAAACTTGTATATAGTGTGTATAAACTTGTACATTGCGAGTATAAACTTATACATAGAGTATATAATACTTGTACATAACATGTACAAACTTGTGCATAGTGTGTAAAATGCTTGTACATACCATGCATAATCTTATATAATTCATATATAATGTTTGTATGTAGCATGTATAAACTTGTACATATGGTGCATAATACTTATACATATGATATATATAATGTGTATAATGCTTATATATAACAGGTATAAATTTATATATAGTGTGTATAATTCTTATTTATAGTGTGCAAAATTCTAGTACATATCATGTATAAACTTGTACGTACAGTGTCTAAAACTTGTAAATAGTATTCATATTGCTTATATATAGTGTGTACAAACATTTATATAATATGCATAATGCTTGTACATACCGTATATAAACTTGTACATAGTGTGTAAATTATTTATAGATATCATATATAAATTTCTATATAGTATGCGTAATGCTTGTATAAACTTATACGTATGTGTATATACTTTTATATAAAGTGTGTAATATTTGTATATAGCATGAACAATTCTTATATATAGCTTGTATAAACTTGTACATAGTGTATATAAACTTATTTATAGTGTATAATACTTATGAATATTGTCTATAATGCTTGTACATAGTGTGTATAAATATGTACATAGTGTGTATAATACTTATATATAGGATTGCACGTAGTGTAGAATACTTGTATAAACTTATATATAATGTCTATAATTCATGTATTTAATTTGTGTAATGCTCGTATATAGCGTGTACATAGTGTGTATAATACTTGTACACAACTTGTATAAACTTATACATAATGTGTATAATGCTTATACATCGCATGTATAAACTTATACATAACATATACAATGTTTGTATAAACGCTTGCATAATGTGTATAATGCTTGTATATAGCATGTATAATATTTATATATAGCGTGTATAACTTGTACATATTGGTTAAAAATTATGTATATATCGTTTATAAACTTATACATAATATGTAAAAAGCCTTATACATAAAATGTATAAACTTGTACATAGTGTATATAAATTTTATATATATATATATATATATATATTATATATATATATAAATATATTATATCATGTATAAATTATACATGGAGGTTATAAAATTCCTTTTACATAGCTTGTATAAACTTGTACATAATGTGCATAGACTTGTTCATAGTTTGTATAATCCTTATACATAGCGTGTATAAACTTATACATAGTCTTTATAATTCTTGTACATAGCATGTGTATAACGTTTGAATAAACTTATACATAGTGTGTATAATGCTTGTAAATAGTGTGTATAATGCATATACATAAAATGTATAAACTTGTATACTGTGTGTATAATTCTTGTACATGACATCTATAATACTTTTATAATCTTATACATAGTGTGTATAATTCTTGTTCATAGTTTTTATAATGCTTAAATATAGTGTTTATAAACATATACATAGTGTGTATAATACTTGTATATAGTATATATAAATTTATATATAGTGTGTATAAACTTATACATTGCGTGTATAAACTTGTACATAGTGTGTATAATACTTATACATAGTGTATAAAATACTTATATATAGCATTGAACGTAGTGTAGAATGTTTGTATAAACTTATATTTAATGTTTATAATTCATATATACAGTGTGTTCAATGCTCGGATATAGCGTGTACATAATGTGTATAATACTTGTATATAACATCTATAAACTTATACATAATATGTATAAACTTGTACATAGTATCTATAATTTTGTACATAACATATATAATTCTTGTACATAGTGTCTATAAACTTACACATAGTGTATAAAAATTATGTATATAGTATTTACAAATTAATGCATAGTATGTATAAGTCTTATATAGAGCATGTATAAATTTTAATGTAGTGCATAAAAATTTTGTATATAGCGTATATAAACTTATAAATGGTGTGTATAATCCTTATACATAGCGTGTATAAAGTTCTACTTAATTTGCATAAACTAGTTTATAGTTTATATAATCCTTATACATAGGGTGTAGAAGCTTATACATAGTCTGTATAATGCTTGTATATAGCGTGTGTCTAATGTTTGAATAAACTTGTATATAGTGTGTATAATATTTATAAATAATATATATAATGCTTGAACATAGTGTGTATAATTCTTGTATAAACTTGTACATAGTATTTATAATGCTTGAATATAATATCTATAATACTTGTATAAACTTGTAGATAGTGTATATAATACTTGTACATAGCATGTAAAAACTTGTACATAGTTTTTATAATGCTTATATAAGTGATTACAAATATATACATAGTGTATATTATATGTGCACATAGTTTGTATAAACTTGTATATAGTGTGTATAAACTTGTACATTACATGTATAAACTTGTACATAAAGTGTATAAAACTTGTATATATCATCTACAAACTTGTATATGGTGTGTAAAATGCTTATACATAACGTGTATAAATTTGTATAATTCATGTATAATGCTTGTACATAGTATGTATAAACCTGTGCATAGTGTGTATAATACTTTTATATATCATGTACATAGTGTGTATAATGCTTATATATAGCAAGTATAAACTTATACATAGTATGTATGATTCTTATTCATAATATGTAAAATGCAAGTATATATCGTGTATAAACTTGTATATAGTGTAGAATACTTGTATATTACATGTAAGTCTTGTACATAATATGTATAAAATTTGTACATAGTATTTATAATGCCTTTAGATAATGTGAACAAACATATACATAATATATATAATGCTTGTATATAGCGTGTATAAACTTGTACATAGTGTGTATATTATTTATAGATAGCATGTATAAACTTGTACATAGCATGTATATTTATAGATAGCGTGTATAAACCTTTACATAATATGCATAATATTTTTATAAACTTATACGTAGTGTATATAATACTTTAATATAGCGTGTATAATACTTGTATATAGCATGTACTATGCTTGTATATAGCTTGTACAAACTTATACATAATGTATATAAACATATTAAGAGTATAATACTTATGAATAGTGTGTATAACGCTTGTTCATAGCATGTATAAATATGTACATAGCGTGTACAATATTTGTATATAGCATTGAACATAGTGTAGAATGCTTTTATAAACTTATATATAATGTGTATAATTTATGTATACAGTGTGTGCAATGCTCGTATATAACGTGTACATAGTGTGTGTAATGCTTGTACAAAACATGTATAAACTTATACATAATGTGTATAATGCTTATACATAGCATGTATAAAGTTGTACATAATATGTAAAATATTTGTATAAATTTGAACATTGTGTGTATAATACTTATATATAGCATGTATAATGCTTGTATAAACTTGCACATAGTGTGTAAAAATTATTTATATAGTATTTATAAACTTATATATAGTATGAATAAGCCATATACATAGCATGTATAAACATACACATAATGTTTAAAAATTATGTATGTATCATGTATAAACTTTTACATGGTGTGTATAATTCTTATACATAGCGTCTATGAACTTGTTCATAATTTATATAATCTTTATACATAGCGTGTATAAACTTGTACGTAGTCTGTATAATGCTTATATATATTGTGTGTATAATGTTTGAATAAACTTGTATATAGTGTGTATAATGCTTATAAATAGTGTGTATAATTTTTCTATATATAATATATAAACTTATACATAATGTGTATAACGATTGTATAAACTTGTACATAATATGTATAATGCTTGTACATAGCATCTATAACACTTGTTTAAACTTATATATAATGTGCAGAATGCTTGTACATAATATACATAAACTTGTTTATTGTTTGTATAATCATTATACATAGCGTGTATAAACTTATATATAGTTTGTATAATACTTGTATATAGCGTGTGTATAATATTTGAATAAACTGGTACATTGTGTGTATAATGTTTATAAAAAGTGTGTATAATGCTTGTACATATAATGTATAAACTTGTACATAGTATGTAGAATGCATATATAAATTTGTATATAGTGTGTATAAAACTTGTACATAGCATCAATAATACTAGTATAAATTTATACATAGTGTGTATAATGCTTATACATAGCATGTACAAACTTGTACATAGTTTTTATAATGCTTAAATATAATATTTACAAACACATACATAGCGTGTAAAAACTTGTACATGGCATGTATAAACTTGTATATAATGTGTATAAAATTATACATTGCGTATAATACTAGTACATAGCATGTACAAACTTGTACATAGTGTGTAAAATGCTTATAGATAGCGTGTATAAACTTTTATAATTCATGTATAATGTTTGTATATAGCATGTATGAACTTTTACATAGTGTGTTTAATACTTATACATGCCATGTACATAGTGTGTATAATGCATATTTGTAGCATATATAAACATATACATGGTGAGTAAAATTTTTATTTATAGTCCGTAAAATGCTTGTACATATCGTGTATAAACTTATACATTATATGTACAATACTTGAATACTGCATGTCAAACTTGTACATAGTGTGTATAAAACTTGTACATAATGTTTATAATGCTTATACATAGTGCGTACAAATTTCTACATAATATATATAATGCTTTTACATAGTGTATATAAACTTTCACATAGTGTGTATATTATTTATAAATAGCGTGTATAAACTTATACATAGTATGCATAATGGTTATATATACTTATACATAGTTTGTATAATACTTTTATATAGCGTGTATAATGCTTGTATATAGCATGTACAATGCTTATATATAGCTTGTATAAACTTGTACATAGTGTAGATAAACTTATTCAAAATGTATAATACTTATGAATAATATGTATAATTCTTGTATATAGCGTATAAAAATATGTACATAGTGTGCATAATACTTGTATATATCATTGAATGTAGTGTAGAATGCCTGTATATACTTATATATAATGTGTATAATTCATGTATATAGTGTGCGTAAAGCTCATATATAGCATGTACATAATGTGTATAATGCTTATACATAATGCGTATAAACATATGAATAATATTTATAATACTTATACATAGCATGTATAAACTTGTACATAACATGTACAATATTTGTAGAAATTTATACATAATGTGTATAATACTTATACATAGCATGTATAATGCTTGTACATAGCGTGTATAAAGTTACACATAATGTGTAAAAATTATGTATATAGCATTTTTAAACTTATACATAGTATTATTAGCTTTATACATAGCATGTATAAACTTGCTTATAATGTGTAAAAATTATGTATATAGCCTGTATAAACTTATACACGGTGCGTATAATTCTTGTACATAGAATGTATAAACGTATACGTAATTTGCATAAACTTGTTCATAATTTGTATAATTCTTATACACAGAGCGTATAAACTTATATAAAGTCTGTGTAATGTTTGTATATATCATATTTATAATATTTGAATAAACTTGTATATAGTTTGTATAATGCTTTTATATAGAATGTATAAACTTATACATAGTGTGTATAATGCTTGTATAAACTTGTACATAGCATCTGTAATTCTTATATAAACTTGTATATAATTTGTATAATGCTTGTACATAGCATGTATAAACTTGTACATAATTTTTATATTTGTTATATATTATGTTTACAAATATATACATAGTGTGTATAATGCTTATAAATAGCATGTATAAACTGGTATATAGTGTGTTTAAACTTGTGCATTGCGTGTATAAACTTGTACATAGTGTGTATAAAACTTGAACATAGCATGTACAAACTTGCACATAGTGTGTAATATGCTTGTACGTGGCATGTATAAACTTGTATAATTCTTATATAATGTTGTATAATACTTATACATATCATATACATAGTGTGTATAATGCTTATATATAACGTGCATAAACTTATATATAGTATGTATAACTCTTATTTATAGTGTGTAAAGTGCTTATACATATCTTGTTTGAACTTATACATATTATGAATAACTCTTGTATATTACATGTAAAACTTGTACATAGTGTGTATAAACTTGTACATATTATTTATAATGCTTATGCATAGTGTGTGCAAACTTATATATAATATATATGATGCTTGTACATAACGTGTGTAAACTTGGACATAGTCTGTATAATGTTTATACATAGAGTATTTATAATGTTTGAATAAACTTGTATATGTGTGCAATGGTAAAGATATTGATGTTCTCGATGATATATGGGTCCTGGACAGAAGCTTCAAATCATGGCCTACTTATATCAATTGTGTAGATTTAGAAGGTATGAAAGTTAAGCAGCTTTTGACTGATGATGGAAGTTGGGATGAGCTGAAGTTGAGATTGTTTTTTCATAAGGAATTGGTCTGGTTAATCAAACAAGTTAAGGTGGACAAGGAAGGTGGAAGAGATAGGCTGGGACCTGTTAAGAAGCTGATGGGTTGCACTGTTTCAGCCTTAGCCTTTGAAGCCATTATGAACAATATGCACATTGATATTGATGATGGATATGTGAATTGGCTCAAGAAGCTTAAACTTAACGCAAAGGTGGAATTGTTTTGGTGGACATTAAGTAAGTTTGCAATTCCAACCAATTCTTTTCTTAAATATAGAAGATTGGCTAATAGTGATTTTTGTGTTAGAGGCTGTGGTATGACTGAGTACTATGCTCATATTGTAGTTCGTTGCAAGCACATTAATGATATTATTACTAAAATCAGAGAATGGGGATTTGCTATCAATGTTTTTCAATCTCTTAATGAATGTCTGACAGTACTTAGAAGACAATCTAGCTGCAATCCTGGAATGGTTAGACTGTATTGCACCACGATTTACTGGAATTGGAAAAACCGTAACATGGTCAAGCATGGTAAACCTACTGTATCTTCTTCAATGGCTGCTGCAAATGTGATTTCTTTAGCTTCATCTAACCTTCATCCTCTTCTAGATAGCTGGGGTGTTAATCTCTCTTGGGAGTATTTGAATTATTGGCACCCTCCACCGCTAGATTGTACTAATGCTAATATAGATTCTTCATTGCTTTCTAATTACCGGGCTGGTATAGGAGGCATATTCAGAGATAATATGGGCAGGATGCTAATAGCTTTTGGGAGGAGCTCTGTGCATTGGGACATTGGTCAATTGGAATTGGAATCAGTTTTTGCTCTTCGAGATTTCATTCAAGGATGGATGCTTGAATATGTTGCTGTCATCATTGAAAGTGACAACCTCAATGTGATTAATTACATTGAACAATCTATGAAGAAGATCAATTGGCAATGGGAGAAGAACTTGGGTAATCAACTACACTTCCTTAATGATTTTAATAAAGTTGTTTTTCATCATGTGAATAGGAATTGTAACAAAGTAGCTGTTTTTTGTGCTACTTTGGCATTAGATTGTAATTTCTTGTTTGATAGCTTTTCCTTTGGTAGTATTCCATCTATCTTGATGGAACTGATCAAGAAAGATAACTACCCTTTTATCAACTGTATATAATTCTTTTAGTTTCCTTTAATGCAAATTTGCAATTTTCAAAAAAAAAAAAGAATAAACTTGTATATAGTGTGTATAATGGTTTTATATAAAATGTTTAAACTTATACATAGTGTGTATAATGCTTGTATAAATGTGCACATAGCATATATAATACTTGTACAAACTTGTATATAATGTGTGTAATGCTTGTACATAGCATGTACAAACTTGTACATAATTTTTATAATGCTTATATTTAGTGTTTACAAATATATACATAGTGTGTATAATGCTTGTACATAGCATATATAAACTGGTGTATAGTGTGTATAAACTTGTACGTTGCGTGTATAAACATATACATAGTGTGTATAATACTTGTACATAGCATGTACAAACTTGTACATAGTGTATAAAATGCTTCTACATAGCGTGTATAAACTTGTATAATTCATGTATAATGCTGTTTAATACTTATACATATCATATACATAGTGTGTATAATGCTTATATATAGCGTGCATAAACTTATATATAGTGTGTATAATTCTTATTTATAGTGTGTAAAATTCTTGTACATATCTTGTTTAAACTTGTGCATATTATGAATAACACTTGTATATTACATGTAAAATTTGTACATAGTGTGCATAAAACTTGTACATAGTAATTATATTGCTTATACATAGTGTGTACAAATATATATATAATATGTATAATATTTATACATAACATATGTAAACTTGTACAAAGTGTGAATATTATTTATAGATAACATGTATAAACTTCTACATTATATGCATAATGCTTATATAAACTTATACGTGATGTGTATAATACTTTTTTATAGCATGTATAATGCTTGTATATAGCATGTACAATGCTTATATATAGCTTGTATAAACTTGTACATAATATATATAAACTTATTTAGAGTGTATAATACTTTTGAATAGTTTGTCTAATACTTGTACATAATATGTATAAATATGTACATAGTGTGAAAGTGCTCTGATGGCACTAGAAAGTTTATTAGGGATGTTAAACCCTTATGAAGATTCATCAGAATCAAAACCAGTGATGTAAAAATAGAGAGGTGAATCTGTATTTAAAACAAACACAATCTTAAATCCAAAAACAAGATTCACCACAATCAAAACCACCAATGCGAAAATTAAAAGTGCGGAAGTAATAAAGAAAGAACACACCGGATTTATAGTGGTTCGGTCAAACCTTGACCTACGTCCACTCCTTGGAGGCACCCTCCAAGTACTGCACTACAAACGTGACTCTCCTTTAGCACCCACAGCTAGGCAGAGAAGCCCTTACAAAATCACTTCCACCATCCCCGATGCGGCGGAGTCGCCGGGTCCTTTGACACCAAAGAGATCTTCTTCTTTGGTGAACTTCCTTTGAGACAAGCCTTGAATCTAACGGTATTAAGGTGCAAGCCTGCCGAAGCAACTGTGTGGAATCCCCCTCCACACTCCCTTGAGGCCCACCTCATGGAATCTTCTCTCTCTCTAAGACTTCACCCGTTCCTCACTCCCTTTCAAACTTTCTCCTCAAGTTTCCCCCACAAGAATATAGCTATAATGGCTGCCAAAGACACTTACAAAGAGTCATATCATACCTTAAATAGAAGATCTCAAAACGAGCTCATTAATGCAAGGTGCCGAGATTATCATCCAGGACGATACTAATATCGTCCTATACGATCAGTATAATTTAAGCCCAATCAGCCGGGACGATTTGAGACAATCAAAAGAAGTTTGTTCATATCGTCCAGGATGATAATATATCATCCTGGATGATTAGAACAGATCGTGGAATATCATCCTGAACATCACCCTGAAAAATAATTATCCGGTGTCCAATTGTCCAGCACATCGGCCAGGATGATTTGGCGATCGTCCAGGATGATTTGATCGTGAAATCAAGTCATAATTGCTTTCCTTATATTCTAGAAAAATTTTGGAAAAATTGACCTGGATCGTCCTGGATGATATTTTATAGTCCTGGATGATCCACCTGGACAATGTCAAAAAATAGATTATTTCTAATTAGATCTGGCGACAGATTCTTTCTGAATTTAGCCTATCGTCCTGGCCGATACAAAATCGTCCAGGACGATGTGTTTTGCATAATGATGGCTACTTTAATGAGGATGCCCTAATTAGGTTTTTTGCTTTTGGACAGATCATCCCGGATGATATAACTATCGTCCCGGACAATGTTACCAAAAATAGAAATCTTTAGGGAGCAATAGAAAATCTTCCAAGTTACAAAACATCAGGAGCCACACCAAATACAATAGACTCAAGAAAGAAAAATGTGTACAAACTGACTCAGACCTAGTCTACCCAATCTTGAGCTAGTTCCAAATTGCAGTCCGATCGTGTGAACCTGAAATGTCAGTACATAAGGCAGTTGTAGAGAAATAAAAATGTTTGCTATCATCAAAATCATAAACCGTTGATCCGTAAAATAGTGTGCATAATATTTTATATAGCATTGAACCTAGTGTAGAATTCTTGTATAAACATATATATAATTTGTGTAATTTATGTTTACATTTTATGCAATACTCGTATATAGCATGTATATATTATGTATAATACTTGTACATAACGTGTATAAACTTATACATAATGTATATAATTTTTATACATAGTATCTATAAACTTGTACATAACATGTCAAATGTTTATATAAACTTGTACATAGTGTGTAGAATACTTATACATAGCATGTATAATGCTTGTATATAGTTTGTATAAACTTTCTCATAGTGTGTAAAAATTATGTATATAGCGTTTATAAACTTATACATAGTATGTATAAGCCTTATACATAGCATGTATAAAGTAGCACTTAGTGTGTAAAAATTATGTATATAGTGTGTATTAATTTTATATAGTATGTATAATCCTTATACATAGCGTGTATAAACTTGTACATAATGTGCATAAATTTTTTCTTTAAACGTGCAAAACCTTTGCATTTAAAAGGAAACAAGTTTAATTATAATTGATAAAAGGGTAACATTCCTTCTTGATTAAGTATATCAAGGAGGTTGGGATCTTACCAAATGAAAAACTATCAAAATAAAAACTTCCATCTAATGCCAAAGTAGCACAAAAATCAGCAACAATATTACACTCCCTATTAACATGACAAAAAATGACATTATTAAAATCATTAAGGAAGAAGAGCTCCTTGACTGGCCAATTCCCCAAGTTCCAATTTACCTTCTTCAAAGAATCTTGAATGAATGTAATCAAATTGATATTATCACTCTCAATAATAACTCATGTACTTTCAAGCGTCCAACCTTGGATGAGTTCCCTTATAGCTATAACTGCCTCCATTTCAAGTTGAGCAACATCCAAATGTACCTTATTATTATCGAAATCAAGAAGAAGTCTACCTTTTAAATCTCCGAAAATCCCACGAATTCCAGCCCAATTTGAGCTCAATAATGAGGCATCAACATTAATCTAGATCCAATCTAGCGGTGGAGGGCACTAAGTTCTGAGAAACTCCCATGGGAGATTAGCACCCCAACTATTTAGATATTGAGAATATTTCAACATGGCCAAAGAAAGAACATTAGCCGCCACCATAAAACTAGAAAAAGCAGCCTTCCCATGCTTGACCATATTACAGTTTTTACAGGATAAAAAAACTGCAGCATAGCAAACAACATTTCGGTCAGATCTTCTTCTCAGCTCCTCTAAATAGCATTCCAAAGATTGAAACACAGGGTCATAAATTCCCCATTCTCTAATTTTAGAAAAAACATCCACAAGATACTTGCAATGAACCATAATGTGTTCATAATTCTCCACCTCCTGACATTCTCTAGCAAAAGAGTCATCAAAAAAAGCCTTAAAAATTTGAGAAAATGGTTAGTAGGAATACCAAATTTACTAAGACGCCACAAAAATTTTCCACCTTATAGTTGAGCTTTAGATTCTTAAGCCATTTATAGAAGCCACCATCATCTTCTTTACCTCTCCCTTTCATCACGTGATCATATGCCAACGCAGAGATTTTTTTACATGAGTATTTTTAGACAGTATCCATCTGTTCCTTCTTCTGGATATAGTCAGTATGCACTTGCCTAATTAACCTTACAAGTTCTTTATGAAAGAAAATCAACAGCTTCTTTAATCCCACTCATGCACCTTCGGTAGAGATAAGCTGTTGAATCTTAATACCCTCCAAAGATCCACAATCCACAAAAGTCGGCCAGGCATTAATACTCTTGTCCAACAGCCAAACATCATTTAAGACATTAATTTTATCCCCTATACCCACCTTCCATTTGACAATGTTTTTAAGATGTTTACCTACATCCTTCATAATTTGCCAAGGACTAGAAAAACACTTCTTGCAAGTTCCATTCAAAATATTATCACCATATTTAGCAATGAGCGTTCGGTGAAATAAAGAATTTGTATTAGGCAAACAACGAAGTATCTTATTAACCATTTCAGCATTCGTTAGTTCCTTACCCAATGCATGTAAAGAGGTGACTATTTGTGTGAATCTTATATACATATCAGAAATGGTTTCATTTGGTTTCATGTGAAACATTTAATAATTTTGCAACAAGATATTTTGTCTAGATTGCTTAACCTCATTAGCCCCCTTATAAGTTATACAAAGTCTATCCCATATGTCCTTTCCACTCTTGCAAGTAGAAACTCGTATATAATCTTTTGATTTAAGAGTACAAAAGAAACTATTCAAGCATTTGATGTTTAGTTGTGTTAAGTCACATTCTTCTGTTGTCCAGTCCACAAAAGATGTTTCAACTCTAACTCCGTCAACTAGTCTAGTTGGTTTTGTATATCATTCCTGAAATAAGATCCACATACGGTAATCAAGTGACTGTAAAAATATAGACATGCATGTTATCCAAAAATAAAAAGTAATATTGTTGAACAATGGAGGTCTAGTTATAGAGTAACCCTTAAGTGTATTTTGGTTTCCAAATGTAGACATCTACGTTAATAAAAAAGTAGTTTAAACCTATAATTTTGAAACAAAGATCTGATACTACTTGTTGAAACTTATTCAATATGAATTAGGTTGTCAGACCTAAGCTTATGTCCCAGCAGCTAACTAAGAGGGGGGGGTGAATTGGTAATTAAAAAATAACCATTCTTTTTGAATTTTTAAACCGAGTATAACTTTAGTGAATTTTTGTAGAAAATATTTTTCAAACACAAATTAAATAGTAAAAATAAAAGTAGAGAAAAAATAAAAAGCCACAAGATTTATAGTGGTTCGGTCGAACATGAACTTCATCCACTCCCTCGAGGCATCCTCCGAGTATTACACTAATACAACTAGTGCTCTCCTTTTGCACCCCACAGCAAGGCAGAGAAGCCTTTACAAAACTCTCTTCCACCACTACCCGGTGCGGTAGAGAACCATCGTTCTTTTACACTCTCCAAGTGTTGGCAGAGAACCGTCTGTCCTTTCACACTCTCATAGTGTAGGTAGAGAACCGTCTGTCCTTTCACACTCTCCAAGTGTGGACAGAGAACCCTTTGGCTATTCACACTCTTGAAGTGTAGGCATAGAACCCTTCGGCTGTTCACACTCTCTATGTGTCGGTAGAGAACCGGATCTCCTTGACATATCTTCTAACAAAAGCTCTAGAAGGATGAGAGAAAGGAGTGAAGTTATCACAAATAATAAGTGGAGATTCATACCTTTGAGTACCAAGTGAATCCTTTACACTCCAGAAGTAAGAATCCTCCTTCAAATACTCTCCCTTTAATTGACACGATGATCAGTAGGCAAAAAGATTACAAGATAGTTTTATGTGGACCTTATATAGAAAAGACCCGAAAAAGCATCCAAAAACTGTTAATTTTCAAGTCTGTACACAATCAATCATCTTGAACGATCGTCATCTCATCCTATACGAATAGTGTTAAATTAGTTACATACGAACCCATTGTATATTGGTATGAACTATATCCGTACCCGATCATCATTCTGTACAAACTAAGTTCATCCAGACTGAACAATTATATCAAGGGTTGGTTTCTACGAACTACAGGATGTTCCCAAAATTTCAAGGGATAGAGCACTTCATCATGGGATAAACATGAATGTTCGTCTAGGAGAATAGTTCAAGTGATGTGTCCAGAGAACTTCGTCCAGAGAACTTAATCTAGGAACGAGCAAGTTGGATTATTTGGATGACTAGTGTAACCCAAGTTTCCAGAGGACTTTGCCCAAGGATGAATTGGATGGATCGTCTGGATGATTAGTGCAATTCAAGTGTCTAGAGGACTTTGTCCAGGGACAAACCAAATGGATCATCTGGACGATTAGTGCAACTTAAGTGTTTAGAGGATTTCGTCTTTGTCTAGGGATGAATATGGAATTTGTCTGGACGATCAGGACTTAAAACATTTTTCTCACATCCTATTCATTCCATTTGCTCTTTCGAGTGGATAACTGACCTGATCGTCCCATACGAACTTGGTTTGTCTCGTACGATCAGTATGATTTTTTTGAAAGATCTCCCCAAGTGTGTGTGGGCTAAGATACTCAATTACAATCATTCTTTCTCAACCTCAATACAATGAAAAATATAAGCATGCTGAATTTGATTTGCAGTCTTCATTAGTTTGGAGTTCGAGTCCATACAAGAGTAAAAAACAATTCTTCCAAAACGTGTTAAGAAAAAAAAACTTAAAATAATAATATTTGAAATCATCAAAATTATATAAGTTGCAATAAGGTAAAACATACAAATAGAAACTCTCTTAACAGTACATAACATCTATAATACTTATATAAATTTGTACATAGTGTGTATAAAGCTTATACATAGCATGTATAAACTTATACATACTTTTTATAATGATTATATATAGTGTTTAAAAACATATACATAGTGTTTATAATACTTGCATATAGTATGTAAAAACTTATATATAGTGTGTATAAACTTATACATTGCGTTTAAAAACTTGTACATAGTGCGTATAATGCTTGTATAAACTTACACTTAGTGTGTATAAAGCTTGTATAGAGTATCTATAATACTTTTATATATTTATACATTATGTGTATAATGGTTATATATAGCATGTACAAACTTGTAAAGAGTTTTTATAATACTTATTTATAGTGTTTACAAACATAAATATAGTATGTATAATGCTTGTACACAACATGTAGAAATTTATACATAGTGTATAAAATGCGTATACAAAACGTGTGTAAACTTATACAATTCATGTATAATGCTTGTACATAATATGTATAAACTAGTACATAGAGTGTTTAATTTCTATATATTATGTACATAGTGTGTATAATACTTATATATAGTATGTACGAACTTATAAATAGTATGTATAATTTCTATTTATAGTGTATAAAATGCTTATACATATCGTGTATAAACTTGTATATAGTGTGCATAATACTTATATATTTCATGTAAAACTTATACATAAAGTGTATAAAACTTATACATAGTATTTATAATGGTTATATATAGTGTGTACATATTTATACATAATATATATAATGCTTGTACATAGCGTGTATAAACTTATACATAGTGTGTATATTATTTATACATTGAACATAGTGAAGAATGCTTGTATAAACATATATAGAATATGTATAATTCATTTATACAGTATGTGTAATGCTCGTATATAACATGTATAAAGTATGTATAATTCTTATACATAATATGTATAAACTTATACATAATGTGTATAATACTTATATATATCATATATAAACTTGTACATAACATATACAATGTTTGTATAAATTTGTACATAACATGTACAATGTTTGTATAAACTTGTACATAGTGTGTATAATATTTGTATGTAGCATATATAATGCTTGTATATAGCCTATATAAACTCACACATAGTATGTAAAAATTATATATATAGCATTTATAAACTTATACATAGTATGCTTAAGCCTTATACATTACATGTATAAACTTTCACAAAGTGTGTTAAAATTATGTATATAGTGTGTATAAACTTAT
Source organism: Dendrobium nobile (assembly GCA_022539455.1). Lineage (NCBI taxonomy): Eukaryota > Viridiplantae > Streptophyta > Magnoliopsida > Asparagales > Orchidaceae > Dendrobium > Dendrobium nobile. The sequence continues at coordinate 2,079,645 of CM039722.1, read as the reverse complement.
ACATGGTGCGTATAATTCTTATACATAACATGTATAAACTTGTACAAAATGAGCATAAACTTGTTTATAGTTTGTATAATCCTTATACCTAGCGTGTATAAACTTGTACATAGTCGATATAATGCATGTACATAGCGTGTGTATAATATTTGAATAAACTTCTATAAAGTGTGTATAATGCTTGTAAATAGTGTGTATAATGCTTGTACATAGAATGTATAAATCTGGTACATAGTGTGTTTAATGCTTATATAAACTTGTACATAGTGTGTATAATGCTTGTACATATCATCTATAATACTTGAATAAACTTGTATATAGTTTGTAGAATGCTTGTACATAGCACGTACAAACATGTATTTAATTTTTATAATGCTTATATATAGTATTTTCAAACATATATATCGTATGTATAATGCTTGCATATAATATGTACAATCTTTTATATATTTTGTAAAAAATTATACATTGCGTGTATAAACTTATACATTATGTGTATAATAATTATACATAGTATGTCCAAACTTGCACATAGTGTGTAAAATATTTGTACATAACACGTATAAACTTATATAATTAATGTATAATGCTTGTATGTAGCATGTATAAACATGTATATAGTGTTTATAAACTTGTGCATTGCGTGTATAAACTTGTACATAATGTGTATAATACTTATACAGATCGTGTACAAACTTGTATATAGCATGAACAAAATTGTACATATTATGTAAATTGCTTGTACATAGCGTGTATAAATATGTATAATTTATGTATAATGCTTGTACATAGCATGTATAAACTTGTACATAATATGCATAATACTTATACATACCATGTACATAATGTTTATAATCCTTATATATAGCATGTATAAACTTATACGTCGTGCGTATAATTCTTATTTATATTATGTAAAATGTTTGTAAATATCATGTATAAAATTATATACAGTGTGTATAATACTTATATATAGTATGTATAAAACTTTTACATAGTGTTTATAAGGCTTATACATAGTGTGTATAAACTTATACATAATATGTATAATGCTTGTATATAGCATGTATAAACTTGTATAATATGTATATTTTTTATAGATAGCATGTATAAACTTCTATATAGTATGTATAATGCTTGCATAAACTTATATATAGTATGAATAATACTTTTATATAGCATGTATAATGCCTGTATATAATATGTACAATGCTTATATATAGCTTGTATAAACTTGTACATAGTGTACATAAACTTATTCACAGTATGTAATACTTATGAATATTATGTATATTGCTTGTGCATAACCAAGTGGGTATAATACTTGTACATAGTATTGAATGTAGTGTAGAATGCTTGTATAAACTTATATATAATGTGTATATTTCATGTATACAATGTGTGCAATGCTCGTATATAACGTGTGTATTGTGTGTATAATGCTTGTACATAATGTGTATAAACATATACATAATGTGTATAATGCTTATACATAGCATGTATAAATTTGTAGATAATACGTACAATATTTATATAAACTTATACATAGTCTATATAATACTTGTACATAACATATATAATGCTTGTACAAAGCGTGTATAAACTTGTACAAAGTGTATACAAATTATGTATAAAGTGTTTATATATTTATACATAATATGTATAAGCCTTATACATAGCATGAATAAACTTGCACATAGTGTCTAAAAATTATGTATATAACATGTATAAACTTATAAATGGTGTGTATAATCCTTATACATAACATGTATAAACTTGTTCATAGTTCATATAATTCTTATACAAAGCATGTATAAACTTGTACAAAGTCTGTATAATACTTATAAATAATGTGTGTATAATGTTTGAATCAATTTGTACAAAGTGTGTATAATGCTTATAAATAGTGTGTATAATTCTTGTGCATATAATATATAAACTTATACATAGTGTGTATAACGCTTATATAAACTTGTATATAGTATGTATAGTGCTTGTACATAGCATCTATAATACTTGTATAAACTTATACATAGTGTGCATAATGCTTGTACATAACATGTACAAACTTGTATATAATTTTTATTATGCTTATATATAGTGTTTGCAAACATATATATAGTGTGTATAATGTTTTTACATAGCATGTATAAACTTGTATATAGTGTGTATAAACTTATATATTGTATGTATAAACATGTACATAGTGTGTATAATACTTATACATAGTATGTACAACTTGTACATAGCATGTATAAACTTCTACATAGTATATATAATGCTTGTATAAACTTATACGTAGTGTGTATAATATTTTTATATAGCGTGTGTAATGCTTGTATATAGAATATAAAATGATTATATATAGCTTGTATAAACTTATACATAGTGTATATAAACTTATTTAGAGTGAATAATACTTACGAATAGTATGTATAATGCTTATACATAGATTGTATAATTCTTGTATATAGCATTGAATATAGTGTAGAATGCTTAATTAAACTTATATATAATGTGTATAATTCATGTATACAGTGTGTACAATGCTCGTATATAGCATGTACATAGCGTGTATAATGCTTGTATATAACGTGTATAAAAATATACATAATGTGTATTATGCTTATACATAACAAGTATAAACTTGTACATAGTGTATATAATACTTATATTTAGTATATATAATGCTTGTACATATATAGTATGTATAAACTTGCACTTGGTGTGTAAAGATTATATATATAGCATTTATAAACTTATATATAGTATATATATGCCTTATACATAACATGTATAAACTTAGACATAGTATTAAAAAATTATGTATATAGCATGAATAAACTTATACATGGGGTGTATAATCCTTATACATAGCGAGTACAAACTTGTACATAATATGCATAAACTTGTTCAGAGCTTTTATAATCCTTATACATAGCGTGTATAAACATGTACATAATCTATATAGTGCTTGTATATAGCGTGAGTAAAATGTTTGAATAAACTTGTAGATAATGTGTGTAATGTTTGTAAATAGTGTGTATAATGCTAGTATAAACTTGTAAATACTACGTATAATGCTTATACAAACTTGTATCTAGTGTGTATAATGGTTGTACATAGCCTCTATAATACTTGTATAATCTTGTACATAGTGTGTATAATACTTGTACATAGTTTTTAAAATACTTATCTATAGTGTTTACAAACATATAAAGATTGTGTATAATGCTTGTACATAACAAGTATAAACTTTTATATAGTGTGCATAAAATTATACATTGCATGTATAAACTTGTACATAACATGTACAAATTTGTACATAGTGTCTAAAATGCTTATACATAGTATGTATAAACTTGTATAATTCATGTATAATGCTTGTACATAGCATGTATAAACTTATACATAGTGTGTATAATACTTATACATACCATGTATAATGCTTATATATAGTTTGTATAAACTTATACATTGTGTATATAATTCTTATTTATAATGTGTTAAATGTTTGTACATATCGTGTATAAACGTATACATAGTGTAAATAATACTTATATATTACATTTAAAACTTATATCTAGTGTGTATAAAACTTGTACATAGTGTTTATAATACTTATACATAGTGTGTACAAACTTATACATAATATGTATAATACTTGTACATAGCGTATATAAACTTGTACATAATGTGTATATTATTTATAGATAGAGTGTATAAACTTCTGTATAGTTTGCATAATACTTGTATAAACTTATATGTAATGTATATAATACTTTTATATATATATAGCTTGTATAATGCTTTCTTATTGCTTGTATAAACTTGTATACAATGTATATAAACTTATTCAGAGTGTATAATACTTATGAATTATGTGTATAATATTTGTCCATAGCGTGTATAAATATATACATAGTGTGTATTATTCTTTTATATAGCTTCTAATGTAGTGTAGAATTTTTGAATTAACTTATATATAATGTGTTTAATTCATGTATACAGTGTGTGCAATGCTCGTATATAGTGTGTATATAATGTGTATAATGCTTTTATATAACATGTATAAATTTGTACCTAATATGTATATTGCTTATACATAGCTTGTAAAAACTTATACATAAAATATATAATGTTTGTATAAATTTGTATATAGTGTGTATAATACTTGTACATAGCATGTGTATTACTTGTACATAACGTATATAAACTAGCACATAGTGTGTAAAAATTATGTATATAGCATTTATAAACTTATACATAGTATGTATAAGCCTTATATATAGCATGTATAAACTTGCACATAGTGTGTAAAAATTATATATATAGAATGTATAAATTTATACATGGTTTGTATAATCCTTATACATAGCGTTTATAAACTTGTACATAATGTGCATAAACTTTTTCAAAGTCTGTATAATCTTTATACATAGCATGTAAAAACTTGCACACAGTCTATATAATGCTTTACATAACTTGTGTATAATGTTTGAATAAACTTGTATATATTATGTATAATGCTTGTAAATAGTGTGTGAAATGCTTGCACATAGCATGTACAAACTTGTATATAGTGTGTAAAATGCCTGTACATAGCATGTTTAAACTTATATAATTATTATATAATGCTTGTACATAGTATGTATAAACTTATATATATGGTGTATAATACTTATACATACCATATACATAGTGTGCATAATGCTTATATATAGCATGTATAAGCTTATACATAGTATGTATAATTCTTATTTATAGTGTATAAAATTCTTGTATATATCGTGTATAAACTTGTACATAGTGTGTATAATTCTTGTATATTACATGCAAAACTTATACGTAGTGTGTATAAAACTTGAGCATAATGTGTACAAACTTTTACATAATATTTTTAATGCTTGTACATAGCATGTATAAACTTGTTTAAAATATTTATAAACTTTACATAATATGCATAATACTTGTATAAACTTATATGTAGTGTGTATAATATTTTTATATAGTTTGTATAATATTTGTATATAGCATGTATAATACTTATATATAGCTTGTATAAACTTATACATAGTGTATATAAATTTATTCATAGTATGAATAGTGTGTATAATGTATGTACATAGCGTGTAAAAATATATACATAGTGTGTATAATACTTATATATAGTATTGAATGTAGTGTAGAATGCTTGTATAAACTATAAATAATGTCTATAATTCATGTATATAATGTGTATAATGCTAGTATATAGCATGTACATAGTGTGTATAATGCTTGTACATAACATATATAAACTTTTACCTAATATGTATAACGCTTATATATAGCATGTATAAACTAGTACAAAATATATACAATATTTGTATAAACTTATACATAATGCGTATAATACTTGTACATACTATGTATAATTCTTATACATAGCATGTATAAACTTGCACATTATGTGTAAAAATTATGTATATATCATTTATAAATTTAACATAGTATGTATAAGCCTTATATATAATATGTTTAAACTTGCACATAGTATGTAAAAATTATGTATATATCATGTATAAATATATACATGGTGTGTATAATCCATTTACATAGCTTGTATAAACCTGAACATAATGTGCATAGACTTGTTCATAGTTTGTATATTCTTTATACATAACGTGTACAAACTTGTACATAGTCTTTATAATTTTTGTACATAGCATGTGTATAATGTTTGAATAAACTTGTACATAGTGTGTATAATGCTTGTAAATAGAATGTATAAACTTGTACATTGTGTGTATAATGCTTGTTTAAACTTTTACCTAGTGTATATAAAAGTATTAATAGTGTATAATACTTATGAGTAGTATGTATAATGGTTGAACATAACATATATAAATATGTACATTGTGTGTATAATACTTGTATATAGCACTAAACGTAGTGTAGACTGCTTGTATAAACTTTTATATAATGTGTATAATTCATATATACAGTGTGTGCAATGCTCGAATATAGCATGTACATAGTGTGTATAATACTTTTACGTAATGTGTATCAAATTATATATATTGTGTATAATAATTATACATAGCTTATATAAACTTATACATAACATGTACAATATTAATATAAACTTGTACATAGTGTGTATAATAATTATACATAATATGTATAATGATTGTATATAACATATATAAACTTGCACATAGTGTCTAAAAATTATGCATATAGCATTTATAAACTTATTCATAGTATGTATAAGCCTTATACATAGCATGTATAAACTTGCATATAGTGTGTAAAATTTTTGTATATAGCTTGTATAAACATATACATGGTGTGTATAATCGTTATACATAGTGTGTATAAACTAGTATATAATGTGCATAAACTTGTTCATAGTTTGTATAAACCTTATACATAGCGTATATAAACTTATACATAGTCTGTATAATGCTTCTACATAGCGTGTGTATGATGTTTGAATAAACTTGTACATAGTGCGTGTAGTGCTTGTAAATAGTGTATATAATACTTTTACATATAATGTATAAACTTGGACATAGTGTGTATAATACTTGTATAGACTTGTACATAGTGTGTATAATGCTTGTACATAGCATCTATAATACTTATATAAACTTTTACATAGTGTGTATAATGCTTGTACATGGTATGTACAAACCTGTACATAATTTTTATAATGCTTATATATAGTCTTTACAAACTTATACGTAGTGAGTATAATGGTTGTACATAGCATTTATAAACTCGTATATAGTGTGTATAAACTTCTACATTATGTGTATAAACTTGTACGTAACTTGTATAAAACTTATAGATAGCATGTATAAATTTATATATAATGTGTAAAATGCTTGTACATAGCATGTATAAACTTATTTAATTTATGTATAATGCTTGTATATAGCATATATAAACTTGTACATAGTGTGTATAATATTTATACATACCATATACATAGTGTGTATAATGCTAATATATAGCATGTATAAACTTATATATAGCGTGTATAATTCTTTTTTATAGTATTTAAAATATTTGTATATATCGTGTATAAACTTGTACATAGTGTGTATAATACTGACATATTGAATGTAATACTTGTACATAGTGTGTATAAAACTTGTATATAGTGTTTTAATACTTATATATAGTGTGTACAAACTTATACATTATATGTGTAATAGTTGTACATATCGTGTAAAAACTTTTACATACTGTGTATATTATTTATAGATAGCGTGTATAAACTTCTAAATAGTATGCATAATGCTTGTATAAACTTATATGTAGTGTATATAATACTTTTATATAGTATGCATAATGCTTCTATATAGCATGTATAATGCTTATATATAGCTTGTATAAACTTGCATATAGTGTATATAAACTTATTCAAAGTTTAAAATACTCATGAATAGTGTATATAATACTTATTCAAAATGTCAATAAATATGTAAATAATGTGTATAATACTTATATATAGCATTGAATATAGTGTAGAATACTTCTATAAACTTATATATAATGAGTATAATTCTTGTATACAGTGTATGCAATGCTCGTATATAGCGTGTACATAGTTTGTATAATATTTGTATATAACAAGTATAAACTTATACATAATGTGTATTATGCTTATACATAGCATGTAAAAACTTGTACATAACATGTATAATTTTTGTATAAAATTATACATAATGTGTATAATACTTGTACATAACATGTATAAACTTGTACATAGTGTATAAAAATTAGGTAAGTAGCATTTATAAACTTATACATATCATATATAAGACTTATACATTACATGTATAAAATTGCACATAGTGTGTAAAAATTATGTATATAGCGTGTATAAACTTATTCATAGTGTGTATAATGCTTAAATATAGTGTGTATAAACTTATACATAGTGTGTATAATTCTTATTTATAGTGTATAAAATACTTATATATATCGGGTATAAACTTGTACATAGTCTTTATAATGCTTGTGCATAGCGTGTGTATAATGTTTGAATAAGCTTTTTCATAGTGTGTATAATGCTTGTAAATAATATGTATAATTCTTGTACATAGAATGTATAAACTTATACATAGTGTGTATAATACTTGTATAAACTTATACATAGTGTGTATAAAGCTTGCACAAAGCATTTATAATTCTTGTATAAACTTGTACTTAGTGTGTGAAATGCTTGTACATAGTATATAAAAAATTGTATATAATTTTTATAATGCTTATATATAATGTTTACAAACATATACATAGTGTATATAATGCTTGTACATAACATATAAAACTTGTATATAATGTGTACAAAATTATACATTGCGTGTATAAACTTGTATATAGTGTGTATAATACTTGTACAAACTTGTATATAGTGTGTAAAATACTTGTACATAGTGCGTATAAACTTGTATAATTTATGTTTAATGCTTGTAAATAGCATGTATAAACTTGAACATAATATGTATAATTGTTATACATATCATGTACATCGTGTCTATAATGCTTATATATAGCTTGTATAAACTTATACATAATGTGTATAATTTTTATTTATAGTGTGTAAAATGCTTGTACATATCATTTATAAACATGTATATAGTGTGTATAATACTTGTATATTACATGTAAAACTTGTACATGGTGTGTATAAAATTTGTACATAGTATTTATGATGCTTATACTTAGTGTGTACCAAGTTATACAAAATATGCATAATGCTTGTACATAAAATCCTCTAAACAGCAGTCCAAAGAATGAAACCAAGGACATAAAATCCACATTCTCTAATTTTAGAAAAAACATCCACAAGATACTTGCAATGAACCACAATGTGTTCATAATTCTCCACCTCCTGACATCCTCTAGCGCAAGAGTCATCAAAAGCAAGCATTCAAAATTTGAGAAAATGATTAGTAGGAATAGCAAACTTACTGAGTCGCCAACAAAAAATTTCTACCTTAGAGTTGAGCTTTAGACTCTTAAACCATTTATAGAAGCCACCATCATCTTCTTTACCTCTCCTTTTCATCACTTGATCATATGCCAACGCAGAGATTGATTCACCCGAGTATTTGTGCACAGTCTCCATCTGATCCTCCTTCTGGATAAAGTCAATATGCACTTGCCTAATTAACCTGACAACTTTTTCATGAAAGAAAATCAGTAGGTTCTTTTCATCCCACTCACCTTTGACAGAGATAAGCTGTTGAACCTTCATACCCTCCAAAGATCCACAATCCAAAAAAATCGGCAAGGCATTAATATTCTTGTCAAACATCCAAACATCATTTAAGACATTAATTTTATCCCCTCTACCCACCTTCCATTTGGCAATGTGTTTAAGATGTTTACCTACATCCTTCAGAATTTTCCAAGGACTAGAAGAACACTTCTCGCAAGTTTGATTCAAAATATTATCACCATATTTAGGAATGATCATTTGGTGAAGTAATGAATTTGGATTTTGGATACAATTCCAAGCCAGCCTTGCCCGTAGAGTACCGCCTCTGAAAATAGTAGACTGCACTCCCAGTCCACCTTCACCTTTTGGTTTATAGATCTCATCCCAAGCTACATAATGCATTCCCTTCCTCCTATCAGGTTTGTGCCAAATGAATCTCCTGCACTTTTTCTCCAATTCATACAACACTTTCTTAGGAACAAGAGAGTGTGTAAGTACATAATTTGGCATAGATAATAAAGAGGTCTTTATGAGAGTAATTCTACCTCCCAAGGATAAAGATTTCTTCCCCCACACATTCAATCTATCCGTCACATGGCTTAAAGGTCTTAAAAACATATTATACCTAGTCTCCTTAATGAGATCCTAATACCCAGATAATGCAATTTCTTCACTATTTTAATCCATGATGTCTGGCCACCTTCTTCTTATAAGATCTCCTAACAGCCTTCACAAAAATGATTTCCGACTTGTTGACATTATCTATTTGACCCGTCTACCTAAAGTATTCTTCCACTATACTCCTCAACTGTGCTAAAGAAGTGGTTACATGTGAAACATCATCTGCAAAAAGAAGATGTGTAATCTTCGGTCCTCTAGGAGAAACCTGAATACCCAACTAAAGGCCCTTTTGCTCAATTGCATTAGAAACAAGTTGGGAACACATAATGAACAAGTATGGTGAAAATGGACATCCCTGCCTAAATCCATAATGAGCATTAATCAATCTCGAAGTCTTCGTATTAAGAATAATAGAAAACCTTGCATTCACTATATATTCCATGAGCAAATAAAACAAAAATAGTGGGGAAACCATACCATTTAAGGATTTGATTCAAAGTTGGCCATCACAAGCTATCGTACGCCTGCCCTATGTTAAGCTTTATAGCCATCATACCTTTTTTATTCTTAGAGATTTTAAACTTGTTAAAAATCTCCTTAGCCAATATACAGTGTTCCGACAATGATCTACCTCGAATGAAAGCCAATTGTTCTTTCGATATCATCTTGGGCAAGCAATTTTTCATCCTATTAACCCGCATAGTGGCAACAATCTTATAGGTATTTTGACAAAGGCCTATAGGCCTGTAATTGGCAGGCACAACCGAGTTCTTTACTTTGGGAATTAAAATGATTAGTGTATCCTTCCATTCCTTGTTCATAACTCCAAAATTAAAGAATTTTTTGATAGCATTCCAAGTAGTTTCACACACTAAGCTCCAATAACACTTAAAGAAAGAGGATGTCACCCCATCTAAACTAGTTGACTTATTATTGCCTTGCTGGAAAATTGATTTTTTGCATTCCTCCAAAGAAAAGTCTGCAGTCAAAGCATCCACATCCGAAGCATCCAGTCAAAGCTTCCTCAGATTTAAAAGAACATAAAATCTAGTTCATGCCGATAGAAGTCATGTGAAAACTACCGAATTTATTCCATTGCTTCCTCAACTCTAGACTACACATCAAAAAAGTTATTTTATCTCCCAACACCTTGATAACCAGTGAGTTCTTTAGAACATGCGTATTCATAACTTCCTCAGCATTAAGCTTGACTGCAATCCCATCATTAGACATTTCGGTTGGATCCCTGTTGAAAGAAATCTTGAAATGTTGAGGTTTCTTCCATGCTTTAATAAAATTTTCCTTCATATCATTTCTAACAAAATCTCCATCATCATTGTTGTCCCGCTTTTCCATCAGAGTTCTTCACAAGATTAGCGCCTTCAGTTTCTTCTTGCCTTCCCAAAGCATCTATCTTAGATGCTGAATTATGGCCATCAATCTCCTGAAGATTTCTCACAAACTTATTTACATTCAAGACCATTCCAACAGATGAAGACATCTCAATATTTTGACTTCCTGAGATGTCGTTCATATTTATGATATATTTGGCACCTCCAGCAACACGATCGGTCAATACCTTCTTCTCTTTTCCTTCCACCTTTGCTTCTTAATGGACCGGAGGCCAGGCACCCTCTCTGATTACAATATTATTATTTTTCTTGCCAAAGATACGATTAATACCTGATGAACAAATGTATGTCAAGATCTCAGTGGAAGAAAACTATCGATCATCAGTCAAATGATCACCTGTCATCAAAATCATCGTCCATGTAAAGCCCACAAATGAAAAAAAATTCAAAATCAAGAATTCTCTCTCTAAAAAATCAGGAAGCTTCTCTCTCTTAAAAAAAACCTTCAATTCTAACTTTAGGTCTGTGCATAAACTTGTTTCTAGTTTGTATAATTCTTATACATAGGTTGTATAAACGTACACATAGTCTATATAATGTATATAGCGTGTGTATAATGTTTGAATAAACTTGTACATAGTATGTATAATGCAAATTAATAGTGTGTATAAATCTTATACATAGAATATATAAACTTGTACATATTGTGTATACTGCTTGTATAAACCTATATATAGTGTGTATTATGCTTGTACATAGGATCTATAATACTTGTATAAACTTGACATAGTGAGTATAATGCTTGTATATAGCATGTCTAATGCTTGTACATAGCGTGTATAAACTTGCACATAGTGTGTAAAAATTATGTATATATAGATATGTATGTATATACATACATATATAGATACATACATATATATATATATATATATATATATATATATATTATATATAATATATATATATATATATATATATATATATATGTACATATGTATGTACATATATATATATATATATATATATATATATATGTATGTATGTATATATATATGTATGTATGTATATATATATGTATGTATGTATATATATATGTATGTATGTATATATATATGTATGTATGTATATATATATGTATGTATGTATATATATATGTATGTATGTATATATGTATGTATGTATATATATATGTATGTATGTATATATATATGTATGTATGTATATTACGTTTATAAACTTAAATATAGTATGTATAAGCCTTATACTTAGCATGTATAAAATTACACAGTGTGTAAAAATTATGTATATAGTGTGAATAAAATTGTATATGGTATGTATAAAATTATACATGTGCATAAACTTGTTCATAGTTTGTATAATCCTTATGCATAACTTGTATAAACTTGTACATAGTCTGTATAATGCTTGTATATAACGTGTGTATAATGTTTGAATAAACTTGTACATAGTGTATATAATGCTTGTAAATAGTGTATATAATGCTTGTACATAGAATGTATAAGCTTGTACATAGTGTATAATGCTTGTATAAATTTATATATAATGTGTATAATGCTTGTACATAGCATCTATAATACTTTTATAAATTTGTACATAGTATTTATAATGCTTGAACGTAGCATGTACAAAATTATACATAGTTTTCATAATGCTTATATTTAGTGTTTACAGACATATACATAGTGAGAAATATATTTTTACATAGCATGTATAAACTTGTTCATTATGAGTATAAAGTTATACATAGTGTGTATAATACTTATACATAGCATATAAAAACTTATATATAGTATGTAAAATACTTGTACATAGCATGCATAAACTTGTATAATTCATATATAATGTTTGTACATATCTTGTATAAACTTATATATAGTGTGTATAATACTTGTATATTGCATGAAAAACTTGTACATAGTGTGTCTAAAACTTATACATAATATTTATAATGCTTATACATTGTGTGTATAAACATATACATAATATGTTTAATGCTTGTATATAGGATGTATAAATTTGTGCATAGTGTGTATATTATTTATAGATTGCATATAAACTTCTACATAGCATGCATAATGCATGTATAAAGTTATACGTAATGTGTATAATAGTTTTATATAACATGTATAATGCTTGTATATAGCATGTACAATGCTTATTTATAACTTGTATAAACTTGTACATAGTGTATATAATTAAGAGTGTATAATACTTATGAATAGTATGTATAATGCTAGTATATTGCGCATATAAATAGGTACATAGTAGGTACAAAACTTGTACATAGTATTGAACGTAATATAGAATAATTGTATAAACTTATATATAATGTTTATCATTCATAAATACAATGTGTGCAATACTCGTATATAACATGTACATAGTGTGTATATAGTTTGTACATAATGTGTATAAATTTATACATAATGTGTATAATGCTTATATATAGCATTTATAAACCTGTACTTAACATGAAAATATTTGTATAAACTTGTACATAGTGTGTATAATACTTGAACATAGCATGTATAATATTTGTACATAACGTGTATAAACTTGTAGATAGTGTGTAAAATTTTTGTATATAGCATTTATAAACATATACATTGTATGTATAAGCCTTATACAAAGCTTTTATAAATTTGCACATAGTGTGTAAAAATTATGTTTATAACGTGTATAAACTTATACATGAAGTGTATAATCCTTTTATATAGCTTGTATAAACTTGTACATAATGTGCATAAACTTATTCATAGTTTGTATAATCCTTAAAATACTTGTACATAGCGTGTATAAACTTATATAATTCATATATATTTATAGATAGCATGTATAAACTTCTACATAGTATGCATAATGCTGGTATATATTTTTATGTAGTGTGTATAATACTTTTATATAGCTTGTATAATTCTTATATATAGCATGTTCAATGCTTATGTATAGCTTGTATAAACTTGTACATAGTGTATATAAACTTATTCATAGTATATAATACTTATGAATAGTGTGTATAATGCTTGTACATAGCATGTATAAATGTCTACATAGTGTGAATAATCTTTGTATATAGCACTGAATGTAGTATAGAATGCTTGTATAAAATTATATATTATATATAAAATTCATGTATACAGTGTGTGCAATACCCGTATATAGCATGTACATAGTGTGTATAATGCTCGCACATAACGTGTATAAACTTATACATAATGTTTATAATGCTTATAAATAGCATGTATAAACTTGTACATAACATGTACATTGTTTATATAAACTTGTATATAGTATGTATAATACTTATACATTACATCTATCATGCTTATACATAGCATATATAAACTTGCATATAGTGTATAAAAATTATGTATATAGCATTTATAAACATTAACATAGTATGTATAAGCCTTATACATAACATATATAAACTTGAACATAGTGTGTAAAAATATGTATATAGCATGTATAAACATATACACGGTGTGTAAAATCTTTATACATGGTGTGTATAAACTTGTACATAATGTCCAAATACTTGTTCATAGGTTGTATAATCCTTATACATTACGTGTATAAACTTGTACATAGTTTGTATAATGCTCGTACATAACGTGTGTATAATGTTTGAATAAACTTATATATAGTATATATAATGCTTGTAAATAGTGTGTCTAACACATGTATATAGAATGTATAAACTTATACGTAGTGTGTATAATGTATGTATAAACTTGTACATAGTGTGTATAATGCTTGTACATATAATGTATAAACTTATACAGAGTGTGTATAATTCTTGTATAAACTTTTACATAGCATCTATAATACTTGTATAAACTTGTACATAATTTGTATAATGATCGTACATAACGTGTGTATAATGTTTGAATAAACTTATACATAGTATATATATAATGCTTGTAAATAGTGTGTATAATAAGACTAACTTGTACATAGTATGTATAAAACTTGTACATAGTGATTATAATGCTTATACATAGTGTGTACAAACTTATACATAATATGTATAATGCTTGTACATAGCGAGAATAAACTTGTACATGGTGTGTATATTAATTATAGATAGCGTGCATAAACTTCTAAATTGTATGCATAATGCTTGTACAAACTTATACGTATTGTGTATAATACTTTTATATAGCATATATAATGCTTCTTTTTTTTTTGAAGAAATGCAAACAACAATAAAAGAAGAAAAAACCTATTACAAACTAGAAAGCAAAAGAAAACCCTTTAAAACTATCATAATGGATATGCGATCCACTAAAATCCATTTTAGATCCAGGGGTGATGGGGAAACCAAATATTATAACAACCTAAAAGGTTTGTTAGTATCCCAGCTTTCCCAAAAGATGAAAAATGAAACCTAATAAAAATCCCATATATCAACTTAATGGTTTTAAAAAGGTATAATAAGCCTAAAAGAAAAAAAAGCAAATGAAAACTAAGTTCAAGAAAAATAAAAACAACTACTAAACCAACTGTCTAAACATAAAGCTGACCCTCATTAATCTTACGGTCTAACAAGCTCCAATCAAGAATAGAATTCGTTGTTTCTTCAACATAACTAACAACAGCCACCAAGAATGCAGCTGCAAAAACATCAAAAGGACTGTCCTGAACATCCTTTGAGGCCAACAAACTCCAATCAAGAGTAGTATCTTCTGAAACTTTAATGCAACAATCCATAACAACCATGAACAAATAAAACAAAGTCGGCACGGTAATATCACCGACTCCCACAACTAGAGACCAAGAATCAGCCTCTCCATAATTAAAGTTCCCCAAAAAGAACAGGAACATCACAGCTTCAAAAGCTCCAATACTAAAAGGCTCCATATCCTTCATGCTGCACAAAGGAATCATATTTTCTTCCATGTAAATACCAAACAAATACATCCAAAAACTTCAATAAAGGCAGCATTCCGAGATGAAACCACAATAAACTGAACCTCAACTCTCATAGCAAAAGAATCAAGATTAAATTCATCATCCAAAACATTTATACTGAACTTCCCAAAAAATTTATTTGTAGAATACCCTTCTTCAGTCGAAATAATACAAAAACAAAGATCCATAATCAGAAGAAAAACACACGCCTCAAATCTTGCCCCTGTAGGTGGAGAATAATCTTCTTCATGATTCTTGATGATCTCATTCCAGATCTCAACAAAAACTTTCAAGATGAGAAAAACACTCATAAAGTTTTCAAGAATTCCATTCCACAACTAAAGAAAATCAGTTTGCAATTGAAAATAGATTTACATAGTATGTATAAGTATTTTACACACTATGTACAAGTTTATACAAGCTATGTACAAGCATTATATATGAATTATAAAAAATTATACAAGCTATGTATAAGCATTTTACACACTTTGTAGAGGTTTGTACATGTTATGTACAAGTATTATACACACTATTATATAAGTTTATACATGTTATATACAAGAATTATACATATTATGCATATGTTTGTAAACACTATATATAAGCATTATAAAAATAATGTACAAATTTGTACATGCTATGTACAAGCATTATGCACACTATGTATAAGTTTATTCAGGTACTATATATGATATTTACAAGCAATATACACACTATGTACAAGTTTATACAAGAATTATACACATAATGTATTAGTTTATATACGCAATGTATAAGTTTATACACACTATATACAAATTTATACATGCTATGTAAAAGCATTATACACACTATGAATATATTTGTAAACACTATATATAAGCTTTATAAAAACATTATACAAGTTTGTACATGCTATTTACTAGCATTATACACAATATGTATAAGTTTATACAAGTATTATAGATGCTATGTAAAAGTTTATACAAGAATTATACACATTCTATATAAGTTTGTATATTATATGTACAAGCATTATACATACTATGTACAAGTTTATACAAGCATTATACACACTACGTATAAGTTTATACATTCTATATATAAGCGTGTATAATCTTGTATAATTCATATATAAAGGACTCATATTGTGTGTATAATGCTTGTATAAATTGGCCAATGATGCCAAAAATAAAAGATGTGCAAAGACGCCAAATTGAAAAAAAAAATAGAATACACAAAGTGTATCAAAAGATGCGTAGTGCGCCAACCAATTGTCAAGAGGCATAAAATGAGCCCACAAAATTTTATTGCTTACCATTCTTGTACTTCTTAAAAGCTTAAGAAAACCCTTGATTCTTTTGATACTTGAGTTTGAAAATCTTGATTCTTGATTCAATAATTCATGCATGAATCTTCTATTAAATATATTTTATGGAAGGAGTTTTTTGAAAAATGATTGTTTCTTCTCTAATTTATTCCTTGATTTTGATATTGAATTAAAAAGTTTTTGAGACTTTTTAAAGAACTTGAGTTTGCATTATCAAATTCTGAATTTCTAACCTTTTCTGGGCTATGCGTTGTCAATCCAATTCTACTAAGTTTTTCATTAAAACTAAGAGGTAACCTTCTCATTTTAAGAATTTTTTTTTTTCACTAGATCAGGGAACGTTTTTGTCTTTTGTTCATTTTGTTTTTTGTTTGTGCCTCCTCTCTTTTTGGTAATGTCAAAGGGGGAGAATGTTATTTGTCTTTTGTTCAAAAAAAAATAATAACAAAAATATTTTTTTATCTCCCCTATTTTTTAAAAGGGTTTATTCTAGTGAGGGGGAGATTAGGAGAAATTAATTTTTTTAAAAATTCAAATTGAATTGTTTGCCATCATCAAAAAGGGGGAGATTATTGCGGATCTATGGCTTTTGATTTTGATGATAGCAAATATTCCCTTTTCTCTACAACTGCCTTATCTACTAACATTTCAAGTTCACATGATCGGACTGTAATTTGGAATCAGCTCAAGATTGGGTAGACTAGGTCTGAGTCTTTTTATAATCTATTTCCTTTTTTGAGTATGTTGTATTTGGTGTGGGATTTGTTGATTTGTATCTTGGAAGATTTCCTGTTGTTCCCTATAAGATTTCTATTTTTGGAAATATCGGCCGGGATGATATTTATATCATCATGGATGATCTGTCTAAAAAATAGAAATCCTAATTAGGGCATCCTCATTAAGGCAGTCATCATTAGCTGATCGGCCTGAATGATACCTGTATCAATGAGGACGATAGTCTCAATTCAGAAAGAATCAACTGCCATTATCAGTTTAGGTATTCTTTATTTTAGGAAATTAGCCAGGACGATATTCATATTATCCAGGATGATCTAACTCAATTATGCCTAAATTGATCTGGTATCTTTGGAAAGCATTAATGGTTGATTGATACGATCACATCGTCCGGGATGATTGCCTGATCGGCCGGGACGATGTCCTAGACGATCTACATCGGACAGCTCAAATTCAGGGCGATGATCAGGATGATTGAAATTAATTTTAAACTCATCGTCCTGAACGATCATGTTATCGGCCAGGACGATGTAAATAGTTTTCTTCTGATCGTTCCAAGTTATCCCGGGCTGATGAGCTGAATTTGTACTGATCGGCCAGGATGAGATACCTATCATTCTGGATGATAATGTCGGCAACTTGCATTAATGTGCTAGTTTTGAGCTTTTCTATTTAAGCTTTGTCAATGCACTTTTGTAAGTGTCTTTAATAGACATTGTAGCTTCGTTCTTGTGGGGAGACTTGAAGAGAGAGCTTGAAAGGGTGTGAGGAATGGGTGAAGTCTGAGAGGGAGAAGATCCTGTGAGGGGGAGACTCAAGGGAGTGTGGAGGGGATTCCATACGGTTGATTCGGCATGCTTGCATCCTAATACCGTCGAATTCAAGGCTTGTCTCGAGGGAAGTTCACCAAAGAAGAAGTTCACTATGGTGTCAAAGGACCCAGCGACTCCGCCGCACTGGGGAAGGTGGAAGTGATTTTGTAAGGGATTCTCCACCTAGCTGTGGGGGCTAAAGGAGAGACACTTGTTTTAGTGCAATACTTGGAGGGTGCCTCCAAGGACTGGACGTAGTTCAAGGTTTGACCGAACCACTATAAATCTGGTGTGTTCTTTTCTTATTATTGCTTTCGCATTTATTTTCTTTCGCACTTGATTTCTGTGGTGATTTTGGTTTGAGTTTTCTCTTTGGTTTTAAAGTTATCCAATTCACCTCTCTCTTTATTAGCCTTGGACCAGTTCATAAGGGCTTAACATCCATGACGAACTTTTTAGTGCCATCAGAGCACTTTCAAGTGGTATCAGAGTTTACTTTTGATTAGAATAAATCAAATGTCATTTAGGTGGAAATTTGCATAGGGTTAAGTGCATCTTTATGTGCCCTAAAAACTAAACTTTTATGACATATAATTTTGATGGCATTGTCTCTTAAACGACACTTATAAAAGTGTCCTAAAAGAGAAACTTTTATAACATCTTCATATGATGAAATTTGTGAATAAATACAACAAATATTATGTGTCATAATTGGTTAACTATCCTAACATATATATTTGATGCAATATGTTTAATAATAAGGCACATTTAACTTTCCCCGAGATATATGATTTCCCAACACTTCAATTTACTTACTTAATTTTAATTAAATGGCATTATTATGTGCCTCAATATATATCATATCCAATATAAATTACATTCAATTATTAATTAATTATGCTCACTGATAATATTTTAATTGCAAATAATTAATCTCCAATCAAATTACTTAAAATCTCACGTAGATTTGAGAGCTTACTTAAGATTTATTTCTTCAAATAAAAATTTATGTCATAAATATAAAATTACAAGAGTTTTCCACTGTAAGTACAACAAACATTCTACTTCGAACTTCATATATATAAAAAATTAATATATTATAATAAATGTCTTTTCAAAAAATTAAACGAAAATAAAAAAATGCACCTTATCGTGAGGGCAATTTATTTACATAATATGAACAAAGTATTGGGATATTTATTTCTACACTTCATTGTCAATCACTACAATTTGCATTTGAAAAGATAATTTGAAATCTACTTTGACATCGCATGCCCAACACCCTGCCAAAATGAGGAAAATACACACATATCTGAATTGTGATGCGAAAAGTGGAAAGCTTTATTTCATATAGCTTACCTGCTTATGTAAGCTTGCTAGTGCTTTGAACATGCAAAAGCCATACCATTGGAGCTCAAGCATACCAATTTGTTTCTTTAAAATCTAAAATGAAAGATTAATATTAGTATATTTAGACTATGTTTCATCATGATAACCTCTTAACCAATTAAATTATTCCAAGTGTCAACTATAGTCTTAGATTTATATTGAGTCAACCCTTGCTTTTCAATACAACCAAGTAACATGTGACTTATATCTTAAAATTAGAGTATAGAGTAGAATGTCATAAATGGAGTGTTGTATCGCATCATAAGCTAAAGTGGCGGACATGAAGTCATTCACAATAACCTCTATGTTTTCTTTTTTTCTGTCTGATTTATTAGGCTCATGGAAGTACTTATTTTAGAGACTAGAAAAGAGCCGAGTGATCATATATTTATAATAAAATTCACAAACTAATTTATACATAGAGATACATCAAACTAATATGAGTGATATAAATCATCATTATTAACAGCAAAGGTTTAGATCCACCTTGCAGTTTCCTTATATACCTGTAAATATTCATTACAAGTGAAGAACAATTATTACTACTACTTCTTGCTAAGCCAAATTTCAAATATACTTCAAAACCCATTTCTTTGGAAAATTCCTCACAACAATGATATCCCTTATCATCTAGATGCAAGAAGGTGACATAAAAAGATAAACATGTTTTATATAATTCAATCAAAAGATGGTTTACAAATAATTCTAAAAGACGAGGAATAGCAAAGAAAACATAGTATGCATAATAGCTAAATTTTGAGAATACAATCTTCAAAGAAGCGCCTGATTTCAGCAAAACAATGAGGTGGGAGCTCCTTGATATCTGTATAATGTCTATATTCAGGATCATCGGCACAAATAGCAATTCTTTTATCATCCTTTTCTCACTATTTTTGACAACATATATAATAATCAGCAGCTTTACCAAATACAGAAAAATTTTAGAATCAAAATGATATAAGTTTGATTAGTATATGAAGAAAAAGAATAAAAATTGCTCAATCATAAGCATGAAGCCTATGGCTTTTGCACAAATAAAACATTCTGGGAGGATTGGTTCCTATTCAAAGAAGAAATAGGAGTAATCCACATGAATAATCCTTGTAAGCATAGGACAGAGCAACTAATAATTTTAACATATATTATATAAATGAAAATACATTTTCCTAATAGCATACCTGTATGAGAACCAGAACATCTAGAGGGTCGTTGTCTTCACAGAGCGTTGGTGGAATGAAACCATAGTAGTTGGTATACACGACCGATGAGTAAAGAACACGATGTACCTGCACAAGAGAAGAGGCTCAATTCCTTTCTCTTCTCAAACATTATTTTCTTGTTTTTGAGTGATGGGATTTGGCTATTTTAGAAGGCTTCCTAGTTTACCTTAATCAGCTCAGTCTTTTTGTCAAGTTCATACTTCACCTTACTTGGTTCTGAAGATCTTTCTCGGTCACGTGCACATAACTTCCATCACTAACATTTATGATGAACTCTCACTAACTTGATAGCGTAGTTTAAACTATACTTCATCCTTATTTGCAAATGAAATTTGAAAAACTGAGTCTCAGCTCACTAACTTAATAGCATAGTTTAAATTATACTTTATCCTTATATGCAATTGATGTTCGAATACTCTAGTCTCAGATCACTCAGGAAAGAATTAGAAAATTATTTCGATGATGAAGAACTGCTAATTGACAAATAACTGCATAATGAAAAAGAAAAGGAGAGTGAATATAAAAAAGAAAATGATGTAACCAAAATCATAGACCAAACTTTAACAGGCTATCAAGAATTTTATTTAGTTATGGTCATTTATTCAGTAACCAGCAAATAAAATTATTGAAGACGTTAAAGCAGTTAAGTTAAATCTAGAATTGGAGGAGATCAATTCGAAAAGACTATCAAACTCTTTGGTAGTTAAGTTTTTGGAAAAGAATTACCTCCTAACTTAGTAGCATGGGAATTAAGGAAGCAATGGAAATAATTTGGTCATTTTCACTTCACTACATTGGGAAGAAGATGGTATTTGTGCTCTTTCTCTTCGGAGGAGATGGTTGAAGCTGCACATTCCGGAGGGCCTTGGTTTGTCAATGAACATATTGTAGGTATGGAAAAATGGACTCCCGAATTTAATTCATCTTCTATCAAAGACCTTTCTTCTCCAATTTGTATTAGAATGCCTAACCTACCCTTGCAATGTTGGGATGAGAAGAATGTAGCGTGCATTGCTTCAAGGATTGGTAAACTAATAATGCTAGATGGAAATATGTTCCATTGGGGAAGGAGAGAATTTGCTAGAGTTTGTGTGAAGATCAAACTTGATCAACCTCTCCCATTAGGAGATTGGGTTGATAGCATGGGAGGAAGGTTCTTTCAAAAAGTGGAATATGAAAAAATATCAAACTTTTGTTTTGTTTGTGGGAAAATTGGACATGTTGACAAAGATTGCATACTCAAAGAGAAAGGATTTTTTAATTCAGAAAAAGAAGGAAATGTTGGTGATGGGAAAGTTGCTGAAAAGATTCAAGAAGCTCACTAAGATCCTTCTTATGGGCCGTGGATCTTAGTAAATAATAAGAAGAAGAAGTTCTCCAAAGCAAGGAACAGTGGCTCCCAAGGAAGTTAGCCTTATCTCTAAGGCTGTGGGATTGAGCAATAAAACAATCCAATCTTCTCAAGGTAGGAAAAGTGAAGAGGAATTCAGCTAGATGGAGGTGATATTATAGCTGGAAAGGATATTGAGGATCAATTGAATCCTAAAAATTTTAATCTGGAACATGATACGTTGGTAAAGAACAACTGTATCAGCTATGTTTTTTGTTCTGATGCTTTTAACAAAAGTGGGAAGGGTTGCTTGTGAACTCAGGTAAATCCCAAAGGATTACCTGCGAAATCAAGTACTCCCTATCATAATTAAATTCTCAAAATGCAGAATTTTAGCAAAGAACAAGAGAAAGATATTTCAGAACAAGGAGCTGAAATCAGTAATAAAGATGATCTGAAAGTAGATTTCAATATTTTATAGAGTGCGGTTGAAGTTAATAGAGACATGTTGGGTAAGGGAACTCATAGTAATCAAAATGCTAATCTGATTATAGAAGGTTCAAACAAGTTGTCAGTTTTAAGCAAACTTAGTAATGCTGAAGAAAGATTAGAAGAATTCACTGATAAAGTTGAAGAACTTGAGGAAGGAGAAATTAATGGTAACAATTTTGACCTTTCAGGTTCTAATATTGAAAGGATGGATGAATTGGTTAAAAGCAAAGGAAAACTTCTTAAGGAGCTAAGTTCATTGGGCAAAGACAACATCCTCTTTAAAAAAAGGAAGGGAGAAGGTAATAAGAAACTTAAAAATGGGAGCAATCCCATTTTTAAAACTAAATGACGTCCATCTCATTTTGGAACTGTAGAGGGGCTAGAAAAGTTGAAGCCTCTCGTTATTTAAGGGAATTTGTTAAAGACATTGATGTGTTTTTTGTTGGGCTTGTTGAAACTAAAGTTCAATCTCTTAATAAAGAAGAAGTCAATAAGCTGGTTGGCAACAATTAGGACTTCTACAATGTTCCTTCGGAAGGTTTATCTGGGGGGATTTTAATATGTTGGATGTCCAAGTTCTGCACTTTCTCAGTTATTCATGCTTCTTCTCAAATGGTTATTGGTTTGGTTAAAATTCAAAATAAAGGAGAGTGGCTTATTGCTACTATTTATGGTAGCAAAGATATCTATAAGAGAAGACAACTTTTGGAGGATCTCCAATTATTTTCTAATACCAATACTCCATTTATCATAGGTGGAGATTTCAATTGTATTCTCTCTCAAGAAGAGAAAAGAGGTGGGAAGAGATTTATTTTCTCCCAAGGACCTCAAGACATGCAAAAGTTTATGAAGAGTAATGATTTCCATGACATTGGAACTATAGGCCCCAAATACACTTGGTGTAATAACAAGAAAGGAGGTGCTCATATCCTTGAAAGGCTAGATCACTGCTTGTTAAACTCTGCAGCCTTGAAGATCATTCAACCTGCAGTGGTTCGGTATCTTGGTAGAATTGCTTCAGACCACTGTCCAATAGCTGTCAAACTCTTCAATTCTGGATTCATAAGAACTAAAACACAACAGTTTGCAGATGTCTGTTCTATTTATCCAACTTCAAAAGGAATCGTTGCTAGGTCTTGGAGCAAATTTGCTGGAGGTAATGAAGTCCAAAGTCTAAATCTCAAATTCAAGAGAATGCTTAAAGCCTTATTTCATTGGAGTAAAGCAAAACATGCCAACCTAAGTTTTTTGAAAGAAAAACTGAAAAAAGAGATTGTTTAACTACAAGAAGAGGAAGGTAACATGGGACTTCCTTCTGAAGAGAAAATTTTGTTATTAAGATTTAAAGTAAAAGAATTGAACTCTACTTTGGGAAGATTAAGTTCTTGGTGGAAACAAAAAGCCAAAGTGGAGTGGTACAAAGAGTGTGATTCTAACTCTAAATATTTCCACTCAGTTGCTTCTTTAAGATGCAATAATAATTTTATCAAACAAATCAAAAAAAATGAAGGCATTTTAACGGAAGATCATAGTAGTATTGAAGAAACCTTTTCTACCTATTTCTAGAAAAAATGGAGATCCAAATATTCTTCTCTTTCCAGTTGGCCACATCTATCCAGAATTATGGATGAAGCTGATAGAGAAATTCTCAAAGCATATTTTAATGAGAAAGAATTGGAGGATGTAATTTCTAATTTGGAAAACAACATTTCACCTGGTATAGATGGTATATCTTATACTTTCTTTAAATGTTATTGGCCCATTATTAAATATGATGTTTGGAAGGCTTTTTGCCATATTTTCAACTCGGGTTCTATGTGTGATTATTGGAGAAATACTGTTGTAGTTCTTATTCAAAAAATTAAGAACCCATTGATTCCTTCCAATTTTAGACCTATTAGTCATTGTAATTCTATTTAAAAGATAGTAGCGAGAATGATGTTAAACAGGATGGTCAAATGTATTCCTAAAATAATTTCTAAGAATAAAGTGGCTTTCATCAAGGGGAGATCCATCTCAGAACATATCTTGCTCAATCAAGAAATCTTTCATAAATTTAGAAATTCCAAAGCAAGGAGAGGAATGATGGCTATTAAAGTAGACATGGAGCAAGCCTATGATAGTATGGATTGGAGAACATTGAAACAAGTTTTAGAACTTTATGGTTTTCCTTGGTCTTTCATAAATCTTCTTCTACAATGTGTGATGAACACTAGATATTCTATTAGTGTAAATGGCTCTAATTCCAATTGGATACAGGCTGAATGTGGGTTCAGACAGGGATGTCCTTTATCCCCACACTTGTGTATTATGTGCTCCGAACTACTAACTGAAGCATTTAAAAGGTATGGTAGGAAGATAGGAGTGAAGGTGGCTCCTAAAGACGAAATTGTCTCTCATCTTCAGTTCAAAGATGACATCATTATTTTTTCAGATGCTACTCAGAAAAATGCAATAAAGATTAATAAGATTTTGAAGAAATATAGTAGTTGGACTGGGCAAAAAATTAATAATATAAAATCTTCTATGATTTTTGATAAATTTGTACAAAGAGACACGTCTAAAGTCATTTCCAAACGTATGGGTTTTAAAATAGTGGATGAAATGAATTACCTTGGCATCAAAATGACTTTAAGAAGACTCAAAGCTTCAGATTTTCAAGACATTCTTGAAAAAGCATATGAGAAGCTTAATGTTTGGGGTAATCTATCTCTTACTCTTGCTGGTAAACTACAGTTGATCAAAAATTCTCTACTTTCATTACCAGTTTTTATATCTAATCACTCTCCTGTTCCCATGGGGGTGTTGAGAGATCTTGACAAACTTTGTAGAAACTTTCTCTGGACAAATCAGAACAAAAGCTCAGGAATTCACTATGTTGAATGGAAACATCTATGTAAGCAAACAAAGTTTGGAGGGCAAGGTGTGGTGTCTGCACCTGATAGAGTTGGCTCTTGGAGAGCCAAATTTGCTTGGAGTTTGTTCTCAAACTTGGGTTCATTGTTAAATAGAATCCTCATTGCCAAGTATGGTAAGAACTTTTGTTTTTCTGATATTAAATTAGGGAGTTCTCCTACTTGGAAAATTATTAAAAATGGTGGTAAATTCCTTCAACAAATTGCTAAATGGAAAGTTTCGAATGGATAATGTATCAATACCACTAAGGATATCTGGATCCTTGATAAATTTATTGACAAATGGCCTATCTTTATCTCCAATATCCATGATGAACAAAGCTGTCTGAATTATTACATTCATAATGGAAGCTGGAATGTCAATAATCTTAATCAATCTTTTGGAAAGGAATTAGTTGATCTAATTTTGTCAGTTCCAATCAATGCTGAAATTCAAGGAGATGATTTGGAGATCCTTTTCAAATACTCTAGTAAGTCTTTAGCTGCTTTAATTTCTGATCAAAGAAATCTTAATGAAGTGGAAGATATAAGTTGGAGATGGCTTAAAAAATTGAAACGAGACCAAGAGTTAAAATTTTTTGGTGGAGACTTATTCATAAAGCTATTCCTTCTAATGATTTCTTAATGTATAGGAGAATCATTAATTTTAATGGTTGCCCAAGAGGTTGCAGCGAAGTGGAGAATGGAAATCACTTCGCAGCCAATTTTTTTTTCCTCAAAAATGTTATTTCAGTTATTCAAAATTGGGGATATAATATAATAGATTTTTTAAATTTAGAGAATTTCTTTAATTGGCTCTCGATTATTTCAAATTCCAATCCTTTCTTGGGGAATTTATATTGTTCAGCAGTTTTCTTCTCATGGAAAAGCATAAACAAGTTAATTCACGGGAAGAATGAAGATAGCCTTCATGATATTGCAACTAATGCACTATGTTTTGCTTCCCTTTCTTTTTACAATGATCTAATTTTGGTAAACTGGGCTCCTAATTAGCATTTGCTATTTTTAAACCATTGGAAACCCCCTCCAACCTAATAGATCAAACTCTATGTTGATGCTTCTCTTGCAAAGGTAGATTCTTGTTTGCTTTTGGCTTCCAAAGATATCATTGGGATATCTCTTCACTCGAATTAGAAGATCTTATGGCCTTAAATAAGGTGCTTCAAGAATGGATGTATGATGCTAAAGGAATCATAATAGAAGGTGACAACATCAATGTCATGAAGCATATACACAAGATATTCAATGAAGGTCCTTCCGTAGGTAATTACCATCTTATTGAGGACTTTTTCTTTCTTAGAAATTTTGGCCAAGTCATTTTCCAATTTGTAAATAGGAAATGTAATAAGTTAGCCGATTGTTGTGCTAACCATGCTAGGTTGGGTGATTTTATTTGGGATAGTTTGGTAGCTAATAACATTCCTCCTTCATTCAACAAATTGTTGAAGGAGGAATGCGATGAACTTCACTTTGTTTAGTTCTCTTTTTTTAGTAATAAAATTGCTTATTGCATTTTCTCAAAAAAAAAAAAGTAAAGAAAATTATGCTAAAGAAAAAGCATGGAAAGAAGAAACACATAGACTGCATGCATTTTTTCATGTCGAAATGCACTCCTATAAGAATTATTCATCTTTCTTATAGCAGGAAAATCTACCAATAATACCAATGATAAAACCTTGCTTGAGTTAATTATTTAATTCCCTTCTAGTGTAAACCACATAAAAAGTAGCACAATGAACAAATGAGCAATATGCATATGAGAACCCTATATCATAATATTTTTAGTTAACAGCAATAAAATTTCAATTTAAATAGAAATAGCTGCAAATTGACTATCATCACATAGGCATACAATCAAGACAAAAAAGCTGATACTTCACATACAAAATAAACTTTACTCATCGTTTGAGACCAGTTTCCAAGTAGCTCCCATGCTTAGTTAACCAAAGCATGAAGTTCTCCCATCATTTTATTCAGCTTGTCATTAGAAGCGAAGTCAGAGATAAAATCCTCTTCTAATGCAGCCTTCAACATCACCAAGATAGAATCCTGTTCCAAGGCAGTCTTCAGCATTTTGTTCAGATTGTCATCAATAAAACCTTACATGCAATTTAAGCTACCTTGAATTTAGTACCCTGACATCATCATCATTAAGCCCAACTCTTAGGGTCGGCTTAATCAGTGTCTTGGCCAATCCAATCAATATTTTAGACATGCTAACTCTAGTTTTCATAAATCTTCACACACAACATAAAAAAGCCTCAATAACTTGAAACAATCTTTTTGTTTTCATCATAATCCTCCAATAAAAATTATATCTATTTTCCTTATCGGTTGACTTTGGGTCTTCATAAATATTTACACAAACATTATAAGTCTACCTTCTATAACCATATTGCACTACTCGATTGCCTACTTAAATTAATTCCTAAACACCTTTGTGGAATCAAGATGCAATGAATCCAACAACTAACTCAAACAAATTAAAAACACACCAACGACCTAATTGATAAACTTCAAAATCAGCGATAGAGAAGTTCATGACAAGGTCAGAAGATTTCCCTTTTGCTATGTACAAAATAATTTGCATTCGATGATTACAACAGCTGATCGATCGTTCAGAAATTACAAATTATGAACCTCAAAAACACTAGAAAATCAAAAGAGGGAATAAGAACATTTTATGAACCCTACACAATCGGCATTCTACATTGGAATCAATAAAGCATATTGTGCTTGAAAAAGATTAAAAGCCAATAGAAGACTTACCTAATAAAGGCATCATGAAGTAGTGGCAGCGATTGATGAATCGCACACAGACAACAGCAGAAATGTGGTGCTTGAGCAAGATGAAAGAATAATAAGGCGAAGAGGAGGCCTCATTTGGTGATGTAGCAACAACGATCAGGTATTCGGCTAGGGGAGGAATAGACGCTTGAACAAAATGATAGAATAATAAGTGCAAGGGGGAAGTTCGGGATAGTGCGGGGCGGAGCGGGGACTTGTCACACACGATCTCTTAATTTGCGCCAAAATCAATATATGCCCTAATATATATTCGTTAGGACACTTAGATAAAAGTTTCATAATATAAATGTAGTTAAAATGTATTTTTTGTAGTGTATACACTATGTATACATTTTACATGCACTATACAAGTATTATACACACCAAGTAAAAGTTTATGCACGATATATACAAGCATTTTACATACTATAAATAGGATTTATACACACTATGTATAAATTTATAAATGTTATATATAAGCATTATACACACTATGGATATAGTATG
Source organism: Dendrobium nobile (assembly GCA_022539455.1). Lineage (NCBI taxonomy): Eukaryota > Viridiplantae > Streptophyta > Magnoliopsida > Asparagales > Orchidaceae > Dendrobium > Dendrobium nobile. The sequence continues at coordinate 2,050,021 of CM039722.1, read as the reverse complement.
CATAAGTATTATACATAATATGTACAAGTTTATATATGCTATGTACAAGCATTATACATGATATATACAAGTTTACACACGTTATGTACAAGCATTTTACACACTATGTACAAATTTGTACATAATATGTACAAGTATTATGCACACTATGTACAAGTTTATAATTATAATGTACAAGTTTTTAAACACTATATACAAGTTTAAACATAATATGTACAAGCATTATATACAGTACATATATGTTTGTAAACACTATATTTAATGATTATAAAAACTATGTACAAGTTTGTACATGCTATGTACAAGCATTATACAAACTATGTACAAGTTTATACAAGTATTATAGATTTTATGTACAAGCATTATATATACTATATACAAGTTTATACACAATATGTAGAAGCACTATACATAACATTTATAAGCATTATACACACTATGTTCAAATTTATTCAAACATTATACACACACTATGTACAAGTATTATACATACTATGTACAAGTTTATATACGATATGTATGAGGATTATACAAACTACGAACAAGTTTATGCACATTATGTTTAAGTTTATACACACTATGTATAAAGATTATACACACCATGTATAAATTTATACATGTTATATACATAATTCTTACACACTATGTGCAAGTTTATACATGCTATGTATAAGGCTTATACATTCTTTGTATAAGTTTATAAAAGCTATATACAAAATTTTTAAATACTAGGTGTAAGTTTATACATGCTTTGTACATGCATTATATATGCTAGTACAAGTATTATACACAATATGTACAAGTTTATACAAATATTATACATATTATGTATAAGCTTATACATGCTTTATATAAGCATTATACGTGTTATGTATAAGTTTATACATGTTCTACATAAGCATTATACACAATATGTATATATTTATACACACAATATACAAGCAATATACACACTATTCATAAGTATTATACACTATGAATAAGTTTATATACACAATGTACAAGTTTATACAAGCTATATATAAGTATTATACATGCTATATACAAGCATTATACACGCTATATAAAAGTATTATACACACTACATATAAGTTTATACAAGCATTTTGCATACTATGTAAAAGTTTATACATGCTATTTATAAATAATATACACACTATGCACAAGTTTATACATGCTATGTACAAATATTATACATATTATTTTTAAGGTTGTACACACTATGTGTAAGCATTATAAACACTATATATAAGCTTTATAAAAACTACGTACAAGTTTATACATGCTATGTACAAGCATTATACACACTATGCACAAGTTTATACAAGTATTATAGATGTCATATACAAGCATTATACATACAATATACAAGTTAATATAAGCATTATACACACTATTTATAAGCATTACACACACTATGTATAAGTTTATTCAAATATTATACACTTGTTAAGTACAAGTATTATACATACTATGTACAAGTTTATACACGCTATGTATAAGGATTACACAAACTATGAACAAGTTTATGCACATTATCTACAAGTTTATACATGCTATGTATTAGGATTATGCACTCATATATATGTTTTTACATGTTATTTACATAATTTTTACACACTATATGCAAGTTTATACATGCTATGTATAAGGCTTAGACATACTATGTATAAGTTTATAAACGCTATATACATAATTTTTTCACACAATGTGAAAGTTTATATAGGCCATGAGCAAGCATTAGACATGCTATGTATAAGTATTATACACACTATGTACATGTTTATATAAATATTGTACATGTTATATATAAGTTTATGCATGCTATATATAAGCATTATACACATTAAGTATAAGTTTATTCATGTTATGTACATGCAATATAAACACTATGTACACGCTATATACGAGCATTGCACATACTGAATATATGAATTATACATAATATAAAAAAGTTTATATAAGTATTATATACACTATGTAAATATTTATACACATTATGTACAAGCATTATACACAGTATTCATAAGTATTATACACTCTAAAAAAGTTTATATATACTATATATAAGTTTATACAAGCTATATATAAGTAGTGTACATGCTATATACAAGCATTATACACGCTATACAAATATATTATACACACTACATATAAGTTTATACAAGTATTATGCATACTATGTAGAAGGTATAAGTTTATACATGCTATGTACAAGCATTACACATATTATGTATAAGTTTGTACACATTAGGTATAAGCATTATAAATACTATGTACAAGCTTTATACATACTATATACAAGTTTTACATGCAATATACAAGTTTTATAAATACTATGTACAAGTTTATACATGATATGTACAAGCATTTTAAATAATATAAATAAGAATTATACATACAATATATAAGTTTATACATGCTATGTATAAGCATTATACACACTATTTACATTGTATGTATAAGTATTCTTCATACTATATATAAGTTTATAAATGCTATGTACAAGCATTATACACAAATTATACAAGTTTGTACACACAATGTACAAGCATTATACCGACAATGTATAAGTTTATATATTTTATGTACAAGTATTATACACACTATGTACAAGTTTATACATGCTATATAGAAGCATTATACACACTATGTTTATGTTTGTAAAAACTATATATAAGCATTATGAATACTATGTACAAGTTTGTACATGATATGTACAAGCACTATTCACACTATGTACTTGTTTATACAAGTATTATAGATGCTAAGTACAAGCATTATACACACTATGTGCAAGTTTTTACAAGTATTATAGAAACTATGCATAAGTTTTTACATTCTATGTACAAGAAATTTACACACTATTTATAAGCATTATAAATACTATGTACAAGTTTATTCAAATATTATACACACACTACGTACAAGCATTATACATACTATGTACAAGTTTATACAGGCTATATATAAAGATTATACAAACTATGAACAAGTTTATGAATATTATATAGAAGTATATACAAGCTATATATAAGGATTATATACACCATGTATAAGTTTATTCACGTGACATACATAATTTTTACACACCATGTGCAAGTTTATACATGTTATATATAAGGCTTATACATACTATGTATAAGTTTAAAAATTCAATATACATAATTTTTATACACTATGTGCAAGTTTATACACACTACATACAAGTATTATACGTGTTATGTACAACTATTACACACACTATGGAAAAGATTATATAAATATTGTATATTCTATGTACAAGTTTATACATACTATGTATAAGCTTTCTACACATTATGTATAAGTTTATATATGTTATGTACAAGTATTATACACACTATGTATATGTATATACGAGTTTTGCACACGTTGTATACATGAATTATAAATATTATATATATATGTTATACAAGTATTCTACACTATGTTCATTGATATTTATAAGTTTTATGCACACTATATACATATTTATACATACTATATATAAGTATTATACACACTATTCATAAGTATTATACACTTAGAATAAGTTTATATATACTATGTACAAGTTTTTATAAGCTATATATAAGCATTATATATGCTATATACAAGCATTATACACGCTATATAAAAGTATTATACACACTACGTATAAGTTTATAAAAGTTTTATGTATACTATGTAGAAGTTTATAGATGCTATCTATAAATAATATATACACTATATACTAGATTATACATGCTATGTACAAGCATTGTACATACTATGTATATGTTTGTTACATAATGTATAAGCATTACAAAAACTATGTACATGCTATGTACAAGAATTATACTTAAAATTTACAAGTTTATTCAAGTATTAAAGATGTTATGTACAAGCATCATACACACTATGTATAAGTTTATACAAGCATATACACACTATGTACAAGTTTATACATTCAATGTACAAGAATTATAGACACTATTTACAAGCATTATACATACTATATACAAGTTTATTTAAATATTATACACATGCTATGTACAAGCATTATATAAATTATGTACAAGTTTATACACGCTGTGTATAAGGACTATACAAACTATATATAAGTTTATGCACATTATGTATAAGTTTATACACGCTATGTATAAGGATTATACACACCATGTATAACTTTATACATGCTATATAAATAATTTTTACACACTATATGAAAGTTTATACATGCTATGTATAAGACTTATACATAATATATATAAGTTTATAAAAGATATATACATAATTTTTACACACTAAGTTCAAGTTTATACACACTTTGTACAAGCATTATACATGCTATGTATAAGTATTATACATAATATATAAAAGTTTAAGAAAATATTTTAGATGTTATGTACACGTTTATACATGCTATGTATAAGATTTATACACAATATGTACAAGCATTATACACACAATGTACACGTCATATACGAGCTTTGCACCACTGTATACATGAATTATATATATTATATATAAGTTTATACAAGTATTCTACACTACGTTCAATGATATATACAAGTATTATACATACTATGTATATATTTATACACGCTATGTACAAGCACTATACCCACTATTCATAAGTATTATACACTCAAAATAAGTTTATATATACTATATAAATGTTTTTATAAGCTATATATAAGTATCTTACATGCTATATACAAGCATTATAGACGCTACATAAAAGTATTATGTACACCACGTATAAGCTTTTACAAGCATTATGCATACTATGTAGAAGTTTATACATGGTATTTATAAATAATATACATACTATTTACAAGTTTATACATGATATGTATAAGTATTATACATGTTATGTATAAGTTTGTACACACTGCGTATAAGCATTATAAATACTATGTTTAAGTTTTATACACACTATGTATAAGTTTTACATGCAATATATAAGTATTATACACATATTGTATAAGTTTTACATGCAATATACAATTTTATACACACTATATACAAGTTTATACAAGCTATGTACAAGCATTATACACATTATATATATTTTTGTAAACACTATATATAAGCATTATAATTGGGCACAATCTCTAATGGGTGTTATGGAAACTAGTCTGTGTAATGGACCAGCAAAGAAGCAGGACCAAGCCACCGTCCTGGCAAAGCTCCACTTCCAGAAGAAACAGACAACTTTTGATCCTGATTAATGACATGTTGGGGTGTAATTACTTGTGGTAATGTCCATTTTTCTTGGAATGTTATTTCATTCCACTTGATTACATGATTTGTTGCTATATTGGAAGCTAATAGATTTGTTTCAATCTATGTAGTTCTACTACTAGGTTGAACTACTTTCTTAACTTTGGACTTAAGGTATTCATAACCTTAAAGTGAATTTGATAAATTAAAGCTATAGTTTCCAATCCAGAGAGGAAATTATATCCATGAAGTTATAGATGGAGCTTTAATGCTTCAAAATTCAGGAGAAACTGGTCCATGACACAGACTATTTGAACAAGTTAATGAATTATTAATGAAAATCCTTCTAAATTCAGAAGAATCAGAATCTAATTCTGAGATAGAAAATGAAATAGAAGAATCTGATTCAGATTCCTCATCTTGTTGTAATAATTATTCTAGTAGTGATTACTACAAAGCTATAGTTGAAAAATCAGGTTTATTTGTTCTCTCAGATGAACAGAAAAACAACTTATTCAAATGTTTAGTACAATCCAAGATCAGAAAAACGAAAGATCAAATTATTAAATTACTAGGCACCTCCGAAGGCCAGAAATCAAGAAAAAAAAATATTAAAATAGGGAAAAATATGAAAGATAATATCTGCTGAGATAATCCTATTATTTTCTGGAATAGAAAAACTTATTGCGTTAGTCTACCTTACATAGAAGGATTTAACGAATCTTAAATCCCTACAAAATCTAAACGTTCTCAAATGAATAGAGAATATTTAGTACTTTGTCAACAAGAAATTTCAGACCTTCTTAAAAAACAAATTATTCAAAAATCAAGCTCTCCTTGGAGTTGTACTGCCTTCAATGTAATGAATGCCGCAGAAAAGTAACGAGGTAAACCACGTCTCGTAATCAATTATAAACCTTTAAATAAAGTATTAAAATGGATTAGATATCCAATTCCTAATAAAACAGATCTTCTTAATCGATTAGCGCAAGCTAATTTATTTTAAAATTTGATTTGAAATCTAGATATTGGAAAATTCAGATTAAAGAAGAAAATCGTTATAAAATAACCTTTACTATTCCATTCGGCCAATATAAATGGAATGTCATGCCATTCGGACTAAAAAATGCTCCGTCTAAATTTCAGATGATCATGAATGAAATTTTCAATTCTTATAATAAATACATTCTAGTTTATATTGACGATGTTTTAATATTTTCTAAATCAATAGATGAGCATATTAAACATTTAAAAACTTTTATCTGGCTAGCTCAATCCATTGGTCTGGTAATATCGGAACCACAAATTAAAGTCTTTCAAATCGAAATTCAATTTTTAGGACATAATATTAAAAATGATACTATAACTCCTATTCAACGGAGTATAGAGTTTGCTAATAAATTTCCTGATAAAATATTAGATAAAAAATAGCTTCAAAGATTTCTTGGTGCTTTGAATTATGTATCTGATTTTTATCACAATCTTTACAAGGATGCTGCACCCTTGTTTAAATGACTTAGAAAAAACTCTCCCCCTGGGATGATGAATGTACAAAAGCAGTACAAATTATTAAAGGTCATGTTAAAAATCTTCCTTGTATCAATTTAGCAAATCCTTCTTATTTAAAATTGTTGAAATTGATGCCTCTAACTTAGGATATGGAGGTATTCTTAAGCAACAAAATTCTTCATCCGAAAAGGAAAAATTAGTTCGTTTTACCTCAGGATTATGGAATCCTACTCAAACAAAATACGCTACCATTATAAAATAAATGTTAGCTATTGTTAAAACTATCAATAAATATCAAGATGATTTACTTAATACTACTTTTATTTTGCGAATTGATTGTTCTTCTGCAAAATTCATTTTACAAAAGGATGTTCAAAACTTAGCTTCCAAACAAATCATTATCACATGGCAAACTCAATTAGCAATATTTGATTTTACTATAGAATTTATTAAAGGTAAAGATAATTCTTTACCCGACTTTCTAACCCGAGAATATCTTACAGGAATTACAACTCAACATGGACCCTGAGGGATGGCGTACCCGAAAAGGACGCTCAACACCACCCGTCCCTATTCGAGGACGTGGATGGCCTACTCTCCGTGGCAATCCCTGCTGTCGAGGATGTGGTCTAGAGGGCCGCGGCAGAGGAGAAATTACTCCTCCCAAAATGGTACCTCTCATGAATTATCTATATGGGGCAGAAGATCTTAATCAGCAGCCCAATCAGTCGAAAGACCTTCCGAAAAATCAATTCCAGAAACAGCCCAACCAGTGGCCCATCACCCATCTGAAATGTTTGAACCCATGCTAAAAATGAGCGATGAGCATAATTTACACCTCAATATTGAAGATAACGATACAACCTCTCCTTGGCTTATCTTCAAAAAATATTTAAATACTAATCCCTTTCTTCAAGATTCCACTTATGATCGAGAAACATATGAAGCTATTCTCATTAATCTCCAATGCATAGAAGTAAAACATCATTACGATGATAAATGTAATATTACGTATAGTAGAGCTAATATACTTAGCCTAATTCATCCTAAAGATTGGGGAATCACTCCTTTCCAGATTCAAAAATTTGATATTTCATTACCAGATGGTAATATTAAATCTTATTCTTTTAATTATTGGACTTATATTCAAGCTATGCACAAAGCCTTTTATGTGCTCAATCCTACTCATTCTCATTCTTGGATGTTCATTCTTAATCCAAAAATATTAAATAATCCTATTCCTCATGGTTCTATAAATGGTGATAATATAAAGAAGCAATTATTCCTATTTTACCATCGGAATTACAAGACAGTTATAATATTTAGGTTGAGTCATCTCCTCATCTTCAAATCATAAAAATAGAAGATTTTATTGATGGAATGGGAGAATTCTTCTTTTTTTCCCAAGCACAAATCCATGGATATGGTCATGGAATCTTGAATTTAATCAAGACTCATTAAATATTAAAATTCTTATGCACAATTTTTCTATTAAATAGTGGTCTGCCATCATTGTTGATGATAAAAGGAAACAGATTGATAAGGTAATCTAAAATAACCTTATCAAAAACCAAAGACAACCCCTTGTCGCATACTTTTCCTTAAAAAATCTTCAAAAGATGTTTAATCTATGTTATCCTCATGAGTCTCCAGAGCAGATTAAAATTCGTTTGCAAAAGCTTAATGGGAGCAAATGACTCAATTATTTCCGGATGGTGAAGAAACGGCATCTGAAAATTCAGATGACACTATTCCCGACACATGGGACCGCCAGTCGCTTAAAACCAAAGAAGCAGGACCAAGCCACTGTCCTGGCAAAGCTCCACTTCTAGAAGAAATAGACAACTTTTGACAAAGGAGATTCACAGGCATTATATTGGGATCAACAATGCTGTCTTTATAATGAATTATATTCTATTCTCTAGTAAGTGGGTCATTTGTCACTCAACAGATGTTGTCACTCACCAGATATCAACATCTGTTAAGTGGAGAATAAAGTTAGGGGAGAATAAAAGCTTTAGCATTTCTTTTGTACTATGTGTGATTTAATGATGTTTTCTTCCTTCTCTTCTTAGTTTTCTCTGCTTATAAATATTCTGTATGTTTAGCCTTGGAAGGCATCACTTTGTAATACTCCTGAAATAAATAAAAGTTTGTTTTCTATAGCACTGTGAGTTCATCTTACCTCAAGCTACTTTTTCTTTCTGGTTTATATTTCTATCTTTCAATTCCACAATTTGGTATCAGAGCCATGTGTGAGTAGTTTACTTTGGTTGGTAAGATTGTATTTCTCCTGATCAATTGGGGCGGCAAGGATCAGTAACGCTATAATTTAAGATTCTTCTACTATATTCGTTGTTTTGTATGGTTGTATTGAGCTTTGGCAGTAAATCCCTTGGCTTAGGGTAGTTAGTCCTGGATAGTTCATGTTTCTATGGAACATAACATATTAGTGCAAGTATTTTATCTTATTTGACTATTTCTAGTTGCCTCTTCTATTTATCAGTTGAAATACACTCTTACCAATAGATTTATAAGATGGCTTCATCATCATCATCTTCATCTATCCTCCAGAAGGGTAAAATACCCTGTTTTTGCAACATTAAAAATGCAGAATTAGTTGAATATCCTCTCAATGAAGAGGATTTAAATAAATGATCTCTACCCAAAGTAGATAAAAATCTTATATATCAAATCGGTACCTTTGATTTTAAAGGAAAAACTACCATAAAAATGGTAGAACAGTCAATAACAATTGACTCAACAGATAAAACTATTTCTCTATTATCTTACGATGATATAAAATCATATATGCAAGATTACAAATATATACATATTGGATTAATCCAAATCGTATTCAAGCCTCTAACATTAAGAGGACTTAATGCTTCTATTCTTTCAAGTCTTCGAGATGGAAGATGCTTTAATTTGGCACAATCTCTAATGGTTGTTATGGAAACTAGTCTATATCATGGACCAGTTTATTTTAACACCTTCCCTAATCTAAGTTTATCTTTAACAGACGTTCATCTATTCGAAGCATTAATGCTCCATCTACAACTTCATGGATATAATTTCCTCCCTGGATTGGAAACTATAGCTTTAATTTATTGAATTATCTTCAAGGTTATGAATACCTTAAGTCCAAGAGTTAAGAAAGTAGGTCAACCCAGTAGTAGAACTACATTGATTGAAACAAATCTTATAGCTTCCAATATAGCAACAAATCGTGTAATCAAGTGGAATGAAATAACATTCCCAGAACAATGGACATTACCTCAAGTAATTACACCCCAACCTGTCATTAATCATGACATAGATCAAATAATCCAAACATCAGATGGCGATGTAGAGGTAAGATTTAACCCTAGAAGATCTATTAATCTTCCATGAATCTCTATTCCTTCAATATCTATAGAGGCTGCCCAAACCTCTAAATCTGATGAATCAGAAATATATTCTAATCCAGGATTAATGTTAAACCAAAATCGAATATTACATCTTGTTAGGGATACTCAAGAATTTAGATCCCAACTCCTTTTGAAATGCAGTTTAATGATGTATAGTCCAAATACATCATTACGAGCGACGGTCATCTGTCATTATATGTTACCAAAATTTGAATCATTTAGAATTTGGTATAGAAAAATATTCTTAGAAGAATAACAAAAAAAAATTTCAGATCTATATTTCTTAGATTTAGAAAATCTAAAAAAAATGGAAAAGCTACAATTCCATTTGCTTAATGGTTTGTTAATAAAATAACTTCCAATATTAGAATGATCAAAGGTCAATCATCCAAATCTGACATTATAAAACATGACGTTATAATGGTTCCTTTTGGAAATATTCCAACAGATCCACAAGCTATTAGAGAATTTTCTATAATAGTTAAACAGCTTAATTTTGCCAATAATACTTTACAAACTATAATATCCTATTTGGAAAATATTGAAAAAAAGATAGACATATTAAAAGATAAAGTAGAACAATCAAAAGTAGAAACTTCGAATGTTACTACAAATTCAAAAATGATTATAACAAAACTAGCCATAAAGCTCCCTCCTCAAATTAAGGTTAAATTAGATGATCTCAATATATCTGATGTAATCAAACAAATTAAATCACAGAAAATAACTATATTAGACAATGAAGGATCCTCTTCTAATTTAGAAAATAACCAAATAGATTCTTATTCAAGCGATTATGACATTGTTCAATTAGAAGAACAATTTAAATATTCTCAAATAAATCTTAATCCAAATATCCCATTAACTCTCAATAAAATGAAACATCCTAAAAAATCTTTAGGAAAATATTATTATCAAAGGCCTACACCTTCTGATCTTCTTTATGAAGAAGATCTAAATGAACAAATTTCTTTTGATCCAAGACAATTATATGAATGGAATTTTGATGGCCTCTCTGATTATCAAATCCATAAAACTATCCATTGAATGTTAATTTATGCCACAGTGGCCCAAAGCAAAAATAATAAACCATGGGAAGTTCTACAAATTATAGTTAATGGTTTCACTGGGATTCTTAAATGATGGTGGGACAATTATCTCTCTCAAGCAGAGAAAAATGATCTACAAAGCGAGAAAAGCCTGATAGATCCAGAAAAGGCAAATGATGAAGCTGTATATACACTGATTCATGATATCCTAGAACATTTCTTAGGATATATGACAGATAACAGAGAACAAATGTGTTCTCAATTACCAAAATTAAAGTGCCCTTCTTTATCACATTTTCGTTGGGATAAAGATGTTTTTATGACCAGAGTTATGAACCTTTCCGATGCCAGTTCAAACTATTGGAATGAAAAAATTTTAGAAGGACTCTCAACTACCTTTGCTACAAAGGTCAAAGATAAACTAAGAGATGTCAATGGGCAATTAATTTTTGAAAATTATATGTATGGGCGAATAACTAGTGAATGTATTAAAGTAGGAATCACTTTATGTAATGACATAAAAATGACTCAACAATTAAAACGAGAACGTATATCAGATAGAAAATAATTAGGTGCTTTCTATGAACAATTTGCATGTCCAGGACCCTTAACAAAAAGGGAATGAAATCTAGCAAAAAAAAAGACATACTAAGCGAGATAAAATAGCACCTCAATCCAAAAAATTCTCCAAACGACCATACAAAGGCAAAGACAAACGTTTTAGAAAAATGACTTATAAGAAAGATGAAAAAATGATCAAATGTTTCAAATGTGGTAAGATAGGACATTTTTCAAATAAATGTCCTATGAAAAAGAAAATTAGCGAATTAAAATTAGATACAGATACAAAAGAATTATTAATGAAAATCCTTCTAAATTTAGAAGAATCAGAATCTAATTCTGAGACAGAAAATGAAATAGAAGAATCTGATTCGAATTCCTCATCTTGTTGTAATAATTGTTCTAGTAGTGATTACTACAAAGCTATAGTTGAAAAATCAGGTTTATTTGTTCTCTCAGATGAACAAAGAAATTAACTTATTCAAATGTTAAGTACAATCCAAGATCAAAAAACAAAAGATCAAATTATTAAATTACTAGGCACCTCCAAAGACTCTCTTCTTCCAAAATTTCAAAAATTTCCTAATTATTCTATGAAAGAAGTTTTAGATCGATTCACCATTAAAGAAAAAGAAACAAAATCATCTCCTGCAACTTTAGCTGATTTAAAAGTTGAACTTAAAAACTTTTAAAGGGAAGTTCAACTAATTAAATCTGAACATGAAAAATTATCTACGAGAATTACTAATCTTGAATTAGAACAGCTACTAGATCAACCTGATCTCAAAGAATATAATGAACCACAAACTAGTGAATTAATGAAAATAATAATACTCTTATTAATTCCCTGCAAAAGGCCTTTATACATAAATGGTTTATTTCTATAACATTAGTAATTCAATAATCCTTTGTCCTAACAAATCTTACCGCTTTAGTAGACAACGGTGCCGACATGAATTGTGTCCAAGAAGGAATAATTCCTTCAAAATACTTTGAAAAAACTGCTCAAAAACTAACCTCTGCTAGTGGAGATAGTATACAAATTAATTATAAACTATCTGACGCCGTAGTATGTCAACAAGACTATTGTATAAAAACCCCATTCTTATTAGTAAAAAATCTTTCTCAACATATTATACTTGGACCTCCTTTCCTATTTAGTATTATGCCAATAACTACTAATATCGAAGGAATCGTATCTCATTGCTACGATACTCCTCTCTTATTTAAATTTATTACAGATACAAAAGAGATCATACTAAATGAAATGAAAAAACTAAAAGGAAAACAATTACACATAAATTTCTTATTTAAAGAAATTCAATCAGCAGAATTAACGCAACAGTTACAAAAACCAAAAATCAAGAAAAAAATTATTGAAATAGGGAAAAATATCAAAGATAATATCTACGGAGATAATCCTATTAGTTTCTGGAATTGAAAAAATCATTGTGTTAGTCTTCCTTACATATAAGGATTTAACGAATCTCAAATCCTTACAAAATCTAGACCTTCTCAAATAAATAGAGAATATTTAGCACTTTGTCAACAGGAAATTTTAGAGCTTCTTAAAAAACAAATTATTTGAAAATCAAGCTCTCCTTGGAGTTGAACTGCCTTCTATGTAATGAATGCCACAGAAAAAGAACGAGGTAAACCACGTCTTGTAATCAACTATAAACCTTTAAATAAAGTATTAAAATGGATTAGATATCCAATTCCTAATAAAAGAGATCTTTTTAATCGATTAGAGCAGGCTAGTTTATTTTCAAAATTTGATTTGAAATTTGGATATTGGCAAATTCTGATTAAAGAAGAAGATCGTTATAAAACAGCCTTTACTGTTCCATTCGGCCAATTTGAATGGAATGTCATGCCATTCGGACTAAAAAATGCTCCGTCTTAATTTCAGAAGATCATCAATGAAATTTTTAATTCTTATAATAAATATATTCTAGTTTATATTGACGATGTTTTAATATTTTCTAAATCAATAGATGAGCATATTAAACATTAAAAACTTTTATCTGGCTAGATCAATCCAATAGTCTGGTAATATCGAAACCAAAAATTAAACTCTTTCAAATCAAAATTCAATTTTTAGGACATAATATTAAAAATGATGCTATAACTCCTATTCAACGGAGTATAGAATTTGCTAATAAATTTCTTGATAAAATATTAGATAAAAAATAGCTTCAAAGATTTCTTAGTTCTTTGAATTATGTATCTGATTTTTATCACAATCTTTACAAGGATGATGCACCCTTGTTTAAAAGACTTAGAAAAAACTCTCCCCCCTGGGATGATGAATGTACAAAAGCAGTACAAATTAATAAAGGTCATGTTAAAAATCTTCCTTGTATTAATTTAGCAAATCCTGCTTATTTAAAAATTGTTGAAACTAATGCCTCTAACTTAGGATATGGAGGTATTCTTAAGCAACAAAATTCTTCATCCAAAAAGGAAGAATTAGTTCGTTTTACCTCAGGATTATGGAATCCTACTCAAACAAAATACGCTACCATTAAAAAAGAAATGTTAGCTATTGTTAAAACAATCAATATATTTCAAGATGATTTACTTAATACTACTTTTATTTTGCGAATCGATTGTTCTTCTACAAAATTCATTTTACAAAAGGATGATCAAAACTTAGCTTCCAAACAAATCTTCGCCACTTGGCAAGCTCAATTAGCAATATTTGATTTTACTATAGAATTTATTAAAGGTAAAGATAATTCTTTACCCAATTTTCTAACCCGAGAATATCTTACGGGAAATACAACTCAATATGGACCCTGAGGGGTAGCATACCACAAAAGGACGCTCAACACCACCTGTCCCTAATCGAGGATGTGGATGGCCTACTCTCTGTGGCAATCCCCGTGGTCGAGGACGTGGTCTAGTGGGCCGCGGCAGAGGAGAAATTACTCCTCCCAAATCGGTACCTTTCAAGACTTATCTATATGGGGCAGAAGAGCTTAATCAGCAGCCCAATCAATCGGAAAGACATTCCAAAAAATCAATTACAGAAACAGCCCAACCAGCGGCCCATCATCCATCTGAAATGTTTGAACTCATGCTAAAAATGAGCATGGATCATATTTTACACCTCAATATTGAAGATACCGATACAACCTCTCCTTGGCTTATCTTCAAAAAATATTTGAATACTAATCCCTTTATTCAAGATTCTACATATGATTGAGAAACATATGAAGCTATTCTCATTAATCTCAATGCATAGAATTAAAACATCATTACGATGATAAACGTAATATTACGTATAGTTGAGCTAATATACTTAGCCTAAATCATCCTACAGATTGGGTAATCACTCCTTTCCAGATTAAAAAATTTAATATTCCATTACCAGATGGTAATATTAAATCTTGTTCTTTTAATTATTGGACTTATATTCAAGCTATGCACAAAGCCTTTTATGTGCTCAATCCTACTCATTCTCATTCATGGATGTTCATTCTTATTCCAGAAATATTAAATAATACTATTCCTTCATGGTTCTATAAATGGTGTTAATATAAAAGAGCAATTATTCCTATTTTACCATCGGAATTACAAGAGAGTTATAATATTTGGGTTGAGTCATCTCCTCATCTTCAAATCATAAAAATAGAAGATTTTATTGATGGAATGGAAGAATTCTTCTTTTTTGCCCAAGCACAAATTCCATGGATATGGTCATGGAATCTTGAATTTAATCAAGACTCATTAAATATTAAAAGTCTTATGCACAATTTTTCTATTAAATGGTGGTCTGCCATCATTGTTGATGATAAAAGGAAACATATTGATAAGGTAATCCAAAATAACTTTATCAAAAACCAAAGAATACACCTAGTCCCAGAATTTTCCTTAAAAAATCTTCAAAAGATGTTTAAACAACGTTATCCTCATGAGTCTCCTGAGTAGATTAAAATTAGTTTGCAAAAAGCTTATTGGGAGAAAATGACTCAATTATTTCCTGATGATGAAGAAATGGAATCTCAAAAATCAGATGACACTATTCCCGACACATGGGACCGCCAGTCGCTTAAAACCAAAAAAGCAGAACCAAGCCACCGTCCTGGCAATGCTCCACTTCCAGAAGAAACAAACAACTTTTGACAAAAGAGCTTCACAGGCAGCATATTGGGATCAATAATACTGTCTTTATAATGTACTATATTCTATTCTCCAGTAAATGGGTCATTTTTCACTCACCAGATATCAACATCTGTTAAGTGGAGAATAAAGTTAGTGGAGAATAAACTTGCACATACTGTGTAAAAAATATGTATATAGTATGTATAAACTTATACATTGTGTGTATAATCCTTATACATAGCATGTATAAACTTTTACATAATTTGCATAAACTTGTTCATAGTTTATGTAATCCTTATATATAGCGTGTATAAACTTTTATATAGTCTATATAATGATTGTATATAGAGTGTGAATAATGTTTAAATAAGCTTTTACACAGTGTATATAATGCTTGTAAATAGTGTGTATATTACTTGTACATAGAATATATAAATTTGTACATTGTGTGTATATTGCTTGTATAAACTTGTATATAATGAGTATAATGCTTGTACATAGTACCTATAATACTTATATAAACTTATACATAGTGTGTATAATACTTGTACATAGCAAGCACAAACTTGTACATACTTTTTATAATGCTTATATATATTATTTACAAATATATACATAGTGTGTATAATGCTTAAACACAAGATGAATAAACTTATATATAGTGTGTATAAACTTGTACATTGCATGTATAAGCTTGTACATAGTGTGTATAATATTTATACATAGCATGTATAAACTTTTACATAATTTGCATAAACTTGTTCATAGTTTATGTAATCCTTATATATAGCGTGTATAAACTTGTATAATTCATGTATATTACTTGTACATAATATGTTTAAACTTGTACATAGTATGTATAATGCTTATACATACCATGTACATAGTGTATAAAAGGCTAATATATAGCGTGTATAAACTTATACATTGTGTGTATAATTCTTATTTATTATGTGTAAAATTCTTGTACATATCGTGTATAAGCTTGTACATAGTGTGTATAATACTTGTATATTGCATGTAAAACTTATAAATATGATGTGTAAAACTTTTACATAGTGTTCATAATGCATATACATAGTGTGTACAAACTTATACATAATATATATAATGCTTGTACATAGCATGTATAAACTTGTACATAGTATGTATATTATTTATAGATAGCGTGCATAAACATCTACATAGTATGCATAATGCTTGTATAAACTTATACGTATTGTGCAAAATAGTTTTATATAGCAAGTATAATGCTTGTGCATAATATGTATAATGCTAATATATAGCTTGTATAAACTTGTATATAGTGTATATAAACTTATTCAGAGTGTATAATACTTATGAATAGTATATATAATACTTGTACATAATGAGTATAATACTTATATATAGCATTGAACGTAGTGTAGAATGCTTGTATAAACTTATATATAATGTGTATAATTCATGTATACAATATGTGCAATGCTTGTATATAACATGTACAAAGTGTATTTAATGCTCATATATAGCGTGTACATGCTTATATGTAATGTGTTTAATGCTTATACATAGCTTGTATAAACTTGTACATAACATGTAAAATGTTTATATTATCTTGTACATAGTATGCATAATACTTGTACATAGCGTATATACACTTGCACTTAGTGTATAAAAATTATGTATATAGTATTTTTAAACTTATACATAGTATGTATATGCCTTATACATAATATGTATAAACTTACACATAGTGTGTAAAAATTATGTCTATAGCGTCTATAAACTTATAAATGGTGTGTATAATTCTTATACATAGCATATATAAACTTATAAATAATGTGCATAAATTTATTCATAGATTGTATAATCCTTATACATAGCGTGCATAAACTTATACATAGTTTATATAATACTTGTACATTACGTTTGTATAATATTTGAATAAACATGTATATAGTGTGTATAATATTTATAAATAGAGCGTATAATGCTTTTACATAGAATGTATAAACATATTCGTGTATAATGCTTGTATAAACATGTACATAGTGTGTATAATGCTTGTATAAATTTATATATATTGTGTATAATGCTTGTACATAGCATTTATAATACTTATATAAACTTGTACATAGTATGTATAATGCTTGTACTTAGCATATGCAAACTTGTACATAGTTTCTCTAATACTTATATATAGTATTTACAAACATATACATAGTGTCTATAATGCCTGTAAATAATATATATAAACTTATATATAATATGTATAAACTTGTACATTGCATGTATAAACTTATGCATAGTGTGTATAATACTAACACATAGCATGTAAAAATTTATACATAGTGTGTATAAACTTGTATAATTCATGTTTAATACTTATACATAACATGTATAAACTTATGCATACCATATACATAAAGTGTATAATGCTTACATATAACATGTATAAACTTATACATAGTATGTATAATTCGTATTTATAGTGTGTAAAATGCATGTACATATCATATTTAAACATGTACATAGTATGTATAATACTTATATATTGTATATAAAACTTGTTCATATTGTGTATAAAACTTATACATAGTGTTTATAATGCTTATATATAGTGTGTAAAAACTTATACAAAATATGTATAATGCTTGCATAGCATATATAAACTTGTATATAGTATGTATATTATTTATAAATAGCGTGAATAAACTTTTATATAGTATGCATAATGTTTGTAAAAACTTATATGTAATGTGTATAATACTTTTATATAGCATGTATAATGCATATATATAGCATTTAAAATTCTTATATATAGCTTGTATAAACTTGTACATAGTGTATATAAACTTATTCAGTGTGAATAATACATATAAATAGTGTGTATAACTCTTATACATAGCATGTATAAATATGTAGATAGTATGTATAATACTTATATATAGCATTGAACATAGTATAGAATATTTGTATAAACTTATATATATTGTATATAATTCATGTATATAGTGTATGCATTGCTCGTATATAACGTGTACATGGTGGGGATAATGCTTGAACCTAACATGTATAAACTTATACATAATGTATATAATACTTATGCATAGCATGTATAAACTTGTATATAACTTGTACAATGTTTATATAAGCTTGTACATAGTGTGTATAATGCTTGTACATAACATGTATAAACTTGAACATAGTGTGTAAAAATTATGTATATAGCATTTATAAACTTATACATAGTAATGTATAAGCCTTATACATAGCATGTTTGAACTTGCACATAGCGTGTAAAAATAATGTATATAGCGTGTATAAACTTATACATGGTGTCTATAATCCTCATACATATCGTGTATAAACTTATACATAATGTGCATAAACTTATTCATAATTTGTGTAATTCTTATACATAGCGTGTATAAATATGTACATTGTTTGTATAATGTTTATACATAGCGTATGTGTAATACTTGAATAAACTTGTACATAGTATATGTAATGTACATAGTATATGTAATGCTTATAAATAGTGTGTATAATTATTGTATATATAACGTATAAACTTATATATAGTGTGTATAACGCTTGTATAAACTTATATAAAGTGTGTATAATGCTTGTACAAGCATCTAAAATACTTGTATAAACTTATACATAGTGTGTATAATGCTTGTACATAGCATGTACAAACTTGTACATAGTTTTTATAATACTTATGTATAGTGTTATAAACATATACATAGTGTGTATAATGCTTATACATAGCATATATAAACTTATATATAGTATGTACAAACTTGTACATTACGTGTATAAACTTATATATAGTGTTTATAATACTTGTACATAGCATATAAAAACTTTTACATAGTGTGTAAAATGCTTGTACATAACGTGTATAAACTTGTATAATTCATGTATAATACTTGTACATAGCATAAATAAACTTGTACATAGTGTGTATATTACTAATACCTATAATATATATAGTGTGTATAATGCTTATATATAATGTGTATAAACTTATACATAGTGTGCTTAATTCTAATTTGTACTGTTTCAAATGCTTATACATATCACATATAAATTTTTACAAAGTGTGTACAATACTTGTATAATACGTATAAAACTTGTACATAGTGTGTATAAAACTTGTACATAGTTTTTATAATGGTTATACATAGTGTGTACAAACTTATACATAGTATGTGTAATCCTTGTACATAGCATGTATAAACTTATACATAGTGTTTATATTATTTATAGATAGAGTGTATAAACTTCTACATATTATGCATAATGCTTGTATAAACCTATACGTAGTGTGTATAATACTTCTATATAGTATATAAAATACTTGTATATAGCATGTACAATACTTATATATAACATGTATAAACTTGTACGTAGTGTATATAAACTTATTCAGAGTGTATAATGCTTATGAATATTGTGTATAATGCTTGTACATAGCATGCATAAATATGTGCATAGTGTGTATAGTGCTTGTATACAGCATTGAACGTAGTGTAGAATACTTGTATAAACCTATATATAATGTGTATAATTCATTTATATAGTGTGTGCAAAGCTCGTATATAGTATGTACATAGTGTTTAAAATGCTTATACATAATGTGTATAAACATAATTATAATGTATATAATACTTATAAATAGCATATATAAGCTTCTTCATAACATGTATAAGTGTAAAAATTATGCATATAGCATTTATAAATATATATATAGTATGTATAAGCCTTATACATAGCATGTATAAACATGCACATAGTGTGTAATAATTATATAAAACTTTATATGGTGTGTATAATCCTTTTACATATCATGTATAAACTTGTACGTAATGTTCATAAACTTATTCATAGTTTGTATATTCCTTATACATAGCGTGTATAAACTTGTACATAATCTGTATAATGCTTGTACATAGCGTGTGTATAATGTTTGAAGAAACTTGTACATAGTATGTATAATGCTTGTGATTAGTGTGTTTAATGTTTATACATAGAATTGAATGTACAAATTTGCACATAGTTTTTATAATGCTTATATATTATGTTCAAAAATATATACATAATATATATAGTACTTGTATAGAACATATATAAACTTGTATATATTGTATATAAACTTATACATTGAGTGTATAAACTTGTACATGGTGTATATAATACTTGTACATAGTGAGTAAAATGCCTACACATAGCATGAATAAACTTATATAATTCATATACAATGCTTATACATAGAATATATAAACTTGTTCATATGGTGTATAATACTTATACATATCATATACATAGTGTGTATAATGCTTATATATAGCATGTATAAACTTATACATAGTATGTATAATTCTGATTTATAGTATGCAAAATTCTTGTACATATCATGTATAAACTTGTGCATAGTACGTATAATACTTGTATATTGCATGTAAAACTTGTACGTAGTGTGTATAAAACTTATACATAGTATTTATAATGTTTATACATAGTGTGTAAAAACTTTTACATAATATGTATAATGCTTGTATATAGCCAGTATAAACTTGTACATAGTGCGTAAATTATTTATAGATAGCATATATAATTTTCTACATAGTATGCATAATACTTGTATAAATTTATATGTAGTGTGTATAATACTTTTATGTAGTGTGTATAATATTTGTATATAGCATGTATACTGCTTATATATAGCTTGTATAAACATGTACATAGCGTATAATGTTATAAATCTATTTTTGGATTATGATTTTGATGATAGCAAACAAATCTTGCCTTTTTCTCTATTGACTTTTCAGGATCCAAAGATCGGACGAAAATCAGAATCAGCTCAAGATGGGGTAGATTATGGTTGAGTCAGTCTGTAATTTTACTTTTTCCCTTCTTGAGTCAATTATAATCTTTAATGTAACTAATGCAAAGTAACCCTACACACACACTTGAGAGACTTAAAATTTCTGTTTTTACTCAAATCGGCCATGACGATACTTACATCATCCTGGACGATCGGGCTTAAAACAGAAAATCTAATCAAGGGTTCTAAATTTAGCCAATCAGCTTGGACAATACGTGTATCGGCCAGGACGATAGGATTAAAACAGAAAGAAATTACAGCCATAAATAATTAAGGTATTCTGTATTTTTGGTAATCGGCCAGGACGATCTAGAATCGGCCTGAACGATATTCACAAATTTTGTCTTAATTGATCAGACAATCAAGGAAGTAATTAAGGATGATTGATGCAATTACATCCTCCTGGACGATCGTAGTATCGGCCAGGACGATCTATTCAAAAACCTTAGTTACTCCTAGACGATCTGGATCGGACAGCTTGCATTTATGGCGATGCTCTAAACTATTTTCCTCTAATTTGAACTGATCGATTTGGATGATCGTGAGATCATCTTGAACGATCAAGCCTATTTTCAATCATCCAATTTGCATTCAGGGCGATGCTCTGGCCGATTTCATGGAATTTGTACTGATCGGCCAAGACGATGTCCATATTGTCCTGGACAATATTGTCGGCAACTTGCAATTAATGAGCTCCTTTGAAGCTCTTCTATTTAAGAGCTCTTGTTCAATGTTTTTGATAATCCTTGGCTGCTGTCTTGACCTGAGAAAACCTAAAGGAGAGAGAGAGAGAGAGGGAGGGAGAGAGAGAGAGAGGATCTTGTGAGGGGGAGCTTGTGAGGCGATTCACAAGGGTTGCTCCAAGCATTGTTCTATTTCTTCTTCCCTAGAGTCTCTTATCCTTAGAAGGGTTGGGAGAGGTTAGTTCCAGCAAGCGAACGAGGTTCTCTGCCTACTTCAGGAGGAAACAAAAGGAGGAAGGTTCTCTGCCTTGCCGGGTGTGGCAAAAAGAGGTGTTTGTAAAGGCTTCTCCGCCTAGCTATGTGGGCTAAAGGAGAGTCACGATTGTAGTGCAATACTCGGAGGGCACCTCTGGGGAGTGGACATAGGTCGAGTTGACCGAACCACTATAAACCCTTGTGTTCTTCTTTTTACTGCATCCACATTTATTTCTTTCGTATGTTATTTCTTTGTGGGGATTTGGTTTGTATTTGTGCTTTGTCTAAAGATTTTTAAAATAACAATTCACCCCCCCTCTTGGTTAGCCTTGGGCCAATTCTATAGGGCTTAACATCCCTAACAAACTTTCAAGTGGTATCAGAGTGAGATTCAAAAATTTAAGTTTGAAAACTTTTTGAATTCGATCCATGGCTAACTTTGGGAATAAAAACACTACTAAAGGTTATTCAATTACACGACCTCCCTTGTTTGACAACTTACCTTTTGATTAGTGGAAAACCTGCATGTCCACATTTTTATAATCAACTGATTATCGTATGTGGATGCTTATCAAAGAAGGTTATTCTCCACCTTCTCGTAAAATTAATGGTGTTAAAATAGAAGTTGCTTTTACTGAATGGACTTTTGATGAAAGAGATTTAGCTCAATTGAATGCAAAATGTTTGAACTGTTTTTTTTTTGTGATTTAAATTCTAAGGATTACATGCTTGTCTCCACTTGCAAAACTGCTAAATAAATTTGGGATAGGTTATGCATTACTTATGAAGGAACCAATAAAGTGAAACAATCTCGCTTGAATATTCTCTTGCATGACTACGAACTTTTTCATATAAAATCTTCTGAAACTATTTCTGACATGTATACAAGGTTTACTCAGATTGTTACTTCCTTACATTCCTTAGGAAGAGAGCTTTCGAACTATGAAAAAGTAAATAAGATTTTACGATGCTTGCCTTCCTCTTTTGATGCAAAAATTACTGTTATAACTGAATCTAAGGATTTGAACACGTATTCGATTGATAACTTACTTGGCTCACTCATTGCTTACGAGCAAGGGGTGAGTCAAAGAAATCTTGATGCAGGTGAGAAGAAGAAGGAGAAAATGGTAGCACTGAAGGCGCACAAATCTAACTCCGATTCTTCCGGATCTGAGAGCGGTGAAGTTTCCTTCATCTCAAGGCAATTAAGAAACTTTCTAAGGAATAAGCAAAAGCATCATTGGAGAAAAGGTAAGGATAACAAAAATTCTAAAGGATCTTTTGATTGTTTGTTATGAATGCTGGAAACCAGGACATGTGAAAGCCGATTGTCCTACACTTCAAGATCACTCGACCAAAGAAAAGAAAAAGGGTGAGGAGAAATCTAAGTTCAGGAAGGACAAGAAAAAAGTACAAAGAGCATTCTGGGCAGAATCTAGTACTAATTCCTCTAAGACTGAACCAGAGGAAGAGACAATAAGCCTATGCTTAATGGGGGAAGATCATCTTGAGCAAAGCGATGATGAAGAAGTATGTAAACGAACCTATGATGAATTGTTTGAGATTTGTGAGAAAATCCATGCATCATACAAAAAACTTAAGAAGACTCATGCTAACTTAAAATTGGAACTTGTAAATTTACAAAAAGAGTATTAAGTTATTCTTAAAGTCCATTCAACGATTGATTCTAATCACATGGCTCTTTTTGATGAATTTGATGATTTGAATAAAAAGCACTCGGAATTAATTGATGAGAATGAAGCATTAAAAGTTTCACACACCTCTCTTCAATCTGATTTCAAGAAATCTAAAGAGAAAGAGAAAAACTTGAGGGTTGAGAATGATGTTCTAAAAAATACAAACTTGAGGATTAAAAATGAATTAGATACACTTAAGAAAACATGGATGATGCCTACTCTTGATCAAAAGCCAAGACCTAGGAAGAGGCATTATAACTCAAACCATTTAAGAAATTCTTTTCTAGAGTTAGATGTTTTTCAAGTGGCATAGTAGGACACATCTTACACACTTGCATTGTTCACCATAGTACACATTGGGTGTGGAGACCTAAGGTACATGATTCACAGCATACCACACCTACATTGTATTCTACTTTTCCTGAGGAGGGACCCAAACTAGTTTAAGTTCCTAAATCTGACTGTTGTTGAGTTTTACAGGTATGCTCTCACCAAAGACCTCGTGGGAGCATAGGATAATTGGACATATGGAGGCTCCCAGCTCATAATTACTTAAACTTGCTGCTTCATAATCTCTTGAAATATTTTTTAATTAGTTTTTTGTTATTTTTTGTTGTGTGCTAGCTTTTTGTTGTTTTAGATTATTTTGTTTTTGCTTTACTTTTATGATTGGTTTTGTATATGATTATTTTTAAAAGCTTTTAGATTTTGGAGATTTAAAGCCATTGATTATCATATCTAAATTGGTCAAAGGGAGAAACACCGTTGATGGTTTCCCTCCCTCTAACTTCTTTTAGTGATATAATTTTCTTTTCTAGACAAAAGTCTATCTCATATTGACAACTGGTTTTTAAAACTAAGATTCCTTTTATCTTGCTACAATAATCTATCTTATGCATAATATCCAAAGTTCTTATATATCTTTCAAGTAAAATAAAATCTTGCCATTGTATCTATCACATGATTATGATTTGGTTTTGTGGCTTGTTCTTCCCTATGTTAGAGAGAGAGCTCCTATTCTCTAATATTTGGATGATATACTCATAACTAAGGTTCTTTTTAAGAGTTTTTGTTAAAGAGAATTTAGCTTGAATGAATTAAGAGGAAAAGTGAAAAAATGCAAATTTGAAATGAAAAATATATATACACAAATGTGTATCAAAAATCAAGATGCTCAAAGAGCAAAATCAAAGATACAAGAGGCATAAAATGAGCCCACTAAATACAAGCTATTATCTCTTTTCTGAACTCTTAAAACTTAGAGAACTCATTGGTTATTTGATGCTTTCAAAGGCTTGATTTCAAATTCCATGATTGAGAAAAATTACTTTGGTATATTATTTATAAGATAATTTCTTTGTAACCAAGTTTTGATTGGATCTTCTTTTTACCCAGTAAAGTTTTTCTGAGTTAGACCTTTTGTTTTTAAAAAAGATGATTATTGCCCTGAAAGAAGTCCGAGCTAGGGATCAACAAGATCGGATATTCTACCTTTTTTTAGATTTTGACTTGTTAACTCTTTAATCTTTTGAATCTCTAAAATTTAATTATTTGAGAAATTTGTCATATGGATACTTTGCTAAAAAAAATTAAAAAAAATACCAAAAACAAGAAAATTTTTCCTTTTCGTCGTTTTTCTTTTTCTTTCTAGTTTTTTTTTTAGCCTTTTTATTGTTGTTTCTAGCTTTGTATTGTGAGTCATATTTTAGGGCTTTTGATCATCAACATCTTTTCCTTGGATTTAAATTTCTTGTCACATCATCCTGGCCGATTATTATATCGTCCTCGATGATAGGACAAACACTTCAAAATTTCCATCTGCTGAACTTTTCTGTGCTTGTTTTAACTCTTCATCCTAGATGATAATTTATCGTCCTAGATGATCTGATCGAACTCTGTTGTAATCATGTTGATAGTCTTGGCCGATAACATATTTTGTCCTGGCCAATGCATTTTATGGTCATCGTCCTGGCCGATACACTAGATCATCCTGGATGATCCACGTGTCAGCACGTTTAAATCTTTAAAATTGGCTCTAGACTTACAAAAATTAGAGTTAGCATGTCTAAAATATTGATAGGACTAGCCAAGACACTTATTATGCCAACCCTAAGAGTTGGGCTTAATGATGATGATGTTAGGGTACAAAATTCAAGGTAGCTTAAATTGCATGCAAGGTTTTATTGATGGCAAGCTTAACAAAATGCTAAACACTGCATTGGAAGAGGATTCTATCCTAGTGATGTTGAGGGATGCATTGGAAGAGGATTCTATCTTTGACTTAACTTTAAATGACAAGTTGAATAAAATGCTGGGAGAACTTCATGCTTTGGTTAACTAAGCATAGGAACTACTTGGAAACTGGAATCAAATGATGAGTAAAATTTATTTTATATGTGGAGTATCAGCTTTTTTGTCTTGATTGTATGCTTATGTGATGATAATCAATTTGTAGCTATTTCTACTTAAATTGAACTTTTATTACTGTTAACTAAAAATATTTTGCTATATGGTTCTCATATGCATATTTGTTCATTTGTTCATTGCTCTACTTTTTATGTGGTTTACACTAGAAAGGAATTAAATAATTAGGTCAAGCAAGGTTTTACCATTGGTATCATTGGTAGATTTTTCTTCTATAAGAAAGATGAATCATTCTTATAGGAGTGATTTTTGACATGAAAAAATCCATGCAGTCTTCGTGTTTCTTCTTTCCATGCTTTTTCTTTAGCATAATTTTCTTTGCTGGTTACTGAATAAATTACCAAAATTAAATAAAATTCTTGATAGCATGTTAAAGTTTGCTCTATGATTTTGGTTATATCATTTTGTTTTTTATATTCACTCTCCTTTTCTTTTTCATTTTGCAGTTATTTGTCAATTAACAGTTCTTCATCATCGAAATAATTTTGTAATTCTTTCCTAAGTGAGCTGAGACTAGATTATTCAAACTTCAATTACAAATAAGGATAAAGTATAATTTAAACTATGCTTTTAAGTTGGTGAGCTCAGACTCAATTTTTTAAATTTCATTTGCAAATAAGGATGAAGTATATTTTAAACTACTCTATCAAGTTGGTGAGAGTTCATCATGAACGTTAGTGATGGAAATTGTGTGCACGTGCCCAGAAAAGTCTTCAAAACCAAGTAAGGTGAAGTATGAACTTGACAAAAAGACTGGACTAATTAAGGTAAACTAGGAAGTCCTCTAAATTAGCCAAATCCCTTCACTCAAAAATAAGAAAATAAAGTTTGAGAAGAAAAAGGAATTGTGCCTCTTCTCTTGTGAAGGTAGATCGTGTTCTTTACTCATCGGTGGGGTATACCAACAACTAATGCTTTCATTCCACGAACGCTCTGTGAAGACAACGACCCTCTGGATGTTCTGGTTCTCATGCAGGTATGCTATTAGGAAAATGTATTTTTCATTTGTATAATATATGTTGAAATTTTCAGTTGTTCTGTCCTAGGCTTACAAGGATTATTCATGTGGATTATTCCTGTTTGTTCTTTGAATAGGAGCCAATCCTCCTAGGATGTTTCATTTAAGCAAAAGCCATAGGCCTCATGCCTATGATTGATCAAGTTTTATTCTTTTTCTTCATATGCTAATCAAACTTATATCATTTTGATTCTAAAATTTTTCTGTATTTGGCAAAGCTACTGATTTATTATATATGTTGTTCAAAAATAGGGAGAAAAGGATGATAAAATATTTGCTATTTGTGCCGATGATCTTGAATATAGACATTACACAGATATCAAGGAGCTCCCACCTCATCATTTGGCTGAAATCAGGCACTTCTTTGAAGATTGTATTCTCAAAATTTAGCTAATGTGCATACTATGTTTTCTTTGTTATTCCTCGTCTTTCAGATTTGTAAACCATCTTTTGATTGAATTATATAAAACATGTTTATCTTTTTATGTCTCCTTCTTGCATCTAGATAGTGAGGGATATCAATGTTGTAAGGAATTTTCCCAAGAAATGGGTTTTGAAGTATATTTGAAATTTGGCTTAGCAAGAAGAAGTAGTAACAATTGTTCTTCACTTGTAATGATATTTACATGTATATAAGGAAATAGCAAGATAGATCTAAACCTTTAATGTTAATAATGATGATTTATATCACTCCGATTAGTTTGATGTATCTCCATGTATAAATTATTTTGTGAATTTTATTATTAATATACGATAACTTGGTTCTCTTCTAGTCTCTAAAATGAGTACTTCCTTGTGCCTAATAAATCAGACAGAAAAAAAAAACATAGAGGTTATTGTGAATGACTTCATGTCGGCCACTTTCGCTTATGATGCGATACAACACTCCATTTATGATATTCTACTCTATATTCTAATTTTGAGATATAAGTCACATGTTACTTGGTTGTATTGAAAAGCAAGGGTTGACTCAATATAAATCTAAGACTAGAGTTGACACCTGAAATAATTTATTTAGTTAAGAGGTTATCATGATCCAACACAGTTGAAATGTACTAATATTAATCTTTCATTTTAGATTTTAAAGAAAGAAATTGGTATGCTTGAGCTCCAATGGTATGGCTTTTGCATGTTCAAAGCACTAGCAAGCTTACATAAGCAGGTAAGCTATATGAAATAAAGCTTTCCACTTTTGGCATCACAATTTAGATATGTGTGTATTTTCCTCATTTTGGCAGGGTGTTGGGCATGCGATGTCAAAGTAGATTCCAAATTATCTTTTCAAATGCAAATTATAGTGGATGATAATGAAGTGTGGAAATAGATATCCCAAGACTTTTTGGATATTATGTAAATAAATTGCCCTCAGGATAAGGGTCATTGTTTTTATTTTCATTTAATGTTTTGAGAAGACATTTATTATAATATATTAGTTTTTTATGTATATGAGGTTCAAAGTATAATGTTTGTTGTACTTAAGGTGGAAAACTCTTATAATTTTATATTAATGAAATAAATTTTTATTTGAAGAAAAAAATCTTAAGTAAGCTCTAATATCTACATGATATTTTAAGTAATTTGATTGGAGATTAATTATTTGCAATTAAAATATTATTAGTGAGCATAACTAATTGATAATTGAATGTAATTTATATTGGATATGACATATATTGAGGCACATAATAATGCCATTTAATTAAAATTATTTAAGTAAATTGAACTGTTGGGAAATCATATATCTTAAGGTAACATAAATGTACCTTATTATTAAACATATTGCATCAAATAAATATGTTATGATAGTTAACCAATTATGACACATTATATTTATTGTATTTATTCATAAGTTTCATCATATGAAAATGTTATAAAAGTTTGTCATTTAGGACACTTTTATATGTGTCGTTTAAGAGACAATGCCATCAAAATTATATGTCATAAAAGTTTAGTTTCTAGGGCACATAAAGATGCCCTTAACCCTATGCTAATGGCAACCTAAATGGCATCATTGCTTGATGCCCTAATATATCATGTGCCCCAATAGATGCATATTATGGCACTTTAAGGTGCCCTAATAGCCAGTAATTTTTGTAGTGACATACAAACTGATGCATAACATCTATAATACTTGTACGTAGCGTGTATAAACTTGTATATAGTGTGTATATTATTTATAGATAGCGTGTATAAACTTCTAAATAGTATGCATAATGCTTGTATAAACTTATATGTAGTGTGTATAATACTTTTATATAACATGTATAATACTTGTATATAGCATGTACAATACTTTTATATAGCTTGAATAAACTTGTACATAGTTTATATAATATTATTCAGTGTATAATATTTATAAATAGTATGTATAATGCTTGTACATAACGTGTATTAATATGTAGATAGTATGTATATTACTTCTAAATAATATTGAACATAGTGTAGAATGCTTTATAAACTTATATATAATGTGTATAATTCATTTATACAGTGTGTGCAATTCTTGTATATAACGTATACATAGTGTGTGCAATGCTTGTATATAACATATAATTAGTGTGTATAATGCTTGTACATAACGTGTTTAAACTTATACATAATATATAAGAATAATAATAAGAAAGAACACACCGGATTTATAGTGGTTCGATCAAATCTTGACCTACATCCACTCCTTAGAGGAACCCTCCAAGTTTTGCACTAAAACAAGTATCTCTCCTTTAGCCCCCACAGCTAGGTGGAGAAGCCCTTACAAAATCACTTCCACCTTCCCCGGTGCGGCGGAGTCGCTGGGTCCTTTGACACCAAAGATATCTTCTTCTTTGGTGAACTTCTCTCGAGACAAGCCTTGAATCCGACGATATTCAGGTGCGAGCTTGCCGGAGCAACCATGTGGACCCCCCTCCACACTCCCTTGAGTCCCCCTTCACAGGATCTTCTCCCTTTCTCAAACTCCACCCTTTCCTCACTCCCTTTCAAGCTCTATCTTCAAGTTTTCCCCATAAGAACGAAGCTACAAAGGCTGCCAAAGATACTTACAAAGTGTCATGTCATAGCTTAAATAGAAGAGATAAAAATGAGCTCATTAATGCAAGTTGCCGACTTTATCGTTCAGGATGATAGACATATCATCCTGGACGATTAGTTCAAATATGAGGAAAATCATCCTAAATTTCACCCTGAAATGAAGCTGGACGATGTCTAATCTGCCCGGACAATTTTGCAATCGGCCCGGACGAAATCCCTATTAATTGCTTTCCAAAATTTCCTGAGAAATTTTAGAAAAATTGTCTTGGATCATCCTGGCCAAAATTTTATTTTCCACGCCGATCCATCAGACCGATATCCAAAAATAAGAATTTTCTAAGTAGATTTGGCGGCAGATTCTTTTTGAATTGAGCCTATCGTCCTAGCCGATACAAAATCGTCCAAGATGATGTGTTTTGAATAATGATGACTGCTTTAATGAGGATGACCTAATTAGGGTTTCTACTTTTGTCAGATCGTCCAGGACGATATAAATAATGTCCCGGACAATGTTACCAAAAATAGAAATCTTTTAGGGAACAACAGAAAATCTTTTAAGTTACAAATCATCAGAAGCCACACCAAATACAATAGACTCAAGAAAGGAAAAAGATTACAAACTGACACAGACCTAGTCTACCCAATCTTGAGCTGGTTCCAAATTATAGTCTGATCGTGTGGACATGAAACGTTAGCATATAAAGAAATCGTAGAGAAATAAAGAATGTTTGCTATCATCAAAATCATAAACTATAGATCCGCAATAATCTCCCCCTTTTTGATGATGGCAAAAAATTTCAATTTGAATTTTCAAAAAAAAATATTTTCTCCTAATCTCCCCCATACTAGAATAACACTTTAAAAAATAAGGGAGATAAAAAATATTTTTGTTGTTTTAAATTTTTTTGAAAAGAAGGATACAAATTCAACAGAATATTCTCCCCCTTTGACATTATCAAAAAGAGAGGAAGAACGAAAAATGAAACAAAAAAAAAAATTCTTTCTGATCTAGTGAGAAAATAAAATATTCTTAAAATGATAAAGTTACCTCTTGGTTTTAATCAAAATCATAGTAGAATCGAATTTGACAACGCATAGCCCAGAAAAGGTTAGAAATTCAAAATTTGATAATCCAAACTCAAGATCTTTAAATGGCTCAAAAACTTTTTAATCCAATATCCAAATCAAGGAATAAATGGGAAAAAGAAACATTAATTTTTCAAAACTCCTTTAATAAAATATATCTAATAGAAGATTAATGCACGAATTATTGAATCAAGAATCATGTTTTTCAAAATCAAGTATCGAAAGTATCAAGGATTTTCTTAAGTTTTTAAGAAGTACAAGAATGGAAAGCATTACATTTTGTGGGCTCATTTATGCCTCTTGTCAATTTGAATGGCACTCTTTGTGCATCTTTTGATTTTTTATACACCTTTGTGTATATTTTTCAATTTGGCGTCATTGCGCATCTTTTATTTTTGGCATCATTGGCCAATTTTTTTTTATATGCTACCTTTCTGAAATATTAAAAAACAAAAATAAACCCATCCTATTGATAAAGCGAATTCTTGTTTAAGAAAATTATGAGTTAGATTCAACAACTTACAAAAGATTTCTATGCGATAAATAAAATATAAAGAGATAAAAAATATAGTTTCAAAAACCAATCTAAAAGATGAATAAAGATTTTAAATCAAAAGTAGGTTAACCTCTTTTAGGAAATAGAGATTGAGAATCAAAAATATGAGTTTCCTTCCTTTAACTATTTTAGAGAAGTCAAACACAACTTACCAAAGATTTCAAGAAAAAACTGGAAGTAGGTTTTTCATTTTTAGAAAAGTGAATGTGTGTGTTGATCAGAGAAAAACTTTCACGAAAACAAAAATTTCAAAGAATAAACAAAACAAAAAACCAAAATAAAAATGAAAAACATAAAAACAAAAAAACAAAAATAAAAAAGAAAAACACAAAAACACAACACAAAAACACGAAAGGCTTTTAACCATTATCTCTCTCCTCGTTCGATGCTTCAGAAACAAGATCTGCCCATGAGATTTTCTGCCTTTCATTATTTTCCCAGTTTAAATTTTGCTTCGCCTTGCCCTTTTCTTTCGTAGGAAGAATTTTTAAATTAGGGCACTATTTTTTCTTATGTTCAGGCTTCCTGCATAGAAAGCAAATAATATCAGAAGAAATATGACATCCTTACCACTTTTGCTTATGCTTTGGTGAGCTTTGTGATTTGCTTATCAAGTTATTGCATTCGTCACCAACTAAGCTATCTCTTTCTGTATCTTCAGTTTTTAGAACAATCGTTTCTCCTGTATCCAAAAGTCTTTGACCCAAATCATGCTCATAGGAAATGAGTGAGCCAGTCAAATTATCAATAGAATAATTATTCAAATCTTTTGATTCACAAATAGCAACAACTTTGGCATCAAATTTTTCAAGTAAACAACGAATAATTTTATTGACTTTTTCAAAATTTGAAAATTCTTTTCCTAAGGCTTGCAATGATATTATAATTTGAATGAACCTGGTATACATGTCTAAAATCATTTAAAAAGGTTTTATGGAAAACTGTTCAAAATCATGCATTAATAAATTCAACTTGGATTGCTTGATTTCATTCGTGCCTTCGTATATGGTATGTAGTTTATCCGAAACTTCCTTACCAGTAGTGCAAGTGGATATTAACATGAAATCTTCCGAATTTAAAGCACATAAAAAGCAATTTAAAGATTTTGCATTCAGTTGAGCATTCAGTTGTTCTTCCTTATTCCATTGATTAAAAGGAATATCAGTTTTAACTCCATTAACAATTTGTGACGGTGATGAATAACCAGTTAAAATCATATGCCACATGCGAAAATCAATCGATTGCAACAAAATAGATATGCGAGTTATCCAAAAATCAAATGACATATTTTCAAATAAAGGAGGTCTGGTGATTGAATAACCTTCTGCAACATTACGATCAGCCATGGATCAAAAAATTCGAAAGCTTTTCAAAACTTATTTTATGAATCCCACTTTAATACCACTTGAAAATTCGTTAGATGACACTAGAAAGTGCTCTTATGGCACTTGAAAGTTCGTTAGGAATGTTAAGCCCTTATAAACTTGCCCAAGGCTAACAAAGAGAGAGGTGAATTGGATAACTTTAAAATCAAAGATAAAACTCAAACCAAAATCATCACAAACAAAATCAAATGTGAAAGCAAATAATAAGAAAGAACACACCGGATTTATAGTGGTTCGGTCAAATCTTAACCTACATCCACTCCTTAGAGGCACCCTCTAAGTATTGAACTAAAACAAGTGTCTCTCCTTTAGCCCCCACAGCTAGGTGAAGAAGCCCTTACAAAATCTCTTCCACCTTCCCTGGTGCGGCGGAGTCGCTGGGTCCTTTGACACCAAAGAGATCTTCTTCTTTGGTGAACTTCCCTCGAGACAAGCCTTAAATTCAACGGTATTCAGGTGAAATCTTGCCGGAGCAACCATGTGGATCACCCTCCACACTCCCTTGAGTCCCCCCTCACAGGATCTTATCCCTCTCTCAAACTCCAACCTTTCCTCACTCCCTTTCAAGCTCTATTCAAGTTTCCCCCACAAGAATGACGCTATAATGGTTGCCAAAGACACTTACAAAGTGTCATGTTATAGCTTAAATAGAAGAGCTAAAAATGAGCTCATTAATGCAAGTTGCCGACTTTATCGTCCAGGATGATAGACATATGATCCTGGCCGATTAGTTCAAATATAGGGAAAATCATTCTGAATATCGCCTTGAAATGAAGCTGGACGAAGTCTAATCGGCCCGGACGATCTTGCGATCGGCCCGGATGAAATCCCCATTAATTGCTTTTCAAAATTGCCTGAGAAATTTTGGAAAAATTGTCCTGGATCGTCTTTTCCTATATTTTATAGTCCAGGCCGATCCACCAGGCCGATATCCAAAAATAAGAATTTCTTAAGTAGATTTGGTGGTAGATTCTTTCTGAATTAAGCCTATCATCCTGGCTGATACAAAATCGTCCAGGACGATGTGTTTTGCATAATGATGGCTGCTTTAATGAGAATGCCCTAATTAGGGTTTCTACTTTTGTTAGATCGTCCAAGGCGATATAAATATTGTCCAGGATGATGTTACCGAAAAAAGAAATCTTTTAGGGCACAACAGAAAATCTTCCAAGTTACAAATCATTAGATGCTACACCATATATAACAGACTCAAGAAAGAAAAAAGATTATAAACTAACATAGACCTAGTCTACCCAATCTTGAGCTGGTTCCAAATTGCAGTATGATCATGTGGACCTGAAACGTTAGCACATAAGGAAATCGTAGAGAAATAAGGAATGTTTGCTATCATCAAAATCATAAACTATAGATCAGCAACATAGCTAACACTCTTGCTTCTCTATGACAGCCTTTTCTACTAATATTTTAGGGCCTCAAGATAAGTCGGTAATTGGAACCAGCTCAAGATTGGGTAGACTAAGTCTGAGTCAGATTATAATTTTCTTTTTACCTTTCTTGAGTCAATTGTAATCTTTGAAATGTCTTATGCTAAGTAACCCTACACACACACACACTTAAGTGATTTAGAATTTCTATTTTTACTCACATCATCCCAGACGATATTTATATCGTCCTGGATGATCAAGTTCAAAATAAGAACTCTAATCAGGATTTCTTAGTTAAGGCAGCCGTCACTAGTCAATCGGACTAGATGATACCTTTATCGACTAGGATGATAGGCTCAAAATAAAAAGAATCAGCCGCCATAATCTATTAAGGTATTCTATATTTTTGTATACAATTCAGGATGATCTTGTATCAGTCTGGATAATAAATCACAGTTATGCCTAAATTAATTCGACAATCAAGGAAGCAATTAAGGATGATTGATATGATCATATCATCCTGGACGATCGCAAGATCGGATGGGTTAATCTATTTAAAAAAACCTTAGCTACTCCTAGACGATATCGGCCAGCTCATATTACAGGCGATGGTCTAGACGATCGGGATCGGCCAGCTAGAATTCTGGGTGATGCTCTGAATAATTTTCTTCTGATTTGAACTAATCGGCCGGGACGATTGTGAGATCAACCTGGACGATCAAGCCAATTTTGAATCATCCAGATCATTTTCAGAGTGGTTTTTTGGCCGATCTTCTATAATTTTAACTGATCGTACAGGACAATAAGCCTATTATTCTAGAAGATAAGGTCGGCAACTTGCAATTATTGAGCTATTTTAAAGCTCTTCTATTTAAGAGCTATTTTTCAATATTTTGAACAATATTTTACTGCTGTCTTGACCAGAGAAAGCATAGAGGAGAGAGAGAGAGAGGGAGAGAGTGAGAGAGGATCTTGTGATAGGGAGCTTATGAGGGGGTTCACAAGGGTTGCTCCAAGCATTGTTCCACTTTTTCTTGGACTAGAGTCTGTTATCCTTGGAAGGGTTAGGAGAGATGAGCTTCAGTGATCGATCAAGTTTCTCTGCCTGCTTCAGGAGGAAGCAAAAGGAGTGGGGTTCTATGCCTTGCCGGGGGTGGCAAAAAGAGTTTTTTGTATAGGCTTCTCCGCTGAGCCGTGGGTGCTAAAGGAGAGTCACTTTGATAGTGCAATACTCGGAGGGCGCCTCTGAGGAGTGGATGTAGGTCGAGTTGAAAGAACTACTATTAAATATTAGGTTCTTTTACTGCTTCCGCATTTAAAATTCTGCACCTTATTTTTTTGTGGTGATTTTAGTTTGTGGTATTTATTCTTTGGTTAAAGAATTTTTAAAATACCAATTCACCCCCCTTCTTTGTTAGCCTTGGGCTAGTTCTTAAGGGCCTAACATTCCTAACGAACTTTCATGTCGTTCTTATACATAACGTGTATAAACATATACATAATATGAATAATGCTTATACAAAGCATGTTTAAACGTATACATAACATGTACAATACTTGTATAAACTTTTACATAGTGTGAATAATACTTGCACATAACATGTATAATGCTTGTACATAGTGTGTATAAACTTGTACATAGTGTGTAAAAATTATGTATGTAGCGTGTATAAACTTATACATAGTATGTATAATCCTTATACATAACATGCATAAACTTGTACAAAATGTGCATAAACTTATTTATAGTTTGTACAATCCTTATACATAGCGTGTATAAACTTTTTCATAGTCAGTATAATGCTTGTACATAGGGTGTGTATATTATTTTAAGAAACTTGTAAATAGTGTGTATAATGCTTGTAAGTAGGATTTATAAACTTATATATAATATGTATAATGCTTGTATAAACTTGTACATAGTGTGTATAAACTTGTACATAGCATCTATAATACTTGTATAAACTTGTACATAGTGTGTATAATGCTTGTACATAGCATGTACAAACTTGTACATAGTTTTTATAATGCTTATATATAATGTTTACAAACATATACATAGTGTCTATTATGCCTGTACATACCATATATAAACTTGTATGTAGTGTGTATTAACTTATACATTGCATTTATAAACTTGTGCATATTATGTATAATACTTGTACATAGCATGTACAAATATTTCATAGTGTGTAAAATACTTATATGTAATGTGTATAAAGTTGTTTAATTCATGTATAATGCTTGTACATAGCATATATAAACCAGTACATAGCGTATATACTATTTATACATACCATGTACAAAGTGTGTATAATTCTTATATATAGTGTGTATAAACTTATACATAGTGTGTATAATATTTATTTATAGTGTATAAAATGCTTGTACATATCATGTATAAACTTATACAAAGTGTGTATAATACTTGTATATTGCATGTGAAACTTGTACATAGTATGTATAAAACTTGTACATAGTATTTACAATGCTTATATATAATGTATACAAATTTATACATAATACATATAATGCTTATACATCGCATGTATAAACTTGTACATAGTGTGTATATTATTTATAAATAGCATGTATAAACTTATAAATAGTATGTTTAATGCTTGTATAAAGTTATACATAATGTGTATAATACTTTTATATGGCGTGTATAATGCATATATATATATATATATATATATATATAGCATGTACAATGCTTATATATAGCTTAAATAAACATCTACATAATGTATATAAACATATTCAAAGTATATAATACTTATGAATAGTATGTATAATGCTTGTACATAGCGGGTATAAATATGTACATAGTATGTATAATACTTATATATAGCATTGAATGTTGTGTAGAATGCTTGTATAAACTTACACATAGTATTTATAATACTTGTACATAGCATGTACAATACTTCTACATAGCGTGTATAATCTTATGTATAGTGTGTAAAAATTATATATATAGCGTTTATAAACTTATACATAGCATGTATAAACTTGTACATAGTGTCAAAAAATTATGTATATAGCTTGTATAAACTTATAGATGGTGTGTATAATTTTTACAAATAACGTGTATAAACTTGTACATAATGTACATAAACTTGTTCATAGTTTATATAATCCTTATACATAACATATATAAATTTGTACTAAGTCTATATAACGCTTTTACATAGTGTGTGTAAAATATTTGAGTAAACTTGTACATAGATTGTATAATGCTTATAAATAGTGTGTATAATGCTTGTATATAGAATGTATAAATGTGTACATAGTGTGTATAATGCTTGTATAAACTTGTACATAGTGCATATAATGCTTATACATAGCATCTATAATACTTATATAAATTTGTACATAGTGTGTTTGTGTTTATCAGGCTGCTTTGGTGCCTTTGGTAATGGGGGTAAAATTTTTGGAACTAAGAGGTGTCCACCACGCTCCTCAGCCCACTCTGATATAACATGGGAAATCATCAAATTTCAAAAAATCGTTACATAATCATTCGTCAAAAATAATCCACCATTTGATTTCAGCAGGAAATCTAGGCCAAGTATCATTTTCACATGGAAATGATTAAGAGGTCTAACCCAAAATTTCGACACATGAAAAGCCTTAGACCAAACTTGACAATGGGTTTGAAATTTCAGATGTACATTTTGGATGTACTTGGTGAATTCTAGTCGGGTACCATCGAATTGGGCACTATACTTGGGTACAGGACTTGTAAGAAAAAATTTGATTAGCACTAAGTCAGCATCAATTGTATTGGAGGTTGCACCAGTATCAATAAAAGCAGGTAAAGTAAGTTCCAAACCGTGGATATTAATCCTAGCAAGAATTTGAATATTGGTGACATCATCAGGATTGCAGATGATTGGGATTTGTTCAATACCTAGTTCAGTATGCAGATAGAGATCCTTGTATTCTGATAAGAATTGATAATCCATTAGAGTAACATCATCAGAAATAACAATGCCTTTACCTTTCGATCCTGTTTTGGAGATTTTACTAGTGTCTCCATTTTGACTTCAAGATCAGCAACTCGATGCTCAAGAACTCATATTCTGGATTCAAGAAGGGAAGGTTTTCTTCATTCTATGGAAATTAGTTTTGGAATGGGAACAAGATATTTATCATTAACACATTTAAAACAGGCTTGAATCAAACATGAATTATATGTATACCTTCTATCAATAGCAGGATACCAGGGGCAAAAAGAACATTTAATCTTATCATCACCTATCCCGAGGTTCCATTCATGACAACATGATTTTTCCTTATCAGTAAGGATAACAGAAGAGTTTGAATTGTTCAAGTCAAGGTTCATGTATTGGATTCCTTCCAATTCATCAAGATTAGATAGATTATCTAATTCAGCATTATTCAGTATATCATTAATCAATCCATAGTCTTTGGGAACGTGTTCAACTTCATCCATAGACACAATACTATAGATTGATGAGTTATCAGAAATTTGTAAGTCTACTTCCAAAAGATCTAAATTAACACAGTCAATGAGTACAGCATTTCTGTTGTAAAGATTCTTTTATTTGGGACAAGTGGTAGCTAAATGACTTTCTTCATTGCAAGCAAAGCAAGAGATTTTATTACTATAAACCTTCTTGGAGTTATATCTTCTGACATGTTGTTTCTTGTCCAAATAAGGTTTCTGAGCTTTAGACTTTCGAATGTAGTATTTCTTCGTCGAAGGATTCTTCTTAGAGGGCTTCAGTTTTCTCCTCGGTCTACGATTCAAACTTGTATATCCATATTTTTGAGGAGTATAAATTTGTGAACAAAATCCATAGTTTTGATTTTTCAATTGCTTTTGAATGGAAATATAATTACATTTCTCCTTCAATTTTTCAAATAAGAATTGGATCCGTATTTCTATATTGTCAAATTGCGGAGTGACTTCATGTTGTTTCCAAGCATGATGTATTTCTTTACCAAGTTCACCTGGTAATTTTGAAAACAATCTCTCACCTAGCTCATTTGAGTAATAGTTTCCAGATACAGTTGCTAAGGCTAAGAAATCATTCGCAATATATTTCACAAATTTCCAATTCCTAATTTGGATTTGTTTTAGCTCTCGCATAGCACTAGCCTGCTTAAATATCGATCCAGTATTAGCATCTCTAGAAGTCAAGATTCTATGAATCAGATAAGTAAAGTTTAGAATATTGTTACCTTGGCTTGCCAGATTTGCAACTTCTTCAGGAAATTTCATCTTGTAAGATTCCCAAGCGGCTCTTGTTACATCTTCT
The DNA here is from genome assembly GCA_022539455.1 of Dendrobium nobile. NCBI lineage: Eukaryota > Viridiplantae > Streptophyta > Magnoliopsida > Asparagales > Orchidaceae > Dendrobium > Dendrobium nobile. The sequence continues at coordinate 2,009,492 of CM039722.1, read as the reverse complement.
AGATAATTGTCAGCTCGTCTAATCATCTCTTCACCACTGTCAACTAGATCTTGGTGACTTTTCTGATAATCTCTAGCCATTTGAGCAGTCCATTGTTCCAGATAGTTATCGTATAATTGAGGATCACACGATGTAATGTTCAATAAAACCTCATTGTTTGAAAAATAAGATTTTTCCAATGGAGCTCTCTTTCTAGTAGTTCTCAGTAACTGGTTTTCTTTATCATAAATTATCACAGATGTTCTAAGGGAATGTCCTACGTTGTATTCCATAGGAACATGTTTAGTGGTCGGGAAGTATCTTTGAACAGGGTTAGGATTGAAAGATGAAGAGCTAGCTTCATTATCATATAAATCAACTCCTGATGCTTCCTGCAAAATCTTTTAGGAACCTTTCCACCAGATCTAATTTTACATCATCAGTATTTGCATCTGTGTTTTCAATAACATCATCCAGATTTTCAATCATCTTATTATCTTCTTCTGAGTTGGTCTGTTCTATTATATCCTCATCTTCAAAATAATCCATAAGATTTTCATTATCTTCAAAATTTTCAGAATAGTCTTCAATAAGATCTCCATCAGCTTGCTTAGAATGATTTTCAATAGAATCTTCAGAAATATTTTTGGTATTTTCTAAGATATTTTCAGACAATAGATAAATATTTTTGGTATTTTCTACTACTATATTTTCTTCGATCTCCTTTTGATCTTCCGGGAACTGAATTGCTTGATCATTTGTTTCTTCCAAATTTTGAACTCGTTGATCCTTCCTTTCTTCAGATTTTCTCGAAATAGGCATCTCATCCTCTGAATCTGAATCTTCTGGTCCATAAAGATTTCTAATGTTTTCTTTTGCATCAACGTAAAATATGTCAGTTTGTCTTATTCTACGAATTTTCCTGTAGTAATTTTGTTAGGCCTGAATAGTTCTCCAATTAGTATCAACACCTTGTAAATAGGAGATATACACACTTTTATTCTTATAGCCTCTACCATCATCTTCACCTTCACCATCCTCATCATCCTCAATCATCATTAAATCATAATCAGATTCTTCAACATCATCATTTTGATCAGAACTTTTGTAATTTCTAAACCTAATGGATAAACTACGATCATTGTTCAGAAAGGTTGAATATTCAGTAGGGGTTATTGTAGAATTTTCCTCTCGCAGAGGAGAAATATTCCATTCTAATCCCGCAAGTTTTTTAGAGTCAACCTCTTTTAGCATAATGAACTTAATTCCTTTGGAGGTTAAGGAGTCTATGATGTTCTCTAGTTTATTCTTAAACATAGTTTGGATGCTACTCATAGTTTTGCCAAGAATAACTATATCTAAACAAATATTATATTCCTGGAAATTTTCATAACCTTTGCTCTGTATCAAGACTTTAACATGTTTCTCAAAGTCTTCTACAGTCATTGTTATATCAGGAACAATATAAGTGATTCTAATATTGTTGTTCATGTCAACTTCTATGATTCCAATCATAGATTCATTGGGAGTACTAAATCGAGAATCAAATAAGCAAATAAGAACTTTACCTTCAGTTTGTTTCCTTACCAGACCTCTGATTCCAAACACAACAAGTCCGATATGGATGTATCGGTGCTTGTTCTTTCTTTTAATTTCTTTTGAGGCTTCAGGAGTAATCAGGTTTAGTCTGACCTCAGAATTATCAGGACAATGAAGTAGAACTTCTCTATGATGTCTAAAAAGTCTCGTGCTGGTACTAAAGTAACCTTGTGAGTACAGTCTCGAGGGATTCAAGCTATTCAAATGATCATTAGAAAAAGTTGAAAGATCTCTATCTATATTGACCAATTCTTCTAATCTGTAATCATCTCTAGAATTGTTAGTTTTATCAAATAATTTGTCTAACCATGTGGATAACAAGTTATTTGATTGGCTTGACACAGAGTGTATACCCATAATAATCTGAGATGTTCCAGAAAATGGAATTGTTCGGCGTTCAATCATATTTCAGGAATCGAAAAGACTTTTTGGTCTTTCTAATTTCCCCAGTCTTCCCTAGAGAAAGAGCTTTAATATTGTTAGTGATATTATTCAGATCAGTCTCTAGTTTAGTAGCAGGAGGTGTGTTAGGAAGTTTTTCAATAGATTTTTCAATCAAACTTAAACGATAATGTAAACTACTAAGTAAAGCTAAAATAGTGTTATTTTGCTGGGTAGTAATTCTATCAGTTTTTTATGATGATTCTGACTCAATATACCCTTCAAAACCTTTATCTTTAGAATAAGCTGAAGAATAAATAACTGCAGCAAGATATTTTGCACCCTTAAATTTCAGTTCATTCATTAGCTTTCTTGAAGCTGTTTGATATTTTGTAATAAATCTTTCAGTTGAGCAATTTCTTGATCAACTTGGGATTTATTTTCTTTTATATTTTTCTTTAATTGTAATAATAATTCTCGAGATTGAATTTCAACCTCTTTAGGTTTATTATTCTCATTTAAAGCAGATAATATGTTGATATCTCATTTTGAAGGTATATCATTCAGCTTGAGAAGCTGGAATTTACTGTACAGATCTTCTTGCGAAGCCTTAAGATAAGCAACTTGACTACTCAGAGTTTTAATCAGCAGGTTCTTTTCTTTCAACTTCTCAGTAATGAGGTTGGAAGAATTCAAGAGCTTCTATTGATTAATTTCTAAGGTTTCAGATAGCTTTAATAACAGATCTGTAAGCAAATTCAGATGGGCTTCTTTACTGTGTAACTGATGAGAAAAACCTTCTTTGGAGAAATAACAATTATGTTTTGCTTTTTCCTAAGAGACCACACACTTCGATTTTTCTTAAATGGATAAAACCAGATAATCAAAGCATTTTTCAGTAAAGCTCATAAAATAAAAATTAAAATAAACTTGAGCTACAGTGAAGTGATAAGCTCAAGCAATAGTGTGGTGAACAGTATAATGATAAGCACAAAAATAAGATAATAATAAAAAGTACAACTAAGAGATAAGATGGAATAAAAAGTACAACAAAGAGATAAGAAGGAATAAAAAGTACAACAAAGAGATAAGAAGGAATAAAAAGTACAACAAAGAGATAAGAAGGAATAAAAAGTATGAATAAAAAATTAGAGGGAATAAACGACTGTTGTGAACAGTAGAATATTGGAGATTACCCTTTTGAGGTAATGAACAGTATTTTACTGTCGTTTCATTTCAAGATCAACCTGACTGAATATTTAGATGTGATAGCCAAACTAAAACGGCCTGGGATCAGTTTTCAGAGAAACAAAAAAGGGGCCAGGAAGGCAACTTTTCGCTCTGATACCAGGGGGTTTTAGTTAAAGTCCAACAATGCTTATATGTTTAGGGTTTAGGGTTTAGGAAGTAAACCGTCCATCTCGATCAGATACAATTACTTTTGGTACGCCAAACAATCTGACGATTTCTTTAACATATATATGAGCTAACTTATCCACCATATCCGTCCGCCTGATCGGAAGAAAATGTGCAGACTTCGTCAATCGATCAAAAATCACCCAAATTACAACATGTCCTTGCCTTGATCAAGGAAAACCCATAGCAAAATCCATCGTTACATCCTCCAACTTCCACTCAAAAATAGGCAATGAGTGAAAAAGACCTCCTGGTCACTGATGCTCTGCCTTTACTATTTGAAAAGCTTCGTATTTTGAAACAAACTCCTCAATATCCTTTTTTAGTACAGGCCACCAAAACAAATTTTTCATATCCCTGTACATCTTACCACTTCCTGGATGAATGATATAGCCTGAATAATGAGATTCGTATAGAATCTCTTTCCTCAAATCTCAAAACATTGGAATCCATAGTCTATTCTTACAAAAAATAATACCATAATTAGAAATTCATAGTTCTGGTTTCTTACCAGACTCAATCTGAGCAATCAACTTCGAATAGTCAGTGTCTGACTTCTGAGCTTCATGAATCTTCTCTTCCAAAGAAGACTGAATGTTCTTCTGAGTCAAGACACCTGAATCCAAACTAGTAGAGAAAATTACCTCAAGTTGTAATCTTTCTATATCTCATATCAGATATTCATCAGAAGTGAGCTGAACACATGAGTAGTATAGAGGATTTCCTGCTTAGAGCATCTGCTACCACATTAGCCTTATGAGGCTGATACTGAATCGTCAAATCATAGTCCTTGATCAGCTCAAGCCATCTTCTTTGTCTTAAATTAAGATCCATAAAAATAGCTGGTGCATTAGTTACCCCAAATGGCATAACCAAAAACTCATAGTGTCCGTACTGAGTACTGAAAGCTGTCTTCATCACATCAGTTTCTCTCACCTTCACTTGATAATATACAGATCTCAAATCAATCTTTAAGAACACAGCAGATCTAACAAGCTGATCAAACAAATCATCAATCCATGGCAATGGATACTTATTCTTGATTGTAACTTTATTGAGATCTCTGTAATCAACACACATACGCATTGTCCCATCCTTCTTCTTTACAAATAGAATAGGTGCTCCCCAAGGAGAAACACTAGGACGGACAAATCCTCTATCCACCAACTTCTGGAGATGAAATTTTAACTCAGAAAGTTCCTTCGGTGTCATCCTGTACGGAGCCTTAGATATCGAAGCCGTACCCGGAAATACATCAATACAGAACTCCACATCTCTATGCAAAAGTAAACCAACTAACTCCTCAGGAAATACATCTGAAAAGTCTCGTACAATCGGGATATCAGAAATAGAACCTGCATCTATATTCATATCCCTTACTAAGGCCAAAAATACCATACAACCCTTCTTCCACATTATTCTGACTTCCAACATAGAAATCAAACAGGATAAAACACCTCTTAATCCTTTGAATACACACTTCTCACCATCCATGAACAAGCTAACTTGTTTCTTCAAACAGTCAATCTAAGCCTCATACAGACTCAATCAATCCATGCCCAAAATTATATCATAGGAAGAAATAGATATTTAGAATTTCTATTTTTACTCACATCAGCCAGGATGATATTTATATCGTCCTGTACGATCGAGCTTAAAACAGAAATGCTAATCAGGATTTCTTAAATAAGGCAGCCATCATTAGCTGATCGGCCAGGATGATACCTGTATCGGCCAGGATGATAGGCTAAAAATAAAAAAAAAAGCTGCCATAATCAATTTATGTAGCTTATATTTTTGGAAATTAGCTAGGACGATCTCTTGATCGGCCTGGATGATATGACGCAATTATGCCTAAATCAATCCGGGAATCATGGAAGCATTTAAGGATGATTGATATGATTACATCATCCTGGATGTTCCCAAGATCGGCCAAGATGATATATTCAAAAACTCTTAGATGCTTAGGACGATCTGGATCAGCTAGCACAACATCAGGGCGATGCTCAGGACGATCTGGATCGACCAACTCAACTTTAGGGCGATGTTAAGGATGACTTTTCTCTAATTTGTACAAATCGTCCGAGATGATCCTGAGATCAGCCAATACGATCAAGAAAAATTTAAATTGTCCATTTCATTTTCAAAGCGATGTTCCGGCAGATCTTTTGTTATTTGCACTGATCATCCAGGACGATTTGAATATTGTTCTAGACGATAAAGTCGGCAACTTACAATTAATGAGATCCTTTGAATCTCTTCTATTTAAGAGCTATTGTTCAATGTTTTTGAACATCCTTGGCTACTGCCTTGACCTTAGAAAACCTAAAGGAGAGAGGGAGAGAGAGAGAATCTTATGAAGGGGATCTTCTGAGGGGATTCATAAGGGTTGCTCCAAGCATCGTTCTACTTCTTCTTCCACTAGAGTGTCTTGTCCTTGGAAGGGTTTGGAGAGGTAAGCTTTAGCAAGTGATCAAGATTCTCTGCCTGCTTCAAGAGGTAGCAAAAGGAGCGAGGTTCTCTACCTGCTTCAGAAGGAAACAAAAGGAGTGAGGTTCTCTGCCTTGCTGAGAGAGGCAAAAAGGAGGTTCTTTGTAAGGGATTCTCCACCTAGCCTGTGGGCTAAAGGAGAGTTACTTTGGTAGTACAATACTCTGAGGGTGCCTCCGGGGAGTGGACGTAGGTCGTGTTGACCGAACCACTATAATCCTTGTCTTCTTTTTTACTGCTTCCGCACTTTAATTTTCCACACTTATTTTTGTGGTGACTTTGGTTTTTGTTCTTTGTATTTAAAGAAATTTTTAAAATACCAATTCACCCCCCCCTCTTGGTTAGCTTTGGGCCAGTTCTCTAGGGCCTAACATCCCTAATGAACTTTCAAGTGGTATCAAAGCACTTTCAAGTGGTATCAGAGTAAGAATCATAAAAACTGAGTTTAAAAACTTTTTGATTTTGATCCATGGCTAACTTTAGGAATCGTAATACAACTGAAGGATATTCTACTACTCGACCTCCTTTGTTTGACAACCTTCCTTTTGATTTTTGGAAAATTCGCATGTCTACTTTTTTGTAATCAACTAACTATTGCATGTGGATGCTTATTAAAGAAGGATATTCTTCACCTTCTCGTGAACTTAATATAATTAAAACTGAAGTGCCTTTTACTGAATGGACTTTTGAAGAAAGAGATTTAGCTCAACTTAATGTAAAGTGTTTGAATTATTTTTTCTATGCTTTAAAATCTAAGGATTACATGCATCTTTCTACTTGCTATACTAGAAAAGAGATTTGGGATTGATTGTGTATTACTTATGAAAGAACCAATGAAGTGAAACAATCTCATTTGAATATTCTCTTGTATGACTATGAACTTTTTCGTACGAAACCTTCTGAATCGATTTCTGAAATGTATACAAGGTTTACTCAGATTGTAACTTCTTTGCATGCATTAGGAAGAGAACTTTCAAACTATGAAAAAGTGAACAAAATTTTAAGATGCTTGCCTTCCTCTTTTGATGCTAAAATAACTGCAATAACTGAATCTAAGGATTTAAACACATACTCGATTGATAACTTACTTGGCTCACTCATTACTTACGAGCAAGGGGTGAATCAAAGAAATCTTGATACAAGTGAGAAAAGAAAGGTAAAAATTGTGTCACTGAAGGCACACAAATCTGACTCTGATTCTTCCAGGTCTAAGAGCGATGACATTGCCTTAATCACAAGGAAATTCAAAAACTTTCTAAGGAAGAAGCAAAAGCATCATTAGAACTAGAGAAAAGGTAAGGATAATAAATATTCTAAAGGATCTTCTGATGTTGTTTGTTTTTAATACTGGATGCCTTGACATGTGAAAGCTGATTGTCCTACACTTCAAGATCACACAAGCAAAGAAAAGGGTGAGGAGAAACCCAAGCTAAGGAAGGATAAGAAGAGAGTTCAAAATGTGTTCTGGGCAGAATCTGCATCAGACCCCTCTGAGATTGAACCTGAGGAAGAGACAACAAACCTGTGCTTAATTGTTGAAGATCATCTTGATCAAAGCGATGCAGAAGAGGTATGTAAACCAACTTATGATCAATTGTTCAAAATTTGTGAGAAAACTCATGCATCTTACAAAAAACTTAAAAAGACTCATGCTAGTTTAAAATTAGAGCATTCAAATTTATAAAAAGAGTATGAAATTATTCTCAAAGATTATTCTACAATTGATTCAAATCATATGGCTCTACTTGATGAATTTGATGAGTTAAACAAAAAGCATTCAGAATTAATTGATGAGTATGGTACATTAAAAGTTTCACACATCTCACTTAAATCTGATTTTAAGAAATCTAAAGAGATAGAGAAAAATTTGAGGATTGATAATGATGTCTTAAAGAATATTAACTTGAGTTTTAAAAATGAATTGGACTCACTTAAGGGAAATTTGAATGACTCTCACTTTTAATCCAAAGCTAAAACTTAGGAAGAGGCATTATAATCCAAACCATTTAAGAAATTCTTTTCCTCGAGTTAGATGTTTTGCATGTGGAATGCTAGGACACATCTCACACACTTGCACTGTTCATCGTAGTACACATTGGGTTTGGAGACCAAAATTGCATAATTCACAGCATAGCACGCATGCATTACATTCTACTTTTTATAAGATGGGACCTAAACATGTTTGGGTTCCTAAATCTGACGTTTGATGATTCTTGTAGAGTTGCTCCCACCAAAGACCTCGTGAGAGCATAGGACACTTGGATGAACTGAGGCTCACAGCTCATAATTGCTTAATCTTACTGCTTAATAAATTCTTGAATTGCTTTTTTATTTTTGTTATGTGTTGTCTTTTGTGGTAGCTTTTGTTTAGTTATTCTAGTCATTTTTACTTTTATTTTCTTTTTCTTTATGATGATTTTTTTCAAGCTTTTAGATTGTGGAGACTTAAAACCAATGATTAGAATCTCTAAGTCAATTAAAGGGAAAAACACCGTTGATGGTTTCTCTCCCTCTAACCTCTTTTGGTGGTATAATTTTGTTTTCTAAACAAAAGTCTATCTCATTTTAACAAATGGTTTTTGAAAATAAGATCTTTTCTTTTATGCTACAATAGTTTATCTTATATATAATGTCCAAAGTCTTTATATATCTTTTAGGTTAATTGAAATCTTAACGTTGCACTTATCATATGATTTTGTCTTTCGTTTTGTGGCTTGTTCTTCCCTATGTTAGAGAGAGTGCTCCTATTCTCTAAAATCTAGAAGATATACTCACAACTAAATTTTTTTGTAAGAGTTTATTAAAGAGATTTTAGCTTACAATAAAAAAAAAAGGACCAATGATGCCAAATGGAATAGAAAAGCATATACAAGAAAGTGTATTAAAAATAAAAGATGCTCAAAGATCCAATCAATATGACAAGAGGCATAAAATGAGCCCACTAAATGCAAGCTATCCTCCCTTTTCAAAACTTTTAAAACTTAGAAGAACTCATGGGTTATTTGATATTTTCAAAGGCTTGATTTCAGATTCTATGATTGACATAAATTACTTAGGTATACTATTTTATAAGATAGTTTATCTGTAACCAAGTTTTGAACGGATCTTCTTTTTATCCAATTGATTTATTTTGAGTTAGGCCTCTTGTTTTCAAAAGACAATTCTTGCCCTGAAAGAAGTCCGAGCTAGGGTTAACAGTATCGAATATTCTACCATTTTTAGATTGTGACATTGTTAACTCATTGTTCTTTCGAATCTCTAAAATTTAATTACTTGAGAATTTTTGTCATATAGATGTTTTGCTAAAACTAAAAAAAAATAAATAGAAAATTTTTAAAACAAAAAATTTCCTTTGCTGGTTTTTTGTTTTTTCATTGTTATTTTTAGCTTTTTATTTTGTTTTATTTAATTTTTTGGGAAGGCTTTCTCTGATCATCTCCATCTTTCTTTGATTTCAAAATTCTTGTCACATCGTCCTGGCCGATATCTCTATCGTCCTGGACAATATGATAATTTCTCTTCAAAATTCCATATGCTGAACTTATTTTGAGCTTACTGTAACTCATCGTCCCGGAAGATCCATTATCATTTTAGATGTTCTGATCAAACTCTGTTACAATCATGATGATCGTCTTGGCCGACACAATGTTCGTCATGGCCGATGCATATATGGTTATCGTCCTAGCTGAGACACAGGATCATCCTAGACGATCCACGTGTCAGTACGTTTAAAATCCTTAAAATCGGCCCCGAATGATCCATTATTGGACAATCATCCTGGATGATCCACTGTTCGTCCTGGCCGATACACGTGGCACAGATTTAAAACATTTTAAATTCGACCAGTATAATTAATTATTGTGCATAGTCCTGGACGATCCACCTAATTAGCCCGGATGATATGCTTTTTCAACAGTAGTCCGACTTGACTCCTCGGGACGAACGCCTGTGTCTAATCGTCCTGGCCAATATCTGATCGGCCCAGACGATCGGATTGCCTTTTTAACCAATCGGCATGTACGCAACAATTGAACCAAATCGTCCTGGACTATTCAAAGATCATCCTTGATGATGTGGCCGTTTCTTTAAATTCAGAGCATTCCTGCCATATTTTCTCACCTCAAACTTCTTCTCCTCTCCTATTTGCTCACTGTTTTCTTAGTATGGCTGGAGGAAAGCGAGTCCGACATACTTTTGGGAGCTCTTCAAGGGTTATGATTAACCATCTTTTCAGGAATGTAGAAAATGAAGCTGCTTACCATCGGTATAAAGAGTGTGGGATTACTCTCTCCAGAACTATAAATCCTATCTACCTCTCATATCCGGTATTAGACCTTTTTACCCACACTTATCTGTGCTTCATTCTTACTCTCGCTATCCCCTTAAATTTTGATTTTCTTAGTGAATTTTTTGCAAATCTTCGCATAAATTCTACTTACATAGCCCTGACCTCCTATGTGAATCAACGCCCATTCGAAATCACATATCAGGATTGTGCTGAACTGTTGCAGCTATCCACCATCGGGGATAAGCTACATACCATCATCTAAGATACTGATTTTAACTGGACCTAGGCAAATTATTTTCTTTGCAAGACCAATGCACCCTTTCATGTTAGAGATACTAGCTCTTTAGTCAAAGATGCTAGGATAATCCAGCATGTCCTTCGCACTTCCATTATTCCAAAAGTTGGGGACCGAGTCCACGTCACTCCTATGCTTTCTCTGACTACCTTTTACATCATGGCCCGTAGAGAGTTTAATGCTACTGACTTAATTTTTTGATATATTGATCATTTGACAACAATCCGCAACCTAGGCCATAAGAAGAAACCCAACCTGGCTTTAGGACACCTCATAGCTTATGTTCTTGAAACTAAATATCAACTTCAATATCCTACTCCTCCCAACCTCCCAATTCTCTTCTACTCGAATAGCTCTTTCAATACCCTTCACAATACTCATCTCCACCCAGGGGATGGGGAACCTCAAGGGGCTGAGGAGGAGGAGGCTCCTGCTCCCGTTTATGAACCTATTCCTCTCCGCCCGCACTCACAGTTTGATTAGTTAGTAGAGAGATTTGATTAGTTGGAGACCCGATTTGACACTTTTGTAGCTCACCAGCAGTAGCAGCACGATGAAGTTATAGCCCGTTTCGATACCTTTGCTGCACACCAGCAGCAACAGCACAACTAGGACATGGCCTGGTTTGGCTCACAGTTTGCTGCCATGACCAGTTTCTTTCAGCCACCACCACCATCACCACCGTCTGATGATCAGGGACCCTCATTTTTCTAGTCTTAGATTCTGTTTCCTGCATTTTCTTATATTTATTTTTCCTTCTTTTTTGTACTTTTTTGGCTTTAGTTGCTTTTTAGTTCCCTCCTCCTTTTTGAGAAGTCAAAAGGGGGAGTAATATATTTATACTTGCTAGTTTGTACTTAAGTGATTATGCTTGTTGCTTTAGTTTGTGCTTGCACTTTTGATTACATGTTCTACACTACTATTTTTGAAATAATTGTCAAAGTGTTTACCATCATCAAAAAGGGGGAGATTGTTGCAAATTTGGTTTCATGGATTATGTTCTGATGATTAGAAAACACTCTTTTTTCTCTTTAACTGTCTTTTACTAATGACATTTTACAATTCAAAGATCGGACGAAAATTAGAGCCAGCTCAAGATTGGGTAGATTAGGGTTGAGTCAGTTTGTAAATTTTTCTTTTCCCTTTCTTGAGTCAATTGTAATCTTTGAAGTGACAAATGCTAAGTAACCCTACACACACACACTTGAGAGATTTAGAATTTATATTTTTACTCATATCGTCCTGTACAATCGAGCTTAAAACAGAAACTATAATCAGGATTTCTTAAATAATGTAGCCGTCATTAACCGATCGGCTTGGTCGATACCTGTATCGGCCAGGATGATAGGCTCAAAATAGAAAGAAACAGCCGCCATAATCAATTTAAGTATTTTGTATTTTTGGAAATCGGCCAGGATTATCTCTTGATCGGCTTGGATGATATGACACAATTATGCCTAAATCGATTCAGGAATCATGGAAGCATTTAAGGATGATTGATACAATCACATCATCCTGGATGATCTCAAAATTTGCTGGGACGATATATTCAAAAACCCTTAGATGCTTAGGACGATCAAGATCGGCCAGCACAACTTCAGGGCGATTCACAGGACGATCTGGATCGGCCAGCTCAACTTCAGAGCGATGTTCAGTACAACTTTTCTCTGATTTTAAACTAATCATCCGAAACGATCGTTAGATCAGCCTGGACGATCAAGCCAAATTTTAAATTGTCTAATTCATTTTTAGAGCCAGCCGATCTTCTGTTATTTGCACTGATCGGCCGGGACGATTTGAATATCATCCAAGACGATAAAGTTGGCATCTTTTAATTAATGAGCTCCTTTGAAGCTCTTCTATTTAAGAGATATTGTTCAACGTTTTTGAACATCCTTGGCTGCTGTCTTAACCTGAGAAAACCTAAAGGAGAGAGAGAGAGGGAGAGAGAGAGAGGATCTTGTGAGGGGGAGCTTATGAGGGGATTCACAAGGGTTGCTTCAAGCATCGTTCTACTTCTTCTTCCACTAGAGTCTCTTAACCTTGGAAGGGTTGGGAGAGGTAAGCTTCAGCAAGTGATCGAGGTTCTCTGCCTGCTTTAGAAGGAAGCAAAAGGAGCGAGGTTCTCTGTCTGCATCAAGAGGAAGCAAAAGGAGTGAGGTTCTCTGCCTTGCCGGGAGAGGCAAAAAGGATGTTCTTTGTAAGGGCTTCTTTGCCTAGCTGTGGGGGCTAAAGGAGAGTCACTTTAGTAGTGCAATACTTGGAGGGCACCTCCAGAGATTGGACGTAGGTCGTGTTAACCGAACCAATATAAATCCTTATCTTCTTTTTTACTGCTTCCACACTGTAATTTTTCACACTTATTTTTGTGATGACTTTGGTTTTTGTTCTTTGTGTTTAAAGAACTTTTTAAAATACCAATTCACCTCCCCCCCCCTTCTTGGTTAGCTTTGGGCCAGTTCTCTAGGGCCTAACATCCCTAACGAACTTTCACCTCTGATTACCACTAAGTGGTCTCCTTACCACAGAACCTGAACCACCAGCTCTACCAGATGATCCTTTAGAAATAGTACATGGAAGAATTGTTCTCGACCTTCCTGTTAAACCGGCAGGTCTAACAAAACTCTCAGATCTGGACTCAAATCGCCAATCAAATCCAGCTTGTGGACACTCTGCAATCTGATGTCCTAGCTAACCACATCTGAAACACTGATCAGTAATCCTGTAACACTGACCAAAATGTCTTCGTCCTTAAGTTTGGCACACAGGTGTCCCACTAACTGACCCGAAACTGGTTACACTGCCACTACCAGAAACTATAGTGGATCCTGACGGTCCACTCCTCCGGGAGTCTCCAAAAACAAATCACTTCTTTCCAGAATAACCACTGCTAGAAGCATCACCACTGAACTCTTCCTACTAGTAGTCCACCACTGCTAAGTAGCCATCAGATTATTCTCTATCAGTTGAGCTCTCTCCACAAGCTCAGAGAAATCAAAAATATGAAATGGTACCAGGGGCTACCTCAGACTATCTCATAGTCCCCTCAGAAATCTATAGCACTTCTCAACAGAAGTACTCACCAACTGCGGAGCATATCTGGCCAAAGCAGTAAACTCTGTCTCGTACTATATAACCATCCTGCTCGCCTGAACCAATCTCAGAAAAGTCTCATGTATTTGATATCTTGCAGAAGGGGGTATAAACCACGATCGAAATACCTTAGAAAATTCTTCCCAAGAAATCAAAGAGTTCAGTTTACCTTGAAATTTCTCCTCCTGTTGGCCCATCCACCAACGCACTGCCTCGACATCCAATAAAAAAATTGCTAACGGTACCTTTTTATATGGAAGACATTGAATAGCGTCAAAGGTCTTTTCCAACTGAAATTACTAAACGACAAGAGGGGGGGTGAATTGTAAAAGTCTTTCTCTTAATAAATTAACCCTAAACAAGAGTTCTAATTTTTTTGTTATTTTTGAAATATTAAAACAAAGATTTATGCAATTTTACTTTCACAAAAATCCACGTGCAATAGATATGACAAAATGAAAGTGCAAGCAAAAAGTAACCAATGATAAAGAAAGAACACACCAAGAATTTTATAGTGGTTCGGTCAAAATATGACCTACGTCCACTCCCCGGAGTCCTCCACTCCGGGATTTTAACTATAAAAATAGTTCTCCTTTTGCCCCCCTCGGCAAGGCGGAGAAGCCTGTACAAACCTCCCTTTCACCAACCCGGCGTGGCGGAATACCAAACTCTTTTTTCGCCCTCCTGGCGACGGCAGAGAACCTTCTCGTTTTTCTCCCTCCTGGAGAAGGCAGAGAACCTCGAGGTAACGGATGCAGACGAGCCTTTCCCTTGGAGATCCTCCCTCAAATCCTTCTCGGGCCACAGGAGGAGCAAGATGCAGCAAGCTTGGAGCAACCGTGTGATCTCCCTCACACCTCTTCTCCCTCACAAAGCTCACCTTCTCCTTCCTCTCTCAACCCTGAAGAATTTCTCTAGAGTTTTCTCCCTTGGAAACCCTCTCTAATCACGTTCACCCCCTCTGTCAATCTTACCCAAAAAGAACTTGATTGATATCTAAAAAAAGGCTCCAAAAACATCTGAATTCAAAAGTAGCCGTTACTGTTCGTACAGTACGATATCCTATCGTACAGTACGATCTTCATAAACAGCCGTCGTCCTGGTACGAAGATGTACGAACAGTTCAAAAACAATTCGTACTGTACGATATAATATCGTACGGTACGATTTAACAAGATACTATTCGTACAGGACGATGGTCTGGACGATCGGATGTCGTCTCTGTTCATCGTATGGTACGATCACTATCGTACAGTACGATGTGACAAAAACCAAGAGATCATCCAGGACGATATCCGGGACGATCATACTTCGTCTCTGTTCATCGTATGGTACGATTGACATCGTACAGTACGATGTTCAATTTTGAATTAGGCCTGGATTACATGCACTAATCACGGGTTAATTTAAGTAAGTAATTAAAACGGATCGTACAGTACGAACATGTTCGTACAGTACGAACGGCGCAAAATCACTTGCTTAAGCTAAATCACGGCTAGGGTTTTGGATCTGAACATATCGTACAGTACGAGATACGTTCGTACAGTACGATCTATTCACAGATATGCCCACATAGCTTGGATCGTACGGTACGAAATACAATCGTACAGTACGATCTACAGAGAAGAATTTTAGTAATATTTTGCAGTTAAAAAGGAACTCTCCCCCTGTGTGTGTGCATGGTTGCTCTTACTCTTACGCATTTTGTGGCCAGACTCAATAAAGTAAAAAATACAATAAATGAAAAATACAATGTTTGACTCATACTCCTAATCTACCCGGTCTTGAGTCTTCCTTTCTTCCTGAGTCACTTATGATCTTCCTGAAATGTTAGTGCTCAAGGAAAATAACAAATAGAATAATAATCAATGAAAAACAGTTCCAAAACACTCATTATTTGGCATCATCAAAATCTCAAACTCGGGGTCACGGGTTGCAACAATCTCCCCCTTTTTGATGATGTCAAATAATTTGTTGCAAGTAAGAGAGAGAAACATTTCTTTTGTTTTTTTTTTGTTTGTTTGTTTTTTTTTTTTTTTTAAAAATTAAACACAAGAAGGAAACAAAAGATATTGCATTTAGATAAATAGGCATTACAACATTACAACAAACTTCTCCCCCTTTTGACAGCACAAAAAGGAGGAGCAACTAAAAGCACAAAAAGCAGAAAAGCAGAAAAACCTACAATGCAAACATAGACAATCTAGTCAGACGGGTCCTGATCAGGTGGTGGTGGAGGTGGATTTGGCTGAAAGTATTGAAATAGAGCGTCGAAGCGGTGATCAATTGCTGTAAAACGCTCTCCAAACCATTACATATCAGCCTCGTGTTGCTGATGTTGTTCTTGAATATGTATGTCGAGGCGAGTCTGCAGCTGGTCGAAGCGGGCGACTAAATCATCATTTGGGTGTGGTGGAGCTGGTGCTGGTGCAGTTGCTCGGGGTGCAGCATGGCGTCGTGGTCGAGCTGGAGCTGCGGCTGGTGCATCTTCTCCTTCTTCTTCATCAAAGATGGGTTCTTCAGGCTCATGTCCCCGATGAAAGAGGATACGGAAGGAAGCATCCGTATAGAAAATGGGAAGCATGTCGGGTTCACCAGGATAGGATAATTGATATTTATGGAAGAGGATATATCCTATGAGGTGACCAAGAGCCAGATTTTGTTTTCGACGAGTGGTGGGAAGACGAACAAAAGTCATGTACCGAATATAGTTGCTAATCAAGTCGACCTCATCAAACTTAATGTTGGACATAATCAGGTAGGTAGCGACTGACAGAGTAGGGGTCAGATTGATGCGGTCGCCACCTTTGGGTATGATAGAGGTTCGAAGAACATGTTGAATTATACGGGCATTGCGGGTTAAGGATTGGACTAGAGGCTACTGTTGATGAAAAACAGTATTCCTAAGGACTCTATTTACATCGCTCCAGTCAAAATAATCGGTGAGAAACGAGCGAACCATAGGTCCTTCAGTGGACAGCCCAATATGTTGGGGGTTGTCAGCTCTAGTTATTTCAACGGGGCGGCCACAAACAAGGGAGTGAAAAGTGGTGTTATCGACTGTGTAGGTGAGGTTGGCAAGAAATTCAAAAAGGAGTTCAGAGTTGTATGGAAACGCTAGGGTCAGTAGGAATTGAAAGGTAGTGGAGGCAAAGAGGCCCATTACCTCGAAATTTAGAGCGGCCTGATTAAGCATTTTTGAGGGAGAAATTTTGCAAGCCTTGTAGCGGTAGTAGGCTTCCTCATTCTCACTATTCAGGAAGCGATCGGGTTGACGACTAGAGGAGGACGAGCTTCCGGCAGTCATCCGACCTCGCTTAGACATTGCAGGAGGGCACGAAAACGAATGGAAGGCTGAGGGAGGAGAGGGTTGAGTGAGTTGAGCAGCCTAGGCAAGGGAATTTATAGGATTTTCCGTAAATCGTACAGTACGATCGTGGATCGTACAGTACGATATCCAATTAATATTCTGACCGATCGTTTCGGGAAAAGGCAGTCAAATCGTACCGTACGATCAAAATCGTACAGTACGATCAGGCGAATATCGATCGTCCCGAGGCCCTCAGTACGACTTTTGACCAAAAGTTTCGTACTGTACGAATACGTGGATCGTACAGTACGATACGTAATAAATATCGTACCAAACCGCTTTAACTCAAATTCGTCCGTTGTGCTGATGTGGATCGTATTGTACGAAGAGGAGGAATCGTACAGTACGATACTCAATAATGTCGTACCAAACTGTTTTAATTCGTCCCAATCCGTTGCTGACGTGGATCGTATTGTACGAAGAGGAGGAATCGTACAGTACGGTAGGCAATTATGCGGGACGATTATCGTACAGTACGATGTGTATCGTATAGTACGATCAACAGAGCTGAAATCTGCCTATTGTTAGATGGTTGATTGTGATATTCGTACAGTACGATATAGATCGTACAGTACGAAGAACAGTCAATGTGAGTGTTGGTGTGGTGAGTGTGTGGTGATCAGGAGCAGCCTTAAAGATTTTTTTTTTTTTTTTTAATTTATTTATTTTTTTTTATTTTTTTTTTATTATTTTTATGCATTTATATCTATGACACTTAATCTAGTCCTCAAGGTGCTAAAGGTGTCAAAAGCTAATGGTTTTGTGAATATGTCTGCCAATTGATCTTCTGTAGCGATGTGATGTAATTCAATATCTCCCTTAGCGACGTGATCTCTAATGAAATGATGTCTAATATCTATGTGTTTCGTTCGAGAGTGCTGAATTGGATTCTTAGAGATACAAATTGCACTTGTGTTGTCACACATGATCGAGATGGTTCCAACAGGTAGTCCAAGATCAAGAATTTGTTGTTTTAACCATAGTACCTGTGCAACACAACTTCCTACTGCAATATATTCTGCCTCGGCTGTGGAAAGTGCTACTGAGTTTTGCTTCCTACTGGACCACGAAACTAATGATTGTCCGATGAATTGGCATGTACCAGAGGTGCTCTTTCTATCTATCCTACATCCTGCAAAGTCAGAATCTGAGTACCCTAGGATTTCAAAGGAAGTGCTGTGTTTGGGATACCAAATTCCTAAGTTTGGGGTGCCTAGTAGATATCTAAGAATTCTTTTGACAGCAGTTAAGTGAGACTCTTTAGGATCGGCTTGGAAACGGGCACAAAGACACACACTAAACATTATGTCCGGTCTACTGGCAGTCAGGTAAAGAAGTTATCCAATCATCCCTCTATATTTTTTCTGATCTACTGATTTTCCACTAGGATCCTTATCTAATTGGATTGTCGAACTCATTGGGGTGTTCATGGGCTTTGCACTGTCCATTTCATATTTCTTTAAAATATCCTTAATGTACTTTGATTGGCTAAGAAAGGTTCCATTATCCATTTGTCTTACACTAAAGCCAAGAAAGTAGTTAAGCTCTCCCATCATGCTCATTTCAAACTCATTACTCATTGTTTTTGAAAACTCATCGCATAAGTTTTTATCCGAGGATCCAAACAAGATGTCATCTACATATATTTGAACAATGAGAATTTCTTCTTTGACTTTTTGTAAAAAGAGTGTAGTATCTACACTACCCTTTTGAAATCCTCTATCCAAAAGAAATGAGCTAAGTCTTTCATACGATGCTCTAGGTGCCTGCTTTAATCCATATAGTGCCTTTTTTAATTGGAATACATGGTTTGGAAATTGTGAGCTTTCAAATCCGGGGGGTTGCTCAACGTAGACATCTTCCTTAATTACCCCGTTCAAAAATGCACTCTTTACATCCATTTGATATAACTTAAAGTTCTTGAAGCAAGCAAAAGCTAAGAGCACTCTTATGGCTTCTAGTCTAGCAACCGGGGCAAAGGTTTCTTCAAAGTCTATTCCCTCAATCTGGTTGTACCCCTTAGCTACTAGCCTTGCTTTATTCCTTATTATTGTTCCTGAATCATTCACCTTATTCTTGAAGACCCATTTCGTTCCAACAATACTCTGCTCTTTAGGTCTCTTAACTAACTCCCAAACATCATTCCTGGTGAATTGGTTCAGCTCTTCTTGCATTGCTAGAATCCAAAATTCATCTCCTAAGGCTTGATCTATACTTGTAGGTTCTATCATAGAGATGAAAGCTGAGTGACTAATCTCCTTCCTAAGTCCATGCCTAGTTCTTACACCTTCTGAAGGGTCTCCTAAAATTAACTCTTTAGGATGACTAGAAGAATATCTCCATTCTCTAGGCAAGTCTTCCTGAGATTCGACCCTTTCTCCTAAGGTCATAGTCTCTACTCCTTGAATTGCCTCTATTTCATCATCTTCAATTTTAGTTTCTGAGGGCATACCTGATTCATCAAATACCACATGGGTGGATTCTTCTACTACAAGGGTTCTCTTATTAAAAGTTCTATAGGCCTTACCTACAGAAGAATAGCCTAAGAAGACACCCTCATCAGACTTGGGATCGAATTTTCCTAAGGGATGTTTACCATTATTTAAGATGAAGCACTTACACCCAAAAACATGTAAATGTGAAAGGTTTGGTGTCCTACCCTTAAGGAGTTCATATGGAGTTTTATTCAGCTTCGATCTCATGTTTACTCTGTTCAAAACATAACAGGCTGTGTTGACTGCTTCTGCCCAAAAAATATCTAGGAAGGGTATACTCCGCTAACATTGCCCTAGCAGCTTCTACCAAGGTTCTATTTTTCCTTTCTGCTATGCCATTCTGTTGGGGTGTTCTAGGAGCTGAGAAATTGTGCTCTATTCCTATCTCTTGACAGAATGACTCAAATCTATCATTTTGGAACTCTCCACCATGATCGCTATGGATTGTTGATATTTCACAACCTAATTTTCGTTGAATCCATGTGGAGAAAATCTTAAATTCCTCAAAAGACTCATTCTTGTGTGCTAAGAATCTTACCCAAGTAAATCTAGTGAAGTCATCTACAATCACAAATCCATAATTCTTTCCACCTAGACTGGCTGTACTAACGGGTCCAAATAAGTCCATGTGTAGAATTTCTAGTGGCCTAGAGGTGATCACGTCTCTAATTGAGTGAAAGGATGATTTGACTTGTTTTCCTTGTTGACAAGCATCACATAAGTGATCCTTGGTGAATTCTAACTTAGGTACACCTCTAATTAGGTTTTTCTGAGTGATGTTTCTAAGAGTTTTCATGCTAGCATGGCATAGTCTCCTATGCCATAGCCACGAGTCATCAACTATTGTTTTCAAGCAAAATGATTTTGAGTTATCTACACGATCAAGGTCTAACATGTAAACATTGTTCATTCGTTTTCCTTCTAGAATTACTTCATCAAATAAACTAATCAGGCATCTATCAGTAAAAAAATTAACATCAAAACCTTTGTCACACAGTTGACTAATGCTAAGCAAATTATGTTTCAACCCATCAACTAGTAAAACATTTTCAATTAAAAAGTTCTTAGCATTACCAACGATACCTGAGCCTATCACCTTCCTGGTAGTGTTGTCTCCCAATGTTACTTTGCCTCCAGTTTTGGTCTCCAATAGGATGAACTTCTTCATATCTCCAGTCATGTGTCGCGAGCAGCCACTATCCAGGTACCACATGCTCTCACTAGGTCTTTTGTGAGAGCAGCCCTACATTTTCATTCAAAGATTAGATTTGGGAACCCAAGTGAGTTTGGGCTCCTCCTTATGCTTGCATGAATGAGATGTATGCATGTTATGCTGTGATGGATGCAGTTTAGGTCTCCATACTAAGTGAGTCCTACGGTGAATTGTGCATGTGCGGGCTATGTGACCTAATATGCCACAAAAGAAGCACCTAATACCAGAAAATGGGTTTACTAATCTATGAGTGTGGTGGTGCCTCTTCCTAAGGTTTTGTGATGCATGCTGTGTTGGGGGTTTTCTAGGATGGCCTACTGTGAGTGATGCAATTTCATTATCTAGTTCTTTTATCTTTTCACTATAAGTTTTATTTTGAGCTGTCAATCCATCAACTTCTATCAATAGCAAGTGCTCACTATGATCTACTTCTAATGCAAGTGCATTTAGTTTTTCAAACTCTACATCTAGTTCAATATGTGATGTTTTCAAGGATTCATGCGCTTCAATTAGTTCAATATGCTTCTTATTTAATGCATCATACTCATCAAGAAGTAACATGTGATCTTTATCTAAATCAGAATTTTCTTTAACTAAGTTAGCATGCTCAATTTGTAAGGAACTAAATTCAATATTAAGTTTAGCATGCATTTTCTTCAGTTTCCTATACGAGTCATGAATATTCTCAGAAATAAGCAATAATTCATCATAAGAAAGTTGACATACCTCATCTTGATCCAATTGATCAAGGTTATCATTAGCCATAAGACACAAATTTGTTACCTCCTCCTCTGCTTCTTCTTCTGATGATTCTGAGGCAGAGTCGGCCCAAAAAGCTTTCTGTGTCTTTGTCTTTCCTCTCTTGTATTTAACTTTGTCATCTCCTTTCTCCTTTGCTGGTTGACTCTTCAGATTAGGGCAATCGGCTCGAAGGTGACCTGGCTTCCTGCACTCAAAGCAAATTGTATCAGATGAAACCTTATTGGACCTTGAGCTCTTACCTTTATTCCAGCTGTTCTGATGACGCTTCTGTTTTCTCTTCAGGAAATTTTTGAACTGTCGGGTCATCAGTGCTATTTCATCTTCTTCCTCCCCTGCAGAGCTTTCACTTTCTGAGTTGCTAGCTTTTAATGCCACTGTCCGCTCCTTTTTCTTTTCACCTGCATCACTTTGCCTTTGGCTCACTCCTTGCTCGTATGCAATGAGTGACCCGAGGAGGTTATCAATGGAATAAACATTAAGATCTTTGGACTCAGTGATAGCAGTTATCTTAGCATCATAGGAACTAGGCAGGCATCTAAGAATTTTATTCACTTTCTCAGAATTTGAAATTTCTCTACCTAATGCATGCAAGGATGTCACGATTTGGGTGAACCTAGTGTACATGTCAGAAATTGTTTCGCTAGGTTTCATACGGAATAATTCATAATCATGCAGTAGAATGTTAAGCCTAGACTGTTTTACTTCGTTTGTTCCTTCGTATGTAATGCACAGTCTATCCCAAATCTCCTTACCAGAGGCACAAGTAGATACTCTCATATAGTCCTCAGATTTCAATGCACAAAAAAAGCAGTTTAAGCACTTAGCATTCAGTTGGGCTAATTCCCTATCCTCATTGCTCCATTCAATAAACGGTACAGGAGTTTTCAAACCATTAACAGTTTTAAACGGAGCAACATACCCATCATTTACTAACATCCACATGCGGTAATCTATAGATTGCAAAAATGTAGACATTCTAATTTTCCAAAAATCAAATGGTATGTTATCAAAAAGTGGTGGACGAGTTATTTAATAACCCTCCGCAGTGTTACGATTACCAAAGTTTGACATGATCGTTTTTTCAAGGTTTTTTAAAACACTATTTTTGAAAAACCAGCTCTTATACCAATTGAAATTACTAAACGACAAGAGGGGGGGTGAATTGTAAAAGTCTTTCTCTTAATAAATTAACCCTAAACAAGAGTTCTAATTTTTTTTGTTATTTTTGAAATATTAAAACAAAGATTTATGCAATTTTACTTTCACAAAAATCCACGTGCAATAGATATGACAAAATGAAAGTGCAAGCAAAAAGTAACCAATGATAAAGAAAGAACACACCAAGAATTTTATAGTGGTTCGGTCAAAATATGACCTACGTCCACTCCCCGGAGTCCTCCACTCCGGGATTTTCACTATAAAAATAGTTCTCCTTTTGCCCCCCTCGGCAAGGCGGAGAAGCCTGTACAAACCTCCCTTTCACCAACCCGGCGTGGCGGAATACCAAACTCTGTTTTCGCCCTCCTGGCGACGGCAGAGAACCTTCTCGTTTTTCTCCCTCCTGGAGAAGGCAGAGAACCTCGAGGTAACGGATGCAGACGAGCCTTTCCCTTGGAGATCCTCCCTCAAATCCTTCTCGGGCCACAGGAGGAGCAAGATGCAGCAAGCTTGGAGCAACCGTGTGATCTCCCTCACACCTCTTCTCCCTCACAAAGCTCACCTTCTCCTTCCTCTCTCAACCCTCAAGAATTTCTCTAGAGTTTTCTCCCTTGGAAACCCTCTCTAATCACGTTCACCCCCTCTGTCAATCTTACCCAAAAAGAACTTGATTGATATCTAAAAAAAGGCTCCAAAAACCTCTGAATTCAAAAGTAGCCGTTACTGTTCGTACAGTACGATATCCTATCGTACAGTACGATCTTCATAAACAGCCGTCGTCCTGGTACGAAGATGTACGAACAGTTCAAAAACAATTCGTACTGTACGATATAATATCGTACGGTACGATTTAACAAGATACTATTCGTACAGGACGATGGTCTGGACGATCGGATGTCGTCTCTATTCATCGTATGGTACGATCACTATCGTACAGTACGATGTGACAAAAACCAAGAGATCGTCCAGGACGATATCCGGGACGATCATACTTCGTCTCTGTTCATCGTATGGTACGATTGACATCGTACAGTACGATGTTCAATTTTGAATTAGGCCTGGATTACATGCACTAATCACGGGTTAATTTAAGTAAGTAATTAAAACGGATCGTACAGTACGAACATGTTCGTACAGTACGAACGGCGCAAAATCACTTGCTTAAGCTAAATCACGGCTAGGGTTTTGGATCTGAACATATCGTACAGTACGAGATACGTTCGTACAGTACGATCTATTCACAGATATGCTCACATAGCTTGGATCGTACGGTACGAAATACAATCGTACAGTACGATCTACAGAGAAGAATTTTAGTAATATTTTGCAGTTAAAAAGGAACTCTCCCCCTGTGTGTGTGCATGGTTGCTCTTACTCTTACGTATTTTGTGGCCAGACTCAATAAAGTAAAAAATACAATAAATGAAAAATACAATGTTTGACTCATACTCCTAATCTACCCGGTCTTGAGTCTTCCTTTCTTCCTGAGTCACTTATGATCTTCCTGAAATGTTAGTGCTCAAGGAAAATAACAAATAGAATAATAATCAATGAAAAGCAGTTCCAAAACACTCATTATTTGGCATCATCAAAATCTCAAACTCGGGGTCACGGGTTGCAACACCAACCTCCTCAACCGATCCTCAATTGCTCTGGGCTCAACAGTGCCCTCAAATCTCAGAGGCTTCAATCTCAGAAACATTTGTAGATGTTTATCTACATCCTCAGATCTAACAGTAGATACTCTATTCTGAGTCTCGCTCATCATCTGAGCAACCAACGTAACAAACTTTAAAACTGTATCCAAACCAACCACTGGGCAGTACTATTTATAGGAGCTGCCTGACTTGCACTCTGCCCATTAGTTATATCTGGGTCTGGTAGATCCATAATCATACAGAAAGCAACTATGCATATTAAACAACGTGATAAAAATCCAGACAAATCAGAACTACCCCGATAGACATACAGATCAATTTCTATAGCTCTGTCTTACAGTCCAAATTCCAAAACTATTGCTCTGATACCACAAAGAATTGTCACAACGCAACCCGACCGTAATGAATCCCATCACGTCGGATCACGACGGAGAAAACATCCAGGATCTAGCTTTAGAATTTGCTTCAGACTTTCTTCCAAATCTCAAACATACAAAAAACATAGAGCTACTATAAACATCTAAATATATAGAAATTCATCTGAACTTTTCTTTTTTCTTTCAAAATAATCATGTATAATACAGTGCATGGCTACAAACAGAAAGAACAGAATAGAAAAGCCATGACTGTACAAAAAATCAAAAGTATAAAAGGCCTAATCTCAAATCAAACACAGAATAGCTAGTCTAAGACTTCCTTCCCTTTCCCAGAACCTAAAAACCACGCAGATAGTAAGGTTAAGCTAACAGCTCAGCAAGACTACACTAGCCAATCAAAATCTCTAGAAACTTACAACAAAAAATCATCAAAATAGTTGCCGTACAGAATTCAGATAATCATGCAAAAATCGTATAAGCAGTTAGAATACGGATACTTGATCAAAAAGAAATCAACCCACAATGAAATTTATTTCATTACATATAACAAAATATTCAAGTCAGATTTCATAGAAGAGACAAAATCGTATAGAACAAACAGAATCATATAGAACAGACAGAGTTGTACATAACATAATCGTACAGATCAAATTTCAAATCAGATAAAATTACATTTCACATATCAGATAACGCGCATCAGATTCCCGGACATAGACAGCATCTTAACGGATTATGGCCCCTTATGCCTCCCTTCCCTGACATAGATAGAATATCAAAGGATTCTGGCCCCTTATACCTCCCTTCACTAATACAGACAGAATCTCAACGGATTCTGGCCCCTTATGTCTCCCTTGTGCTTACAGCACCAGAACTTATGAGATATACAGAATTTTTATAACAAAACTTATTTTCAGACTTCCCTAACATAGATAGAATCTCAACAGATAATGGCCCCTTATAACTCCCTTCTGATATCACAGCACATCCAAACATTCAAATTCAAAAATCTAATTTTATCAAAAAAATTGTTAGCGGCATAACAGCAGTATACGGAAATTCCACAGAATTCCCAATTTCAGAAATTTACCAAATTACCACATATAGTAGAAAACATCATTTCAAGACTTTCATTGTTCTAAATCAAATATTATCGGCATCCAGATACTTTGCTATTCAATAAAAACTCCGTAGAATTCAAAATACCCAGTGAAAATCTTCCAGAAAATACTCAAAACGTGTAAAAACATCATCTCAGAAATATATCAAAAGTTACACGGTAAAAAGTTTACCATAACCAAATGATACCAGATTTTCGCTAATGGAAATTGAATTTGAAACAGAAAACTCATCAAAATCCACATTTTAGAAAATAGAGAAAGCCATAATGTGCCTTACCTCGAGTCGAGCAACTTTACCAACTATGACGATGGACGAAAACGGACCAAAGTCGCCCAAAAATCATTTTTTCTTCTTTTTCATTCATTTTTCTCTCTTCTGGGCTTTTTATCTCTCTTCAAAATATCTCAATCCTATATATACAAATGCAAATTGTCCTGGACGAAGTGTATTCATCCTGGGATGATTTCTTCTCTGGACGAATTTCGTCTTCAGACGAAGTGTATTCGTTCCTTGACGACTTGCTCTCGGGAAAAATTTTGTACAGACGAACCAAATTTTATCCTGGGATGAACCTCCCAGTTCACAAATTATGTACTGATCGTCCCGGACGATTCAACTTCGTCCCGGACGATCCTGGAAGGAAAAGCAGAAAATGAGCTTTCACAAAACCCTAAACCCTAAACCTTAAATTAGTGTTAGAAATACAACTAATTTTCTGTTCTGCTATTGTTTGAATAATATTAGATTTTGAAATCATTGAGTTGTCATATAATTTTCTTATTTTTATAAGATTTAGTTTTCCATTATTAAATCTATCTAATTTTTCTTCCTTATCTATTATTTCTGATAATTTTGTATCATAATTTACAGGATTCTTTTTGAATAATTGTAAAGTAGTTTGCTTATTTACATTTTTTGTAGCTAATGTGAGAAATGTAAGAGACAATTTTATTGTGATTTTTAATGCTTTTTGCTAATTCTTCTAAGTCATTTTATTTGACTAATCCAATTAATTTATTTTCTACGTCTAAAAGTTTTGTTTCTAAATAGTTAAACTTTTGATATATTTTTATTAACAAAATAGTTTGGAAATTTAAAAATTTTGGATACATTTTATCACTATTTTGTGCTCCTAAATATGATGTTAATCCAATAACATCCGTATGATAATTTTGACATTCTTTTAAAGTTTCTAAATATATATTGGAATTTCTATATTACTCATGTTATTATAATTTGTTTTAGTTCGTCAAAAGTAATATTTAGTTTTTGCAGACTAGTTTTTATTTCATTTAGTTGATCAAAATTATCTTTAATTTTTCTAAATAAACTTAAAGTAATTAAATTTTTGTAGTTTGTGTTTCTACCTTATCATAATAATTATTAATTTTTTTAATTATTTCCTCATTCTGACCTTTAATATAAACTATTTTTTCATTAATTTCTTCTAAAGTTTTTTTTTTTCAAAATGATAATATTAGTAAGTTTTTATATAATTCTATACATCTTTTCTTGATGAGTTTGAAAAGATTCTAATAAATTAATTAATAAATCTATAATACTAATTGTAGAACTATTATTGTAATGTAAATTGTGACTATATTTTGTATCGAAATAACAACTAAATTTATATATGTCAAAAATGACTAATTTTTTTCTATTTTATGGTAATTCTAAATTTAAGTATTGTATAACTTTTGGCTCCATGACCTTTCTAATGCTCTGATACCATTTGGAGTTTGGCTAGATAAAAATGTTGTTGTGCTAGTTCACAATTCATTTATATGCCTAAAATGTTTTATTTCTCTAATGTAGAATATGTAAATTTTGTACTATTGAAAAATTGATAAGTGACTAATGTCCTATTCATATCAATTAAATTATTCATATGTATTAAACACTCTGAATATGTTAATATACACCATGTACAAGTTAATACAAGCTATATATAAGCATTGTACATGCTATATACAAGCATTATACATGCTATATAAAAGTATTATACACACTACATATAAGTTTATACAAGCATTATGCATACTATGTAGAAGTTTATACACGATATCTATAAATAATATACACACTATGTATAAGTTTATACACGCTATGTACAAGAAATATACATATTATGTATAAGTTTATACACACTATGTATAAGCATTACAAACACTATGTACAAGCATTTTACACACTATAAATAAGAATTATACATAATATGTATAAGTTTATACATGCTATATATACGCATTATACACACTATATATATGGTATGTATAAGTATTATACGCATTATGTATAAGTTTATACATGCTATGTATAAATATTAAATATGAACTATATAAATTTATACAAGCTATGTATAAGCATTTTACACACTATGTACAAGTTTGTACATGCTAAATATAAGTATTATACACAATATCTATAAGTTTATACACATGAAATATATATTTATACACACTATATACAAGTTTATACATTCTATGTATAAACATTATAGATACTATGTATATGTTTGTAAACACTATATATAAATATTATAAAAACTATTTATAAGTTTGTACATGTTTTGTAGAAGCATTATACACACTATGTATAAGTTTATACATTCTATGTACAAGATTTGTTTATACTATTTATAAGTATTATACACATTATGTATAAGTTTATTCAAACATCATACATAAGTTATGTACAAGTATTATACAGACTATGTAAAAATTTATACACGCTATTTATAAGGATTATACAAACTATGAACAACTTTATGCAAAATATGTAAAAATTTATACACGCTATTTATAATGATTATACAAATCATGTATAAGTTTATATACGCTATATACATAATTTTTACACACTATGCACAAGTTTATACATAGTATGTATATGTTTGTAAACACTATATATAAACATTATAAAAACTATGTATAAGTTTGTACATGCTATGTACAAGTATTATAAACACTATTAAAAAATTTATACAAGTATTATAGATGCTATATATAATAATTTTACATACTATATACTAATTTATATAAGCATTATACACATTATGTATAAGTTTTTATATTCTATGTACATGCATAATGCACACTATTTACAACCATTATAAACATTATGTATAAATTTATTCAAACACTATATACACGCTATTTACAAGCATTATACATACTATATACAAGTTTATATACGCTATGTATATGGATTACACAAACTATAAAAAAGTTTATACATAATAAGCATAAGTTTATACATGATATGTATAAGGATATTACATACAATGTATAAGTTTGTACACGTTATATGCATAATTTTTACACTCTATGTGCAAGTTTATACTTGCTATGTATAAGGCTTATACATAATATGTAAGTTTATAAACTCTATATACATAATTTTTACACACTATGTGCAAGTTTATTCATGCTAAGTACAAGCATTATACATGCTATATACAAATATTATATAAGCTATAAATAAGTTTATACAAATATTATACATGTTATGTTAAAGTTTACACATGTTAAGTATAAGCATTATACACATTATATATAAGTTTATGCATGTTATGTATAGGCATTATATACATCATGTACACGTTATATATGAGCATTGCACACAGTGGCGGAGCCAGAAAACATATCTAGGGGGGGCCTAAATTTTTTTTTCCTTCAACTTTTTATATCCAGGCTTAAGACCAATATAATCAGTATTAAAAAAGATAAAACTTTGGTAGTGAATTAGTTTATTTTCATCCTTCACAAAATGATTTCAATCATCAAATCACTCGATTTCTGCTAGAACTTATTTAATATATTATCTAAATACGTGATATTAAAAATCTCATTGCACAAAAAAAAAAATCATAAAATCTCTTTAAGATCGAATCAATATATGATTAAGCTAATATCAATCAAGAAAAAAAATGTAAATGAATAGGAAATTAAATTGAGAGTGATTTGAATGAACGACCGATGTTAAATTTCTTGATCGTGTGTCGTTTATTGGGCATTTAAAAGTCTTAGTGATATCAGAATTTGGCAATCTTGGGCTTGTTGGATTCGTCTTGTCTAGCCGCTCGATTCGACTATAAGCATGTCATGTTTGGAAACCGTTTGGTAATCCAAATTATGGTTTGAACCTTTCAAATATGCTTCGAGTCTTTGATTTGGAGTCATTTGAGTTCGGATTGAGCTGAATTTGGTGTCGTTAGGTTCATATTTTTGAGACGTTCAGTTTGACTGTAAGTTTACTGAAATCGGAGTTCAAATGGCCTCCGATTTAATTTTTAAAGTTTCCAACTTGATTTGGCCTAGAGATTAAAAAATAAAAATTTATATTTTTTTTAGGGGGGGCACGTGCCCCCCCTTGCCCCCCCCTCCCTCCGCCCATGATTGCACACACTATGTACATTAATTATACACATTATATATAAGTTTATGCAAGCATTCTACACTACGTTCACTGCTATATATAATTTTATACACACTATGTATATATTTATAAATGCTATATACAAGAATTATACACACTATTCATACGTATTATACACTCTAAATATGTTTATATACACTATGTACAAATTTATACAAGCTATATATAAGCATTGTACATGCTATATACAAGTATTATACACGCTACATAAAAGTGTTATACACACTACGTATAAGTTTATATAAGCATTACACATACTATGTAGAAGTTTATATATGCTATCTAGAAATAATATACACACTATGTATAAGTTTATATACACTATATTTAAGCATTATACATAATATATATAAGTTTATACATTATATGTACAAGTATTTTACACACTATAAATAATAATTATATATAATATGTATAAGTTTATACATGCTATATATAAGTATTATACACACTACATACATGATATGTATATGTATTATACGCACTGTGTATAAGTTTATACATACTATGTATAAAGATTATACATGAACCGTATAAGTTTATACATGCTATGTATAAGTATTTTACATACTATGTACAAGTTTGTACATGCTATGTATAAGTATTATACTTATTATGTACAAGTTTAAAAAAAACAAAATTCAAGTTTATGTAAGTTTATACATTCTGTATACAAACATTATAGACACTATGTATATATTTGTAAACATTATATATAAGTATTTTAAAAACTATGTACAAGTTTGTACATACTATGTACAAGTTTATATAAGTATTATAGATGTTATATACAAGCATTATACACACTATTTATAAGCATTACAAACATTATGAACAATTTTATATATTCTATATACAAGTATTATTCACACTATTTACAAGCATTATACACACAATGTACAAGTTTATTCAAACATTATACATAAGCTATGTACAAGTATTATATAGACTATGTGTAAGTTTATACACGATATGTATAAGGATTATACAAACTATGAATATGTTTATGCACAATATGTACAAGTGTATACACGCTATATAAAAGTATTTTACACCCCATGTATAAGTTTATACATGCTATATATAAAATTTTTATATATTATGTGTAAGTTTATACATGCTATGCATAAGGCTTATATATAGTATGTATAAGTTTATAAATGCTATATATATAATTTATACAAACTATGTTCATGTTTATATATGCTATGTACAAGCATTATACATATTTTGTACATGTTTTATACACACTATGTACAAGTTTATACAAATATTGTACATGTTATATACAAGTTATTTACACTATATATAAGCATTATACACATTATGTATAAGATTATACACGTTATGTATAACATTATATACTATGTACACGCTATATACAAGTATTATACACACTATATACATATTTATACAAGCTTTGTTCTAGCATTATACAGAATATTCATATGTATTATACACTCTAAATAAGTTTATATACATTATGTAAAAGTTTATACAAGCTATATGTATGTATTGTACATGCTATATATAAGCATTATACGTGCTATATATACAAGTATTATACATCCTACGTATAAGTTTATACAAGCATTATGCATACTATGTATAAGTTTATACACGCTATCTATAAATAATATAAATACTATGTACAAGTTTATACATGCTATATATAAGCCTTATGCATATTATGTATAAGTTCGTACACACAATGTATAAGTATTATAAACACTACGTACAAGTTTTATACACACTATTTACTAGTTTTACATGTACTATATAAGTATTATACACACTATGTATAAGTTTATACATGATATGTACAAGCGTTTTACACACTATCAACAAGAATTATACACACTAAGTATAAGTTTATACACTCTATAAATAAGCATTATACATACTATGTACATGATTTGTATAAGTATTATACACAATATGTACAAGTTTGTACATGCTATATATAAGCATTATACATAAATTATACAAGTTTATACACGCTATGTATAAGCATTTTACATACTATATACAAGTTTGTACATGCTATGTACTAGTATTATTTACAGTATGTACAAGTTTAAAAATGTCATGTACAAGTTTATGCACACTATATATAAGTTTATACATGCTATGCAAAAGCGTTATACATACTATGTATTTGTTTGTAAATACTATATTTAAGCATTATAAAAACTATGTATAAGTTTGTACATATTATGTACAAGCATTATACACACGATGTATAAGTTTATACATGTATTATAGATGATATGTACATGCATTACACACACTATATACAAGTTTATACAATTATTATACACACTATATATAAATTTATACATTATATATACAAGTATTATACATAATATTTACAATCATTATACACATTATGTATAAGTTTATCAAACATTATATACATGCTATGTACAAGCATTATACAAACTATGTACAAGTTTATACACATCATGTCTAAGAATTATACAAATTATGAACAAGTTTATGTAAAATATGTATAAATTTATACACCCTATGTATAAGGATTATACTAATCATGTATAACTTTATACATGCTATATACATAATTTTTACACACTATGTGCAAGTTTATATATAGTATGTATATGTTTATAAACACTATATATAAGCTTTATAAAAATTATTTATAAGTTTATACATACTATGTTCAAGCGTTATACACACTATGCACAAGTTTATATAAGCATTATAGATGCTATGTACAATCATTATATATATTATATACAAGTCTATACAAGCATTATACACATTATGTACAAGTTTATACATTCTATGTACAAGTATTATACATGTTATTTACAAGCATTATATATATTATATATAAATTTATTCAAACATTATACACACGCTATATATAAGAATTATACATATTATGTACAAGTTTATACACGCTATGTATAAGGATTATACAAACTATAAACAAGTTTATACACAATATGTATAAGTTTATACATGCTATATTTAAGGATTATACACACCATGTATAAGTTTGTACATGCTATATACATAATTTTTACACATTATATGCAAGTTTATACATGCTATGTATAAGGCTTATACATACTTTGTAAGTTTATAAACTCCATAAATATAATTTTTACATACTATGTGCAAGTTTATACATGTTATGTACAACCATTATATATGACATATACAAGTATTATACATACTACATACAAGTTTATATAAAAATTGTACATGTTATGTAAAAGTTTATACATGCTATGTATAAGCATTATACACATTATATATAAATTTATACATGTTATGTATAGACATTATACACACTATGTTCATGCTATATTCGAGTATTGCTTGCATTGTATATATTAATTATATACATTATATATAAGTTTATACAAGCACTCTACACTATGTTCAATGTTATATATAACTTTATACAGACTATGTACATATTAATAAATACTATATATAAGCATTATACACACTATTCATATGTATTATACACTTTTAATTAGCTTATATACACTATGTACAAGTTTATACAAGCTATATATAAGCATTATACATGCTATATACAACCATTATGCATACTATGTAGAAGTTTATACACGCTATCTATAAATAATATACACACTATATATAAGTTTATACATGCTATGTATAAGCATTATACATATTATGTTTAAGTTTATACACACTTTGTATAAGCATTATAAACACTATGTACAAGTTTTATATACTATGTATAATTTTTACATGCAATATATAAGTATTATACAAACTATGTACAAGTTTATACACCATATGTACAAGCATTTTACATACTATAAATAAGAATTATGCACACAATGTATAAGTTTATACATGCTATATATAAGCATTATACACACTATGTATATGATATGTATAAGTATTATACATATTATATATAAGTTTATACATGCTATGTACAAGCATTATACATGAATTATACAAGTTTATACACGCTATGTACAAGCATTTTACACACTATGTACAAGTTTGTACATGCTATGTACAAGTATTATACACATTATGTACAAGTATAAACACGTAATGTATAAGTTTATATACAAGTTTATACAAGCTATGTACAAATATTATACAAATTATGTATAGGTTTGTAAACACTATATATAAGCATTACAAAAATTATGTTTAAGTTTGTACATGCTATGTACAAGCATTATATATATTATGTACAAGTTTATATAAGTATTATAGCTGTTATGTATAAGTATTATACATATTATATATAAATTTATATAAGCATTATACACACAATGTATAAGTTTATACATTATATGTACAAGAACTATACACACTATTTACAAACATTATACACACGCTGTGTTTAAGCATTATACAAATTATGTACAAGTTTATACTCACTATGTATATTGATTATACAAACTATGAACAAGTTTATGCAAATTATATATATATTTATACACGCTATGTATAAGGATTATACACATCATATATAAGTTTATACATACTATATATATAATTTTTATACACTATGTATAAGTTTATACATGCTATGTATAAGTCTTATATATACTATGTATAAGTTTATAAACTTAATATACATAATTTTTACATAATATGTATAAGTTTATACACGCTATGTACATACATTATACATGCTATGTATAAATAATATACACACTATGTACAAATTTATACAAATATTATACATGTTACGTACAAGTTATTACATGCTATGTATGAACAATATTCACATTATATATAAATTTATACATATTATGTATAAGTTTATACATGCTATATACATAGTTTTAACACACTATGTGCAAGTTTATACATACTACGTATATGGCTTATACATACTATGTATAAGTTTATAAATACTATATACATAATTTTTATATACTATGTGCAATTTTATACACTCTATGTACATGCATTACACATGCTATGTACAAGTATTATACACACTATGAACAAGTTTATACAAATATTATAGATGAAAGTTTGATAGGGATGTTAAGCCCTATTGAATTGGCCCAAGGCTAACCAAGAGGGGGTGAATTGGTATTTTAATAATTTCTTTAAGCAAAGCACGAATACAAACCAAATCATCACAAAAATTAAGTGCGAAAGAAAATAAATGTGGAAGCAGTAAAAAACAAGAACACAAGGGTTTATAGTGGTTCGGTCAACTCGACCTACGTCCACTCCCCGGAGGCGCCCTCCGAGTATTGTACTACAATCGTGACTCTCCTTTAGCCCCTACAACTAGGCGGAGAAGCCTTTACAAACACCTCTTTTTACCACACCCGACAAGGCAGAGAACCTTCATCCTTTTGCTTCCTCCTGAAGCAGGCAGAGAACCTCGATCGCTTGCTGGAACTTACCACTCCCAACCCTTCCAAGGACAAGAGACTCTAGGGAAGAAGAAGTGGAATAATGCTTGGAGCAACCCTTGTGAATCCCCTCACAAGCTCCCCCTCACAAGCTCCCCCTCACAAGATCCTCTCCTTCTCTCCCTCTCTCTCTCTCTTCTTTAGGTTTTCTCAGGTCAAGATAGTAGCCAAGGATGTTCAAAAACGTTGAACAAGAGCTCTTAAATAGAAGAGCTTCAAAAGAACTCATTAATTGCAAGTTGCCGGCTTTATCGTCCTGGACGATATGTACATAGTCCTGGCCGATCAGTACAAATCCCATGAGATCGGTCAAAGCATCACCCTGAATGCAAACTGGACGATTGAAAATTGGCTTGATCGTCCAGGACAATCTCACGGGATGAGATCGTCCCGGCCATTCAGTTCAAATTAGAGGAAATCGTCTAGAGCATCGCCCTGAATTCAAGCTGTCCGAACCAGATCGTCGAGCACATCACCCTAAATTTATACTGGCCAATATTTATCGTCTAGAAGTAACTAAGATTTTTGAATAGATCATCTTGGCCGATCCTGCGATCGTCCAGGACGATGTGATCGTATCAATCATCCTTAATTATTTCCTTGATTTGTCTGATTAATTAAGGCATAATTATGAATATCGTCTAGGTCGATTGCCAAAAATACAGAATACCTTAATATTTTATGGCGACAATTTCTTTTTTCTTTGAGCATATCGTCCAGGATGATACAAGTATCGTCCAGGATGATTGGCTAATGACGACTGCCTTAATTAAGAACCCCTGATTAGATTTTCTATTTTAAGCCCGATCGTCCAAGATGATATAAATATTGTCCTCGCTGATTTGAGTAAAAATAGAAATTTTAAGTCTCTCAAGTGTGTGTGTGTAGGGTTATTTTTCATTAGTCACACCAAAGATTACAATTGACTCAAGAGGGAAAAAATAAAATTACAGACTGACTCAACCCTAATCTACCCCATTTTGAACTGGCTCCGTTTTTCCATCCGATCTTTGATTCCTAAAACGTTAGTAGTAAAAGACAGTCCAAGACAAGTAAAAGTGTTTACCAATCATCAAAACATAGTTCATAGACCTGAATTTGTAACAATACATGTTATGTAGAAGTTTATACATGCTATGTATATACATTGTACACATTATGTATAAGTTTATACACGTTATGTATAGACATTATACATACTATGTACATGCTATATACGAGCATTGCAAATATTATATACATAAATTATACACATTATATATAAGTTTTTAGAAGCATTCTACACTACATTCAATGTTATATACAAGTATTATACGTAATATGTACATATTTAAATATGCTATATACAAGCATTATACACACAATTCATAAGTATTATACATTGGGAATAAGTTTATATACTCTATGTACAAGTTTATACAAGAAATATATAATCATTGTACATGATTTATAGAACCATTATACAAGTTATATTAAAGTATTATACACTACGTATATGTTTATACAAGCATTATGCATAATATATATAAGTTTATACATGCTATCTATAAATAATATACACACTATGTACAAGTTTATACACGCATTGTATAAGCATTATACATATTATGTATAAGTATCATAAATAATATGTACAAGTTTTTTACACACTATGTACAAGTTTTATATGTAATATATAAGTATTATACATACTATGTAGAAGTTTATACATGCTATCAATAAATAATATACACACTATGTATAAATTTATACACGCTATGTTCAAACATTATACATATTATGTTTAAGTTTATACACACTATATATAAGCATTACAAATACTATGTATAAGTTTATACATGATATGTACAAGCATTTTACACACCATGTATAAGAATTATACACACTATGTATAAGTTTATACATGATATATATAAGTATTATACACACTATGTACATGATATGTATAAGTATTATACACACTATGCACAAATTTATACATGCTATGTAAAATCATTATACATGAATTATACAAGTTTATACATATTATACAAGAATTTTATTCACTATGTATAAGTTTGTACATGCTATGTACAAGTATTATAAATAATATGTACAAGTTTATACACATATTGTACAAGTTTATACACACTATATACAAGTTTGTGCATGCTTTGTACAAGCATTATAAGCACTATGTATATAGTTGTAAACACTATATATAAGCATTATAAAAACTATGTTTAAGTTTTTACATGTAATGTACAAGCATTATACACATTATGTATAAGTTTATACATGTATTATAGATGCTATCTACAAGCATTATATACACTATGTACAAGTTCATACAAGCATTATATACACTATATACAAGTTTATACATTATATTTACAAGCATTATACACACTATTTATAAGCATTTTACAAACTATATATAAATTTATTAAAATATTATGCACATGCTATATACAAGTATTATACAGACTATATATAAGTTAATACATACTATGTATAAAGATTATACAAATTATGAATAAGTTTATGCACATATTGTACAAGTTTATACACTCTATGTATAAGAATTCTGCATATCATCTATAAGTTTATACACACTATATACAAAATTTTTACACACTATATGCAAGTTTATACATGTTATGTATAAACTCGTACATAGTATGTATAAGTTTATAAATGCTATATATAGAATTTTTACGTAATATTTGCAAGTTTATACACGCTATACATAATCATTATACATATTATGTATAAGTATTATACACAGTATGTACAAGTTTATATAAACTTTGTACATATTATGTACGAGTTTATACATGTTATGTATAAGCATTATACACATTATGTATAAGTTTATACACGTTATGTACAAGTATTATATACATTATGTACACGCATTATACGAGCATGGCACAAATTGTATACATTAATTATACATATTATATATAATTTCATACAAGCATTCTACACTATGTTCAATGCTATATAAAAGTAGTGAGCACACTATATACATATTTATACATGTTATGTATAAATATTATACACACTATTCATAAGTATTATACACTCTTAATAAGTTTATATACACTTTGTATAAGTTTATATAAGTTATATATAAGTATTGTACATGTTATATATAAGCATTATACACGTTATATAAAAGTATTATACATACTACGTACAAGTTTATACAAGTATTATTCATATTATGTAGAAGTTTATACAATATATCTATAAATAATATACATACTACGTACAAGTTTATACATACTATGTACAAGTATTATACATATTATGTATAAGTTTGTACACACTATATATAAACGCTATATAGAAGTTTTATACACACTATATATAAGTTTTACATGCAATATATAAGTATTAAACATACTATGTATAAGTTTTTACATGATATGTAAAAGCATTTTATACACTATAAATAAGAATTATAAACAATATATATAAGTTTATACATGCAATATATAAGCTTTTTACACATTATGTATATGGTATGTATAAGTACTATACACACTACGTACAAGTTTATATGTATTATGTACAAGCATTATATATGAATTATACAAGTTTATACACACTATGTAAAAGCATTTTACACACTATATTAAAGTTTGTACATGCTATGTACTAGTATTATACACACTATGCATAAGTTTATACACGTAATGTACAAGTTTAGGTACACTATATACAAGTTTATACATGATATGTACAAGAATTATACACACTATATATAAGCTTTATAAAAACTGTGTATAAGTTTGTACATGCTATGTTACTAGCATTACACACACTAGGTATAAGTTTATACAAATATTATAGATGCTATGTACAAGTATTATACACACTATATACAAGTTTATACAAGCATTATACATACTATATACAAGTTTATACATTATATGTACAAACTTATACACATTATTTAGAAGCATTATACACACTATGTACAATTTTATTCAAACATAATACACACGCTATCTACAAGCATTATATAAACTAAGTACAAGTTTATACACTATATGTATAAGGATTGTACAAACTATAAATAAGTTTATTCGTATTATGTACAAGTTTATACACGCTATGTATAAGAATTATACACACCACATATAAGTTTCTACATGCTATATATAAAATTTTTATACATTATGTACAAGTTTATACAAGTTATGTATAAGGTTTATACATACTTTGTATAAGCTTATAAATATAATATACATAATTTTTACACATTATGTGCATGTTTATACATACTATGTACAAGCATTATATATGTTATTCATAAGTATTATACATACTATGTACAAGTTTATATAAATATTGTATAAATTATATATAAGTTTATACATGCTATGTATAAGCATTATACACATTATGTATAAGTTTATACACGTTATGTGTAAGTATTATACAGATTATGTACACACTCTATACGAGCATTGCACACATTATATACATGAATTATACATGTTATATATAATTTTATACAAGCATTCCACACTACGTTCATTGCTATATACAAGTATTATACACACTATATACATATTTATATATACTATATACAAGAATTATACACACTATTCAAAAGTATTATACACTCTGAATAAGTTTATATATACTATGTACAAGTTTATACAAGCTATATATAAGCATTGTACATGCTATATACATGCATTATACACGTTATATAAAAGTATTATACACACTACGTATAAGTTTATACAAGCATTATGCAAACTATGTAGAAGTTTATACACACTATCTATAAATAATATATAAATTATGTATAAGTTAATACATGCTATATACAAGTATTATACATATTATGTATAAGTTTATATACACTATTTATAAGTTTATATAAACGATGTACAAGTTTTACATGCAATATACAAGTATTATAGACACTATGTATAAATTTATACATGATGTATACAAGCGTTTTATACACTAAAAATAAGAACTATACATACTATGTATAAGTTTATACATGTTATATATAAGCATTATACATAATATATACATGATATGTATAAGTATTATACACACTATGTACAAAATTATATATGTTATGTACAAGTATTATAGATGAATTATACAAGTTTATATACACTATGTACAAGTATTTTACACACTATGTACAAGTTTGTGCATGCTTTCTACAAGTACTATAAACACTATGTATAAGTTTATACACACAATGTATAAGTTTATACACGCTATATACAAGTTTATACATGATATGTACAAGCATTATACACACTATGTATATATTAGTAAACATTATAAATAAGCATGATAAAAAATATGTACAAGTTTGTACATGCTATATAAAAGTATTATACACACTATATACAAGTTTATACAAGTATTGTAGATCTTATGTACAAGCATTATACACATGATGTATAAGTTTATACAAGCATTATACATGCTATGTATAAATTAATACTTGTACAAGTTTATACAAGCATTATACATGCTATATACAAGTTTGTACATGCTATATATGTTTATAAGCATTATATATATAATTTTTAGACACTACATAAGTTTATACACGCTATGTATAAGCATTATACGTGCTACGTATAAATATTATATATAATATATATAAGTTTATATAAATATTGTACATATTATGTACAAGTTTATACATGTTATGTACAAGCATTATACATATTATGTATAAGTTTATATACATTACGTACAAGGATTATACACATTATGTACACACTATATACGAGCATTGCACACACTTTATACAAAAATTATATGCATTATATATAAATTTATACAAGAATTGTACACTACGTTCAATGCTATATACAAGTATTATACAAATTATGTATATATTTATACACGCTATGTACAAACATTAAACACACTATTCATAAGTATTATACACTCTAAATAAGTTTATATATACAATGTATAAGTTTTTAAAAGCTATATAAAAGTATTATATACACTACATATAAGTTTATAAAAGCATTATGCATACTATGTAGAAGTTTATGCACTGTATCTATAAATAATATACACACTATGTACATATTTATACTCGATATGTACAAGCATTATATATATTATGTATAAGTTTGTATACACTATGTATACACTATATATAAGCATTATAAATACTATGTACAAGTTTTATACACACTATGTTCAAGTTTTACATGCAATATACAAATATTATACATACTATGTATAAGTTTATATATTATATGTACAAGCATTTTACATAATATAAATAAGAATTATTCACACTGTATATAATTTTCTAAATGTAAGCATTATACACACTATGTATATGGTATGTATAAGTATTATACACACTATGTATAAGTTTATACATGTTATGTACAAGAATTATACATAAATTATACAAGTTTATACATGCTATATACAAACATTTTAAATACTATGTACAAGTTTGTACATATTATGTTCAAGTACTATACACACAAACTACAAGTTTATACATGTAATGTACAAGTTTATGCATTATATATATAATTTTATACATGTTATGTATAAGCATTATACACACTATGTATATATTTATAAACACTATATATAAATATTATTAAAACTAGGTATAAGTTTGTACATGTTATGTACAAGCATTATACACACTTTGTACAAGTTTATACAAGAATTATTGATGCTATGTACAAGCATTATATAAATTATATACAAGTTTAAACAAGCATTATATACATTATGTACAAGTTTATAAATTCTATATACAAGCATTATACACACTATTTACAAGCATTATGCACACTATTTACAAGTTTATTAAAATATTATACATATGTTATGTACAAGCATTATATAAACTAAGTACAAGTCTATATACGCTATGTTTAAGGATTACACAAACTATGAACAAGTTTATGCACATTATGTACAAGTTTATACACGCTATGTATAAGCATTATACACATTATGTATAAGTTTAGACATGCTATATACATAATTTTTACACATAATGTACAAGATTATACATGCTATGTACAAGACTTATACATACTATTTATATATTTATAAACGCTATATGCATAATTTTTACACACTATATGAAAGTTTATACTCGCTATGTACAAACATTATACATGCTATGTACAAGTATTATACACACTGTATATAAGTTTATATAAATATTATACACGTTATGCACAAGTTTTTATATGCTAAAGCATTATACATATTATGTATGAGTTTGTACACACTTTTTATAGGATTTATAAATACTATTTATAAGTTTTATACACACTATATACAAGTTTTGCATGCCATATACAAGTATTATACACACTATGTAAAACTTTATACACTATATGTACAAGCATTTTACACACTCTAAATAAGAATTATACACACTATATATAAGTTTATACACGCTATATATAAGCATTATATATACTATGTACATGGTATGTATAAGTATTATACACACTATATATAAGTTTATACATGCTATGTACAAGCATTATACATAAATTATACAAGTTTATATACGCTATGTACAAGCATTTTATACACTATGCACAAGTTTGTACATCCTATTTACAAGTATTATATACTCTATGAACAAGTTTATACACGCAATGTATAAGTTTATACATGCTATGCACAAGCATTATACACACTATGTATATGTTTGTAAACACTATATATAAGTATTATAAAAACTATATACAAGCATTATACACGCTAAGTATACATTTATAAAAGTATTATAGATGTTATGTACAAGTATTATACACACTTTGTACAAGTTTGTATAAGCATTATACGCATTATGTACAAGCATTTTTACATACTATTTACAAGCATTATACACACTATGTACAAGTTTATACAAGCATTTTACACGCTATGTACAAACACTATATAGACTATGTACAAGATTATACATGCTATGTATAAGGATTATACAAATTAAGAACAAGTTTATGCACATTCTGTACAAGTTTAGACAAGCTATGTATAAGGATTATACACACCATCTATAAGTTTATACACGATATATACATAAATTTTACATACTATGTGCAAGTATATACAAGCTATGAAAAAGGTTTATACATACTTTGTATAAGTTTATAAATGCTATATACATAATTTTTATACACTATGTGCAAGTTTATACACACTATGTATAAGCTTTATACATGTTATATACAAGTATTATATATACTATGTTCAAGTTTATACAAACATTGTATATGTTATGTAAAACTTTATACATGTTATGTATAAACATTATACACATTATGTATAAGTTTATACACGTTATGTACAAGCATTATACACTCTATATACACGCTATATACGAGTATTGCACACATTGCA
Source organism: Dendrobium nobile (assembly GCA_022539455.1). NCBI lineage: Eukaryota > Viridiplantae > Streptophyta > Magnoliopsida > Asparagales > Orchidaceae > Dendrobium > Dendrobium nobile. The sequence goes on along the minus strand of CM039722.1, from coordinate 1,965,566 downwards.
TACTTCAATTATACACACTATATATAAGTTTATACAAGCATTCTATACTACATTCAATACTATATATAAGTATTATACATATTGTGTACATATATATACAAGCTATGTACAAGTATTATACACACTATTCATAAGTATTATACATTATTAATAAGTTTATATACACTATGTACAAGTTTATACAAGCTGTATATAAGTATTGTTCATGATATATTCAAGCATTATACAAGCTATATAAAAGTATTATACACACTACGTATAAGTTTATATAAGCATTATGTATACTATGTAGAAGTTTATACATGCTATCTATAAATAATATGCATACTATGTACAAGTTTATACACGCTATATACAACCATTATAGATATAATATATAAGTTTTTACATACTATGTATAAGCATTATAAATATATTGTATAAGTTTTATACATACTATATACAAGTTTTACATGCAATATACAGGTATTCTACACACTATGTGCAAGTTTATACACGATATGTACATGTATTTTACACACTATAAAGAAGAATTATACACATTATGTACAAGTTTATACACGTTATTTATAAGCATTATACACACTATGTACATGGCTTGTATAAGTATTATACACACTACGTGCATGTTTATACATGCTATGTATAAGTGTTATACATGAATTATACAAGTTTATACACGCTATGTAAAAACATTTTACATACTATGTACAAGCTTGTACATTCTATATATAAGTATTATACATACTATATACAAGTTTATAAGCATTAAGGGAGAGATGAAAGAAGAATTTAGCTCCTGGAATTAAGAGAGAGAAAGTCCATTTGATTTCAAATTTTTTCAATCAATTTTTTGGTAGTTTGACCGCCAACGATGGAAGAAACTACGGCGTTCGTCACTGATCGTCAGATTCCTTCAGGCGACACTATTTTGAACTTTATTTTCCCTAAAAGTTCTCTCAGAAACTTCAAATATGAAATCTTAAAGATTAATGAACCTTCACCTGAAGTTCTAAAGAAATCATCGATTGTTCCAGGAAAAGGCAAAGGGATTGTGGCTCAAACTCCTTTTTAAGAATTTTAAGCCATCGAGCGGGTATAGGAAAAATTTAGCTAATAAAGAAGCCTCGTCTTTATCGGGCTTCAAGCTTTTTGTGAAAAAATTTTGTAACCTAGTTGGTAAATCTCAGTTTGTTGAGAATGGAGTTTCCTTTTCGCAAAAACTAATTGAGAAAACATCAGATATTCGATGTAATGCTGAGGAAATGTAACAAAAAAACTTCATATACTAATTCAATCAACTCTTGGTTAAGGAAACCGAACATCAAAGTTTCGTTAATTAGACACAAATCTTTTCTATTTGAAGATGGTATTTCAATCAAACTCAATGAATCCTGTTTGAATATGATTATTGATAAACTACAGTTATCATTGGTAGTGAAGGTATTTGGTGAGGATGCACCAATTATTGTGATTGCTTGAGAAATTTACCATCAATGGAGTCAGTTTGGAAAGTTTCATATTACTTCCCTTGGACTCGGCTAGATTCTATGTTCTTTTTTTGATAGGAATCAGTAGACAAAGATTTAGAAGGTGGTCCATGGTATGTCAATGGACATATTGTGGGAATTGATAGAGGGTCTCCACCTTTTCTCCTTCCTCTTTAAAAGGATTAACTTCCCCAATTTGGGTCAGATTCCCTCATCTACCTTTAATTTGTTGGGATGAAGAAAATGTGGCTAGAATAGCTTCCAAAATAGGAATCCCTATTTGGATCGATGGCAATATGTTTCAATGGAGCAAGAGGGGGTATGCTAGAGTTTGTGTTCGTATGGCTCTAGATCAGCAATTTCCAAATGGAGTTTGGGTAGAAGGTTCTTTTGGTCGTTTCTTTCAGAAGGTGGAATATGAAAAAGTTTCCACTTTTTGTTTCAAATGTGGAAAAGTGGGTCATCTAGATAAAAATTGTATTGATGAATTGGTGGAAAATCAAAAGGAACTAGTGAATTCTTTGGAAAAGGGAATGTAGTCCAACTTCCCTCAATCTCAGCATGAAGTAGATACAGACAGAATCTATGGGCCATGGATTCTTGTCCAAAATATGAGAAGAAGGAAGAAGCCATTACTTGAAATGGGTAAGGTCAATAAAAAAACAACAACTTCAGAAAATCTAAAGAAGTGTTTGTGTAGAAATATTCTTCCAATCCTTTTAAAGACCATTATGTTGATGAAAATGTTAGTAGAGGAATCGAAGAGGTTCCAGGAAAAACTGCTGAAGACATTAATGTTCAAGCAGTAGATGAGGAAGTTACATTTGAAGAGCTGGAAGGTCCAGAATCTTATGCTAGCAAGGATGGTTCATTAAAAGCTGATTTCAAGAAGAATGGTGCTATAGTAGAAGACAACAGAAATTTTTCTGTAGCTAATGAGACTATGTGTATTAATCAAATAGTTCAAAATTCTACTGAAGATAATAATATGTTCAAAGTTCTTAGCAACCACACTTTTGATGTAGAAGGAATTATTGGCTTTTTTGATAAAGAAGGAGAACTAGAAGAAGGAGAAATCCATTGTACCAGATCTATCCTTACTGTTATAGAAACATAAAGGATGGATGAATCTGTTAAAAATAAAGGTAAGCTCCTTAAAGAGCTTTACTTGTTGGGTAAAGATAATATTTTACTTAAGAAAAGGAAGGATAAGGTAATAAGTAGATTAAAAATGGGAGTAATCCCATTTTTAAATCCAAATAACGTCTCTCTCATTTTGGAATTATAGAGGGCTAGAAAGATTGAAGCCTCTCGATACTTACGTGTGTTTGTTAAAGTTCATTGCCCAATAACCATCAATTTATTCAATACGGGGTACAAAAGATCCAAGAGATTGCAGTTTGAAGAAGTTTGGTCTTCATTTCCAGCATCTAAAGGAAATGTTGCCAATTCTTGGAAGAAAAAAATTGGTGGGGATGATGTACAAAAACTAAATCTTAAAATTCAAGAGAGTTATTAAAGCTTTATTTCATTGGAGTAGAGCCAAACACGCAAACCTCAACAATCTGAAAGAAAAGTTGAAGGCTGAGATCATTGCTTTGCAAGAGGAGGAAGCCAGTTCTGGATGTCTCTCGGATAAGAAAATTTCTCTGTTAAGATTTAAAGTGGAGTTGAATTCTACATTGGGAAGGCTAAGCTCTTGGTGGAGACAAAGAGCTAAAGTGAAGTGGTATAAAGAGTGTGACTCCAACTCAGAATACTTCCACTTTGTTGCTTTTTCTTGACATAACAGTAACTATGTTAAGTAGATTAAAAAACATGAAGGTAGTCTGACTGATGATCAAAGCTACATTGAAGAAAATTTTTCAAATTATTTCCTTGAGAAGTGGAGATTCAAGAAATGCTCTTTTACTGGTTAGCCTAAACTTCGTAGAATTCTAAATGAAGGAGACAGGGACCGACTCAAGGAAGAATTTTTAGAGGAGTTGGAGACTGTTATATCTCAGTTGGAGAGCAATATTTCTCAAGGAGTAGATGGCATTTCTTATTCATTATTTAAATACTATTGGCCCATTATTAAGATTGATGTATGGAAGGCTATTTGCCTATTTTTTAATTCCAGATTGATGTGTGATGAATGGAGAGAAACTGTTGTGGTTCTTATTCCAAAACTTAAGAATCCTATGACACCTTCAAATGATAGACCTATAAGTCTATGCAACTCTATTTACAAGATAGTGGCAAGAATGTTATTGAACAGGATAGTTAGTTGTATTCCTAAAATTATTTCAAAAAATCAAGTTACATTTATCAAAAGGAGATCCATTTCTGAGAACATCTTTCTCACACAAGAAATATTCCATAAATTCAGACATTCTAGAGCAAAGAAAGGTTTGATGGCCATTAAAGTGGACATGGAGCAGGCACACGATAGTATGGGGTGGAAAACCTTAAAACAGGTGTTGGAACTATATGGTTTCCCACGATCTTTCTTGAACCTCCTTCTCCAGTGCGTAGTGGACACCAAGTATTCCATTATGGTTAATGGTATTAATACTAATTGGATTCGGGCTAAATGTGGATTTAGGCAGGGAAGTCCTCTATCCCCATATTTGTTTATCATGTGTTCTAAATTGCTCACCGAAGCATTCAACAAATTTGGTGCTAAGATAGGAGTTAAGGTGGCTCCAAATGTAGATAAAGTTTCCCATCTACAATATGCAGATGATATTTTTGTATTTACGGAAGCTAACCAAATAAATGCTAAGAAAATTAAGAAGATCTTGAAGGAGTATAGCAGTTGGACATGACAAAAAGTAAATGATCAGAAATCCTCTTTGGTTTTCGAAAAGGCGGTTCACAGAAATAAGACTAAAGTGCTGTCTAAAATCCTGGTTTTTAAAACAGTTAGTGAAATGAATTATCTTAGTGTTAAGATGGCAATGAGAAGACTTGAAGCTTTAGACTTCCAAAATGTATTGGAGAAAGCCTTTGATAAGCTCAACATCTGGGGTAATCTTTCTCTCACTTTAGCTAGTAAACTCCAATTAATTAAAACCTCACTCCTATCTACTCCAATATTTTTTTCTACCCACTCCCGTGTGCCGATGGGGGTGTTGATAGATCTTGATAAGCTGTGTAGAAATTTTCTCTAGACAATGCAAGATAAGAGTAGTGGCATTCAATATGTGGAATGGAAAATTCTATGTAAACAGATCAAATATGAAGGGCAAGGTGTCATGTCAGCAGCAGACAAAGTTGGTTCTTGGAGAGCCAAATTTGCTTGGAGTTTGTTATCTAATCCTGTTTCTTTGTTGAATAGAATCCTTATTGCTAAGTATGGAAGAAATTTCAGATATTCTGAAACAATGTTTGGGATTCTCCTACTTGGAAAATCATTAATAATGCAGGTAAACTTCTCCAACAAATTATTAGATGGAAGGTATCTGATGGTGAGAGCATTAACACTACTAAGGATATTTGGATATTTGATAAGTGTATAGACAAATGGCCTACATTTGTCTCTAATTTACATGAAGATCAATGTTGTTTGAAGTTTTTCATACATGAAGGTAGCTGGAACAGTTTTAAACTGAATCAAGCTTTTGGTAAGGAGTTGGCTGAATTAATTTCATCAGTCGCTATCAATGCTGGTACTCAAGGAGATGAAGTGGAAATCTTATACAAGAATTCTGGGTAGTCTCTAGCAGCTTTGATTTCATATCAAAGAAGTATCCATGAAGAAGAGGATGTTAATTGGAGATGGTTAAAAAATTTGAAATTGAGACCAAGAGTGAGAATTATTTGGTGGAGAATGATCCACAATGAAATTCCTTCTAATGAATTCTTAATGTATAAAAGAATCATCAATCACAATGGCTGCCCAAGAGGATGTTGTGCTGTGGAGGATGCTGAACATTTAGCTGTTCACTATTTTTTCCTTAAGGAAGTCATCAAAATCAATAATAAATGTGGATATGATATCCCTATTTTATCAGATCTGGATAATTGTTACAAACAGCTTTCCGAATTTTCTAATTACAATCATTTCATGGGAAATTTGTACTGTTATGCTGTTTTCTTCTCATGGAAAAGTAGGAATAAGCTTGTTCATGGGGCGAAAGAAGATAGTCTACATGTTATTGCAGCCAACACTATCAGCTTTGCTTCATTATCTTTCATCCATGATCTTATTTCGATAAATTGGGTTTCTAATCAGCAAATGTTGTTTCCAATCACTTGGAAACCCCCTCCAACTGAATGGATCAAACTCAATGTGGATGCTTCTCTTGGGAAAAATTATATTGCTGGAATTGGAGGTGTAATTAGAGATAACAAAGGTAGATTTTTGTTTGCCTTTGGTTTCAAACATACACATTGGGATATCTCGGCAGTAGAGATGGAAGCTTTATTGGCTTTAAAGAAGGTAATTCAAGAATGGAAGTATGATGCTAAATGAATCATTATTGAAGGAGATAACTACAATGTTATGAAGCATATCCAGAAGATCTAAAATGAGGGTCCAACTGTAGGTAACAATCCCAAAATTCTTGATTTTTTCATTCTTAAAAATTTCAATCAAGTTATTATTCAATATGTGAATAGAAGTTGTTATACATTATTCGATTATTGTGCTAACCTTGCTGGGTTTGGTTATTTTATTTGGGATAATTTGGTTAACAATAATGTTCCTCCTATCTTCTACAAAGTGTTGAAGGAGGAATGTGATAGTCTTTACTCTGTTTAGAACTTAAATTTTTTTTCTTGATTAATAATATTGCTAAGTACATCTTCTCAAAAAAAAAAATGTACAAGTTTATACACACAATGTAAAAGTTTTTACACATTATATACAAGTTTATACATGCCATGTATAAGCATTATACACATTATGTATAAGTTTGTAAACACTATATATACGCATTATAAAAACTATGTATAAGTTTGTACATGCTATGTACAAGTATTATACACATTATTTATAAGTTTATATAAGGATTATAGATGTTATATACAAGCATTATATACACTATGTACATGTTTATACAAGTATTATACACAATATATACAGTTATCCATTCTATGTACAACCATTATACAAACTATTTACAAGCATTATACTCACTATATACAAGTTTATTCAAACATTATATACACGCTATGTGAGTGCATTATACTGACTATGTACAAGATTATACACACTATGTATACGGATTATACAAACTATAAATAAGTTTATACACATTATGTGCAAGTTTATACACGCTATTTATAATGATTATACACACCATGTATAAGTTTATACATGTTATATACATAACTTTTACACACTATGTGCAAGTTTATACATGCTATGTATAAGGCTTATACATACTATATATAAGTTTATAAACGCTATATATATAATTTTTACACACTATATGCAAGTTTATACACACTATATTCAAGCATTACACATGTTATGTACAAGTATTGTACACACTATGTACAAGTTTATACAAATATTATACATGTTATGTACAAGTTTATACATACTAAGTATAAGCATAATACACATTATGTATAAGTTTATACACGTTATGTACAAGCATTATAAACGCTATGTACACGCTATATACGAGCATTATATAGACTGTACACATAAATTATATATATTATATATATGTTTACATAAGTATTCTTCACTACATTCAATGCTATATACAAGTATTATACACACTATGTACATATCAATACACGCTGTGTACAAGCATTATACACACTATTTATAAGTATTATACACTCTAAATAAGTTTATATACACTACAGACAAGTTTATATAAGTTATATATAAGCATTATACATATTATATACAAGTATTATACACACTATAAAAAAGTATTATACACATTACGTATAAGTTTGTACAAGCATTATACACACTATGTAGAAATTTACACATGCTATCTACAAATAATATACATACTATGTACAAGTTTATACATACTATGTACAAGCACTTTAGAAGAATTATATAAGTTTATAGAAGTCATGTACAAGCATTTTAGATACTATGTACAAGTTTTTACATGCTATATTCAAGTATTATACACACTTTGTATAAATTTATTTATGAAATATATAAATTTATACACGTTATATACAAGTTTATACATGCTATGTATAAGAATTATACAAACTATGTATATTTTTGTAAACACTATATATAAGTTTTATAAAAACTATGTTTAAGTTCGTATAAGCTATGTACAAGCATTATACACACTATGTATAAGTTTATACAAGTATTTATAGATGCTACGTACAAGCATTATACACACTATGTATAAGTTTATACAAGCATTATACACACTAGGTACAAGTTTATACATTGTATGTACAATCATTATACACACTATTTATAAGCATTATACATACTACATACAAGTTTATTCAAACATTATACACACGCTACATATAAGCATTATACCGACTATGTATAAGTTTATACATGACATGTATAAGGATGATACAAACTTTGAACAAGTTTGTGAACATTATGTACAAGTTTATACACGTTATGTATAAGGATTATACAGACCATGTATAAGTTTATAGATGCTACATACATAATTTTATACTCTATGGGCAATTTTATACTTCCTATGTATAAGGCTTATACATACTATGTATAAATTTATAAATCTTACATACATAATTTTTACTCACTATGTGCAAGTTTATACATGTTATGTACAAGCAATATACATACTATGTACACGTACTATACACACTATGTGCAAGTTTATACAAACACTATATGATATGTACAAGTTTATACATGCAATGTATAAATATTAGACACATTATGTTTAAGTTTAAACACAATATGTACAAGATATATACGAGTACTACGCACATTGTATACATGAATTATACACATTATATATAAGTTTATATAAGCATTTTACACTATGTTCAATGCTATATACAAGTATTATATACACTATGTACTTATTTATACAAGCTATATGCAAGCATTACACACACTATTCATAAGTATTATACACTCTGAATAAGTTTATATACACTATGTACAAGTTTATACAAGCTATACGTAAGCAATGTACATGTTATATACAAGCATTATACACGTTATATAAAAGTATTATACACACTACGTATAAGTTTATACAAGTATTATGCATACTATATAGAAGTTTATACACACTATCTATAAATAATTTACACACTATATACAAGTTTATATATGCTATGTGCATGTATTATCAATATTATGTATAAGTTTGTACACATTATGTATAAGCATTATAAACACTATGTATAAGTTTTATACACACTATGTATAAGTTTTACATGCAATATATAATTATTATACACACTATGTACAAGTTTATACACGATATATACAAGTATTTTACACACTATAAATAAGAATTATATACACTATGTATAAGTATATACATATATACAAGTTTATACAAACAGTGTACATAATATGTACAAATTTATACATGCTATATACAAGTTTATATATAAATTATACAAGTTTATACATGTTATGTACAAGCATTTTACATACTATGTACAAGTTGTACATGCTATATACAAGTATTTTATACACAATATACAAGTTATACACACAATGTACAAGTTTATACACACTATATAAAAGTTTATACATGCTATGTGCAAACATTATACATACTATGTATATATTTATAAACACTATATAAAAGCATTATAAAAATTATATACAAGCATTATACACACCATGTACAAATTTATACAAGTGTTTATAGATGTTATGTACAAGCATTATACACACTATGTACAAGTTTATACAATCATTAAACACACCATATAAATGTTTATATATTTGTATAAATTTGTATATAGTGTGTATAATACTTGGACATAGCATGTATAATGCTTGCATAGAACATGTATAAACTTGCACATAGTGTATAAAAATTATGTATATAGTATTTATAAATTTATACATAGTATGTATAAGCCTTATACATAGCATATATAAACTTGCACATAGTGTGTAAAAATTATATATATAGCATGTATAAAGTTATGCATGGTGTGTATAATAATTATATATAGCATGTATAAATTTGTATATAATGTGCATAAACTTATTCATAGTTTGTATAATCCTTATATATAGCTTATATAAACTTATACTTAGTCTGTATAATGCTTGTACATAGTGTGTGTATAATGTTTGAATAAACTTATACATTGTGTGTATAATGATTTTACATAGAGTGTGTATAATACTAATATAAACTTATACATAGTGTGTATAATGCTTGTACATTACATCTATAATACTTGCATAAACTTGTACATAGTATGTATAATGCTTATACATAGTTTTTATAATGCTTATATATAACATTTACAATCATATACATAGTGTGTATAATGCTTGTAAATTGCATATATAAACTTATATATAGTGTGTATTAATGTGTACATTGCGTGTATAAACTAATACATAGTGTGTATAATATTTGTACATAGCAAGTAAAAACTTATACATAGTGTGTAAAATGCTTGTACATAACGTGTATAAACTTATATAATTCATGTATAATATTTGTACATAGCATGTATAAATTTGTATTTAGTATGTATAATACTTTGACATACCATATACATAGTGTGTATAATATTTATATATAACATGTATAAATTTATACATATTGTATAATTATTATTTATAGTATGTAAAATGCTTATACATATCATGTAAAATGTTATACATAGTGTGTGTAATACTTGTATATTGCATGTAAAACTTATACATAGTGTGTATAAAACTTATACATAGTATTTATAATGATTATATATAGTGTGTACCAACTTATACATAATATTTATAATGCTTGTACATAGCATGTATAAACTGGCACATAGTATGTATATTATTTATAGATAGCGTATATAAACTACTACATAGTATGCATAGTGCTTGTATAAACTTATATGTCATGTGTATAATACTTTTATATAGCATGTATAATACTTGTATATTGCATGTATAATGCTTATATATAGCTTATATAAACTTATACATAGTGTATATAAACTTATTCAAAGTATATAATACTTATGAATAATATGTATAATGCTTGTACATAGCATGTATAAATATAAACATAGTATGTTTAATACTTGTATATAGTATTGAACTTACTGTATATTGCTTGTATAAAGTTATATATAATATATATAATTCATGTATATAGTGCGTGTAATGCTCGTTTATAACATGTATATAGTATGTATAATGTTTATACATGACGTGTATAAACTTATACATAATGTATATAATGCTTATACATAACATGTACAATATCTATATAAACTTGTACATAGTATGTATAATATTTGTACATCACATGTATAATTCTTATACATAACGTGCATAAGCTTGCACATAGTATGTAAAAATTATGTATATATCATTTATAAACTTATACAAAATATGTATAAGCCTTATATATAGCATGTATAAATTTGTATTTAGTGTGTACAAATTATATATATATCATGTATAAACTTATAGATGGTGTGTATAATCCTTATATATAATGTGCATAAACTTGTTCATGGTTTGAATAATCCTTATACATAGCAAATATAAACTTGTACATAGTCTGTAAAATACTTATATATAGCGTGTGTATAATATTTGAATAAACCTGTATAGAGTGTCTATAATGCTTGTAAATAGTGTGTATAATGCTTGTATAAACTTATACATAGTGTGTATAATGCTTGTACATAGCATTTATAATATTTGTATAAACTTGTTCATTTTGTGTATAATATTTATACATAGCATGTACAAATTTCTACATAGTTTTTATAATTCTTATATATAGTATTTACAAACACATATATGGAGTGTATAATGTTTGTATATAGCATGTATAAACTTGTATATAGTCAGTATAAACTTGTACATTACATGTATAAAATAGTACATAGTGTGTATAATACTTGTACATAGTGTGTAAAATACTTGTACATAGCATGTATAAACTTATACATATTGTGTATAATACTTATACATACTATGTACATTATGTCTATAATGCTTATATATAGCGTGTATAAACTTATGCATTATTTGTATAATTTTTATTTATAGTGTGTAAAATGTTTATACATATCGTGTATAAACTTATACATAGTATGTATAATACTTGTATATTATATTTAAAACTTGTATATAGTACGTATAAAACTTATACATAGTGTTTATAATATTTATACATAGTGTGTACAATCTTATATAAAATATATGTATAATGCTTATATATAGCGTGTATAAATTTGTATGTAGTGTGTATTTTATTTATAGATAGTGTGTATAAACTTCTATATAGTATACATAATAGTTATATAAACTTATACACAATGTGCATAATACTTTTATAAAGCATATATAGCATGTACAATGCTTATATATAATTTATATAAACTTGTATATAGTGTATATAAACTTATTCAAAGTGTATAATACTTATGAAAAAGATGTATAATATTTGTACACAATGTGTCTAAATATGTATAATACTTATATATAGCATTGAACATATGGTAGAATGATTGTATAAATTTATATATAATATATATAATTCATGTATATAGTGTGTGCAATGCTCGTATATAGCGTGTACATAGTGTGTATAATGCTTGTACATAACATATATAAACTTATACATAATATATATAATGCTTATACGTAGCACGTAGAAACTTGCACATAATATATATAATATTTGTATAAACTTGTACAAAGTGTGTATAATATTTATACATACTATATACATAATGTGTATAATGCTTATATATAGCATGTATAAACTTATATATAGTGTATATAATTCTTATTTATAGTTTGTAAAATAATTATATATATCGTACATAAACTTGAATATAGTGTGTATAAAACTTGTACATAGTGTTTATAATGCTTATACATAATGTGGATAAACTTATGTATAATATTTGTACATATCGTGTATAAACTTATACATAGTATATATATTATTTATAGATAGCGTATATAAACTTCTACATAGTATGTATAAAGCTTGTATAAACTTATACGTAGTGTGAATAGTACTTTTATATAACTTGTAAAATGCTTGCATATAGCATGTATAATGCTTATATATAGCATGTATAAACTTATACAAAGTATATATAAACTTATTCAGAGTGAATAATACTTATAAAAAGTGTGTATAATGCTTGTACATAGTGTGTATAATACTTGAATAAAATATCGAATGTAATGTTGAATGCTTGTATAAACATATATATAGTATATATAATTCATGTATATAGTGTGTGCAATGCTCGTATATAGCGTGTACATAATGTGTATAATGCTTGTAAATAATGAGTATAAACTTATATAATATTTATAATACATATACATAGTATGTATAAAATTCTATATAACATATACCATATTTATATAAATTTATACATAGTGTGTATAATACTTGTACATAACATGTATAAACTTGCACATAGTGTGTTAAAATTATGTATATAATATTTATAAACTTATACATAGTATGTATAAGCCTTATACATAGCATGTATAAACTTGCACATAGTGTGTAAAAATTATGTGTATAGCATGAATAAACTTATACATGGTGTGTATAATCCTTACACATAGCGTGTATAAACTTGTACATAATATGAATAAACTTGTTCATAGTTTTTATAATCCTTATACATAGCGTGTATAAACTTGTACATAGTCTGTATAACACTTATATATAGCATGTGTATAATGTTTGAATAAACTTATATATAGTACGTGTAATACTTACAAACAGTGTGTATAATGCTTGTACATAGAATGTATAAATTTATACATAGTGTGTATAAAACTTGTATAAACTTGTATGAAGTGTGTATAAAGCTTGTACATTGCATCTATAGTATTTGTATAAACTTATACATAGTGTGTATAATGCTTGTACATAGCATGTACAAACTAGTACATAGTTTTTATAATGCTTATATATAGTTTTTATAAACATATACATAGAGTGTTTAATGCTTCCACATAGCATGCATAAACTTGTATATAGTGTGTATAAACTTGTACATTGCATGTATAAACTTGTACAGAGTGTGTATAATACTTGTACATAGCATGTTCAAACTTGTACATAGTGTGCAAAATTCTTGTACATAGCGTATATAAACTTATATAATTCATGTATAATGCTTGTATATAGTATATATAAACCTATACATAATATGTATAATACTTATACATAGCAAGTACATAGTGTGTATAATGCTTATATAAAGCGTGTATAAACTTATATATATTGTGTATAATTCTTATTTATTATGTGTAAAATACTGTACATATCATGTATAAACTTGTACATAGTGTGTATAATACTTATATATTGCATGTAAAACATGTATATAGTGTGTATAAAATTTATACACAGTGTTGATAATGATTATACATAGTGTGAACAAACTTATACATAATATGTATAATGCTTGTACATAGCATGTATAAACTTGTACATAGTGAGTATATTATTTATAGAGAGCGTGTATAAACTTCTACATAGTATACATAATACTTATATAAACTTATATGAAGTGTGTATAATACTTTTATATAGAGTGTATAATGCTTGTATATAGCATGTACAATGCATATATATAGCTTGTATAAACTTGTACATGGTGTATAAAAACTTATTCATAGTGTATAATACTTATGAATAGTATGTATAATGCTTGTACATAGCGTGTATAAATATATACATAGTGTGTATAATACTTGTATACATAATTGAATGTAGTGTAGATTGATTGTATAAACTTATATATAATGTGTATAATTCATAGATATAGTGTGTGCAATGCTCGTATATAGTGTGTATAATACTTGCACATAATGTATATAAACTTATACATAATAAAATATATAAACTTATATATATTGTGTATAATACTTGTATAAACCTGTACATAGTGTGTATAATGCTTGTACATAGCATCTATAATACTTATATAAACTTATATATAGTCTGTATAATGCTTGTACATAGCATGTACAGACTTGTACTTAGCATACATAAACTTGTATATAGTGTGTATAAACTTATACATTGCGTGTATAAACTTATATAATGTGTATAATACTTGTACATAGTATGTACAAACTTGTATATAGTGTGTAAAATATTTGTACATAGTGTGTATAAACTTATATAATTCATGTATAATGCTCATACTTAACATGTACAAATTTGCACATAGTGTGTATAATACTTATACATACCATGTACATAGTATTTATAATGCTTATATATAGTATGTATAAATTTATATATAGTGTTTATAATTCTTATTTATAATGGATAAAATGCTTATACATATCATGTACAAATTTGTACATAGTGTGTATAATACTTGAATATTGCTTGAAAAACTTGTTCATGGTGTATATAAAACTTATACAAAGTATTTATAATGCTTATACATTGTGTGTACAAATTAATACATAATATGTATAATGCTTGTATATATTATGTATAGACATGAACATAGTGTGTATATTATTTATAGATAGCATGTATAAACTACTACATAGTATGCATAATACTTGTATAAACTTATACGCAGTGTTTATAATACTTTTGTATAGCGTGTGTAATGCTTGTATATAGCATGTACAATGCTTATATATATCTTGTATAAACTTGTATATTGTGTATATAAACTTATTTATAGTGTATAATACTTATGAATAGTGTATATATTGCTTGTACATAGCATGAAAAAGTATATACATAGTATATATAATAATTATTTTTAGCATTGAACGTAGTGTAGAATGTTTGTATAAACTTATATATAATGTGTATAATTCTTGTATACAGAGTGTATAATGTTCATATATAGCTTGTATATAGTGTGTATAGTACTTGTATAAAATATGTATAAACTTATACATAATGTGTATAATGTACATATATAGCATGTATAAACTTGTACATAACATGTATAATATTTGTATAAACTTATACATAATTTATATAAAACTTGTATATAGCACGTATAATGCTTGTACATAGTGTGTACAAACGAGCACAAAGTGTGTAAAAATTATGTATATATCGTTTATAAACTTATGCATAGTATGTATAAGCCTTATACATAGCATATATGAACTTGAACATAATGTGTAAATATTATGTATATAGCGCGTATAAACTTTTACATAATATACATAAACTTGTTCATTATTTGTATAATCCTTATATATAGTATGTACAAACTTGTACATAGTCTATATAATGCTTGTACATAGGATGTGTATAATGTTTGGATAAACTTATACATAGCGTGTATAATGCTTGTCAATAGTGTTTATAATAATTGAACATAGAATGTATAAACTTGTACATATTGTGTATAATGCTTGTATAAACTTATACATACTATGTATAATGCTTGTACTTAGCATCTATAATACATGTATAAACTTATACATAGTGTGTATAATGCTTGTACAAAGTATGTACAAACTTATATATAGATTTTATAATGCTTAAATATAGTGTTTACAAATATATATATATTGTGTAAAATGCTTGTACGTAGCATATAGAAACTTATATAAAGTGTGTATAAACTTATATATTACGTGTATAAACATGTACATAATGTGTATAATACTTATACATAGCATGTACAAACTTTTAATTTGTGTAAAATGCTTATACATAGTATGTATAAACTTATATAATTCATGTATAATGCTTGTACATAGCATATATAAACTTTTACGTATAGTGTATAATACTTATACATACCATATACATAGTATATATATTATTTATATATAGCGTGTACAAACTTATACATAGTGTGTATAATTTTTATTTATAGTGTGTAAAATGCTTGTACATATCGTGTATAAACTTGTATATAGTGTATATAATACTTATATATTGCATGTAAATCTTTAACATATTGTGTATAAAACTTATATATAATATTTATAATGCTAAAATATAGTGTATATAAACTTATACATAATATATAAAATGCTTGTAGATAGCATGTATAAACTTGTACATAGTGTGTATATTATTTATTGATAGCATGTATAAACTTATAAATAGTATACATAATACTTATATAAACTTATACGTAGTGTGTATATTTCTTTTGTATAGCTTGTATAATGCTTGCATAAAGTATAGACATGTACATAGTTTATATAAACTTATTCATAGTATATAATACTTATGAATAGTATGTATAATACTTGTATATTACGTGTATAAATATGTATATAGTATGTAAAATTCTTATATATAACATTGATATAATTCATGTATAATACTTGTACATAGCATGTATAAATTTGTATGTATAATACCTTGACATACCATGTACATAGTGTGTATAATGTTTATATATAGTATGTATAAATTTATACATACTGCATAATTATTATTTATAGTATGTAAAATGCTTATATATATCATGTAAAATATTTTACATAGTGTGTTTAATACTTGTATATTGCATATAAAACTTGTACATAGTGTGTATAAAATTTATACATAGTATTTATAATGATTATACATAGTGTGTACAAACTTATACATAATATTTATAATGCTTGTACATAGCGTGTATAAACTGGCACATAGTACGTATATTATTTATAGATAGTGTGTATAAACTTCTACATAGTATGCATAATGCTCGTATAAACTTATATGTCATGTGTATACATGGTGTTTATAATCCTTATACATAGCGTATATAAAGTTGTACATAATGTGCATAAACTTATTTATTATTTTTATAATCCTTATATATAGCTTGTATAGACTTATACGTAGTCTGTATAATTCTTGTACATAGTGTGTGTATAATATTTGAATAAGCCTGTATATAATGTGTATAATACATTTATAAACATGTATATAGTATATATAATGCTTGTACATAGCATCTATATTACTTATATAAACTTGTACATAGTGTGTATAATACTTGTACATAGCATGTACAAACTTGTACATAATTTTTATAATGCTTATATATAGTGTTTATAAATATATATATAATGTGTATAATGCTTGTACATAGTATGTATAAACTTGAATATAGTATGTTTAAACTTATACATTGTGTGTATAAATTTATACATATTGTGTATAATACTTGTACATAGCATGTACAATCTTGTACATAGTATATAAAATGCTTGTACATAGCGTGTACAAAATTGTATAATTCATATATAGTGCTTGTACATAGGATGTATAAACTTGAACATAGAGTGTATAATACTTATACAAACCATATACGTAGTATGTATAATGCTTATATATAGCGTGCATAAACTTATACATAGTGTGTAAAATTCTTATTTATAGTGTGTAAAATGCTTGTATATATTGTGTAAAAACTTATATATAGTGTGTATAATACTTTAATATTGCATGTAAAATTTGTATATATTGTGTATAAAACTTATACATAGTGTCTATAAAGCTTATACGTTATGTGTACAAACCTATACATAATATGTATAATGCTTTTACATAGCAATTATAAACTCGTACATATTGTGTATATTATTTATAGATAGTATGTATAAACTTTTATATAGTATGCATAATACTTGTATAAACTTATACATAGTATGTATAATGCTTATATATAACATATATAATGCTTATATATAGCTTGTATAAACTTGTACATAGTGTATATAAACTTATTCAGAATGTATAATACTTCTGAATAGAGTATATAATACTTGTATATAGTGTCTATAAATATGTACATAGTGTGTATAATACTTGTATATAGCATTGAAAGTAGAGTAGAATGCTCGAATAAACATATATATAATGTGTATAATTCATGTATACAATATACGTAATGCTTATATATAGTGTGTACGTAGTTTGTATAATGCTTGTACATAACAAGTATAAACTTATACATAATGTGTATAATGCTTATACATAGCACGTATAAACTTGTACATAACATGTACAATATTTGTATAAACTTGTACATAGTGTGTATAACATTTATATATATGATGTATAATGCTTGTACATAGTGTGTATAACTTGCACATAGTCTGTAAAAATTATGTGTATAGCATTTATAAACTTATATATAGCATGTATAAACTTGCACATAGTGTGTAAAAATTATGTATATAGCATGTATAAACTTATACAATGTGTGTATAATCCTTATACATTGCGTGTATAAACTTATACTTAGTCTGTATAATACTTGTACATATCGTGTGTATAATTTTTGAATAAATTTGTACATAGTGTGTATAATGCTTGTACATAGAATGTATAGACTTGTACATAATGTGTATAATATTTGTATAAACTTATACGTAGTATTTATAATATTGTACATAGCATCTATAATACTTGTATAAATATGTTCATATTATGTATAATTCTTGTACATAACATGTACAAACTTATAAAAAGTTTTTGTATTGTTTATATATATATATATATATATATATATATATAGTATGTACAATACTTGTACATAGTAAGTATAAATATGTATATAGTGTGTATAAACTTATACATTGTGTATATATTAGTTGTATATATCATGTACAAACTTGTACATAGTATCTAAAATGCTTGTACATAGCGTGTATAAACTTGTATAATTTATATATAATGCATGTATATAGCATGTATAAACTTATACATAGCGTGTATAATACTTATACATACTATGTACATTTTGTGTATAATGCTTATATATAGTGTGTATAAACTTATAAATTGTGTGTATAATTCTTATTTATAGTGTGTAAAACACATGTACATATCGTGTATAAACCTGTACATAATGTGTATAATAATTATATATTACATGTAAAACTTGTGTATAGTGTGTATAAAACTTGTGCATTGTGTTTATAATGCTTATACATTATGTGTACAAATTTATGCATAATATGTATAATGCTTGTACATAGTGTATATAAACTTGTATATAGAGTGTATATTATTTATAGATAGCGTGTATAAACTTCTATATAGTATGCATAATGCTTAAATAAACTTATACATAGTGTATATAATACTTTTATATAGCTTGTATAATGCTTGTATATAGCATGTACAATGCTTATATATAACTTGTGTAAACTTGTATATTGTGTATATAAACTTATTCATTAGGTATAATACTTATGAACATAGCGTGTATAAATAAGTACATAGTGTGCACAATACTTGTATATAACATTAAATGTAGTATAGAATGCTTATATAAAATTATATATAATGTGTATAATTTATATATATATATATAGTACATGCAATCCTCGTATATAACGTGTATATAGTGTGTATAATTCTTGTACATAATATGTATAAACTTATACATAATGTGTATAATGCTTATATATAGCATGTATGAACTTGTACATAACATGTACAATATTTCTATAAACTTGTACATAGTGAGTATAATACTTCTATATAGCATGTATAATGCTTGTATATGACGTGTATAAACTTGCACATAGTGTGTAAAAATTATGTATCTAGTGTTTATAAACATATAAATAGTATGTATAATTCTTATACATAGTGTGTATAAACTAGCACATAGTATATAAAAATTATGAATATAGCATGTATAAACTTATACATGATGTGTATAATCCTTATATATAGCGTGTATAAACTTGTATATAATGTGCATAAACTAGTTCATAGTTTGTATAATATTTATACATAGTATGTATAAATTTGTACATAGTTTGTATACTGCTTGTATATAAGGTGTGTATAATGTTTGAATAAACTTGTATATAGTGTTTATAATGCTTGTAAATAGTGTGTATAATGCTTATATATATAATATATAAACTATTATATAATGTGTATAATACTTGTATAAACTTGTATATAATATGTATAATGCTTGTACATAGCATCTATAATACTTGTATAAACTTGTAAATAGTGTGTATAATGCTTGTACATAGAATGTACAAACTTGAACATAGTTTTTATAATTCTTATATATAGTGTTTACAAATATATACATAGTGTGTATAATGCTTGTACAAAGCATTTATAAACTTGTATATAGTGTGTATAAACATGTACATTATGTGTATAAACTTGTACATAGTGTGTATAATACTTGCACATAGCATGTACAAAATTGTATATAGTGTGTAAAATGCTTGTACATAGCGTGTATAAATTTATATAATTCATGTATAATGATTGTACATAGCATGTATAATCTTATACATAGTGTGTATAATAGTTATACATACCGTGTACAAAGTGTATATAATGCTGATATATAACATGTATAAACTTATACATAGTGTGTATAAATCTTATTTATAGTGTGTAAAATGCTTGTACATATCGTGTATAAACTTCTACATAGTGTGTATAATACTTGTATATTGCATGTAAAACTTGTACAGAGTGTGTATAAAACTTGTACATATAATTTATAATACTTATACATAGTGTGTACAAATTTATACGTAATATGTATAATTCTTGTACATAGCTTGTATAAACTTATATGTAGTGTGTATAATACTTTTATATAACGTGTATGATGCGTGTATATAGCATCTACAATGCTTATATATAGCTTGTATAAACTTGTACATTGTGTATATAAACTTATTCAGAGTATATAATACTTATGAATAGTGTGTATTATACTTGTACATAGTGTGTATAAATATATACATAGTGTGTATAATATTTATATATAGCATTAAACATAGTGTAGAATGCTTGTATAAACTTATATATAATGTGTATAATTCATGTTTATGTGCAATGCTCGTATATAGTGTATATATAGTGTTTATAATGCTTGTACATAATGTGTATATATTTATACATAATGTGTATAACACTTATACATAGTATGCATATACATATATATAACATGTATAATATTTGTATAAACTTGTACATAGTGTTTATAATACTTGTACATAGCATGTGTAATGCGTGTACATAGTGTGTATAAACTTGCATACTAAACCCTAAACCCTAAACCCTAAACCCTAAACCCTAAACCCTGTAAAAAATATGTATATAGTGTTTATAAACTTATATATAATATGTACAAGCCATATACGTAGTATGTATAAACTTTCACATAGTGTGTTAAAACTATGTATATAGCGTGTATAAACTTATACATAATGTGCATAAACTTGTTCTCTTTTTTTTTGAGGAAATGCTTAAAGCAATATTATTAAAAAAAAAAAAGACAAAGAAAATAAATATCTAAGTGATGTTGGATCTATCACATTCCTCCTTCAATATATTAAAAAAAAGAGGAATGTGATTGTTATCCAAACTTTCCCAAACAAAATCAGTAAAGCTAGCATAGTTAGCACAACAATCGGCTAACTTATTAAATCCCTATTCACAAATTGAATAATGACTTGATTAAAATTTCTAAGAAAAAAGAAATCATCAAAGCTAGCATTATTACATACTTGAACTCCTTTCTTGAAAGTATTCTAAATGAACTTCATGAAGTTATGATTGTCTCCTTCAATAATGATTCCTTTTACGTCATACATCCATTCTTGAACTACTTTATTCAAACAGATGATAGCTTATAATTCTAAAGCCGAACAATCCCAATGCATACGTTTGAAGTCAAAAGCAAATAAAAATCTGCCTTTACAATCTCTTAAAACTCCTCCAACTCTTGCAGCATAATTCTTTCCAAGAGATGCATCAACATTCAGTTTGATCCAATCGGTTGGAGGGGGATTCCAAAATGAAGAAAATAGCCTTAGCTGATTAGAATCCCAGTTGGCCGTAATGCAATCATAATTGATTGAAGATGAAGTGAAGGATAATGCATTAGCTGCTATGACATTATAGCTATCCTCTTTATTTCCATGAACAAGTTTATTTCTACTTTTCCAAGTTAGGAAAAGAGCATAACAATATAAGTTCCCCAAGAAGATGTTTGAATTTGACATACCATCAATTCCTTGAAGCAGCAACTCAAATATGGAAGAATTGGGATACTAACTCCCCATTTATTATTTCTTCAAAAAAAAAATCCCCATTTATTTATAGTCTTTATAACTTCATTGATAAAATAACAATTAATTGCAATATGCTCCTCCTCTTCAACTTTGTTACATTCTCTTAGACAACCATTGTGATTAATGAGTCTTCTACACATTACATAAAATAGCCTTGTGGATCAATCTCCACTAAAAAAGTTCAATCCTAGGTTTATGTTTTAGTTTCTATAACCATTTACAATTAACATCCTCCTCTTCATAATCGCTGTTTTGTTTAGATATCAAGGATGCCAAGGATTTTCCAGAGTGCTTGAATGAAATTTCCACTTCATCTTTACTAATTCCAGCTTGAAATTTAACAGAGCAAATAAGTTCAACAAGGTCTTTGCCCTACCGTCCTGTATAAAAAATTGTAAACTTCTTTGTTCTTCTTGTAAATCAGCCACAAAGGTTGGCCACCTATCAATACATTTATCAAGGATCCAGACATCCTTTTATGTATTGATATTCTTCCCATCCGACACCTTCCATCTCAAAATTTGGTGAAGAGATTTCCCTCCCTTTATAATAATCTTCCAAGATGAAGATGCTCTATATCTATGTTCTAATTCCCAGTATTCTGACCCGTATTTTGCAATTTAAATTCTATTTATTAAAGAGGAAGGATTGGACAAAAGACTCCAAGCAAATTTAGCTCACCAAGTTCCAATTTTTTTAAAAACTGAAATAACTCCTTGTCCGCCCATTTTTTTGTTTTAACAAAGAGTCTCCCAATCAACATAATGAATTGCCTTGCTCCTATCTTTTTTTTTCTCCATAAGAAATCTCTACTCAACTTTTCCAATTCTTTCAGCACTCCCAATGGGATCATAAAATGAGTTGAAAGAAAGATAGGAATAGACAAGAAGGAAAACTTAATAAGTTGTAGCTTACCAGAAAGAGTCTAGAAACGGTTTCCCCATAGATTAAGCTTATCATATGCTTTCTCCAACAATCCTTGAAAGTCTGAAACAGTTAGTCTTCTCATCACCATTTTAACTCCAAGGTAAAGCAGCTCGTTAACTACTTTGATGCCTAGAATTTTTGACAGCATCTTAGACTTGATTCTTCTCACTGATTTCCTAAGGAGTAATGAGGATTTTAACACAATGAATCTTTGCCCAGTCCAGCTACAGTAGTTCTTCATTATCTTATTAATTTTCTTTGCATTTCTACTGCTATCTATAGAGAAAATAATGATGTCATCAACATATTGTAAGTGAGACTCTTTTTCTTCATTTGGAGTCACCTTGACTCCAATCTTTGCTCCTCTTTGATTGAATTCTTTCGATAACAATTGAGATGACATGATAAACAAAAAGGGAGATAAAGGACATCCTTGCATGAAACAACATTTTTCCCAAATCCATTCGGTATTAAAGCCATTAATGAGTATGAAGTATTTAGTATCAACTACACATTGAAGGAGTAGTTTTTAGAATTTATCCGGGAAACCAAATATAGCTAACACCTGATTCAAGGACTCACATCACATATTGTCATAGTCTTGTTCCATATCTACTTTGATAGCCATCATGCCTCTTCTTGATTTAGAAAATCTGAGTTTGTTGATGATCTCTTGAGTAAGCAGCATATTATCCAAAATGGATCTACCCTTAATAAAAGCAACTTGATTTTCTGGTATAATTTCGGAAATACAGCGAACTAATCTATTCAACAATATTCTTGCTACAATTTTGTAGATGGAATTACATAGACTAATGGGTCTATAATTAGAGGGAGTTGTCAGGTTCTTGAGCCTGGGAATAAGAACTACTGTAGTTTCCTTCCAACGTTCACAAATCAAACTAGTTTTGAAAAAAAGAATTACTACATTCCAAACATCATTTTTAATGATGTTCCAATAGAATTTAATAAAAGAGTATGTAATTCCAACTAGTCCAGGAGAAATGTTACCTTCCAGATGCCAAATAACAGCTTCCAGTTCTACTTCAGAAAAATTAGGCAAGAGCATGTCTTTATCATCCTCGTCCAGCACTCTGCTTGGTTTTGGCCAGCCAGTTAATTTACATCTTCTGGCTCTCCATTTTTCTTTGAAATACTCAAATAAAGTTTCATCAATACTTTTTTGTTCCTCTAACATTCTGTCATTGGAGTCTTTAATTTGCTTAATGAAGTTCATGTTCCGTCTAGCAGAGGCAACAAAATCAAAATACTCTGAATTTGAGTCACTTTCTTTGATCCACTTGACCTTAGCTCATTGTCTCCACCAAGAACTAAGCCTTCCTAAGGTATAATTTAACTCCTTCACCTTGAATTTCAGCAAACAAATTTTCTCATCTGATAAGCCTCCTGTATTTTCTTCTTCCTCTTGCAGCTCTATGATGTCTTTCTTCAGTTCATCTTTAAGGATGTTGAGGTTTGAATGCTTGGCTCTAATCGAGTGATAGAAAGCTTTAGAACTCTTATAAATTTAAGATTCAATGATTGAACTTCATCACCTCTAATATTTTTCACCCATGACTTGGCTATTATAGCTTTAGAAGCTGGAAATGATGTCCAAATATCTTCAAACTGCAGTTTCTTTGGCTTACAAAATACAGAAGTAAAGATGTTAATCACTAAAGGGCAATGATCTGATGCGATTCTACCAAGATGTCGGACAACAGCTGGATGAAAAACCTTCATGGCAGCTGAACTGAGAAGGCAGTGGTCCAATCTTTGTAAAATGCGTGCTCCTCCCTTCTTATTATTACACCAAGAAAATTTAGGACCAATAATTCCAACATCATGAAAATCATAACTATTCATGAACAAATTCATGTCTTGAGGTCCTTGAGAAAAAGAGAACCTCTTACCTCCCCTTTTTCTCTTCTTGAGACAAGATGCAATTCAAATCACCTCCAATGATAAAAGGAAGGTGAGTATTTGAATAAGCTTATAAACTTTCCCACAATTGCAATCTCTTGTAAGTGTCTCTGCTTCCATAGACCATGGCTACCAACCATTCTCCTTTGTTTGGAATTTTGAGCATTCCAAACACTACTTGTGAAGATGCATAAACCATTGTAAAAGAGAAAAATTTACTTTTCCAGGTAATCAGTAATCCACCCGAAAGACCTTCTGCTGGAACAAAGAAGAAGTCCAAACTATCTCCAATAAGTTTATTGATATCTTGTCTATCAAAAGACACAACTTTTGTTTCAACTAATCCAACAAGGAAATAATCATGTTCTTTAACAAACTCCCTTAAGTAGCGGGAGGCTTCTATCTTCCAAGCCCCCTTGCAGTTCTAGAAAGCTAGGGAAGTCATTTGAGCTTAAAAGTGGAAATACTTCCACTTTTAATCTTCTTAACAATTTCACATTTTTTCATTTGTGATAAAATATTATCTTTACCCAGAGAATTAAGCTCTTTGATAAGCTTGCCTTTGACTTTAGAAGAATCAGCCAGCTCCATTACATTTACAGCAACATTACTTTTTAGCATAGTGAATTGAATTTCACCATCTTCTAGTTCTCCTTCATCTATTTCAGTGCAAATGGCCTCTCCTTTAGCTGAACTAAAACTGGAAATACCAAACTTGTTATTATCAACTACTGAATTAAGGTTTAACTAAAATGATTTAGAATTTACTGGAACTGCTACATTCTCAATTTTTTCTTTGGAAACTTCCTCTATAACACCTTCTTCATTTTTTCTAACAATTTCTTCTGAGATGTCTTATAATTTTACAAAGCCACTTCAGCTCCTCCGGTCTTCCTTGCACCTAGTACTAGAACTTCGGGGATTTGATCAATCAGTTGAGCTAAAATAGAGGATGATTTTTGAACATAAACTTGTTTAACTTTCTTCATATTGGCTGTATTCTGATTTTCCTTGCCCAAATTTGGAGCAACCTTCCTTTTTCTTCTCATATCTTTAACTAACACCTAAGGTCCATAAACCTTGTCAGATTCTTCAACAACCTGGTGGGTCTGTTCTTCTGTTTAAGAAATAGAATTTATCTGATTTGCTTCCAAGCATACAGGCAATCCTTCTTTACATTTGTCGACCAAATGTCCTACTTTACCACACTTAAAACAAAAGGAGGAGACTTTCTCATATTCAACTTTCTGAAAGAAATACCCATAAGATCCTTCTACCCAAACACCAGTTGGGAATTGTTGATCTAGATCCATTCTAATACAAACTCTTGCATACTCCCTCTTACTCCACTGAAACATCTTGCCATTTATCTAGAGCAGCTACCATATCATTGAAGCAATTCTAGCCACTTTGTCTTTATCCCAACAAATTAATGGAAGGTGTGGAAGCTTGGCCCATATAGGAGATGTTTTTCCTTTTAATGATGAAGGAGGGAACAGTGGAGACCATCTGTCTATTCCCACTATATGACCATTAACATACCAAGGTCCTCCTTCTAATACCTTGTCCACAACATCCATATCAAAGAAGGAACATAGTGTCCATCCGAGTCCCAGGGAAGTAATATGAAACTTCCTAAACAAATTCCATTGACGATGAAGTTTTCTGGCTATCACAAAAACTAGAGCATTGTCTCTAAAGATCTTAACTACAATAGATTATTGCAGTTTCTCAGCATTAATCTTCATACTAGATTCATTCAGCTTAATAGTTTTCGATCTTCTGAAATTAAGGACTCATCTCTTACAAAGTTAACTTTGATGTTTGGTTTCCTTACCACTGAATTGAGATCATTTTTTCTAATATTGTTGTATGTAGGTTCTTTGTTGATACCTTCTTCAGCATTATGACAAGCATCTGAAGTGTTTTCTATTAATTTTTGAGAAAAGGATACACCATCCTTCAAAAATAGAGACTTTGTGTCATTATTATTAAATATGTTAACAAATAATTTCATGACAGATGAAGACGAAGCTTCTATGTCTTTGAAACATCGAGTCGGAGAAAGGCCAATATATGAATGAGGATTATTAACCTGAACTAGATTCACTATTCCTTTACCTTTACCAGGTATTGATGGTGATTTTTTAAAAACATCAGTTGAAGGTTCGTTGATTCTAAGAGGATAAGCTTTAAGTGAATTGAACGAATCTTAAGAATAAACAAAAACTGAAGATAAATCTCCCAGGGGAATCCGACGATCAGCGGTGAAAGCACTGCCTCCTCTGTCATCGACGAGTAAACTGCCAAGAAAAATGGAGATGGAAAATATGAAATTAAATGAAACTTTCTCTCTCTACTTTCCTGGAACTCCTTGTTTCACAATGTTAGTAAGGAAGGTAATTCTTTACTTGTTCAAAGTTTGTATAATCCTTATACATAGCATGTATAAATTTGTACATAGTCTTTATAATGCTTGTACATAGCGTGTGTATAATATTTGAAAAAACTTGTACATAGTGTATATAATGCTTGTAAATAGTATATATAACACTTGTACATATAATGTATAAACTTGTACATAGTGTATATAATGCTAGTATAAACTTATTCATAGTGTGTATAATGCTTGTACATATCATCTATAATACTTGTATAAACTTATATATAGTGTGTATAATGCTTGTACATAGCAAGTACAAACTTGTACATAGTTTTTATAATTATTATATATATTATTTACAAACATATACATAGTGTGAATAATGTTTGTACATAGCATGTATAAACTTAAATATAATGTGTATAAAAGTATACATTGCACGTATAAACTTTTATATAGTGTGTATAATACTTGTACATAGCATATACAAATTTAAACATAGTGTGTAAAATGCTTGTACATAGCATGTATAAACTTGTAAAATTCAGGTATTATATTTATACATAGCATGCATAAACTTATACATAGTGTGTATAATACATATACATACCATGTACATAACGTGCATAATGCTTATATATAGTGTGTTTAAACTTATACATAGTGTATATAATTCTTATTTATAGTGTGCAAAATACTTGTACATATCGTGTATAAACTTGTACATAGTGTGTACAATACTTGTATATTGCATGTAAAACTTATACATAGTATGTATAAAACTTATACATAGTATTTATAATGCTAATACATAGTGTGTACAAACTTATACATAATATGTATAATGCTTGTATATAGCATGTATAAACTTGTCATTGTGTGTATATTATTTATAGTTAACGTGTATAAACTTCTAAATAGTATGCATAATGCTTGTATAAACTTATATGTAGTTTGTATAATACTTTTATATAGCGTGTATAAAGCTTGAATATAGCATGTACAAAACTTATATATAGCTTGTATAAACTTGTACATAGTGTATATAAACTTAATCAGAGTGTATAATACATATAAATAATGTGTATAATGCTTGAACATAGCATGTATAAATATATACATAGTGTGTATAATATTTATATATAGCATGGAATGTAGTGTAGAATGCTCGTATAAACTTATATATAATGTGTATAATTCATGTGGAAAGTGTGTGCAATGCTCGTATATAGTGTGTACATAGTGTGTATAATGCTTGTACATAACGTGTAGAAACTTATACATATTATGTATAATGCTTATAAATAGCATGTATAAACTTGTACATAATATGTATAATATTTATATAAACCTGTACATAGTGTGTATAATACTTGTACAAAGCATGTATAATGCTTGTATATAGCGTGTATAAACTTGCACATAGTATGTAAAAATTATGTATATAGTGTTTATAAATTTATACAAAGTATGTAAAAGCCTTATACATAGCCTATATATACTTGCACATATTAACTAAAAATTATGAATATAGCCTGTAAAAAGTTATACATTATATTTATAATCCTTATATATAGATTGTTTAAACTTATACATAAAGTGCATAAACTTGTTCATAGTTTGTATAATCTTTATAAATAGCGTGTATAAACTTATACATAGTCCGTATAATGCTTGTACATAACGTGTATATAATATTTGAATAAACTTAAACATAGTGTGTATAATGCTTATAAATAGTGTGTATAATGCTTGTACATAGAATGTATAAACTTGTATATAGTGTGTATAATGCTTGTATAAACCTGTATATAGTATGTATAATGCTTGTACATAGTATCTATAATACTTATATAAACTTATACATAGTGAGTATAATGCTTGTACATAGCATGTACAAACTTGTACATAGTTTTTATAAATTTTATATATAGTGTATACAAACATATATATATTGTGTATAATGCTTGTACATAGCATGTATAAACTTATATATATTGTCTATAAACTTGTATATTATGTGTATAAACTTGTACATAATGTGTAAAATATTTGTACATAGCATGTATAAACTTGTATAATTCATGTATAATTCTTGTACATAGCATGTATAAACTTGTACATAATATGTAAAATACATATACATACCATGTACAAAGTGTGTATAATGCTTAAATATAGCATGTATAAACTTATAAATTATTTGTATAATTCTTATTTATAGTGTGTAAAATGCAAATAAATATCGTGTATATAGCATGTATATAGTGTGTATAATACTTGTATATTACATGTAAAACTTGTACATAATATGTATAAAACTTATATATAATATTTATAATGTTTATACATAATGTATAAACTTAGTCTATATAAAAATTATGTATAACACTTATAAACTTATACATAGTATGTATAAGCCATATACATAGCATGTGTAAACTTACACATAGTGTGTAAAAATTATATATATAGCATGTACAAATTTATACGTGGTGTGTATAATCCTTATATATAGCATATATAAACTTGTACATAATGTGCATAAACTCTTTCATAATTTGTATAATCCTTATACATAGCATGTATAAACTTGTACGTAGTTTATATAATGCTTGTATAGTGCATGTGTATGATATTTAAATAAACTTATATATAGTGTGTTTAATACTTGTAAATAGTGTATATAATGCTTGTATATATAATGTATAAATTTATACATAGTGTGTATAATGGGTGTAAGAACTTATACATATTGTGTATAATGCTTGTACATAACATTTATAATACTTATATAAACTTATACATAGTGTGTATATTGCTTGTGCATAGTATGTACAAATTTGCATATAGTTTTTATAATACTTATATATAGTGTTTACAAATATATACATAGTGTGTATAATGCGTATACATAGCATGTATAAACTTATATATAGTATGTATAAACTTATACATTGCGTGTATAAACTTGTACATATATTTATAATTCTTCTACATAGAAAGTACAAACATGTACATAGTGTGTAAAATACTTATATATAGCATGTATAAACTTGTATAATTTATCTATTGTGCTTATACATAGCATGTATAAACTTATACATAGTGTGTATAATACTTATAAATACCATGTATATAGTGTGTATAATGCTTATATAAAGCATGTAAGAACTTATACATAGTTTGTGTAGTTCTTATTTATAGTGTGTAAAATGCTTGTACATATCATGTATAAACTTATATATAGTGTGTATAATACATGTATATTGCATGTAAAATTTATACATAGTGTGTATAAAACTTGTACAAAATATTTATAATGCTTATACATAGTGTGTACAAACTTATACATAATATATATAATACTTGTACATAGCTTGTATAAACTTATACATAGTGTGTATATTATTAATAGATAGCATGTATAAACTTCTATATAGTATGCATAATGCTTGTATAAACTTATACGAAATGTGTATAATACTTTCATATAGTGTGTATAATGCTTGTATTTAGCATGTATAGTGCTTATATATAGCTTGTATTAACATATACATAGTCTATATAAACTTATTTAGACTATATAATAATTATGAATAGTTTGTATAATGCATGTACGTAGCGTGTATAAATATATACATAGTGTTTATAATACTTGTATATTTCATTGAATGTAGTATAGAATGATTGTATAAACTTATATATAATGTGTATAACTCATGTATACAGTATGTGCAATGCTCCTATATAGTGTGTATATGCTTGTACATAACATGTATAATTTATACATAATGTGTATAATGCTTATACTTAGCATATATAATATTTTTATAAATTTATACATAGTATGTATAATATTTGTACATAGCATGTATAATGTTTATACATAGCGTGTATAAACTTGCACATAGTGTGTAAAAATTATGTATATAACATTTATAAATTTAGACATAATAAGTATATGACTTATACATATCATGTATAAACTTACACATAGTGTGTAAAAATTAAATATATAGCATGCATAAAATTATACATAGTGTGTATAATCCTTATACATAGCATGTATAAATTGGTACAAAATGTGCATAAACTTATTTATAGTTTGTATAATCCTTATGTATGGCATGTATAAACTTGTACATAGTTTATATAATACTTGTACATAGCAAGTATATAATATTTAAATAAACTTATACATAGTGTTTAAAATGCTTATAAATAGTGTGTATAATGCTTGTACATAGAATGTATAAACTTGTACATAGTATTTATAATGCTTGTATAAACTTGTACATAAGGTGTATAATGCTTATACATAGCATCTATGATACTTGTATAAATATACATAGTCTGTATAATACTTGTACATAGCGTGTGTATAATATTTGAATAAACTTGTACATAGAGTGTATAATACTTGTAAATAGTGTATATATCGCTTATACATAGAATGTATAAACTTATACATAGTATGTATAATATTTGTATAAACTTGTACATTGTGTGTATAATGCTTGTACATAGCATCTATAATACTTGTATAAACTTAAACATAATGTGTATAATATTTGTACATAGCATATACAACTTTGTACCGAGTTTTTATAATGATTATATATAATATTTACAAACATATATATAGTGTGTATAATAGTTGTACATAGCATTTATAAACTTATATATAGTGTGTATAAACTTATACATTATATGTATAAACTTGAATAAAGTGTGTATAATACTTGTACATAGCATGTACAAACTTGTTCATAGCGTGTAAAATGCTTGTATATAGCATGTATAATGCTTGTACATAGTGTGTATAATGCTTATATATAGCGTATATAAATTTATACATATTGTGTATAATTCTTATTTATAGAGTGTAAAATGGTTGTACATATCGTGTATAAACTTGTACATAGTGTGTATAATACTTATATATTGCATGTAAAGCTTCTACATAGTATGTATAAAACTTGTACAAAGTATTTACCTTGCTTATATAAATTTTGTACAAACTTATACATAATATATATAATGCTTGTACATAGCGTGTATAAACTTTTACATAGTATATATTTTATTTATAGATAACGTGTATAAACTTCTACATAGTATGCATAATGATTGTATAAACATACACGTAGTGTATAAAATACTTTTATATAGCATGTATAATGCTTATATATAGCATGTACATTGTTTATATATAGCTTATATAAACTTGTACATAGTATATATAAAATATTCAGAGTGTATAATACTTATGAATATTATATATAATGCATATACATAACATGTATAAAAATGCACATAGTGTGCATAATACTTGTATATATAATTTTATGTAGTGTAGAATGCTCGTATAAACTTATATATAATATATATAATTCATTTATTTAGTGTGTGCAATTCTTGTATATAGTGTGTACATACGGTGTATAATATAATTCATTTATTTAGTGTGTGCAATTCTTGTATATAGTGTGTACATACGGTGTATAATACTTATACATAATGTGTATAAACTTATGCATAATATGTTTGATGCTTATACATAAGATGTATAATCTTTTACATAACATGTACAATATTTGTATAAATTTGTATATAGTATTTATAATACTTATACATAGCATGTACAATATTTGTACTTAATGTATATAAACTTGAACATAGTGTGTAAAAATTATGTATATAGAATTTACAAGCTTATACATAGTATGTATAAGTCTTTTACATAGCTTGTATAAACATGCACAGTGTCTAAAATTTATGTATATAGCGTGTATAAATTTATACCTGGTGTGTATAATCCTTTTATATAGCGTGTAGAAATTTGTACATATTATACATAAAGTAGTTTATATGTTGTATAATCCTTATACATAGCATGTATAAACTTGTACATATTTTGTATAATGCTTGTACATAGTATTTCTATAATGTTTGAATAAATTTGTACATAATATATATAATGCTTGTAAATAAGATGTATAATGCTTATACATAGAATGTATAAACATGTATATAGTGTGTATAATGCTTGTACAAACTTATGCATAGTGTGTATAATCCTTGTACATAGCATCTATAATACTTGTATAAACTTATACATGGTGTGTATAATCCTTATACATAGTATGTATAAACTTGTACATAGTATGTACAGTGCTTGTACGTAGTGTGTGTATAATATTTGAATAAACTTATACATAGTATATATAATAGTTGTAAATAGTGTGTATAATGCTTGTACATATAATGTATAAACTTTTATATGATGTGTATAATGCTTGTATAAATTTATACATATTGTGTATAAGGCTTGTACATAGCATTTATAATACTTGTATAAACTTGTACATAGTATAATAAATGGTTGTACATAGCATGTAAAAACTTGTACATTATTTTTATAATGTTTATATATAGTGTTTACAAATATATACATAGTGTGTATAATGCTTGTAAAATAACATGTATAAACTTATATATAGTGTGTTAAACTTGTACATTATGTATATAAACTTGTATATAGTGTGTATAATACTTATACTTAGCATGTACAAACTTCTACATATTGTATAAAATGCTTGTACACAGCGTATATAAACTTGTATAATTCATGTATACTACTTTTATGTAACATGTATAAACTTGTATATATTTTGTATAAAACTTATACAAACCATGTACATAATGTGTATAATGCTTATATATAGCATGTATAAACTTATACGTAGTGTGTTTAATTCTTATTTATAGTGTGTAAAATACTTGTACATATCGTGTATAACCTTATACATTATGTGCATAATACTTGGATATTGCATATAAAACTTGAACATAGTGTATATAAAACTTATATATAGTGTTTATAATGCTTATACATAGTGTCTACGAACTTATACATAATATGTATAATGCTTGTACATAGCATGTATAAACTTGTACATAATATGTATATTATTTATAGACAGCTTGTATAAACTTCTATATAGTATGCATAATGTTTGTATAAACTTATACGCAGTGTGTATAATACTTTTGTATAGTGTGTATAATATTTATATATAGCATATACAATACTTATATATAACTTGTATAAATTTATATGTAGTATATATAAACTTATTCAGAGTTTATAATATGTATGAATAGTGTGTATAATGCTTGTATATAATATGTATTAATATGTACATAGGATATATATTACTTGTATATAGCATTGAACATAATATAGAATGCTTATATAAACTTATAAATAATGTGTATAATTTATATATACAATGTGTGCAATGCTCATATATATCTTGTAAATAGTGTGTATACATAACGTTGGTAAACTTATATATAATATGTGTAATACTTATACATAGAATGTATAAACTTATATATAATATGTATAATATTTTTATAAACGTGTATATAGTGTGTATAATACTTATACATAGCATATATAAGGCTTGTATATAGCATGTATAAACTTGCACATAGTGTCTAAAATATATGTATATAACATTTATAAACTTATACATAGTATCTATAAGCTTTATACATAACATGTATAAACTTGCATGTAGTGTGTAAAAATTATGTATATAGCGCGCATAAACTTATACATGGTGTGTATAATCCTTATACATAGCGTGTATAAACTTGTACATAATGTGCATAAACTTATTCATAGTTCATATAATCCTTGTACATAGCGTATAAAAACTTGTACATAGTCTATATAATGCTTGTATATAGCATGTGTATAATATTTGAATAAACTTTTATATAGTGTGTATAATGCTTGTAAATAATGTGTATAATTCTTGTATATAGAATGTATAAACTTATACATAGTGTGTATAATGCTTGTATAAACTTATACATAGTATGTATAATGCTTGTACATAGCATTTATAATACTTGTATAAACTTGTACATAGTGTGTATAATATTTGTACATAGCATGTATAAGCTTGAACATAGTTTTAATAATGCTTATATATAGTATTTACAAACATATATATAATATATATAATACTTGTATATAGCATGTATAAACTTGCATATAGTATGTATAAACTTATACATTGCATGTATAAATTAGTACATATTGTGTATAATACTTGTACATAATATATACAAAATTGTACATAGTGTATAAAATGTTTGTACATAACATGTATAATACTTTTACATAACATATATAAACTTATACATAGTGTGTATAATACTTATACATACCATGTACATAGTGTCTACAATGCTTATATATAGCATGTATAAACTTATACATAGTATGTATAATTCTTATTTCTAGTGTGTAAAATACTTGTACATATCGTGTATAGCATAACATGTATAAACTTGTACATAGTGTGTATATTCTTTATAGATAGCATGTATAAACTTCTACATAGTATGGATAATACTTCTATAAACTTATACGTAATGTGTATAATACTTTTTTATAGTGTATATAATGCTTTTATATAGCATGTACATTGCTTATATAAAGCTTGTAAAAACATGTACATAGTGTATATAAACTTATTCAGAGTGTATAATACTTATGAATAGCGTGTATAAATATGTACATAGGGTGTATAATACTTGTATATAATATTGAACGTAGAGTAGAATGCTTGTATAAACTTATATATAATACATATAATTCCTGCATACAGTGTGTGCAATGCTCATGTATAGCTTGTACATAGTGTGTATAATGCTTATACATAACGTGTATAAATTTATACATAATGTGTATAATGCTTATATATAGCATGTATAAACTTGTACATAACATGCATAATGTTTGTATGAACTTGTAGATAACATATATAACACTTGTGCATAGCATGAATAAACTTGCATATAGTGAGTAAAAATTATGTATATAGTATTTATAAACTTATACATAGTATGTATAAGCCTTATATATAGCATGTATAAACTTACACATAGTGTATAAAAATTATGTATATAACATGTATAAATTTATAAATGGTGTGTATAATTCTTATAGATAGCGTGTATAAACTTTTACATAATGTGCATAAACTTGTTCATAGTTTGTATAAATATTTATATAGCATGTATAAACTTGTATATAGTCTATATAAAGGTTATACATAGTGTGTGTATAATGTTTGAATAAACTTGTAGATAGTGTGTATAATACTTGTGCATAGAATGTACAAACTTATATATAGTGTGTATAATGCTTGTGCATAGCATCTATATTACTTGTGTAAACTTGTACATAATGTTTATAATACTTGTACATAGTATGTACAAACTTGTACATTATTTTTATAATGCCTATATATACTGTTTATAAATATATACATAGTGTGTATAATACTTATACATAGCATATATAAACTTGTATAGTGTATATAAACATGTATATTGCACGTATAAACTTGTACAATATGTGTATAATACTTGTATATATCGTGTGTATAAACTTATGCATAATGTATATAATTCTTATTTATAGTGTGTAAAATGTTTGTATATATCATGTATAAAGTTATACGTATTGTGTATAATACTTGTATATTGCATGTAAAACTTGTACATAGTGTGTATAAAACTTATAAATAGTATTTATAATGCTTATACATAGTGTGTACAAATTTATATATAATATATGTAATATTTATTGATATAGTGTATAAACTTAGTATGTATATTATTTATAGATAGCGTGTATACAGTTCTACATAATATGCATAATGTTTATATAAACTTATACATAGTTTATATAATACATTTATATAGCATGTATAATACTTTTATATAGCATGTACAATGCTTATATATAGCTTGTATAAACTTGCATATAGTGTACATAAACTTAATCAGAGTGTATAATACTTATGAAGAGTGTGTATAATGCTTCTATATAGCATATATAAATAGTTATAAAGTATATAGCATTGAACGTAGTGTAGAATGCTTGTATAAACTTATATATAATATGTATAATTCATGTATACAGTGTGTGCAATGCTCATATATAGCATGTACATAGTGTGTATAATGCTTGTACATAATATGTATAAACTTATAAATAATGTATATAATGCTTATACATAACATGTATAAACTTGTACATAACATGTACAAAGTTTGTATAAACTTATATATAGTGTGTATAATAATTGTATATAGCATATATAATGCTTATACATAGCGTGTACTAAGTTACACATAGTGTGTAAAAAATATATATAAAGCATTTATAAACTTATACATAGTATAAAAATTATATATAAAACATTTATAAACTTATACATAGTATGTATAAGCCTTATACATAGCATCTATAAACTTGCATATAGTTTATAAAAACTATATATAGCTTGTATATAAACTTATATATGGTGTGTATAATCGTTATAAATAGCTTGTATAAACTCATACATAATGTGCATAAACTTATTCAAAGTTTGCATAATCCTTATACATAGCGTGTATAAACTTGTACATAATCTGTATAATGCTTGTACATAGCATGTGTATAATATATGAATAAACTTGTACATAGTGTGTATAATGCATGTAAATAGTATGTATAATGCTTATACATAGTGTGTATAATGCTTATATAAACTTGTATATAGTGTATATAATATTTATATATATCATCTATAGTACTTATATAAACTTGTACATAGTGTGTATAATGCTTGTACATAGTTTGTTCAAACTTATACATAGTTTTTATAATGCTTATATATAGTATTTATAAACATATACATAGCGTGTATAATGCTGGAACATATCATGTATACACTTGTTATAGTGTGTATAAACTTTTACATTATGTGTATAAATTTGTACATAGTGTGTATAATACTTATAAATAGCAAGTACAAACTTATACATAGTATGAAAAATGCTTGTACATAGCATGTATGAATTTGTATAAACCATATTTAATACTTTTACATAGCATGCATAAACTTGTACATAATGTGTATAATACTTATATTTACCATGTATTTGTGTGTATAATGCTTATATATATCGTGTATAAACTTATACATAATGTGTATAATTTTTATTTATAATTTATAAAATGCTTGTACTTATCGTGTATAAACTTGC
The DNA here is from genome assembly GCA_022539455.1 of Dendrobium nobile. Lineage (NCBI taxonomy): Eukaryota > Viridiplantae > Streptophyta > Magnoliopsida > Asparagales > Orchidaceae > Dendrobium > Dendrobium nobile. The sequence continues at coordinate 1,926,535 of CM039722.1, read as the reverse complement.
ACATAGTGTTTATAATACTTGTATATTGTATGTAAAACTTATACATATTATGCAAAAAACTTATACATTGTATTTATAATGCTTATACATAGTGTTTACAAACCTATGTATAATATGTTTAATACTTGTACATAGCGTCCATAAACTTGTACATAGTGTGTATATTATTTATACATAGCGCGTATAAACTTCTACATAGTATACATAATGCTTGTATAAACTTATACGTAGTGTGTATAATACTTTTATATAGTATATATAATACTTGTATATAACATGTATAATGCTTATATATAGTTTGTATAAACTTGTACATAGTGTATATAAACTTATTCAGAGTGTATAATACTTATGAATAATGGGTATAATGCTTGTACATAGCAAGTATAAATATGTATATAGTGTGTATAATACTTGTATAAAGCATTGAACGTAGTGTAGAATGCATGTATAAACTTGATAAAGCATTGAACGTAATGTATAATGTTTGTACATAGCGTGTATAAACTTGCACATAGTGTGTAAAAATTATGTATATAGCATTTTTAAACGTATACATAGTATGTATAAGTCTTATACATAGCATGTATAAACTTGCACATAGTGTAAAAATTATGTATATATCATGAATAAACTTATACATGGTGTGTATAATCCTAATAAATAGCATGTATAAACTTGAACATAATGTGCATAAACTTGTTCATAGTTTGTTTAATCCTTATACATAGTGTGTATAAACTTATACATAGTCGGTATATTGTATATACATAACATATGTATAATGTTTGAATAAACTTTTACATAGTGTGTATAATACTTTAAATAGTGTGTAAAATGCTTATACATGGAATATATAAACTTGCACATAGTTTGTATAATGCTTGTAAAAACTTATATATATTATGTATAATGCTTGTACATAGCTTCTATCATATTTATATAAACTTGTACATAGTGTGTATAATAATTGTACATAGCATGTATAAATTTGTAAATAGTTTTTATAATACTTATATATAATTTTTATAAATATATACATAGTGTGTATAATGCTTGTACATAATATATATAAACTTGTATTTTGTATATGTAAACTTGTACATTGCATGTATAAACTTATACATAGTGTGTAATACTTGTACATAGCACGTACAAACTTATACATAGTATGTAAAGTGCTTGTATATAGAATATATAAACATGTATAAATCTTGTATAATACTTGTACATAACATGTATAAACTTGTACATTATGTGTATAATACTTATACATACCATGTACATAGCTATATATTGCTTATATATAGCGTGTATAAACCTATGCATAGTGTATATAATTCTTATTTATAGTATGTAAAATGTTTGTACATATTGTGTATAATTATGTATATAGTGTGTATAATACTTGTATAATGCATGCAAAACTTATACACAGTGTCTATAAAACTTTTCCATAGTATTTATAATGCATATACACAGTGTGTACAAACTTATACATAATATTTGTAATACTTATATATAGCGTGGATAAACTTGTACATAGAGTGTATATTATTTATAATAGCATCTATAAACTTCTACATAGTAAGCATAATGCTTTTTTAAGCTTATACGTAGTGTGAATAATACTTTTATATTGCATGTATAAAGCTTGCATATAGCATGTACAACGATTATATATAGCTTGTATAAACTTGTACAAAGTATATATAAACTTATTCAAAGTGATTAATACTTATGAATAGTGTGTATAATGCTTGTACATAGCATTTATAAAATTGTACATAGTGTGTATAATACTTTTATATAGCAATGAGCATAGTGTAGAATGCTTGTATAAACGTATATAAAATGTGTATAATTTATGTATACAGTGTGTGTAATACTCGTATATAGCGTGTACATAGTGTGTATAATGCTTGTAAATAACATCTATTAACTTATACATAATATGTATAATGCTTATACATAGCATGCATAAACTTATTCATAACATGTATAATATTTATATAAATTTTTACATAGTGTGTATAACACTTATACATAAAATGTATAATGGTTGTACATATTGTGTATAAACTTGCACATAATGTGTAAAAATTATGTATATAACATTTATAAACTTATACATAATATGTATAAGCCTTATACATAGTATGTATAAACTTGCACATACCTTGTATAATCTTATAAATGATATATATAATCCTTATACATATCGTGTCTAAACTTGTACATAATTTGCATAAACTTTTTCATAATTTGTAAAATCCTTATACATAGCATTTATAAACTTCTACATAGTGTATATAATGCTTGTACATAGCGTTTGTATAATGTTTGAATAAACTTGTACATAGTGTGTATAATGCTTGTACATAGCATCTTTAATACGTGTATAACTTGTACATAGTGCGTATAAAACTTGTACATAGCATGTATAAACTTGAATATAGTTTTATAATTCTTATATATAGTATTTACAAATATATATATAGTGTGTATAATGCTTGTACATAGCATATTTAAACTTATATATATTGTGTATAAACTTATACATTGTATGTATAAATTTGTACATATTATGTATAATACTTGTACATAGCATGTTCAAGCTTGTACATAATGTATAAAATGATTATACATATCGTGTATAAGTTTGTATAATACTTATATATTGCATGTATATAATATGTATAATGCTTATATATAACGTGTATAAACTTATACATAATATGTAAAATGCTTGTATATAGTATGTATAAATCTGTACATAGTGTATATATTAATTATAGATAGCGTGTATAAATATTTACATAGTATGCATAATGCTTGTATAAATTTATACGTAATATGAATAATACTTTTATATTGCATGAATAATACTTGTATATAGTATATATGATCCTTATATATAGCTTGCATAAACTTTACATAGTGTATATAAACTTATTCAAAGTGTATAATACTTATGAATAAAATGTATAATGCTTCTACAAAGCATGTATAAATATGTACGTAGCATGTATAATACTTATATATTGCATTGAATTTAGTGTAGAATACTTGTATAAACTTATGCATAATATGTATAATTCATGTATACAGTGTGTGCAATGTTCATATATAGCATATACATAGTGTGTATAATGCTTGTACATAACATGTATAAACTTATACATAATGTGTATAATGCTTATACATAGCATGTATAAACTTGTACATAACATGTATAATATTTATATAAATTTGTACATAATATATGTAATACTTATATATATCATGTTTAATACTTGTACCTAGCATGTATAAACATGCACATAATATGTAAAAATTATGTATATAATATTTATAAACTTATATATAGAATGTATAAGCCTTATACATAGCATGTATAAACTTGCGCAAAGTGTGTAAAAATTATGTATATATTATGTATGTTGCAAATCTATTTTCATGACTTATATTTTGATGATTTACAAACACTATTGATTCTCTTGGACAGCCTGATTATTTCTAACTTTTCAGGAATCAAAGACCGAACAAACAAATAAAGCTAGTTCTAGATTGTTGAGGTTTAGGGTTGAGTCAGTCTGAACTTTATTTTTTCTCCTCTTGAGTCTATTTGTATTGTTCAAGAAACTGATGCTAAGTAATCTTACACACACAAACTTGAGAGACTTAGAATTTTTATTTTTACTCATATCGGCCAGGACGATATTTACATCGTCCTGGACGATCAGGCTTAAAATAGAAAGTCTAAATAAGGATTCTTAATTAAGGCAGTCGTCATTAACAGATCATCCTGAATGATACGTGTATCGGCTAGGACGATAAGCTCAAAATAGAAAGGGTTGCCGCCATAGACAATTAAGGTATATTATATTTTTTAATAATCGGCCAGGATGATCCTTGATCGACCTGGACGATATTCACAAATTATGCCTTAATTGATCAGGAAATCAAGGGAGTAATTAAGGATGATTGATACGATCATTTCGTCCTGGACGATCTCAGGATCGGCCAGGAATATCTATTCAAAAACCTTAGTTACTTCAGGATGATAAATTTCAGCCAGCGCGAATTCAATGCGATGCTCTGGACAATTTTCCTCTGATTTGAACTGATTGGCCGGGATGATCGTGATATCGGCCTGGACGATTAAGCCAATTTTAAATCATCTAGTTTGCATTCAGGGTAATGCTCTGATCGATCTTTTGAGATTTGTACTGATCGGCCAGGACGATGTTCATATCGGCCTGGACGATATTGTCGGCAACTTACAATTAATGAGCTCCTTTGAAGCGCTTCTATTTAATAGCTCTTGTTCAACATTTTGAAAAACCTTTTGCAATTGCCTTGACCTTAGAAGGCCTTGAGGAGAGAGAGAGAGAGAGAGAGAGAGAGAGAGAGAGAGAGAGAGAGAGAGAGAGGATCTTATGAGGGGGAGCTTGTGAGGGGATTCATAAGGGTTACTTCAAGGATCGCTCTGCTTATTCTTCGTCTAGAGTTTCTCATCCGTGGAAGGGTCGGTAGAGATAAGGAGTCAGCATCTAGTTGTGGTTCTCTGCCAGCTTCAGGGCAAAGCAAAAGGTGATAGGTTCTCTGCGTTGCCTGGGTGGCAAAAAGGAGGTGCTTTATAAAGGCTTCTCCGCCAAGCTGTGGGGGCTAAAGGAGAGTCACGATTGTAGTGCAATACCCGGAGGGCACCTCCGGGGAGTGGACGTAGGTCGAGTTGAGTGAACCACTATAAATCTTTATGTTCTTGTTTCTTGCTTCAGCACTTTAATTTCCGCATTTATTTTTCTCGTGGTGTGATTTTGGTTTGATATTATTGTCTTGTATTGAAAAGATTTTTAAATACCAATTCACCCCCCCCCCCTCTTGGTTAGCTTGGGCCAGTTCTATAGGGCTTAACATCCCTAACGAACTTTCAAGTGGTATCAGAGCGGGATTCAAAATTTTAAGTTTAAAAACTTTAATATTAGATCCATGGCTAACTTTGGGAATAGAAACACTACTGAAGGTTATTCAATTACACAACCTCCACTATTTGACAATTTATCTTTTGATTTCTGGAAAACCTGCTTGTCAACATTTTTACAATCTACTAATTATCGCATGTGGATGCTTATCAAGGAAGGTTATTCTCCACCTTCTCGTAAAATTAATGGTGTTAAAACTGAAGTTGCTTTTACTGAATGGACTTTCAATGAACGAGATTTAGCTCAATTGAATGCAAAATGTTTGAACTGTTTTTTCTGTGCTTTAAAATATGAGGATTACATGCGTGTCTCAAATTGCAAAACTGGTAAAGAAATTTGGGATAAATTGTGTATCACCTATGACGAAACTAATGAGGTTAAACAATCCCGTTTGAATATTCTCTTGAATGATTATGAACTTTTTCGTATGAAACCTCTTGAATCTATTTCTGACATGTACATTAGGTTTACTCAGATATTTACTTCACTGCATGCATTAGGAAAAGAACATTCAAATTATGAAAAAGTAAACAAGATTTTGAGATGCTTGCCTTCGTCATATGATGCTAAAATCACTGCAATCACTGAATCTAAAGACTTGAAAACTTATTCTATTGATAACTTACTTAGCTCACTCATTGCTTACGAGCAAGGGGTGAATCAAAGAAATCTTGATACAGGTGAGAAGAAAAAGGAGAAAATAGTTGCATTAAAGGCGCACAAATCAGATTCTAAAACTTCTGGGTCTGAAAGCGATGAAGTTGCCTTCATTACAAGGCAATTCAAAAGCTTTCTAAGGAAGAAACAAAAGCATCATTGGAGAAAAGGTAGGGATAATAAACATTCTAAAGGATCTTCTGATGTTGTTTGTTATGAATGTAGGAAGCTTGGATATGTGAGAGCCGATTGTCCTACACTTCAAGATCACTCGAGTAAAGAAAAGGAAAAAGGTGAGGAGAAACCTAAGTTCAGGAAGGACAAGAAGAGAGTCCAAAAGGCGTTCTGGGAAGAATCTGGTACTGATTCCTCTAAGACTGAACCAGAGGAAGAGACTACAAACCTGTGCTTAATGGGGGAAGATCATCTTGAGCAAAGTGATGAGGAAGAGGTATGTAAACAAACCTATGATGAATTGTTTGAGATTTATGAGAAAATTCATGCATCATACAAAAAACTTAAGAAGACACATACTAGCTTAAAAGTGGAACTTGTAAATTTGCAAAAAGAGTATGAAGTCATTCTTAAAGATCATTCAACAATTGATTCTAATCACATGGCTCTACTTGATCAATTTGATGATTTGAACAAAAAGTATTCAGAATTAATTAATGAGCATGTTGTATTAAAAGTTTCACACACATCACTTGAATCTAATTTCAAGAAATCAAAACAGAAAGAAAAACCTTGATGATTGAGAATGGTGTTCTAAAAAATACAAACTTGAGGATTAGAAATGATTTGGATACACGTAAGGGAAATTGGAAGACTTCCACTTTGAATTCAAAGCCGAAACCTAGGAAAAGGCATTATAACTCAAATCATTTAAGAAATTCTTTTCTTGAAATTAGATATTTTTCTTGTGGCATGCTAGGACACATCCCACACACTTGCACTGTTCACCATAGTACACATTGGGTGTGGAGACCTAAGGTACATAATTCACAGCATACCACACCTGCATTGTATTCTACCTTTCCTAAGAAGGGACCCAAACTAGGTTGGGTTCCTAAATCTGATTGTTGTTGAGTTTTGCAGGTATGCTCTCACCATAGACCTCGTGGGAGCATAGGATAACTAGACATAAAGAGGCTCGCAGCTCAAAATTGCTTAGACTCGCTGCTTCATAACTTGCTTGAAATTTTCTTTAATTAGTTTTTGTGTTATTTTTGTGCTAGTTTTGTGCTTTCTTTGTGTTGTTCTAGTTTACTTTATTTTTGTTTTGCTTTTTATGTTTGGTTTCCTATATGATTATTTTTTAAGCTTTTAAAATTTTGGAGTTTTAGAGATTATGTTTAGCATTTCTAAATCGGTTAAAGGAAGGAATACTGTTGATGGTTTCCCTCCTTCTGACCTTGTTTAGTGGTATAATTTTTCTTCTCTAAAAAAAAGTCTAACTCATGTTAGCCAATGGTTTTTGAAACTAAGATTCTTTTTTTCTTGCTACAAAAATTTTATCTTGTGCATAATATCCAAAGTTCTTATATATCTCTCAAGTTATTTGAGACCTTGCCTTTGCACTAATCATATGATTTTTTAATTTTATTTTGAGGGTTATTCTTCCCTATGTTAGAGAGAGAGCTCCTATTCTCTAATATTTAGAGGATATACTCACAACTATGGTTCTTTTTAAGGGTTTTTGTTAAAGAGCTTTTAGCTTGCAAGAATTAAAAAGGAAAGAAGCCAATGATGCCAAATTAAAAAAGTAATAATAAAATATACACAAATGTGTATCAAAAATTAAAAGATGCTCAAAGAGCCAATCAAAGATTCAAGAGGCATAAAATGAGCCCATTAAAAAGCAAGCTATCCTCTCTTTTCAAAACTTTTAAAACTTAGAAGAACTTATGGGTTATGTGAGATTTTCAAAGGCTTGATTTCAAAGTCCATGATTGAGAAAAATTACTTTGACATATTATTTATGAGATATTTTCTTTGCAAACAAGTTGTGAATGGATCTTCTTTTTATCCTATTTAGTTATTCCGAGTTAGGCCTCTGTTTTCCAAAAGACAATTTGTACCCTGAAGGATGTCCGATCTAGGGTTAACAGAATCAGATGTTCTACCTTCTTCTTATTAGGATTTGTTAAACTCCTTGATCTCTTAGAACTCTAAAGTTTAAATTTTTTTTTTATATGAAATGCTTTGCTAAAACAAAAAAAAAATTAGAAAATTTAAAATAAAAAATATTTGTTTTTTCTTTCATTTGTTTGTTTTTAGCTTTTTTTATTACTGTTATTTTTCTTTTCATCTGTTTTTCTTTTATTTTATTTTTTAGGGCTTTAATCATCACCATCCTTCATTATTTTTCAAATTCTAGTCACATCATCCTGGCTGATACTTTTATCATCCTGAATGATAGGGCAAACTATCTTCAAAATTCTATCTACTGATCTTTTCTATGCTTGCTGTAACTTATCGTCCTGGACGATACTAAATCGTCCTGGACGATCTGATCGAACTCTATTGCAATCATGATGATAGTCCTGGCTGATAGAATATTTTGTCTGACCGATGCATTTTATGGTCATCGTCCTGGCCGATACACTTGATCGTCTTGGACGATATACGTGTCAGCACGTTTAAATCCTTAAAATTGGCCCCGGATGATCCATTATTGGACAATCGTTCTGGCCGATCCACTGTTCATCATGGATGATATACGTGGCACAGAATTAAAACGTCTTAAATTTGGCCGGCATGATCAATTATTGTGCATCGTCCTGGATGATACACCTAATCGGCCTGGATGATCTGCTTTTTCAACGGTCGTCTGGCTTGACTCCTCGGGACGATCACCTGTCTCTAATCGGCCTGGCCGATATCTGATCGGCCCGGACAATCGGACCGCCTTCTTGACCAATCGGCCAGTATGCAATTATTGTGCCATATCGTCCTGGATGATTCTGCGATCGGCTTGGACGATACGGTCGCTTCTTTAAATTCTGGCCATTCCAGCCATGTTTTTCACTTCACATCCCTTCTCCTCTTGAGTTTTGTTGCTAACTCCTTATTATGGCTGGTGGGAAACGAGTTTGTCAGGCTTCTGGAAGTTCCTCGAGGGCCATACTGGACCCTCAATTCAGGGAGGCAGAGGATCAGGCTGCCTACCGTCGCAACAAAGAGTGTGGCATTACCCTTTCCTGAACAATCAATCCTGCATACCTTTCGTATTCGGTAATGAATCTTTTTGCCCACACTTCTCTATGTTTCATACTCACCCTCGATGTCCCTTTTTCTTCTGAACTCCTGCTAGAATTTTATGCAAATCTTCGCATAAATTCTACTTTCATAGCCCTGACCACCTATGTGAATTGACGCCCGGTCGAGATCACATATCAGGACTGTGACGAGCTTTTACAGCTATTCACCACCGGGGATAAGCTGCACATAATCATTACAGATCCTTATTTTGATTGGTCCACGGCAAACCATTTCCTTCGCCAAACCAACACACCCTTTCATGTTGAAGAGACTAGCTCTTTAGTCAAAGATGCTAGGACAATCCAACATGTACTTCGCACCTCCATAATTCCAAAAGTCAGGGACCGAATTCACATCACTCCTCTACTTTCCTTGACTACCTTTTTCATTATGGCCCGGAGAGAATTCAATGCCACTGATCTAATCTTTTGCTATATTGATCATTTAACAACTATTTGTGATCCAGGCCATAGGAGGAAACCTAACCTTGCTTTAGGACATCTTATAGCCTACATTCTTGAAACCAAATACAATCTTCAATATCCTGCTCGTCACGACCTTCAGCCTCCTCGAAACTCAAACAATTCTTTCACTGTCCTTCATAGTACTCGTCTCCACCTAGGAGATGGGGAAGGTTGGGGAGCTGAGGAGGAGGAGGCTCCCGCTCCCACTCCCATTCCTGATCATGTTCCTCTCCACCAGCACTCACCAGTTGATCAGTTGATAGAGAGGATTGATCGATGGGAGGCCCGCTTTGATGCTTACAATTTTGCACAAGAATAGCAACATTCTGAGGACATTGCCCGCTACGAGCAGAACCACACAGAGGATATAGCCCGATTTGACAGCTACATTACTCACCACCAGCAGCAGCATGATCAGGACATTGCCTGTTTCAATGCTCAGTTTACTACGCTTGCCAGCTACTTTCAGCAGCCACCTCCACCACCTCCATCTGATGATCAGGTCCCTCGTTTTTCTCGTCTATATTTTCTGTTGCTTATTTTCTATTTTCTATAGTTTATCTTTTAGTTTGTTTTACTTTTCTATTGTGTTATTTTTTTTTTCTTTGTGTGCCTAGGACCCTCTTTTTGTGATGATAAAAAGGGGGAGTAGGATGTGATAGGAAAAGTTGATGGGAAAAATTGATGTGCTTGTAACTTTGAAATTTTAATGCATTGCTATTTTTTTTTACTGAGTTTTTCCTACTTATGTTTGCCATCATAAAAAAGGGGGAGATTGTTGCACATCTATTTTCATGACTTATGTTTTGATGATTGACAAATACTATTGATTCTCTTGGACTGCCTGATTACTTCTAACTTTTCAGGAATCAAAGATCGGACAAACAAACGAAGCAAGTTCAAGATTACATAGGTTCAGGGTTGAGTCAGTCTAAACTTTATTTTTTCTCCTCTTGAGCCTATTTGTAATGTTCAAGAGATTGATGCTAAGTAACCCTACACACACACACTTGAGAGACTTAGAATTTCTGTATTTACTCATATCATCCAGGATGATCTTTACATCGTCCTGGACGATCAGGCTTAAAACAGAAAGTCTAAATAATAATTCTTAATTTAGGCAGCTGTCATTAACAGATCGTCCTAGATGATACGTGTATCGGCCAGGACGATAAGCTCATAATAGAACGGAGTTGCCGTCATAGACAATTAAGGTATACTGTATTTTTTAATAATCAGCCAGGACGATCCTTGATCGGCCTGGACGATATTCACAAATTATGCCTTAATTGATTAGGAAATCAAGGGAGTAATTAAGGATGATTGATATGATCATATCATCCTGGATGATCTCAGGATTGGCCAGGATGATCTATTCAAAAATCTTAGTTACTTCAGGACGATAAATATCGGCCAGCGCGAATTCAGGGCGATGCTCTGGGAAATTTTCCTCTGATTTTAACTGATCGGCCGGGACGATTGTGATATCAGCCTGGACAATCAAGCCTATTTTAAATCATCTAGTTTGCATTTAGGACGATGCTCTGGCTGATCTTCTGAGATTTGTACTGATCGGCCAAGACGATGTCCATATCGTCCTGGACAATATTGTCGGCAACTTGTAATTAATGAGCTCCTTTGAAGCTTTTCTATTTAAGAGCTCTTGTTCAACATTTTGAAAAACATTTTACTGCTGCCTTGACTTGAGAAGGCCTTGAGGAGAGAAAGAGAGAGAGGGAGAGAGAGAGGATCTTGTGAGGGGGAGCTTGTGAGGGGATTCACAAGGGTTGCTTTAAGGATCGCTCTGCTTCTTCTTCGTCTAGAGTTTCTCATCCGTGGAGGGGTCGATAGAGGTAAGGAGTCAGCATCTGGTTGTGGTTCTCTTCCAGCTTCAAGAGGAAGCAAAAAGAGATAGGTTCTCTGCCTTGCCGAGGTGGCAAAAAGGAGGTGCTTTATAAAAGCTTCTCTGCCTAGCTGTGGGGGATAAAGGAGAGTCCTGATTGTAGTGCAATACTCGGAGGGAGCCTCCGGGGAGTGGATGTAGGTCGCGTTGATCGAACCACTATAAATCTCTGTGTTCTTGTTTCTTGCTTCCGCACTTTAATTTCCGCATTTATTTTTCTTGTGGTGTGATTTTGGTTTGATATTATTATCTTGTGTTAAAAAGATTTTTAAAATACCAATTCACGCCCCTCTTGGTTAGCTTGGGCCAGTTCTATAGGGCTTAACATCCGTAATGAACTTTCAGTGTATAATCCTTATACATAGCATGTATAAATCTTTACATAATGTTCACAAACTTATTTGTAGTTTGTATAGTCCTTATACATAGCATGTATAAACTTGTACATAGTCTGTATAATGCTTGTACAAAGTGTGTGAATAACGTTTGAATAAACTTATACATACTATGTATAATGCTTGTAAATAGTGTGTATAATGCTTATACATAAAATATATAAATTTATACATAGTATGTATAAAACTTATATAAACTTATACATAGTGTATAGAATGTTAGCACATAGCATCTATAATACTTATATAAACTTGTACATAGCATATATATTGCTTGTACATAGCATGTAAAAACTTATACATAGCATGTACATAGTTTTTATAATGCTCATAAATAGTGTTTACAAACATATACATAGTGTGTATAATGCTTCTATATACCTTGTATAAACTTATATATAGTGTGTATAAACTTGTTCATTGCGTGTATAAGCTTTTATATAATGTGTATCATACTTGTACATAATGTGTAAAATGCTTGTACATAGCATGTATAAACTTGTTTATATCATGTATAATGCCTGTACATAGCATGTACAAATTTGTATATTGTGTGTATAATACTCATACGTACCATGTACATAGAATTTATAATGCTTGTACATAGCGTGTATAAATTTGCACACAATGTATAAAAATTCTTTATATAGCATTTATAAACTTATACATAGATTGTATAAGTCTTATACATAGCATATATAAACTTGCACATAGTATATAAAAAATATGTATATAGCATATATAAACTTATACATGGTGTGTATAATCCTTATACATAGCGTGTATAAACATGTACATAATGCGCATAAACTTGTTTATATAATCTTTATACATAGCGTGTATAAACTTGTATATAGTATGTATAATGCTTATACATGGCGTGTGTATAATATTTGAATAAGCTTATACATAGTGTGTATAATACTTGTAAATAGTATATATAATACTTTTACATAAAATGTATAAACGTGTAAATAATGTGTATAATGTTTGTATAAACTTATACATAATGTATATAATGCATGTAAATAATATCTATAATAGTTGTATAAACTTGTACATAGTGTGTATAATACTTATACATAGCATGTATTAACTTTTACATAGTTCTAATTAAGCTTATATATAGTGTTTAGAAATATATACATAGTATGTATAATACTTGTACATAGCATGTATAAACTTGTATATAGTGTGTTTAAACATGTACATTACGTTTAGAAACTTGTACATAGTGTGTATAATACTTATACATAGCATGTAAAACTTGTACATAGAGTGTAAAATGCTTGAACATAGCATATATAAACTTGTGTAATTCATATATAATATTTGTATATAGCATGTATAAACTTGTACATAATATATATAATATTATACATACCATATAAATAGTATGTATAATGCTTATATATAGCATGTATAAACTTATACATAACGTGTATAATTCTTATTTATAGTGTGTAAAATGCTTGTATATATCATGCATAAACTTGTATATAGTGTGTATAATACATGTATATTGCATGTAAAACTTATACATAGTGTTTGTAATGCTTATACACAGTATATACAAACTAATACATAATATGTATAATGCTTGTATATAGCAAGTATAAACTTGTACATAGTGTGTATATTATTTATAGATAGCGTGTATAAACTTCTACATAATATATATAAAGCTTGTATAAACTTATACGTTATGTGTATAATACTTTTATATAGCTTGTAGAATAATTGTATATAGCATGTATAATGCTTATATACAGCTTGTATAAACTTTTATATAGTGTATATAAACTTATTTAGAGTGTATAATACATATGAATAGTGTGTATAATACTTGTACATAGCGTATATAAATATGTACATAGTGTGTATAATACTTGTAGATAACATTGAACGTAGTATAGAATGCTTGTATAAACTTATATATAATGTGTAAAATTTATGTATACAGTGTGTGCAATGCTCATATATAGCAATATTTTTATATAGCATGTAGAATACTTATATATAACATGTATAATGCTTATATACAGCTTATATAAACTTTTATATACTGTATATAAACTTATTTAGAGTGTATAATACATATGAATAGTGTGTATAATACTTGTACATATCATATATAAATATGTACATAGTGCGTATAATACTTGTATATAGCATTGAACGTAGTATAGAATGCTTGTATAAACTTTGTATAATGCTTATATATAGCGTGTATAAACTTATACAAAATGTCTATACATCTTATTTATAGTCTGTAAAATATTTATATATATCGTGTATAAACTTGTACATAGTGTGTATAATACTTGTATACATAGTGTGTAAAAAACTTGTACATATTATTTATAATGCTCATATATTGTGTGTAATAACTTATACATAATATATATAATGCTTGTACATAGCGTGTATAAACTTGAACATAATATTTATAATATTTATAGATAGCATGTATAAACTTCTGCATAGTATGCATAATGTTTGTATAAACTTATACGTAGAGTGTATATTACATTTATGTAGCATGTTAATACTTGTATATAGAATGAACAATGCTTATATATAGCTTGTATAAACTTGTACATAGTCTATATAAACTTATTCAGAGTGTATAGTACTTATGAATATTATGTATAATGCTTGTGCATATCATATATAAATATATACATAGTGTGTATAATACTTGTATATAACATTGAATGTAGTATAGAATGCTTGTATGAACTTATATATAAGTTGTATCAATCATGTATACAATATGTGTAATGCTCGTATATAGTGTGTATATAGTGTGTATAAAACTTGTACATATTGTGTATAAACTTATACATAATGTGTATAATGCTTATGCATAGCATATATAAACTTGCAAATAACTTGTACAATATTTGTATAAACTTGTACGTAGTGTGTATAATACTTGTACATAACATATATAATACTTGTATATTTCGTGTATAAACTTGCACATAGTGTATTAAAATTATGAATATAACGTTTATAAACTTATATATAGTATGTATAAGCCTTATACATAGCATGTATAAACTTGCACATAGTGTGTAAAAATAATATATATAACGTGTATAAACTTATACATGGTGTGTATAATCGTATACCTAGCATGAGTAAACTAGTACATAATATGTATAAACCAATTCATAGTTTGTTAAATCCTTATTCATATCATGTATAAACTTGTACGAAGTCTGTATAATGCTTGTATATAGCATGTATACAATGTTTGAATAAACTTGTACATAGAGTGTATAATGCTTGTAAGTAGTGTGTATAATGCTTGTATATATAATATATAAACTTATACATAATATGTATAATACTTGTATAAACTTGTACATAGTGTGTATAATACTTGTATAAACTTGTACATAGTGTGTATAATACTTATACATATCATCTATAATACTTGTATAAACTTATATATAGTGTGTATAATGCTTGTACATAGCATGTACAAACTTGTAAATAGTTTTTATAATGCTTATGTATAGTGTTTACAAACATATACATAATGTGTATAATGCTTGTATATAGGACGGATAAACTTATATATAGTGTGTATAAACTTGTACATTACGTGTTTAAACTTGTACATAGTGTGTATAAAACTTGTACATAGTATGTACAAATTTGAACATAGCATGTAAGAACTTGTACATAGCTTGTATAAACCTGTATAATTTATGTATATAGCTTGTACATAGCATATAAAAACTTATATATAGTGTGTATAATACTTATATATACCATGTACATAGTGTGAATAATGCTTATACATAGTGTGTATAATTCTTATATATAGTGTGTAAAAAGCTTGTACATATCATGTATAAACTTGTAAATAATGTGTATAATACTTATATATTGCATGTAAAACTTGTATATGGTGTGTATAAAACTTGTACAAAATGTTTATAATGCTTATAGATAGTGTGTAAAAACTCATACATAATATGTATAATGCTTGTACATAGCGTGTATAAACTTGTTCATAGTATGTATGTTATTTATAGATAGCGTGCATAAACTTCTACATAGTATACATAATGCTTGTATAAACTTATACGTAGTGTGTATAATACTATTATATAGTGTATATAATGCTTGTATATTGTATGTACAATACTTATATATAGCTTGTATAAACTTATACATATTTTATATAAACTTACTCAGAGTGTATAATACTTATGAATAGTGTGTATAATGCTTGTACATAGCATGTATTGATATGTACATAGTGTGTATAATACTTGTATATAACATTGAATGTTGTGTAGAATGGTTGTATAAACTTATATATAATGTTTATAATTCATGCATACAGTGTGTGAAATGCTCGTATATAGCGTGTATATAGTGTGTATAATGCTTTTACATTACGTGTATAAACTTATACATAATGTGTATGAAGATTATATATAGTATGTATAAACTTGTACATAACTTGTATAATATTTATATAAACATGTACATAGTGTGTATAATACTTGTACATATCATGTATAATGCTTGTATATAGCATATATAAACTTGCACATAGTGTGTAAAAATTATGTATATAGCATTTATAAACATGTACAAATTATGTATAAGCCTTATACATAGTATTTATAAACTTACACATAGTGTGTTGAAATTATGTGTATAGTGTGTATAAACTTATACATGATGTGTATAATCCATATACATATCATGTATAAACTTGTACATAATGTGCATAAACTTGTTCATAGTCTGTATAATACTTATACATAGCATGTGTAAACTTGTACATTGTATTTTAATTACACTTTTGATTTCCGTTTAGTGAGAGAAACTCCCATTTAGTGAGAGAAACACTCATTTCAAATTTTGATTCTCGGTTTTTCTAGATTTTGGTTTGAGATGACGGCAGATGGCCATCGGCCATCGCCTGACTCTTCAATTCTGAGACAACCTATCTTGCAGGGTTATATAATCGGAGAGGAAGCTAGTCATTGTTTGGAACTCTCAAAGCATGATTTTTATAAAGAGCTGCATAGACGTAATTCTGGTACATTTGTAATTATGGAGTACAACGTGATTTCTCTAAAGAAGATTATTTTTACTGAAGGTAAGGGAAAAGGTATTAGCCAAGATCTTGATTGCAATACACCTTGTAAGGTGAAGAGGCCAGATGTTTCTCAGATTAAAACTTTTGATCCGGATGCTTTTTCATCAGGTATGAATATTTTTTTTAAGTGATTCAGACATTCAAATGCAATCCCTGGAAATAGTTTGATAAATGTGAATTCCTTGAATCAAGTTAATAAAAATATTCAACATTTTGATGATTTAGCAAACTCTCTGGTACATTCTGAAATTCCAAAAACAAGCTCAGTTCCAACTTATGCACAAATTCTCTCATCAGTTGTTGAAACATTAGTTGGCAAATCTACTTCTGTCTCATGTAATGAGACGATGTCTAAGAGTAATTCTGATAGAGAATTAAATTTTGGAAGTAATAAAATAGGTTTTATCAAATCTTATGAAAAAGCCAAAGCGTAGAGGAAGCCTCATATTAGGATTGTTAATCCCCCTAAAAGTGTGGATATGACAGAAGACGGTATAGCTGTCAAAATCCTTTTTTATAATAAAAGTGAAAATATCCATAAACTATGCAACTTTATTGTTATTAAAGTTTGTGGTAAACCCATTCCTTTTGGAGCTATTAACAACGAGCTAATAAGACAATGGAAGGAAAATGGTTATTTCATTTGACCAATCTTGGTATGGATTGGATGCTATGTTCATTTCAATCAACTGAATGTAAGGAAGAGGGGGACCACGGTTCATTGCTGGACATATCATTGGAATGGAAGAATGGAATCCAAGTTTTTCTACTTTATCCTTTAAAAATCTAATCTCGCCTGTTTGGATTAGATTACCACATCTTCCGTTATTTTATTGGGATGAAAAAATATTACTAGAATTGCTTCAAAAATTGGCACACCTTTATTCCTGGATGGCAATACTTTTAATTGGGGAAGAAGAGAATATGAGAGAGTATGTGTTCGCATTAAGATTGATGAAAAGCTAAATCAAGGTGTATGGGTTGAAGGTTGTTCTGGATGGTTTTTCAAGATGTTCAATATGAAAGAATTGGTTCATTATGCTTTCATTGTGGTAGAATTGGATACTATTCCAATGAATGTAATTTTTCTAGTAACACTATTAAGGTGGTGTTACCTACTAATGAGAAGGATGTACATCCTAGTGAAAATGTTTTCGCTGGAGATAAAGGGGTTGCTAATGGCATTATTTATAAAAACACAAATTGCAATAGTTTTCTTACTGCTAAAGGAAAAGTAAGAAATAATGAAGGATATGGCCCGTGGATTGTGGTAAATCAAGGAATTAATAAATCTGACCATTTTAGCAAAAGGCCTAAGGTGGCAACACCTAAATTCAAATTTGTGAAGAAATATGTTTTCAAGGCTAAAAAAAATTATTCTAAATTACTCAATGAAAGCCTAGTGGTAATATAGGAGAAATCTAAAGCAACTAATGATGGTTTTCTGGAAGATGTTATGATAAGTAATAAAAAGACAATGGATGATGTGATCCTAGTGCCCATAGAAGGGAAATGTATAAATGCTGATGTTGAGCAAGGAGTATTGGAAGAAGGGGAATTTGTTATTCCAGTGATGCCTATTAAAGATAAAATTGCAGATGGTGGAGGTTTTGTTATGAAATAAATATATGACCCAGTTCAAATTACCATAGGTAATGTATAGAATTCTGATGTTGTGGAATGCATTCTGGATGGAAATGAAGGGATTAATATAATGCTTTATGAACAGAATGAAGTTATACAGAATCCTCATAGTTCTGAATGTATTAAATCATATGTGAAGAAGAATGAGGAGGTTATTTCAACCAAAAAAGGGAAGAAAGATCCTAAAAAATTCGGACCTCTTAAGAATAGTCTAAGAGGTAGGAAAAGTGGAGATAAATTTAAAAGTGATGGGGACTTTTCCCCATCATGTCTTTAAATGTCTTCTTTGCTTTTTTGGAATTGTAGGGGAGCTAAGAAGAAGGAAGCTTCCCATTATTTAAGAAGTGTTATTAAGGATAATGATGTATTTTTTGTTGGCTTACTAGAAACTAAATTGGTATGTATGGATAGAAATGAGGTCAATAGAATTATTGGCAATGAATGGAATTTTTTTCATGTTGATGCAAGAGGAAAATCTGGTGGTATCCTTGCCTTATGGAAAAATGGTATTTCTTCGTTTGATGTTCTTACTTCATCAAACCGAAGCATTATTGTTATATTAACAGATGTGAAGGGCATTGCTTGGACCATAGCTATTGTTTATGGGAGCAAAACTTTGAGGGAAAGAAGGAATCTTTGGGATCTTATTGAAAGGTTTTCTACAACTGATGAACCTTTTATTATTGGGGGAGACTTCAATTGCATCATGTCTAAATATGACAAAAAAGGTGGAAAAAAATTCTTGTTCTCTAAAGGCTCACAAGATATGGTTGAGTTCTTAAATAAGAATTATTTTCATGATATTAGTCTAAGGGGACCTAAATTCACTTAGTGCAATAACAGTGAAGGTAATGCTCGTATATGGGAAAGGTTAGACAGAATCCTCCTCAACTCTAATGCCTGATATCTTATTCCATTTGTTGTCATCAATCACTTGGTCAGAGTTGCATAGGACCATCATCCGATAAGTTTGAATATTCTTAATTCTCAGGTCCTTTATCATAATTCAATTAAATTTGAGAATGTTTTGTGCTATTATGAAGCCTCATGGGGTGTGGTAAAAAAAACTTGGAATAAATTTTATTTTGGTTCTAATTCTGATGTCCTTAAAAGGTAGATAGGTAGATCTCTTAAGAGTTTGTTCTTTTTGAGCAAGACGAAACTATTGGATCTTAATGTTCTAAAGAAGCAGTTACATGAAGATATCTTAGCCCTCCAAGTTGAAGAAAGTGATACAGGCCTATCTTCTAATAAGTTGGCTATTTTGAGAATGAAGGTTAATTACCATAATTAAACTCTTGCTAGATTGGCTGTGGTGGAAGCAGAGATCTAGAGCTCAATGGTTAGATGAGGGAGATCAAAATTCCAGTTTTTTCTAGAATCTTGCAAATTCCAGAAGGAATGGCAATCTTATTCATCAGATTAAGAATTTGGATGGCATTCCAGTTAATAATCCGGATGAAATCCACAACATTTTTGAAGACTTTTTTCAGAGCAAATGGAAATTTAGAAATTGTTCTTTGGAAGGATGGCCTATGGAACATTATTTTAAAAAATTGAATGTAGAACAGCAGAATTTTCTTATGATAGATTTCAGTAAAAATGAAATGTTGGTTGTCTTGGAAAAAAAGGAGAACAATAAGTCTCCAGGGAATGATGGTGTTAATGCATTCTTCTTTAAAAGCTATTGGAATATTATTCATTTAGAAGTATGGAAAGTAGTTAAATCATTCTTTGAGTTGAGGAGCATGCCAGAAGACTAGAGGGAAACTCTGGTTATTTTGATCCCAAAAGTTAACAATGCTAGAGAAGTTAAAAATTTCAGACCCATTAGTTTATGCCAACCCATTTACAAATTGGTGGCAGGTAAGATATGGAATAGAATTAAGGTATGCATTCCAAGTGTTGTTTCAGAACAACAAGTAGCCTTTGTTCCTAGTAGATCAATTTCTGATAATTTTCTATTAGCTCATGAGATAATCAATAAACTTAGATTTTCTAAATCTAAGCCAGGATTTATGATGCTGAAATTGGACATGGAGCAAGCGTATGATAGCATGGGATGGATTACATTAAAGAAACTTCTTTTCATCATGGGATTTCTGGAGATCTTTATTAAGCTAGTTATGCAATGTGTTTCTTCTCCAAAATTTTCCATTATTATCAATGGGAAAAGAAGTAACTGGATAAATGCTGAATGCAGCTTTAGACAGGGTTTTCCTCTGTCTCCGGGTTTGTTTATTTTATGTTCTGAATTGTTAACAATAAATATACAAGATAATGGACAAGTTCTTGGCATCAAATTAGCTCCCAATATTCCTAAAATTTCACAAATTTTGAAGAATTATTGTGAATGGACTGGTCAAAAAATAAATAAGGAAAAATCTAAAATTTTATTTGGAAAGTCTGTTTCACGGATAGACCAAAAAACTTTTGTGAGAACCTTGGGTATTCCCAAAGTCAAGGAAATGATTTATCTGGGAATAAAGCTGTCTGTTAGAAGACATAACTATAATTATTTCTATTTCATTCTTAGCAAAGCTCTAAAAAAAATGAAATCTTGGGGTCTACGGAATCTTTCTTTGATTGGTAAAATTGCTTTGTTGAAATCTGTCTTCTCTTCAATAACTCTGTTTTCTATGGCTTATTCTCTAGTTCCCAAAAGAATTCTACAAAATCTGGATAAGTACTGTAGGAATTTCATATGGCATAATGAAGGAGGAAAGAGAGGTATGCTTTATATATCTTGGAACATTCTTTGCAAAATAGTTGAGAAAGGTGTATGGGGTATCCAAGGAGCAACAATGAGGACATGATCTGTTAGAGCGAGAATTGCCTGGAATTTTATTAATAATAAGAATTTTCTTATTAATATGATTATATCTGCAAAGTATGGTTTTCAAATTTGGAATGATGAATTAAGGAAAAAATCTTCTACAACATGGGGTATTATCAAAGATGGAGCTCATTCTTTGAAGAAAATTACTAGTTGGAGGATCTCTAATGGAGAATCTATCAATATCCTTTATGATACCTGGATATTGGATAGATGTCTGAATGATTGGCCAGCTTGTATAAATGTTCAAGATATAGAAAACAACAATGTTGCTAGATGAAAACGGAGAATGGAAAATGGATTCGTTGGAAAATATCTTTTATGCTGATATGATTGATATTATTATTAAAACTCCCATTGATAAAGAACTGAGAAGTGATGAACATGAGCTGCTATATGATAATAATGGAAAGTCTATTGCTGCAATATCTTTTCAAGCGGGAATCAGACATGAAGAGGATAGTGTTAATATCAACTGAATGAAGAAATTTAAACTTTTTCCTAAAGTCAAAATGTTCTGGTGGAGGCTTATTAACAATTCATTACCTACAAATTGTTGGATGAATTATAGAAGACTTCAAGAATATAGTACTTGTCCAAGAGGTTGTATGAATGAAGAAGATAATTTTAATATTATGTCAGGTTGTAGCAAACTAGTGGAAATGTTTACTGCTTTTGATAGATGGGGCATTCATTTGCCAAATTTCTATGGCGTTGAAGATTACTGGAAAATGATGAAGGATTTTTCTGTACTAAATCCGAGCATTGTAAAAGTTTATCTGATTGTTGTTTATTTGAACTGGAAGGCAAGGAATTATTAAATGCACAGTTTGAAGGAACCATCGCCTCAATCTCTTGCTGTGGATGCTCTCTCACAGGCATCATACTCTTTATTGCTTCCAATTTACATGAACTGGGATACTAATCAGCACTTGTTGCTGTCTAAAACTTGGTATCCTCGACCTACAAATTGGTTAAAACTAAATGTGGATGCCTGTTTATTAAGATCTAATAAAGCAAGTATTGCGGGAGTCTTTAGAGACCATAAAGGAAGATTCCTTATGGCATATGGAAAGAAATTGCTTCATTGGGACATTTCTCTTCTAGAGCTTTTTGCTGTGTTTAATTTCAAATTTTTATCCAAGGATGGATGACCGAAATAAATGGTACGATTATGGAAGATGATAATAACAATTTTTATTAAGCTTCTTCAACAATAAATAATGAAGAATGGGAATAATCAGGTGCATAAAATGGATTTCTCTTTTCTAGATTATTTTAATAATGTGAAATTCCATTTTATTTCTAGAGAAGGCAATGAATTGGCAGATGAATGTGCCAATTATGCCTTAATTAATAATTTTCATTGGGAGTCTGATTTGTTTGTGAACCTTCCGTACAGTATTATTAACTTGATTAGGAAGGAATGTGATAGATTTTCTATCACATAGGCTTTTTTCTATTTTCTTTTTCCAGTTTAATGCAATTGCAATTATTCAAAAAAAAAAAAAACTTGAACATAGTATGTATAATGCTTGTACATAGCATGTGTATAATGTTTGAATAAACTTATACATTATGTGTATAATGGTTGTAAATAGTGTGTATAATGCTTGTACATAGAATGTATAAACTTGTACATAACATCTATAATATCTATATAAACTTGTACATAGTGTGTATAATGCTTGTACATATCTTGTGCAAAAATTAACCAACTAAAGAAAGAGAAAGTCAGAGAGAGAGCGTCTGGGATTTCAAAAAGATTTTTTGTTACTTTGTTTTGAATTTGGCAGTCCTCCTTTTTTGTGGTTGGTTTGGCCGGTGATTAGCCGGCCTCGAGTGGCGTGGATGGAACAAAAATGATTTTCATCTTCGGAAGCTTGGACAAATTACTGGAAGGGGCATTCGGTTCTGGTGCGGCAAGCTTCAAATGTATTCAATAGAGGTTCTAAAGCTCTGAATATGTTTAACAGGAATATCAAAGGTTTTAAAGATAAACCTTTGATCATCAGTGAGGGTGGCTTATTGTTAAGGAAGGAGACTCCCAATTCTATTTTGGGAAAAGGGAAGGATGTTATCAAGGAAGATAGATTTGTAAGTCCAAAAGCTTTTAAAATTCATGATGGAGATAAGAAGGTGATCAAAAATATTAATTTGGAAGCTTCATCATCAGCCAGGTTAAGGATCTACTCAAACAATTGTTTTAATTCAACTTTATTGTCGACTTCACCAGTCCGGAGTGACGTAATTGTATCCCCATTGTTGGAAGGCAATATCCTGAATGGAGACAAGGTGGATGAGGTTTTATTGCAAAAGAAGGAAGTTGATAATTCAAGGAGTGCTCCAGAGGATAACATTTCCAATATGTATAAGTCATCTCTACCTGCGAATAAGGAGAACAATGTGATGATCCAGTCTGTCTGGAATAAAAAATAGAACATTAAAATTGATAACCTGGAACTGGGTTCATTTTTATCTAAAGATGGAAAGGGTGTGATATTACACGCTGAGAAGGAGATTGAAAATGTTAGAAGATTAGAGAAAGCTATAGTTGTGAAGATTTTTGGCGAAGCATTCCATTTCTTTTAGTGAGCACGAATTTAAGGAGGCAGTGGAGTAGATTTGGGAACTTCCACATTACAGGATTGGGGCTAGGCTGGATGCTATGTTCATTTGAAGACTCAAATGCCTTGGAGAATATTTTAACTGGTGGTCCTTGGTGGATTAGAGGATAGGTTGTGGGCTTGGACAAAAGGTCGGCTTCATTCAATCCAACTTCTCTTAGAGGTATTTCAGCTCCTTTGTGGATAAGGTTGCCTAAATTACCTCTTCAGTGCTGGGATGAGGTGAACTTATGTAGAATTGCTTCTCTAGTTGGAAAGCCTTACCTCCTTGATGGGAATATGTTCCAGTGGAGTAGAAGGGAGTATGCAAGGGTATGTGTGTGTATTCCCTTAGATATAAAGTTACCATATGGTATTTGGGTTGAAGGCTTGGCTGGAAAATTTTACCAAAAATTTAAGTATGAAGGAGTTTCAAAAATTTGCTTTGAGTGTGGCAAGATTGGCCATACCTTAGCAGATTATGCTGATTCAAAAACAGAGAAAGGAGTTGATACAGGGTCTGTAGATGTAACCAAATTATCTAAAGCACGGGTCATACAGGCAGATTCAGAGAGAATAAATGCTGATGTTATGAAAGCTGATTATGGTACTTGGTTTCAGGTGAATTATGGAAAAAAAAAGGAATAAAAATGTGGAAGAAAAGAGGTGATTTTTTAATAAAATCTCTATTCCAATGAAGAAGATCTATGTTCCCAAGCTTTGTCCGTGCAATTCAAAGGGAGGAGGTGAATTAGAAGGTGACAGTATGAGAACTAAGATGGCTGCTACCATAGACAATCATGAAGAGCTGGGAGAAGCTACCAAGGAAGGTGCTGCTGAGGATCATCCAACTTTAATCCTAGAAGAACATCGTGAGGAGGTAACAAAAGTTGAATCTGCTATTAATGTACTCATTAAATTTGATACATTATCTTGTATGGGTGAAATAATACCTACTGAGGTAGTGGGGTTTTATGAGGATGGGTGTGCTGAAGAAAGGGAAATTGTAGGCAATGATAAGGGTATTATAGAAGGCTTGGATGTTATTTGTGATGGGGAGCCAGAACTAAGCCAGGAGAAAGGTAAGGGGCTTTCAAATTCGAATATTGCTATGGTAGGAAATCTATCCTCTGGTAAAAATTTTTAAACTTTATAAAGAGCTTAAATCTCATGGTTCGGGCAACATAATTGCTCATAATAGAAAGATGGATGGTAGAAGGAGACATTGATTGTCTTAATTCCAAAGATCCAAAATCATCAGGTGGCTTATAACTTCCGGCCTATTAGTCTCTGTATGACTATTTATAAAATCATTGCAAAGATGCTATTGAATAGATTGGAGAAGGTAATTCATAAAATCATATCGGTGGATCAAGCTTCTTTCATTAGAGGCCGAACCATGTTAGATCATGTGATGTTGGCTCAAGAAGACTTCAAAAAATTTTGGTATTCTAAAACACAAAAGGTCTTTTGGCAATAAAACTTGACATGGAGCAAGCATATGATAGTATGGGGTGGCAAGCACTAAGGAAAGTTCTTATTCACTTTAACTTTTCTAGTAAGTTTATGGAGCAATTATTGCAATGTTTTTTTGATCCTAAATGTTACATTTTGATTAATGGGAGGAAAACTGATTGAATTGAAGGGAATAGAGGATTTAGGCAAGGGTGTCCTTTATCACCCTATTTGTTTATTTTATGTTCTCAAATTTTATTTGATGCACTAAATCTAAGAAGAGGTGGATTGGGAAATTCTGTTACTCCTAAGGCTCCTAGAGTATCTCATTTACTCTATGACGATGATATCTTAATCTTCTCGAAAGCTAAGGTGAAGGAGACTAAGAAGTTAAAGAGTATTATTATCAATTATTGCAAATGGTCGGGTTAAAAGGCTAATCAATCAAAGTCTATGATTCTATTTAGGAAGCATATCAACCGAAGGATACAGAAGAAAATTTTAAAACTTCTCAAGTTCAAGATGGTGAAGGAGATGAGTTATCTTGGTGTGAAGATAACCTTGAGAAGCATCAGATTTTTTGAAGCTTTTGGAGGTAGCTGCTAATAAATTGAACACTCGAGGGAAAAATTGCATTTCACTGGAAGGGAAGTTGGTTTTGGTAAAATCTACCTTCCTCTCTCTACCAATGTTTTTATCTTCCCTTTCATTAGTACCATTGGGTATACTTAAAGAGTTTGATAAGATCTCTAGAGGCTTCTTGTGGAATAAAAATAATGGAAGTGCAGGTCTGCACTATGCTTCTTGGGAACTACTTTGTAAGCCAAAGAATGAAGGTGGTCGTGGTTTGTTCTCGATGGTTTCCAAGGTTGTACCTCTTCGAGAAAAGTTTGCATGGGATTTTTGCATGAAGCCAAACTTTTTGCTGAACCAAATTCTGAGAGCCAAATATGGAGGTGATGTTTGGACAGTCCCAGTAAAAAAAGAATGTTCTCCTACATGGAAGATTATTACTATGGAGGCTAATTATCTTAGAAACATTATTAGAAGGAATGTTTCTAATGGTAATTAAATCAATTGGATGTTTGATTTGTGGATATTAGACAAGTGCATATCAAAATGGTTGACTTTTGTAAATAATCTGGAAACAACAAATTACAATCTTAGCTTATTCATTTTGGAGGGATAGTGGAAATTCGATCATCTCCAAATCCTCTTTGGGGAGCAACTAGTGAATCTTCTTACCCAAATTCCTATTGATGCTGGAAGGAGATCAGATCTTATGGAGCTAAAATCAAAGAGTTCAGGTAAATCTATAGCTGCCCTATCATTTGAAGCAGTAATGGAGCACAGTGGAGAGATTTCTCACTAGACTTGGATGAAAAAAATAAAACTTAGACCAAGAATTGAACTCTTTTTATGGTGGTTATGCAATGAAGCAATCCCGTCTAATGCTTTTCTATTGAGGAGGGGATTGAGCAACTTTTCTAGTTGCCCGAGAGGCTGTGAAGAAGAAAAGGATAGCTGCCATATTGCTGGGAGAAGTACTAAATTTTGAAATTTGATTTATCTACTTAACAGTTGGGGATTTCAAGTACCTGTGTTTGAAAATCTTTCAGCTTTCTTGGAAGGGTTACAGAGGTATGCTGATAAGAAATCTATCCTTGCAAATATCTATAGTACAACTGCTTTTCTCGGTTAGAAGAGTGGATATAAAATGGTTCATGGAGGTATAGAAGATTCGGTCAACACAATTGCTACAAATTTAGTGCCTTTGGCTACGGTGAGCAATTTTATCAATCCCTGTCCGGACAACTGGGATGTCAATCAGCGCAAGCTATTTACTTCTTGGCATCCTCCTCCACCCGGGTGGATAAAGATATATGTGGATGCTTCACTTAATAGTAATAATATGGCTGGGATTGGAGGCATGGTGAGGGATGACAGAGGAAGATTCTTGATAGCATTTGGAGCTTAATATTTATATTGGGACATTGCTCAAGTGGAATTGTTGGTGGTGTATTATTTAAAAAATATCATACGGGATTGGATGTTTGAAGCTCAAGGAGTGATTATTGAAGGGGATAACTTCAATATCATCAAAATTCTTCAATTAACATTGAAGAGCTGGAAGATGAAAAAAAGAATAAAAGAAAATTTGGCTTTCTTACATGATTTCAACCATGTTATAATTTCTTTTTCCAAAAGAGCTTGTAACAAATGAGCGGATATTTGTGCTAATTTGGCTTTAAAAAGGTCTTTTATTTGGAATAATCTTAGTGTCGAGGAGATTCCACCATCTTTCTTGTTATGCTTGAAGGAGGAATGTAATTCTTTAGGATTTATTTGAGTAGTTTATAATAAGGGTTTTTATTTGGCTTTTAAAGCATAGTAGCATTTCTCTTCAAAAAAAAAAAAGCATAGCTTGTACGAACTTGTATATAGTTTTTATAATGCTTATATATAGTGCTTACAAACATAAACATATAGTGTATAATGCTTGTACATAGCATATATACACTTGTATATAGTTTATATAAATTTATACATTGCGTGTATAAACTTATACATATTGTGTATAATACTTATACATAGCATGTAAAAACTCTTACATGGTGTGTAAAATGCTTGTACATAGCATGTATAAATTTGTATAATTAATGTATAATACTAGTACATAACACGTATAAACTTGTATATAGTGTGTATAATACTTATACATACTAGGTACATAGTGTGTATAATTCTTATGTATAGCGTGTATAAACTTATACTTAGTGTGTATAATTCTTATTTATAGTGTGTAAAATGCTTGTACATATCATGTATAAACATGTACATAGTGTGTATAATACTTGTATATTGCATGTAAAACTTGTACATATTATGTATAAAACTTATACATAGTCTTTATAATGCTTATACATAATATGTATAATACTTCAACTTAGCGTGTATAAACTTGTATATAGTATGTATATTATTTATGGATAACTTTTTAAACTTCTACATAGTATGCATAATGCTTGTATAAACTTAGATGTAGTGTGTATAATACTTTTATAGAGCGTGTATAATATTTGTATATAGCATGCGCAATGCTTATATATATGTTGTATAAACATGTACATAGTGTATATAAACTTATTCAGAGTGAATAATACTTATGAATATTGTTTATAATGCTTATACATAGTATGTATAAACATGTACATAGTGTGTATAATACTTGTATATAGCATTGAACATAGTGTAAAATGTTTGTATAAACATATATACAATGTGTATAATTCATGTATACAGTGTATATAATGCTTATACATAGCATGTATAAGCTTATACATAATATGTACAATATTTATATAAACTTAAACATAGTGTGTTTAATACTTGTCCATTGCATATATAATTCTTGTACATAGCATGTATAAACTTGCATATTGTGCGTAAAATTATGTATATAGTATTTATAAACTTATATATATCATGTATAAACTTCTACATAGTGTGTAAAAATTATGTATATAGCGTTTATAAACTTAAACATGGTGTGTATAATCCTTATTCATAATGTGTATAAACTTATACAAAATGTGCATAAACTTGTTCATAGTTTGTATAATCCTTATACATATCGTGTATAAACTTTTACATAGTCTGTATAATGCACGTACATAGCATATGTATAATATTTTAATAAACTTTTACATAGTGTGTATAATGCTTGTAAATAGTGTATTTAATGTTTGTACATAAAATGTATAAACTTATAAATAGTGTTTATAATACTTGTAAAAACTTATATATAATGTGTATAATGCTTGTACATAGCATCTATAATACTTGTATAAACTTATACATTGTGTGTATAATGCTTGTACATAGCATTTACAAACTCGTACATAGTTTTTTATAATTATTATATATAGTGTTTACAAATATATACATAGTATGTATAATGCTTGTACATAACATGTAAAAACTTGTATATATTGTGTATAAACTTGTACATAGTATGTATAATACTTATACATAGCATATACAAACTTGTACATAGTGTAAAAAATGTATGTATATAGCGTGTACAAACTTGTATAATTCATGTATAATGCTTATACATAGCATGTATAAATTTGTACATAGTGTGTATAATGCTTATATAAAGTGTGTATAAATTTATACATAATGTGTATACATGTTATTTATAGAGTGTAAAATGCTTATACATATCGTGTATAAAATTGTACATAGTGTGTATAATACTTTTATTTTGCATGAAAAACTTATTCATAGCATGTATAAAATTTGGACATAGTGTTTATAATTCTTATACATAGTGTGTACAAACTTATACATAATATGTATAATGCTTGCACATAGCATGTATAAACTTGTACATAGTGTGTATATTATTTATAGATATCGTGTATAAACTTCTACATAGTATGCATAATGCTTGTATAAACTTATACGTAGTGTGTATAATACTTTTATATAATATGTATAATACTTGTATATAGCATGTATAATACTTATATAGAGCTTGTATAAACTTATACATAGTATATATAAACTTATTCAGAGTGTTTAGTACTTATGAATAGTGTATATAATGCGTGTACATTGCATATATAAATATGTACATAGTATATATATAACTTATATATAGCATTAAACATAATATATAATGCTTGTATAAACTTATATAAAATGTGTATAATTTATGTATATAGTGTGTGCAATGCTCGTATATAGCATGTACATAGCGTGAATAATGCTTGTACATAACATGTATAAACTTATACATAATATGTATAATGCTTATGCATAGCATGTATAAACTTGTATATAAAATGTACAATATTTGTATAAACTAGTACATAGTGTGTAAAATACTTGTACATAACATATATAAACTTACACATGGTGTATAAAAATTATGTATATAGCATTTATAAACTTATATATAGTATGTATAAGCCTTATACATAGCATGTATTAACTTGCACATAGTGTGTCAAAATTATATATATAACGTGTATAAACTTATACATGACGTGTATAATCCTTAAATATAGCATGTATAAATTTGTACATAATGTGCATAAACTTGTTCATACTTTATATAAACCTAATACATAGCGTGTATAAACTTGTACATAGTCTGTATAATCCTTGTACATAGCGTGTGCGTAACGTTTCAATAGACGTGTACATATTTTGTATAATGCGTATAAAAAATATATGTAATGCTTGTACATAGAATATAAAAACATATATATTGTTTGTATAATGCTTATACAAACTTGTACATAGTGTTTATAATGCTTGTACATAGCATCTATAAATTCTTGTATAAACTTGTACATAGTGTGTATAATGATTGTACATAGCATGTACAAACTTGTCTATAGTTTTTATACTCCTTATATATAGTGTTTATAAATATATACATAGTTTGTCTAATATTTATACATAGCATGTATAAACTTTTACATAGTGTGTATAAACTTTTACATAGTGTATAAACTTGTACGTAGTGAGTCTAATACTTGTATATAGCATGTACAAACTTGTACGTAGTATGCAAAATACTTTTATATAGCATGTATAAACTTGTATAATTTATATATAATTCTTGTACATAGCATCTATAAACTTGTACATAGTACGTACATAATTTTGTATAATGCTTATATTTAGCGTGTGTATCCTTATACATAGTGTGTATAATTCTTATTTATTGTGTATAAAATGCTTGTACATATCGTGTATAAACTTATATATAGTGTGTATAATACTTTTATATTGTATGTAAAACTTGTACATAGTATGTATAAAACTTGTACATAGTATTTATATACTTATACATAGTGTGTACAAATTTATACATTTTATATATAATGCTTGTACATAGCGTGTATAAACTTGTACATAGTGTGTATATATTATTTATAGATAGTGTGTATAAACTTCTACATAGTATGCATAATACTTGTATAAACTTATATGTAGTGTGTATAATACTTTTATATAGCATGCATAATGCTTGTATATAATATGTACAATACTTTTATATAGCTTGTATAAACTTGTACATAATATATAGAAACTAATTCAGAGTATATAATACTTATGAATAGTGTGTATAATGCTTGTATATAGCGTGTATAAATATGTACATAGTGTGTATAATACTTGTATATAGCACTGAATGCAGTGTCGAATACTTGTATAAACTTATATATAATGTGCATAATTCATAAAAATATTGTGTGTAATGCTCATATATACCGTGTACATAGTGTGTATAATACTTATACATAGCATGTATAATGCTTGTACATAGCGTGTATAAATTTGCACATAGTGTGTAAAAATTATGTATATAACGTTTATAAACTTATATATAGTCTGTATAAGCATTATACATAACATGTATAAATTTGCACATAGTGTGTAAAAAATATGTATATAGCATTTCTAAACTTATATATGGTGTGTATAATCCTTATACATAGCATCTATAAACTTGTACATAATGTACATAAACTTAATCATAGTTTGTATAATCCTTATACATAGCATGTATAAACTCATATATAGTCTGTATGATGCTTGTACATAGCGTGTGTATAATGTTTGAATAAACTTGTACATAGTATTTATAATTTTTGTAAATAGTGTGTATAATACATGTACATATAATGCATAAACTTATACATAGTGTGTATAATGCTTGTATAAACTTGTATATAGTGTGTATATTGCTTGTACATAGTATTAATAATTTTTTTTAGAAGCTAACAACTGATGCACAATATCAAATCTTGAACTGGTTAGTAATGGATGCACAAAGCTTTCTTTCAAAACTTAGGCTTTGAAAGGACTTGATAAGTCTCTTAATATGTTTGAGTTGTAATTATTCTTAAGCTACCGTTATTTGTTTGAACTTTCATGCCATTAACTTATTTCGCATGGCATGCTGATGTACGAAAAAGGACATTTGATGTATTAATACTATAACTTCGACACACTCTCCTCACCGTCTTCATGTGGCTATTTGATGTGTTGATGCAATTATTTATTTTTTGAGACTTCACCAAAACACCTCACCACATTGGCAAGGACTTGAATATTTCTTTGATGAAAAAAGATATAATCGAAACGGTTAATAGACTAAAGAGGATTACCAACATAATATATATAGCTACCTGGTATCTAAAAAAAAAAATCCATCAGCACCGGATCACACAAGTGAAGGTTTGAGTTGAGTAGGGTAGAGCTTGAATCTTCTCAAATCTTTAGACTCGAATATGGAAGTTAACTTTATATCATAAGTAGTAGGTAAACAATGTAAATCTTTATTAACTTTTTCTAAATTTGAAAGTTCTCTACCTAAAGCTTGTAATGAGGTAGCAATCTAAGTAAACCTTATATACATATAAAGAATTGACTCATTTGATTTCATGCAAAATAGTTCATAGTCTTATAATAACATATTCAACCTAGATTATTTTACCTCATCTTGATGTTGACTCCCCCCTTTCTCATTCACCGGGGAAGTTCTTCTAGGCTTTGAAATAAGAGACCGCTGCCTTGAAAAGAATTTTTTTCAGGATCTTTAGTGTAGTAGACTTATTATTTCTGATATTTGTGGATGCCGGAATTGTTTTCTTTTACAGTACAAGACCAGGAAGAAGATTTAGGGCACCAAGAAGTTTGATTCAAATTTGATCAATATCTTCTCCTTTCTACCAGGGGGTGTCCTTTTTTATACATCGGGTTGCCCTTGTACCTGACGATTTTGTACTAGAAAGCTGCTTTAGAAAGAAATGAGAATGGTGTCCCAAACGAAGCCTAAGTTTTGAAAGAAGGCTTTCTGCATCCTTTACTAACCAGTTTAAGATTTGATATTATGCATCAGTTTCCAGCTTATAAAAAAATTATTGTAATTTATTTCTGTGACATTTTGTCTAACATCACACCTTTCTGCCAGGTAGAAGCAATAAACACAACATGTTATGTCTTAAATAGGGTAAACATTAGATCAAAGCTAAATAAAACACCTTATGAACTCCTTAAGGTTATGACACTGAATCTTTCACATCTACATGTCTTTGGTTGCAAGTGCTTCATCTTGAATAATGGCAAACCTCCCTTAGGAAAATTTGATCCCAAGTCTGATGAGGGTGTCTTGGCAACATAGTATTTCTTATGTCTATACTATACAGCTTCCAATCTATCACGGATCATCCATATCTTTTATGTGGCATCATCTACTAAATCAGCCCCAATAATCTTTCGTTCTCTTATTTCAGCTAAAGGAGTTCGACACTTTCACCCATACAAAGCATCATATGGAGTTATACCTATACTTAAGCTACCTGTAATCTAACATCAATAAATATATTTAATTCCTCAAATTAATATCCTTAGGAAAATGCCCAAAATAACCAAGAAGAAGAACTTTATAAAGTTAACTAGATAAATTGATCTAAGAAAGAGAAAAGGTAAACAAATAATACACAATGTATTGTATTGCAACTATAACATAGTTTATTAACTCATTATACTTCAAGATTTATGCATAGAGTAAAACTTTATAAAGTTGATTAGATCAATAGATAGATACATTAACAACTTCAATAGTTCTGGGATAGAGAAGAAGAATTATACTATATTTTTCCCACTACAATGTATTGTATTGCAACTATAACATAGTTTATTAACTCATTATACTTCAAGATTTATGCATACAGGAAAACTTTATAAAGTTGACTAGATCAATAGATAGATAGATTAACAACTTTAATAGTTCTGGGAATAGAGAAGAAGAAGAATACTATATTTTTGTTCCGATGACTCGTCTTCTATTCTAGTGCAAAAAATATAGTATTCTTCTTTTTCTCTATCCCCAGAACTATTGAAGTTCTTAATCTATCTATCTGTTGATCTAGTCAACTTTATAAAGTTTTACTCTATGCATAAACTTAAAGTATAATGAGTTAATAAACTATGTTATAGTTGCAATACAATACATTGTGTATTATTTGTTCATCCTTTTTTTTTTCTAGATTAATTTATTGTTCTCACTTCAATTTATATGGTATAACTATTTAAAGTTTTATTAAATGAAAATTGTAGTACAAATCTATTTTCCAATTAAACCCCCATGTATTGGCTTCTTTTATTCAATGGATGTAGGTGCAGGAAAGGGATTAGTGGATGTGTAGTGGATGATTTATAAAAATATAATAATAAATAAAGTGAGCACTAGCTTATTCCTTCCTCCAAAATAATCATTGCTCTCTATTTTCTCCAAAATAATCATTGCTCTCTGTTTTTTGAAGTTTGGCAGCAAGGCAACAGGGGAGCAATTGGGAGACGCAATTGTTTTCTGTTGGAGCTGCTGCATGTTGCTGGAATTATTCAAGAAATTGATAATTTCTTAGTGAAGGTAAGAGAATGTTGCAGTGTATATTGAAATAGAGTAAGAGCTGCAGCAGGAGTTGCTATTCAGTAAGAAAACAGTGGGAAAAAGAAAGGAAAAACTTCAGAAAATAGGAAGGTAAGCAAGAAGTGAAGTAAAGCCCTACATGAGATCCTGGTTGGGTACCTATTTTCTAGTTGGGTACCCATTAGGTACCCATGCTTTACTTGGACAGGCTTCTCCCTTCCCACGTCCACACATGGTGACTTTCGGGATGCAATACCCACCTATACCCACCCACTTTTCATGCTTTTTGAACGCAATCTACCATGGAATGATGACCTTGAGGCTTGTTTCCCTTTACTAGGATTGCAAACTTTCAAGCCGAATATCAAAATTTATCGTAGTTGCAACATGGTTAAGTGCTACACACTACGCAGTGAGGATTGAAGTAATATAAGATGTACGGTTATTAGCAATGTAAATCAATTTATCCTCCGATATTGAGTATTTTATTAAAAAAAATTATACATAGTATTTATAATTCTTGCAAATATTGTGTATAATACTTGTATCAAATTCGAATATGTATTTTATTAAAAAAAAACTTGTACATAATATTTATAATTCTTGTAAATAGTGTGTATAATACTTGTATATATATTGTATAAACTTATGCATAGTGTGTATAATGCTTATATAAACTTGCACATAGTGTGAATAATTCATGTACATAGTATTAATAATACTTGTTTAAACTTGTACATAGTATGTATAATGCTTATACATAGCATGTACAAACTTGTAAATAGTTTTTATAATGTGTATAATGCTTGTACATAGCATGTATAAACTTATATGTAGCGTGTATAAACTTATACATTATGCGTATAAACTTGTGTATAGTGTGTATAATACTTATACATAATATGTACAAACTTATACATATTGTATAAAATGCTAGTACATAGTGAGTATAAACTTGTATAATTCATGTATATTGCTTGTACATAGCATGTATAAACTTTTACATAGTGTATATAATACTTATACATACCATGTATATAGTGTGTATAATGCATATATATAACTTGCATAAATTTATACATAGTGTGTATAATTTTTATTTATAGTATGTAAAATGCTTGTACATATCATGTATAAACTTGTACATAGTGTGTATAATACTTGTATATTATATATAAAACTTGTACATAGTGTGTATAAAACTTATACATTGTGTTGAAAATGCTTATACATAGTGTGTACAAACTTATACGTAATATATATAATGCTTGTACATAGACTGTATAAACTTGTACATAATGTGTATATTATTTATAGATAGCGTATATAAACTTTTATATAATATGAATAATACTTGTATAAACTTATATGTAGTGTGTATAATACTAGTATGTAGCATGTATAATACTTTTATATAGCATGTATAATACTTATATATAGTTTATATAAACTTGTATATAGTGTGTATAATGCTTTCACATAGTATGTACAAACTTGTAAATAGTTTTTATAATGTGTATAATGCTTGTACATAGCATGTATAAACTTATATATAGTGTGTATATACTTATACATTATATGTATAAACTTATGTATAGTGTGTATAATACTTATACATAATATATACAAACATTTACATAGTGTATAAAATGCTAGTACATAGCGAGTATAAATTTGTATAATTCATGTATATTGCTTGTACATAGTATGTATAAACTTTTACATAGTGTGTATAATAATTATACATATCATGTATATAGTGTGTATAATGCTTATATATAACTTGTATAAATTTATATATAGTGTGTATAATTCTTATTTATAGTATGTAAAATATTTGTACATATCATTTATAAACTTGTACATAATGTGTATAATACTTGTATATTATATATAAAACTTGTACATAGTGTGTATAAAACTTATACATAGTGTTTATAATACTTATACATAGTGTGTACAAACTTGTATGTAATATGTTTAATGCTTGTACATAGAGAGTATAAACTTATACATAGTGTCAATATTATTTATAGATAGCGTGTACAAACTTTTACAAAGTATGCATCATGTTTATATAAACTTATATGTGGTGTGTATAATACTTGTATATAGCCTGTATAATAATTGCATATAGCATGTACAATACTTATATGTAGCTTATATAAACTTTTACATAGTGTATATAAACTTATTTTGAGTGTATAATACTTATGAATAGTGTGTATAATGCTTATATATAAAGTATATAAATATGTACATAGTGTCTATAATACTTGTATATAGAATTAAACATAGTGTAGAATGTTTGTAAAACATATATATAATGTGTATAATTTATATATACAGTGTGTGCAATGCTCGTATATAGCATGTACATAGTGTGTATAATGCTTATACATAACATGTATAAACTTATACATAATGTGTATAACGCTTTTACATAACATATATAAACTTGTATAAATCATGTATAATGTTTGTATAAACTTGTACATATTTTGTATAATACTTGTACATAGCATGTATAATACTTGTACATTGCGTGTATGAACTTGCACATAGTGTACAAAAATTATGTTTATAGCATTTATAAACTTATACATAGTATGTATAAGCCTTCTACATAGCATGTATAAACTTAGACATAGTGTGTAAAAACTATGTATATAACGTGTATAAACTTATACATGGTATGTATAATCCTTATACATAGTGTGATTAAACTTATACTTTAATCCTTATATATAGCATGTATAAACTTGTATATAGTCTGTATAATGCTTGTACATTGCATGTGTATAATGTTTGAATAAAGTTGTACATAGTAAGTATAATGCTTATAAATAGTGTGTATATTGCTTTTAAATAGAGTGTGTAAACTTGTACATAGTGTGTATAATGCTTGTATAAACTTGTATATAGTGTTTATAATATTTGTACATAGCATCTATAATACTTGTATAAACTTATACATAGTGTGTATAATGCTTGTACATAGCATGTACAACTTGTAAATAGTTTTTATAATACTTATATATAGTGCTTACAAACAAAAAGATAGTGTGTATAATACTTATATAAAGCATGTACAAACTTGTATATAATGTGTATAAACTTATACATTGCGTGTATAAACTTGTTCATAATGTGTATAATACTTATAAATAGCATTTACAAATATGTACATAGTGTGTAAAATGCTTGAACATAGCGTGTATATACTTGTATAATTCATGTATAATGCTTGTACATAGCTTCTATAAACTTGTACAGAGTGTGTATAATACTTATACATACCATGTACATATTTGCATAATGCTTATATATATCATGTATAAACTTATACATAGTGTGAATAATTCTTATTTAAAGTGTGTAAAATGCTTGTACATATCGTGTATAAGCTTATATATAGTGTGTATAATACTTGTATATTAAATGTAAAACTTGTACATATTGTGTATAATATTTATACATAGTATTTATAATGCTTATACATAGTGTGAACAAACTTATATATAATATGTATAATGCTTGTACATAGGGTGTAT
This sequence comes from Dendrobium nobile, assembly GCA_022539455.1. Lineage (NCBI taxonomy): Eukaryota > Viridiplantae > Streptophyta > Magnoliopsida > Asparagales > Orchidaceae > Dendrobium > Dendrobium nobile. The sequence goes on along the minus strand of CM039722.1, from coordinate 1,888,175 downwards.
GAACTTGTACATAATGTGTATATTATTTATATATATCATGTATAAACTTCTACATAGTATTCATAATGCTTATATAAACTTATACTTAGTGTGAATAATACTTTTATATAACTTATATAATGCTTGTATATAGCATGTACAATGCTTATTTATGGCTTGTATAAACTTATATAGAGTGAATATAAACTTATTCAGAGTGTATAATACTTATGAATAGTGTGTATAATGCTTGTACATATCGTGTATAAATATATACATAGTTTGTATAATACTTGTATATAGCATTGAATATTGTGTAGATTGCTTGTATAAACTTATATATAATGTGTATAGTTTATGTACACATTGTGTGCAATGCTCGTATATAGCGTGTATATAGTGTGTATATTACTTGTACATAATGTGTATAAACTTATACATAATGTGTATAATTCTTATACATAGTATGTATAAACATGTACATAATATGTATTAAGTTTGTATAAACCTGTATATAGTATGTATAATACTTGTACATAGCATGTATAAAACTTGTACATAGCGTGTTTAAACTTACTTATACATATTATGCATAAACTTGTTCATAGTTTGTATAATCTTTATACAAAGCGTATATAAACTTGTACATAATCTGTATATTGCTTATACATAGCGTGTGTATAATGTTTTAATAAACTTGTATATATTATGTATAATGCCTTTAAATAGTGTGTATAATGCTTGTATGAATAATGTATAAGCTTGTACATAGTGTATATAATGCTTGTATAAACTTTTACATAGTGTGTATAATTCTTGTACATAGTATTTACAAACTTGCATATAGTGTGTAAAATTATTGTACATAGCGTATATAAACTTGTACATAGTGTGTATAATATTTATACATAGCATCTATAATACTTGTATAAACTTATACATAGTGTGTATAATGCATGTACATAGCATGTACAAACTTGTACATAGTTTTTATAATACTTATATATAGTGTTTATAAATATGTAGATAGTGTATATAATGCTTGTACATAGAATGTATAAACTTTCATATAACGTCTATAAACTTATATATTGCTTGGATAAACTTGTACATAGTGTTTATAATACTTATACATAGTATAAACAAACTTGTACATAGTATATAAAATGCTTGTACATAGCGTGTATAAACTTGTATAATTCATCTATAATGCTCGTACATAGCTTGTATAAACTTGTACAGAGAGTGTATAATACTTATATATACCATGTACATATTGGTATAATGCTTATATATAGCGTGTATAAACTTATACATAGTATGTATAATTCTTATTTAAAGTGTGTAAAATGGTTGTACATATGGTACATTTGCTTGGATAAGCTTGTACATAGTGTGTACAATACTTGTATATTGCATGTAAAACTTGTACATATTGTGTATAAAACTTGTACATAGTGTTTATAATGCTTATACAAAGTGTGTAAAAACTTATACATAATATATATAATGCTTGTACATTACATGTATAAACTTGTATATAGTGTGTATATTATTTATAGATAGCATGTATATACTACTACATAGTATGCATAATGCTTGTATAAACATATACGTACTGTGTATAATACTTTTATATAGCATGTATAATGCTTGTATATATCATGTATAATGCTTATATATAGCTTGTATAAACTTGTACAAAATGTATATAAACTTATTCAGAGTGTATAATACTTATGAATAGTGTATATAATGTTAGTACATAGCATGTATGGATATGTACATAGTGTGTATAATACTTGTATATAGCATTGAACACAGTGAAGAATGTTTGTATAAACTTATATATAATATGTATAATTCATGTAAATAGCATATACAATGCTAGTATATAGCATGTACATAATGTGTATAATGCTTGTACATAATATGTATAAACTTATACATAATGTGTATAATACTTATACATAATATGTATAAACTTATACATAACACGTATAATATTTGTATAAACTTGTACATGGTGGGTATCATAATTGTACATAGCATGTATAATGCTTTTACATAGCGAGTATAAACTTGCACATTGTGCGTCAAAATTATGTATATAATATTTAAAAACATATACATAGTACGTATAAACCTTATACATAGTATGTATAAACTTGCACATAGTGTCTAAAAATTATTTATATAGCTTTTATAAACTTATACATGGTGTTTATAAATCTTATATATAACGTGTATAAACTTGTACATAATGTGCATAAACTTATTCATAGTTTGTATAATCCTTATACATAGCGTGTAAAAACTTATACATAGTCGGTATAATTGTACTTAGTGTGTGTATAATGTTTGAATAAACTTGTACATAGTGCGTATAATACTTATAAATAGTGTGTATAATGCTTGTACATAGAATGTATAAACTTGTTTATAGTGTATATATTGCTTGTATAAAATAGTACATAGTGTGTATAATGTATGTACATTAAATTTAGAATACTTGTATAAACTTGTACATATTATATATAATGCTTGTACATAAGATACATAAATTTGTATATAGTTTTATAATGTTTAAATATAGTGTTTAGAAACATATACATATTATGTATAATTCTTGTTCATAGCATGTATAAACTTGTATATAGTGTGTATAAACTTGTACAATACGTGTATAAACTTGTACATTGTGTGTATAATACTTATAAAAAGCATATACAAACTTATACATAGTGTATAAAATTATTGTATATAGCGTATAGAAACTTGTATAAAGTGTGTATAATACTTATACATATTATGTATAATGCTTATATATAGCATGTATAAACTTATACATAGTGTGTGTAATTCTTATTTATAGTGTGTAAAATGCTTGTACATATCATATATAAACTTGTATATAGTGTGTATAATACTTCTATATTACATGTAAAACTTATACATAGTGTGTATAAAACTTGTACATAGTGTTTATAATGCTTATACATAGTATGTACAAACTTATATATAATATGTAAATGCTTGTACATAGCGTATATAAACTTGTATATTGTGTGTATATTATGTATAAATAGCGTGTATAAACTTTTACATACTATGCATAATGATTTTATAAACTTATACGTAGTGTGTATAATACTTTTAAATAACATGTATAATGCTTGTATATAGCATGTACAACGCTTATATATAGCTTGTATAAACTTGTACATTGTGTATATAAACTTTTTCATAGTATATAATACTTATGAATAGTGTGTATAATGCTTGTACATAGTGTGTATAAATATGTACATAGTGTTTATAATACTTGTATATAATATTGAACGTAGTGTAGAATGCTTGTATAAACTTATATATTATGTGTATAATTTATGTATATAGTGTATGCAATGCTCGTATATAGCATGTACATTGTGTGTATAAGTCTTGTACATAACGTGTATAAACTAATATATAATTTGTCTAATGTTTATACATAATATGTATAAACTTGTACATAAGATGTACAATATTTGTATAAACTTGTATATAGTGTGTAGAATACTTATACTTAATATGTATAATGCTTGTACATAGCGTGTATAAACTTGCACATAGTATGTAAAAATTATGTATATATCGTTAATAAGCTTATACTTATTATGTATAAGCCTTATACATAGCATGTATAAACTTCCACATAGTGTGTAAAAATTATGTATATAGCGTGTATAAACTTATACATGGTGTGTATAATCATTATACATAGCATGTATAAACTTTTACAAAATGTGCATAAACTTATTTATAGTTTGTATAATCCTTATACATAGCGTGTATAAACTTGTACATAGTCTGTATAATGCTTGTACATAGCGTGTGTATAATGTTTGAATAAACTTGTACATAGTATGTATAATGCTTGTAAATAGTATGTATAATGCTTGTATATAGAATGTATAAACTTGTATATATTGTGTATAATACTTATATAAACTTGTACATAGTGTGTATAATGCTTATACATAACATCTATAATACTTGTATAAACTTGTACATAGTATGTATAATGCTTGTACATAGCATGTACAAACTTATACATAGTTTTTATAATGCTTATATATAGTGTTTACGAACATATACATAAGGTGAATAATACTTGTACATAGCATGTATAAACTTGTATATAGTGTGTATAAACTTGTACATAGCATGTATCAACCAGGGGGTCGTAAATTCAAAAGGCGACCAAAGCAAGAGAGAGAAGCTCCACAATTCAAGGAAAGATTTGGTAAGAGAATTTGAAGAGTTCGGGTGCAAATATTGGAGATGGAAAAAGGTGGCCGGTCATCTATGGATGACCGTAACACCAAATCCTTTTTATCTACCGCGAGTCCAATTATGTTGGATTCAAAAGATAGATTCTCCTTCAAACGCATCTCACCTCATAATCTTCATGTTTTAGAATCTCCACTTGTTATCAAAGAGGGGGGATTGGTGGCTACACAAAAGCAATTACCGGATTCAAGGAAGGGAAAAGAGGTAACTTGGTTTCATTCAAGTTACTTAAATCTCCTTTACCGATTTCTTTGTTTGGAGCTAATGACAAAGAAGCTTCTTCTTCAAGGAGTAGCTTTATTGATATTTTGAAGAAAGACAAGGAGATTGACAAGGCTAATGTCAATATCAATAATCAAATTATTTCTTCCAATTTTGAAAATTCTAATGTGTGGAATAAAAAACCACATATTAAAATTAATTGGAATAAAAATTCTGATGTGATTGAAGATTTAAACATTGTTAAAATGGATATGGATAAATAAAGATCCAATATTCATGTTTTAAGTAAATCTTTGGTTGTTAAAATTCTGGTGAATGATTTACCATTCTCTAAATGTTCCATTGAGTTAAGAAAGCAATGGAAGAAATTTGGAGGATTTCATTTAACCATTCTTGGACTAGATTGGTTACTTTGTTCATTTCAAACTCATGAAGCCATGGAAGAAGTTCTTAATGGAGGTCCATGGTTTGTTGGGGGTTTTGCAGTTGGGTTAGACAAATGGTCTCCTAACTTCTCTCCAAATTCATTGGAAGGTGTTTCATCTCCAATATGGGTTCGCCTTCCTTACTTACCCCTACACTGCTGGGATGAGTCCAATATCACTAGAATTGTCTCTAGGATTGGGACTCCTCTTCTATTAGATGGTAATATGTTTAGATGGGGAAGAAGAGAATTTGCTAGAGCATGCATTCGAGTTAATTTGAACTCTAAACTTCCTTCTGGAATTTGGGTAGAAGGGTTGCATGGAAAATTCTTTCAAAAGTTCGAATACGAAAATCTTTCATCACTTTGTTTCAAATGTGGGAGAATAGGGCATATTGATTCAGTTTGCCCTAATGTTGACATCCCAAATAATTCTGAAATTCCTTTTGGTCCTTGGATGCAAGTCTAGTTCAAAAACAAGAAGAAATCAAGGAGATATCAATTAAAATCCAGAATTTTTTCAGCTGCAGAAAAATCTTGATTGGGATGTAGAAATGAAGAAACTGTTAATGCTAGTCCAGAAGATATTGTTCAAACATTGGCAAATGGGAATATGATTAAGCAGATGTTCGATCCTGTGAAAGCTGCAGGTCAGATTGAAGAAAATGCTAGATTCAAGGAAGGAGAAGAAGTGGTAGTTAACCAGATTTTTGGGATTCAATTTTTGAATCTAATTCGTTTAAAATTTTGGCTGAGGTGGACAATTTGGATGCTGGTTTGTTAGGAGATTCCAGTACAGATTAAAATTCAAATTTTAAGGTTGATGACATGGTTTTCTCACCAACTAACTCATCACTCTTGGAGGCTCAAAAGGAGGAGAAGCTGGACCCGTCTACAATAAATCCAGATCCTGATCATTTGCTGGAAAATGGTCTAAATAAAGATATTAATGTATCTTCTGTTATTTCAAATGATAATCTGAAGGTTGTTGGGAATTCAGAAATTCAAATTCCACAAATGATGGAGACGGTTAAGGAAAAATCTGTGATTGGGCAGATTTCATATTCAACTCCTACAAAGACAGCAAATATTTCTGAATTGTTTGTTAATGTTGAGGAAACAAAAGATGTTTCTTCTAAAACCATTTCTCCTAATTCTTCAATCAGTTTGAAGTTTAAAAAAACTGCCTTATTTAAGAATAAAAAATCTTTAGAACATGATTCTTCAAGTTCTAAACACAAGCTGTACAAAGAACTACAAGATCTCGGACCGATGAAAGAACTACCTAGAAGAAAGATGGCTGATTATAAAAAGAAGAACGGTTTGAGAGGTTCTTCTTTCCTTTTATCTCACTAAAAATGCAAAAAAAAATTTCCTGTGGATAACAACTTAGCAGAGATATACTTGAAGATGGAGATTATGAACATAAAGTTTGGCAATTTTATACCAAACTTTTGGAGATTAATTTTAAATGGAAATTTTCTTTTTAGATGTTATTTCCTTTTTTTTCTTTTAATTTGTTATTTTAAACTTTGTATAAATGATTATGGGATCTTTACTAATTCTTATTTTCTAACTGGATGGGAACTCTGGGATACTAACCAACCATCGGGTTGTCTTAAAATTTGGTACTCCTTGCATCTCAACAGTTTCAAAATAGGAGATAGTGGATTTCATTCCATTTATATAAAGTTTAAATTAACAAATTTAGTTTTAATAAGGTCCCTTTTTCTTATTGAAAAATGGATCATTATCTTCTATTACCTTTTTTATATTAGGTTGTCTTCTCTTTTATTTTAATGCAATTTTTGCATTTCTTCAAAAAAAAAAAGTGTGTATAAACTTGTACATTGTGTGTATAAACTTGTACTTTTTTTTTTTGAGATGATGCATTAAGCAATATTATTAATAAAGAAAAAAAAAGTTCTAAACATGGTAAAACTATCACATTCCTCCTTCAACACTTTGTAGAAGATAGGAGAAACGTTATTGGTAACCAAATTATCCCAAATAAAATCACCAAACCCAGCAAGGTTAGTGCAACAATCAGCTAACTATTTACAACTTTTATTCACATATTGAATAATAACTTGATTGAAATTTCTAAGAAAAAAAAATCAAGAATTTTTGGATTGTTACCTACAGTTGGACCTTCATTTAAGATCTTCTGGATATGCTTCATAACATTGTAGTTATCTCCTTCAATAATGATTCCTTTAGCATCATACATCCCTTCTTGAATTACCTTCTTTAAAGTTAATAAAGCTTCCATCTCTAGTGTCGAGATATCCCAATGTGTACATTTGAAACCAAAGGCAAACAAAAATCTACCTTTGTTATCTCTAATTACACCTCCAATTCCAGCAATATAATTTTTACCAAGAGAAGCATCCACATTGAGTTTGATCCATTCAGTTGGAGGGGGTTTCCAAGTGATTAGAAATAGCATTTTCTTATTAGAAACCCAGTTTACCAAAATTAGATCATGGCTGAAAGATAATGAAGCAAAGCTGATAGCATTGGCCCCATGAACAAATAACATGTAGACTATCTTCTATCGCCCCATGAACAAGCTTATTCCTACTTTTCCATGAGAAGAAAACAGCAGAATAATACAAATTGCCCATGAAAGGATTGTAATTAGAAATTATAAAAAGCCGTTTGTAGCAATTATTCAGATCTGATAAAACAGAGATATCATATCCCCATTTATTAATGATGTTGATGACTTCTTTAAGGAAAAAAATAATGAACTGCTAAGTGTTCGGCGTCCTCCACAGCACAACATCCTATTTGGTAGCCATTGTGATTGATGATTCTGCTATACATGAAGAATTCATTAAAAGGAATTGCTTTGTGGATCATTCTCCACTAAAAAATTCTCACTCTTGGTCTCAATTTCAAAATTTTTAACCATCTCCAATTAACATCCTCTTCTTCATGAATACTGCTTTGATCTAAAATCAAAGCTGCTAGAGACTTCCCAAAATTCTTGTATAAGATTTCCACTTCATCTTCTTGAGTACCCGCATTGATAGGGACAGATGAAATTAATTCAGCCAACTCCTTACCAAAAGCTTGATTCAGTTTAAGATTGTTCCAGCTACCTTCATGTATGAAGAACTTCAAACAACATTGATCTTCATGTAAATTAGAGACAAATGTAGGCCAATTGTCTGTACACTTATCAAGGATCCAAATATCCTTAGTAGTGATAATGCTCTCACCATCAGATATCTTCCATCTAATAATTTGCTGGATAAGTTTATCTCCATTATTAATGATTTTCCAAGTAGGAGAACTCCCAAACATTGTTTCATAATATTTGAAATTTCTTCCATACTTAGCAATAAAGATTCTATTAAAAAAAAGAAAAAGGATTAGATAACAAACTCCAAGCAAATTTGGCTTTCCAAGAACCACTTTGTATGCTGCTGACATGACACCTTGCCCTCCATAATTGATCAGTTTACATAGAATTTTCCATTCCACGTAATGAATGCCACTACTCTTATCTTGCTTTGTCTAGAGAAAATTTCTACACAGCTTATCAAGATCTCTCCACACCCCCATCGACACAAGGGAGTGGGTAGAAATAAAAATTGGAGTAGATAGGAGTGAGGTTTGAATTAATTTGAGTTTACCAGCTAAAGTGAGAGAAAGATTACCCAAGACATTGAGCTTATCAAAGGCTTTATCCAATACATCTTGGAAGTCTGAAGCTTTAAGTCTTCTCATTTCCATCTTAACACCAAGATAATTTATTTCACTAGCTGTTTTAAAACCCAGGATTTTAGACAACACTTTGGTCTTATTTCTGTGAACTGCCTTTCCAAAAATAAGAGAGGATTTCTGATCGTTTACTTTTTGTCCTGTCCAACTGCTATACTTCTTCAAGATCTTCTTAATTTTCTTAGAATTTATTTGGGTTGCTTCCGTAAATACAATAATATCATCTTCATATTGTAGATGGGAAACTTTATCTGCATTTGGAGCCACCTTAACTCCTATCTTAGCACCATTTTTATTGAATGCTTCAGTGAGAAATTGAGAACACATAATAAACAAATATGGGGATAGGGGACATCCCTGCCTAAAACCACATTCAGCCCGAATCCAATTAGTATTAATACCATTAACAATTATGGAATACTTGGTGTCCACCACACACTGGAGAAGGGGGTTCAAGAAAGACCGTGGAAAACCATATAGTTCCAACACCGGTTTCAAGGCTCTCCACCCCATACTATCGTATGCCTGCTCCATATCCACTTTAATGGCCATCAAACCTTTCTTTTCTCTAGAATGTCTGAATTTACGAAAGATTTCTTGTGTGAGCAAGATGTTCTCATAAATGTATCTCCCTTTGATAAATGCAACTTGATTTTCTAAAATAATTTTACGAATACAACTGACTATCTTGTTCAATAACATTCTTTCCACTATCTTGTACATAGAGTTGCATAGACTTATAGGTCTATAATTTGAAGGTGACATTGGATTCTTAAGTTTCGAAAATAAGAACCACAACAGTTTCTCACCATTCATCACACATCAATCCAGAATTAAAAAATAGGAAAATAGCCTTCTATACATCAATCTTATTAATGGGCCAATAGCATTTAAAGAATGAATAAGAAATATCATCTACTCCTTGAGAAATACTGCTCCCCAATTGAGATATAACAGTCTCCAACTTCTCCTCAGAAAATTCTTCCTTGTGTCAGTCCCTATCTCCTTCATCTAGAATTCTACTAAGTTTAGGCCAATTAGTAAGAGAGCATTTCTTGAATCTCCACTTCTCATGAAAATAATCTAAAAAAATTTCTTCAATGCAGCTTTGATCCTCAGTCAAACTAGCTTCAGATTTTTTAATCTGCTTAACATAGTAACTATTATGTCTAGCAGAAGCAACAAAGTGGAAGTATTCTGAGTTGAATTAACACTCTTTATACCACTTCACTTTAGCTCTTTGTCTCCACCAAGAGCTTAGCCTTCCCAATGTAGAATTTAACTCCTTCACTTTAAATATTAACAGAGAAATTTTCTCATCCGAGAGACCTTCGAAACTGGCTTCCTCCTCTTGCAAAGCAATGATCTCAGCCTTCAACTTTTCTTTCAGATTGTTGAGGTTAGCGTGTTTGGCTCTACTCCAATGAAATAAAGCTTTAATAACTCTCTTTAATTTAAGATTCAATTTTTGTACATCATCCCCACCAGCTTTTTTCTTCCAGGAATTGGCAACAATTCCTCTAGATGCTGGAAATCAAGACCAAACTTCTTCAAACTGCAATCTCTTAGATCTTTTGTACCCCGAACTGAATTAATTGATGGCTATTGGGCAATGATTTGATGCAATTCTTCCAAGATGTCAAACTACTGCAGGTTGAATGATCCTCAAAGCTGCAGAATTCAATAAACAACGATCTAGCCTTTCAAGAATGCGAGCTCCTCCGTTCTTATTGTTACACCAAGTGTATTTTTGACCTATTATCACAATGTCATGAAAATCACACTTCTTCATAAACATTTGCATATCTTGAGGCCCTTGAGAGAAAACAAATTTCTTCCCACCTCTCTTCCCCTCTTGAGAAAGAATGCAATTGAAATTTCCTCCTATGATGAATGGAATATTGGAATTAGAAAAGGCTTGGGGATCCTCCCAAAGTTGCCATCTCTTATATATGTCTTTGCTGCCATATATAGTGGCAATAAGCCACTCTACTTTATTTTGTATTTTTAACAAACTAATAACAACTTGAGGAGAAGCTTGAATAATAAAAAAAGAGCAAATGCTGGACATCCAACAAATTAGAATCCCTCCAGACAAGCCTTTAGATGGGACATTGAAGAAATCCCAATTACTACCAACTAATTTGATAAATCCTTCTCTGTTAAAACATTGCACTTTTATTTCAACTAGCACGACATAAAATATATCAAGATCTTTAAAAAACTCCCGTAAGTATCGAGAGGCTTCAATCTTTCTAGCCCCTCTACAATTCCAAATTGAGAGAGACATCATTTAGATTCAAAAATGGGATTACTCCCATTTTTAATCTTCTTAGTACCTTCTCCTTTTCTTTTTTGAAGTAAAATATTATCTTTACCCAATCAGTTAAGCTCTTTAAGGAGCTTACCTTTGTTTTTAATAGATTCATCCATCCTCTCTGTTTCTGTAATAGCAAGGATAGATCTGGTACAATGGATTTCTCCTTCTTCTAGTTCTCCTTCTTTATCAACAAAGCCAATAATTCCTTCTACTCCAGAAGTGTGGTTGCTAAGAACTTTGAACATATTTTTATCTTCAGTAGAATTTTGAATTGTTTGATTAATACACGTAGTCTCATTAGCTACAGAAAAATTTCTATTGTCTTATACTGCAGCACCATTCTTCTTGAAATCAGCTTTTAATGAACCATCCTTGCAAGCATCAGAATCTGGACCTTCCATGTCCTCAACTATAACTTCCTCGTATACTATTTGAACATGAATGTCTTCAGCAGTTTTTCCTGGAACCTCTTCGATTCCTCCACTAACATTTTCTTGAACAGAGTGGTCTATAGAAGGATTGGAAGAATATTTTTGCACAAACACTTCTTTAGTTTTTCTGAAGTTTTTTTTTTCTAATTTACCTTACCCATTTCAGGTAAGGGCTTCTTCCTTCTTCTCATATTTTGAAAAAGAATCCATGGCCCATAGATTCTGTCTGTATCTACTTCATGCTGAGGTTGAGGGAAATTGGACTACATTCCCTTTTCCAAAGAATTCACTGGTTCCTTTTGATTTGCCACCAATTTGTCATTACAATTTTCATCTAGATGCCCCACTTTTCCACATTTGAAATAAAAAGTGGAAACTTTTTCATATTCCACCTTTTGAAAGAAACAACCAAAAGAACCTTTTCCCCAAACTCCATTTGGAAGTTGCTGATTCAGAGCCATACGAACACAAACTCTAGCATACTCCCTCTTGCTCCTTTGAAACATGTTGCCATTGGTCCAAAGAGGTATTTCGATTTTGGAAGCTATTCCAGCCACATTTTCTTCAACCAAACAAATTAAAGGTAGATGAGGGAATCTGACCCAATTTGGGGAAGTTAATCCTTCTAAAGAGGAAGGAGAAAAAAGTGGAGAACATCTATCAATTCCTACAATATGTCCATTGACATACCACAGACCAGCTTCTAAAACTTTGTCAACTAAATTCTTGTCAAAGAAGAAATATAGAATCCAGCCGAGTCCAAGGGAAGTAATATGAAACTTCCCAAACTGACTCCATTGACGGCGAATTTCTCTAGCAATCACAATGACTGGTACATCCTCGCCAAATACTTTCACTTGCAATGATAACTGTAGTTTACAACATCCATCTTCAAACAGGATTCGTTGAATTTGATTGAAATATCATCTTCAGATTGAATAGATTCGTCTCCATTTAACGAAACTTTGATGTTCGATTTCCTGGACCAAGAGTTAATTGAATTAGTATCTGAAGCTTTTTTGGTTACATCTTCCTCAGCATTACGTCAAATATCTGACGTGTTATCCATCAGTTTTTGCGAATAGGATACTCCATTCTTAACAAATTGAGATTTACCAACTAGGTTACTAAATTTGTTCACAAAAAGCTTCAAGCCCGATGAAGATGAGGCTTCTTTATCAGCTAAATTCTTCTTATATCCGATCGATGGCTTAAGATTCTTAACAGGAGTTTGAGTTACAATCCCTTTACCTTTTTTCGGGACAATCGATGATTTCTTCAGAACGTCAGGTGAAGGTTCATTAATCTTTAAGATTCCAGAGTTGAAGTTTATGAGAGAACTTTCAGGGCAAATAAAGTTCAAACTAATGTCGCCGGGAGGACTTCGATGATCAGCGGTGAATGCCACAGCTTCTTCATCGTCGGCGGTCAAACCGACAAAAAAAAATAGATTGAAAAAAATTGAAATCATATGGACTTTCTCACTCTTAATTTCGGGAGCTAAATTCTTCTTTCATCTCTCTCTAAATGCTTATAAACTTGTATATAATGTGTATAATACTTATATATAGAATGTATAAACTAGTACATAGTGTGTAAAATGCTTGTCCATAGCATGTATAAACTTATATAATTCATGTATAATACTTATACATAATATGTATAAACTTATTCATAATGTATAATACTTTTACATATCTTGTATAAATATGTATATAGTATGTATAATACTTGTATATAACATTGAACGTAGTGTAGAATGCTTGTATAAACTTATATATAGTGTGTCTAATTCATATATACAGTATGTGCAATGCTCATATAAAGCGTCTATACATTATGTATAATACTTATACATAACGTGTATAAACTAATACATAATGTGTATAATGCTTATACATAGCATGTATAAAGTTATACATAATATATACAATATTTGTATAAAATTGAATAAAGTGTGTATAATACTTGTATATAGCATATATAATGCTTGAATATAGTGTGTATAAACTTGCACATAGTTTGTAAAAATTATAAATATAGCGTGTCTAAACTTATACATGTTGTGTATAATCCTTACACATAGTGTGTATAAACTTGTACATAATATGTATAAACTTGTTCATATTTTGTTTAATCCATATACATAGCATGTATAATCTTATACATAGTCTATATAATGCTTGTACATAGCGTGTGTATAATATTTGAATAAAATTATACATAGTGTGTATAATGCTTGTAAATAGTATATGAAAAAGCTTATATATAGAATGTATAAACTTATACATAGTATGTATAATACTTGTATAAACTTGTATATAGTGTGTATAATGCTTGTACATAACATCTATAATACTTGCATAAACTTATACATAGTTTGTATAATTCTTGTACATAGTTTTTATAATACTTATATATAGTGTTTACAAACATATACAAAATGTGTATAATGTTTTGTGCATAGCATGTATAAACTTGTATATAGTGTGTTTAAACTTGTACATTATGCATGTAAACTTATACAAAGTGTGTATAATACTTGTATATAGCATGTACAAACTTATATAGAGTAGGTAAAATGCTTGTACATAGCGTGTATAAACTTGTATAATTTATGTATAATGCTTGTACATAGCATGTATAAACTTGTACATAATATGTATAATACTTATACATATTATGTACATAGTGTGTATAATGCTTATATATAGCGTGTGTAAACTTATACATAGTGTGTATAATTCTTTTTTATAGTATGTAAAATGCTTGAACAAATCGTGTATAAACTTTTACATAGTATATATAATACTTGTATATGACATGTAAAACTTGTACATAGTGTGTATAAAACTTGTAAATAGTGTTTATAATGCTTATACATAGTGTGTACAAACTTATACATAATATGTAGGATGCTTATATATAGCATATATAAACTTGTATGTAGTTTGTATATTATTTATAGATAGTGTGTATAAACTTCTACATAGTATGCATAATGCTTGTATAAACATATACGTAGTGTGATAACACTTTTGTATAGCATGTATAATGCTTGTATATAGCATGTACAATGCTTATATATAACTTGTATAAACTTGTACATAATGTATATAAACTTATTCATTGTGTATAATACTTAAGAATAGTGTGTATAATGCTTGTACATAGCGTGTATAAATATGTACATAGTGTGTATAACACTTGTATATAGTATTGAATGTAGTGTAGAATGCTTGTATAAACTTATATATAATGTATATAATTCATGTATACAGTGTGTGCAATGCTCGTATATAGCATGTATATAATGTGTATAAAACTTATACATAACGTGTATAAACTTATACATAATATGTATAATGCTTATACATAACATGTATAAACTTGTACATAACGTGTACAATATTTCTTTAAACTTGTACATAGTGTGTATAATATTTATATATAACATGTATAATGCTTGTACATAGCATATATAAACTTGCATATAGTGTGTAAAAATAATGTATATAACATTAATAAACTTATAAATAGTATGTATAAGCCTTACACGTAGCATATATAAACTTGCTTATAGTGTGAAAAAATTATATATAGCATCTCTAAACTTATACATAGTGTGTATAATCCTTATACTTAGTGTGTATAAACTTGTACAAAATGTGTATAAACTTCTTCATTGTTTGTGTAATCCTTATACATAGCATGTATAAACTTGTAACTAGTTGTATAATGCTTGTACATAGCGTGTGCATAATGTTTGAATAAACTTATAAATAGTGTGTATATTGTTTAAAAATAATGTGTATAATGCTTGTACAAAGATTTTATAAACTTGTACATAGTTTGTATAATGCTTATATAAACTTATACATACTATGTATAGTGCTTGTACATAGCATCTATAATACATGTATAAAGTTGTATATAATGTTTATAATGCTTGAACATAGCATGTACAAACTTGTACATAGTTTTTATAACACTTATGTATAGTGTTTACAAATATATATATTTGTACATTGCGTGTATAAACTTGTACATAATGTGTATAATACTTGTATATAGCATGTACAAACTTGTATATAGTGTGTAAAATGCTTGTGCATAGCATGTATAAACTTTTATAATTCATGTATAATACTTGTATATAGCATGTATAAACTTATACAAAGTGTGTATAATACTTATACATACCATGTACATAGTGTGTATATTGCTTATATTTAGCGTGTATAAACTTATAAATAGTGTGTATATTTCTTATTTATAGTATGTAAAATGTTTGTATATATCTTGTATAAACTTGTTCATAATATATTTAATACTTGTATATTAAATGTAAAACTTATACATAGTATGTATAAAACTTGTACTTAGTATTTATAATGCTTATATATAGTGTGTATAAACTTATACATAATATGTATAATGCTTGTATAAGGTGTGTATAAACTTGTACATAGTGTGTATGATATTTATAGATAGTGTGTATAAATTTCTATATAGTATGCATAATGCTCGTATAAACTTGTACTTAGTGTTTATACAAGCATTATACATGTTATGTATATGTTTATACATGTTATGTATAAGCTTTATACATATTATGTATAACTTTATACACGTTATGTACAAGCATTATACATACTATGTACACTTTATATACAAGAATTGCTCACACTGTATACATGAATTATACACATTATATATATGTTTATACAAGTATTCTACACTACGATATATACATACTATATTAATGTAGAATGCTTGCACATAGTGTGTAAATATAGTGTGTATAAACTTGCACATAATGTGTAAAAATTATGTATATAACATTTATAAACTTATACATAGTATGTATAAGCCTTATACATAGCATGTATAAACTGGTATATAGTATATAAAAATTATATATATATATCGTATATAAGCTTATACATGATGTGTATAATTCTTATACATAGCGTTTATAAACTTGTACATAATGTTCTTAAACATGTTCATAGTTTATGTAGTCCTTATACATAACGTGTATAAACTTGTATATAGTATGTATCATGCTTATATATAATATGTGCATAATGTTTGAATAAATTTGTACATAACATGTATAATGCTTATAAATAGTGTGTATAATGCTTGTACAAAAAATGTATAAACTTGTACATAGTGTGTATAATACTTATATAAACTTATACATAGTGTGTATAATGCTTGTATATAGTATTTATAATACTTGTATAAACTTGTATATAGTGTGTATAATGCTTGTACATAGCATGTACAAACTTGTACATAATTTTTATAATGCTTATATATAGAGTTTATAAATAAATATATATAGTGTGTACAATATTTGTTCATAGCATGTACAAACTTATACATAGTATGTATGAACTTATATATTACGAGAACATACTTATACATATTGTGTATAATACTTGTACATAGCATGTACAAACTTATACAAAATGTATAAAATGCTTGTACATTACGTGTATTTACTTGTATAACTCATATATAATGCTTGTATATAGCATATATAAACTTGTACATAGTATGTATAATACTTATAAATATCATGTACATAGTGTGTATAATACTTATATATAGCATGTATAAACTTATACATAATGTGTATAATTCTTATTTATAATGTGTAAAATGCTTATACATATCATGTATCAACTTATACATAATGTGTATAATTCTTATTTATAATGTGTAAAATGCTTATACATATCATGTATCAACTTATACATAGTGTGTTTAATACTTGAATATTGCATGTAAAACTTGTACATAGTGTGTATAAAACTTGTACATAATGTTTATAATACTTAATGCTTATACATAGTGTGTATAAACTTGTATATAGTATGTATATTATTTATAGATAACATATATAAACTTCTACATAGTATACATAATGCTTGTATAAACTTATACGTAGGGTATATAATACTTTTATGTTGCATGTATAATGCTTGTATATAGCATGTATAATGTTTATATATAGCTTGTATAAACTTGTACATAGTGTATATAAACTTATTCAGAGTGTATAATACTTATGAATAGCATATATAATGTTTGTACATATCATGTATAAATATGTACATAGTATGTATAATACTTGTATATGACATTAAACGTAGTACAAAATACTTGAATAAACTTATATTAATGTGTATAATTCATATAAACAGTATGTGCAATGCTCGTATATAGCGTGTATATAGTGTGTATAATACTTGTACATGATATGTATAAACTTATACATAATATGTATAATACTTATACATAACATGTATATACTTTTACATAACATGTACAGTATTTGTATAAACTTATATATATTGTGTATAATACTTGTACATAACATGTACAACGCTTGTACATAGAGTGTATACACTTTCACATAGTGTATAAAAATTATGTATATGGCATTTATAAACTTATACATAGTATGTATAAGCCTTATACATAGCATGCATAAAATTATACATAGTGTGTAAAAATTAAATATATAGCTTTTATAAACTTATACATGGTGTGAATAACCTTTATAAGTAGAGTGTATAAACTTGTACATAATGTGCATAAATTTGAATAATCCTTATACATAGAGTGTATAAACTTTTATATAGTATGTATATGGCTTGTATATAAGGTGTGTATAATGTTTGAATAAATTTGTACATAGTTTGTACAATGCTTGTAAATAGTGTGTATAATGCTTGTACATAGAATGTATAAACTTGTACAAAGAGTGTATAATGCTTGTATAAACTTATACATAGTGTTTATAATGCTTGTACATAGAATCAATAATACTTATATAAACTTGTACATAGTGTGTATAATGCTTGTACATAGCATGTACAAACATGTATATAATGTACATAAACTTATATAATATGTGTATAAACTTGTACATAGTGTGTATAATACTTGTACATATCATATACAAACTTATAAATAGTGTGCAAAATGCTTGTACATAGCGTGTATAAACTTGTATAATTCACGTATAATACTTTTACATAGCATGTATAACTTGTATATAGTGTGTATAATACTTATACATACCATGTACATAGAGTGTATAATGCTTATATATAGCGTGTATAAACTTATACATAATGTGTATAATTCTTATTTATAGTCTGTAAAATGCTTGTACATATCGTGTATGAACTTGTACATTGTGTGAAACATACTTGTATATAATGTATATTTCTTGTACATATCGTGTAGTCCATATACATAGCATGTATAAAATTATACATAGTGTGTAAAAATTATGTATATAGTTTGTATAAACTTATACATGGTGAGCTTAATCTTTATACGTAGCGTGTATAAACTTATACATAATATGCATAAACTTGTTCATAGTTTGTATAATCCTTATATATATCGTAAATTAACTTATACGTAGTCTGTATAATACTTATACATAGCATGTGTATAATGTTTGAAAAAACTTATACATAGTGTATATAATGGTTGTAAATAATATGTATAATGCTTGTACATAAAATGTATAAACATGTATATTGTGTGTATAATACTTGTATTAACTTGTACAAAGTATGTATAATGCTTGTACATAGCATATATAATACTTGTATAAACTTGTACATAATTTGTATAATGCTTGTACATAATATGTACAAATTGTACATAGTTTTTATAATACTTATATATAGTGTTTACAAACATTTACATAGTGTGTATAATGCTTGTACATAGCATGTATAAACTCATATATATTGTGTATAAACTTATACATTGTGTGTATAAACTGATACATAATGTGTATAATACTTTTACAAAGCATTTACAAACTTGTACATAGTGTATAAAATACTTGTACATAGCGTGTATAAACTTATATAACTCATGTATAATGCTTGTATATAGCATGTACAAACTTGTACTTAGTGTGTATAATACTTATAAATACCATGTACATAGTGTGTAAAATTACTTATATATAGCGTATATAAACTTATACATAGTGTGTATTATTCTTATTCATAGTGTGTAAAATGCTTGTACATATCGTACATAAACTTATACATAGTGTATATAATACTTGTATATTGCATGTAAAACTTGAACATAGTGTGTATAAAACTTGAACATACTGTTTATAATACTTATACATAGTGTGTACAAACTTATACATAATATGTATAATGCTTATACATAGCAAATATAAACTTGTGCATAGTATGCATATAATTTATAGATAGCATATATAAACTTCAACATAGTATGCATAATGCTTGTATAAACTTATACGTAGTGTGTATAATACTTTTGTATAGTGTATATAATGCTTGTATATAGCATGTATAATGCTTATACATAGCTTGTATAAACTTGTACATAGTGTATAAAAACTTATTCAGAGTGTATAGTACTTATAAATAGTGTGTTTGATGCTTGTACATAGCATGTATAAAGATGTACATAGTATGTATAATACTTGTATAAACTTATATATAATATATATAATTTATGTATACAGTGTGTGCAATACTCGTATATAGTGTGTACAAAGTGTGTATAATGCTTGTACATAATGTGTATAAACTTATAATTTTATAATACTTATTATATAGTTTATAAAACATATAGATAGTGTGTATAATACTTGTACACAATAAGTATAAACTTGTATATATGTGTTAAAAACTTATACTTACATGTATAAACTTATACATCGTGTGTATAATACTTGTACATAGCATGTATAAACTTGTTACATAGTGTATAAATGCTGTACATAGCATTTATAAACTTGTATAATTCATGTATAATACTTGTATATAAACTGTATAAACTTGTAAATAGCGTATAAAATACTTATACAATACTATATACATAGTATGTATAATGCTTTATATAACATGTATAAATTTATATGTGTGTATAATTCTTTTTATTGTGCAAAATGTTTGTACATATCGTGTATAACTTGGACATAGTGGTTTATATTATATATTGCCTATAAAACTGTACATAGTGTGTATAAAAACTGTACATAGTATTTATAATGCTTATACTATAGTACAAACTTATACATTTATGTAAATATTTATTAGCATATACTTGTATAATGTGTTGTATATTATTTATAGATAGTGTGTATAACTTCTATATAGTATGCAATTTTTGTATAAATTTATACGTAGTGTGTAAATACTTTTATATAATATGTATAATACTTGTATTTAGCATATGCAATGCTTATATATAACTTGTACAACTTATACATTGTATATATAAACTTATTTGAGTATATAATACTTATGAACAATGTGTATAATGCTTGTACACAACATGTATAAATAGCAATAGTGTTTATAATACTTGTATATAATCATCGACGTAGTATAGAGTGCTGTATAAAACATATATATAATGTTTATAATTCTGTATACAGTGTGTGCAATGCCATTAGCTGTATATAGTGTGTATAATGCTTATACACAACATGTATAACATAAACTATTTTGTTAATGCTTATACAGAGCATGTATAAACTTTTACATAACATGTATAATATTTGTATAAACTTATATATAGTGTGTATATACTTGTATAAAGCATGTATAATACTTTATATATAGCTATATAAACTTGCACAAAGTTGTAAAAATTATATATATAGCATTTGTAAACTTATACATAGTATGTATAAGCTTATGCATAGCATTTATAAACTTGTACATAGTGTGAAAAATTATTTATATTAGCAGGCATATACTTATACATGAAACTTATACAGGCGTATATAAATTGTAATATTGTGCATAAATTATTCATAGTTTGTATAATCCTTATAATAGCGTGTATAAACATGTATATAGTATGTATAATACTTGTACATAGCGTGTGCATAATATTTGAATAAACTTATATATAGTGTGTATAATGCTTATAAATAGTATGTATATGCTTATACATAAAATTTATAAATTTATACATATGTGTTATAATGCGTGTATAAACTTGTGCATGGGGTGATAATGTTGTATATAGCCTCTATAATACCTGTATAAACTTGTATCATAGTATGTATAATGCTTGTACATAGCATGTACAAACTTGTATATAGTATGTATAAACTTATAGCTTGTATAATCTTGTATATAGTCTGTATAATGCTTGTATATAGTGTGTATATAATTTTTGAATATAATTACACATAATTTATATAATGTTTGTAAATAATGTGTATAATGCTTGTACATAGAATGTATAAACTTCTACATAATGTGTATAAGCTTGTATTAACTTATATAAAGTGTGTATATTGCTTGTACATAACATCTATATTACTTGTATGAACTATGTTACATAGGTCTATAATGCATGTACATTGCATGTACAAACTGTTCATAACTTTTATAATGCTTATATATAGTATTTACAAACATATACATAGTGTGGATAACGCTTGTATATAGCATGTATAAACTTTGATACAGTGTGTATAAACTTGTACATTGCATTATAAAATTATACAAAGTGTGTATAATACTTTGAATCATTATGCATTTATAAAAAAAGAGAGTTAGAGAGAGAATGTCTGGGAATTCAAAACTTTTCCTTAGTTTTATTTAAATTCAGTGGCACCTAAATTTTCATGTTTATTCGGTCATCATTTTCAGTTGGCGTTGTGGTGGATTCAGGCGCCGGTGGTGTTCTCAGTCATCTGGTGGCGTAGATGGAAGGTAAGCGCCTTTCAACAATTGAACCTTGGCAAATTACCGGAAGGGACTGTCAGTTCTGGTGAGACATACTTCTGAAGTCTTCAATGGAGGCTCTAGGCTCTAGAATATGTTCAACAGTTAAATCAAGGGTTTAAGGAGAAACCGTTTGCGATATGAATGTAGTTTATTAAATAAGAATATCCCCATTTTTATTCATGGAAGGTAAAGAAATCATTAGGGGATGATTTTGCTAGCCCAAAAGGTTTTAAGATTTATTCTGAAGGAAACAAGGTGATTGAAAATCTTAATCTTCAGTTGGTTGAGAATTTATTCGAAAAAATATTTTAATTCTATTTCACTGCCTTCTTCTACGGCCAGAATGTTAATTTCATGTCACCATTGACAGAAGGCAATAACTTTAATGAAGACAAGGTTATGGTTTTGTTGCAAAGAGAATGTTAAGGATTTGAGCTATGCGGCCGAAGAGACCATTCGAATTTCAAAAGTAGCTCAAGCTGTGGAGAAGAGGAACAATGTAGCAATTCAATCAGCCTGGTCTAAGAAGAAAAATATTAAAGTGGATAATCTGGAACTAGGCCCTTTTTTATCTGATGATGGGAAAGTGGTTAGACTACAGCTGAAAAGGAGATTGAGATGCAAGAAGATAGACAAAGCCATATTGTGAAGGTTTTTGGAGACAACATACCATTTCAATCGGTGTGTGTTGAATTGAGAAGGCAATGGAGCTGCTTTGGGAAATTTCCCATTAAAAGCTTGGGTCTTGGTTGAGGGCTTTATTTTTTGAAGATGCAAAAGTTGTGGAGAATATCTTTATTGGTGGACCTTGGTTTGTTAGCGGTCATAATGTGTATAATCTATTTCATAGTTTGTATAAAATTAGTGTAAGAATTTATAAATAATGCATAAAATGCTTATACATAGCTTATATAAACTTATATATATCATGTGCAATATTTGTATAAACTTATACTTTGTGTGTATAATACTTATATATACCATGTTTAATGCATGTACATAGCTTGTATAAACTTACAGATAGTGTGTAAAAATAATATATATAGAGTCTATAAACTTATACATATTATGTATAAGTCTTATACATAGCATGTATAAACTTGCACATAGTGTGTAAAAATTATGTATATAACGTGTATAAACTTATACGTGTTGTGTAAAATCCTTATACATAGTGTGCATAAACTTGTTCTTAGTTTGTATAATCCTTATACATAATATGTATAAACTTGTACATATTCTGTATAATACTTGTACGTAGCATGTGTATAATGTTTGAATAAATTTATACATAGTGTGTATAATACTTATAAATAGTATGTATAATGCTTGTACATATATTATATAAAATTATACATAGTGTGTATAATACTTATATAAACTTATAAATTATGTGTAAATGTTTGTACATAATATCTATAATACTTGTATAAACTTGTATATAGTGTATATAATACTTGTACATATGATATACAAACTTGTATATAGTTTTTATAATGCTTATAGCATGTACAAACTTGTACATAGTGTGTAAAATACTTGTACATAACATTTATAAACTTTTATAATTCATGTATAATATTTGTACATAGCATGTATAAACTTGTACAAAGCGTGTGTAATACTTATATATACTATATACATGGTATATATAATGCTTATATATAGCATGTATAAACTTATACATAGTGTGTATAATTCTTATTTATAGTGTGTAAAATATTTTTACATATCAAGTATAAACTTGTACATAGTGTATTTATTACTTATATATTATCTGTAAAATTTGTATATAGTGTGTATAAAACTTGTACGTAGTGTTTAGAATGCTTATACTTAGTGTGTACAAACTTATATATAATATGTATAATATTTGTATATAGTGTGTATAAACTTGTACACAGTGTGTATATTATTTATAGATAGCGTGCATAAACTTCTACACAGTATGCATATTTCTTGTATAAATTTATATGTAATGTTTATAATACTTTTATATAACGTATATAATACTTGTATTTAGCATATGCAATACTTATATATAGCTTGTATAAACTTATACATTGTTTATATAAACTTATTCAGAGTAAATAATACTTATGATTAGTGTGTATAATACTTGTACATAGCATATATAAATATGTACATAGTGAGTATAATACTTGTATATAACATTAAACATAGTGTATAAAGCTTGTATAAACTTATATATTATATGTATAATTCATGTATATAGTATATGCAATGCTCGTATATAGCGTGTATATAGTGTGTATAATGCTTATAAACAACATGTTTTAACTAATACATAATGTGTATAATGCTTATACATAACATGTATAAACTTGTATATAACATATACAATATTTGTATAAACTTGTATATATTATATATAATACTTATACGTAGCATGTATAATGCTTGTATGTAGCATGTATAAACTTATACAAAGTTGTAAAAATTATGTATATAGTGTTTATAAACTTATACATAGTATGTATAATTCTTATACATAGCATGTATAAACTAGAACATAGTGTGTAAAAATTTATACATAATGTGTATAATGCTTGTACATAGTGTGTATAATGCTTTTATATAGCATCTATAATACTTGTACAAACTTGTACATAATATGTATAATGCTTGTACATAACATGTACAAACTTGTAAATAATTTTTATAATACTTATATAAAGTGTTTACAAATATATACATAATATGCATAATACTTATACATACCTTGTATAAACTTGTACATAACATGTATAATATTTGTATAAACTTATACTTAGTGTGTATAATACTTATATATAATATGTATAATGTTTGTACATAGCGTGTATAAACTTGCACATAATGTGTAAAAATAATATGTATAGAGTCTATAAATTTATACATAGTATGTATAATTCTTATACATATCATGTATAAACTTGCACATAGTGTGTAAATATTATGTATATACTTATACACGGTGTGTATAATCCTTATCTATAACATGTATAAACTTGTACATAATGTGCATAAACTTAATCTTAGTTTATATAATCCTTATATATAGCGTGTTTAAAATTGTACATAGTCTGTATAATACTTGTACATAGCATGTGTATAATGTTTGAATAAACTTGTACATAGTGTGTATAATGCTTGTAAATAGTATGTATAATGCTTGTATATAGATTATATAAACTTGTACATAGTATGTATAATACTTGTATATACTTGTACATAGTGTGTATAATGATTATACATAGCATTTATAATACTTGTATAAACTTGTATATAATATTTATAATGCTTGTACATAGTATATACAAACTTGTACATAGTTTTTATAATACTTATATATTAAGTTTATAAACATATAGATAGTGTGTATAATACTTGTACACAATAAGTATAAACTTGTATATAGTGTGTAAAAACTTATACATTACATGTATAAACTTATACATCGTGTGTATAATACTTGTACATAGCATGTATAAACTTGTACATAGTGTATAAAATGCTTGTACATAGCATTTATAAACTTGTATAATTCATGTATAATACTTGTATATAACATGTATAAACTTGTAAATAGCGTATAAAATACTTATACATACTATATACATAGTATGTAAAATGCTTATATATAACATGTATAAACCTATATATAGTGTGTATAATTCTTATTTATTGTGTGCAAAATGTTTGTACATATCGTGTATAAACTTGGACATAGTGCGTTTAATACTTATATATTGCCTATAAAACGTGTACATAGTGTGTATAAAACCTGTACATAGTATTTATAATGCTTATACATACTATGTACAAACTTATACATAATATGTATAATATTTGTACATAGCATGTATAAACTTGTATACAATGTGTATATTATTTATAGATAGTGTGTATAAACTTCTATATAGTATGCATAATTCTTGTATAAATTTATACGTAGTGTGTATAATACTTTTATATAATATGTATAATACTTGTATTTAGCATATGCAATGCTTATATATAACTTGTACAAACTTATACATTGTATATATAAACTTATTCTGAGTATATAATACTTATGAACAATGTGTATAATGCTTGTACACAACATGTATAAATATGCATATAGTGTTTATAATACTTGTATATAACATCGAACGTAGTATAGAGTGCTTGTATAAACATATATATAATGTTTATAATTCATGTATACAGTGTGTGCAATGCTCACATTTAGCGTGTATATAGTGTGTATAATGCTTATACACAACATGTATAAACTTAAACATAATTTGTATAATGCTTATACAGAGCATGTATAAACTTTTACATAACATGTATAATATTTGTATAAACTTATATATAGTGTGTATAATACTTGTATAAAGCATGTATAATACTTTTATATAGCATATATAAACTTGCACAAAGTTGTAAAAATTATATATATAGCATTTGTAAACTTATACATAGTATGTATAAGCCTTATGCATAGCATTTATAAACTTGAACATAGTGTGAAAAAATTATTTATATAGCAGGCATATACTTATACATGAAATCCTTATACATGGCGTATATAAACTTGTAAATATTGTGCATAAACTTATTCATAGTTTGTATAATCCTTATATATAGCGTGTATAAACATGTATATAGTCTGTATAATACTTGTACATAGCGTGTGCATAATATTTGAATAAACTTATACATAGTGTGTATAATGCTTATAAATAGTATGTATAATGCTTATACATAAAAATATATAAATTTATACATACTGTGTATAATGCTTGTTTAAACTTGTGCATGGGGTGTATAATGCTTGTATATAGCCTCTATAATACCTGTATAAACTTGTACATAGTATGTATAATGCTTGTACATAGCATGTACAAACTTGTATATAGTATGTATAAACTTATAGCTTGTATAATCTTGTATATAGTCTGTATAATGCTTGTATATAGTGTGTATATAATATTTGAATATACTTACACATAATTTATATAATGTTTGTAAATAATGTGTATAATGCTTGTACATAGAATGTATAAACTTCTACATAATGTGTATAATGCTTGTATAAACTTATATAAAGTGTGTATATTGCTTGTACATAACATCTATATTACTTGTATGAACTTGTACATAGTGTCTATAATGCATGTACATTGCATGTACAAACTTGTTCATAACTTTTATAATGCTTATATATAGTATTTACAAACATATACATAGTGTGGATAACGCTTGTATATAGCATGTATAAACTTTGATACAGTGTGTATAAACTTGTACATTGCAATTATAAAATTATACAAAGTGTGTATAATACTTGTGAATCATTATGCATTATATAAAAAAAGAGAAGTTAGAGAGAGAATGTCTGGGAATTCAAAACTTTTCCTTTAGTTTTATTTAAATTCAGTGGCACCTAAATTTTCATGATTTATTCGGTCATCATTCTTCAGTTGGCGTTGTGGTGGATTCAGGCGCCGGTGGTGTCTACAGTAGCTACTGGTGGCGTAGATGGAAGGTAAGCGCCTTTCAACAATTGAACCTTGGGCAAATTACCGGAAGGGACTGTCAGTTCTGGTGAGACATACTTCTGAAGTCTTCAATGGAGGCTCTAGAGCTCTAGATATGTTCAACAGTTAAATCAAAGGGTTTAAGGAGAAACCGTTTGCGATAAATGAATGTAGTTTATTAAATAAGAATATCCCCATTTTTATTCATGGAAAGGTAAAGAAATCATTAAGGAGGATGATTTTGCTAGCCCAAAAGGTTTTAAGATTTATTCTGAAGGAAACAAGGTGATTGAAAATCTTAATCTTCAGTTGGTTGAGAATTTATTCGAAAAAATATTTTAATTCTATTTCACTGCCTTCTTCTACGGTCCAGAATGTTAATTTCATGTCACCATTGACAGAAGGCAATAACTTTAATGAAGACAAGGTTTATGAGGTTTTGTTGCAAAGAGAAAATGTTAAGGATTTGAGCTATGCGGCCGAAGAGACCATTCTGAATTTTCAAAAGGTAGCTCAAGCTGTGGAGAAGAGGAACAATGTAGCAATTCAATCAGCCTGGTCTAAGAAGAAAAATATTAAAGTGGATAATCTGGAACTAGGCCCTTTTTTATCTGATGATGGGAAAGTGGTTAGACTACATGCTGAAAAGGAGATTGAGAATGCAAGAAGATTAGACAAAGCCATTATTGTGAAGGTTTTTGGAGACAACATACCATTTCAATCGGTGTGTGTTGAATTGAGAAGGCAATGGAGCTGCTTTGGGAAATTTCCCATTACAAGCTTGGGTCTTGGTTGAGGGCTTTATTCATTTGAAGATGCAAAAGTTGTGGAGAATATCTTAATTGGTGGACCTTGGTTTGTTAGCGGTCATAATGTGTATAAACTTGTTCATAGTTTGTATAAAATTATTCATAGTTTGTATAATCCTTACACATAGCGTGTATAATCTTATATATATTCTATATAATGCTTGTACATAGCGTGTGTATAATGTTTGAATAAACTTATACATAGTGTGTATAATGCTTGTAAATAGTGTATATAATGCTTGTACATATAATGTATAAACTTGTACATAGTGTGTATAATGCTTGTATAAACTTGTAAAAAGTGTGTATAAACTTGTATATAGCATATATAAAACTTATATAAACTAGAACACAGTATGTATAATGGTTGTACATAGCATGTACAAATTTGTACAAAATTTTTATAATACTTATATATTATGTTTATAAATATATACATAGTGTGTATAATACTTGAATATAGCATGTATAAACTTGTATATAGTATATATAAACTTGTACATTGCATGTATAAATTTATACATAGTGTGTATAATACTTATACATAGCATATACAAACTTGTAGATACTGTGTACAATGCTTATACATTGCGTGTATAAACTTGTATAATTCAAGTATAATGCCTGTACAAAGCATTTATAAACATGTACATAGTGTGTATAATAATTATACATACCATGTACATAGAGTGTATAATGCTTATATATTGCATGTTCAAACTTATAAGTAGTATGTATAATTCTTATTTATAGTGTGTAAAATACTTGAATATATCATGTATAAACATGTACATAGTGTGTATAATACTTGTATATTGAATATAAAACTTATATATAGTGTGTATAAAACTTGTACTTAGTATTTATAATGCTTATACATAGTGTGTAAAAACTTATACATAATATGTATAATGCTTGTAAATAGCATGTATAAACTTGTAAATAGTGTGTATATTATTTATAGATAGCTTGTATAAACTTCTATATAGTATGCATAATGCTTGTTTAAACTTAAACGTAGTGTGTATAATACTTTTGTATAGTGCATATAATACTTGTATATATCATGTACAATACTTATATATAGCTTGTATAAACTTGAACATAGTGCAAACAAACTTATTCAGAGTATATAATATTTATGAATCATGTGTATAATGTTGGTACAAAGCATGTATAAACATATACATAGTGTGTATAGTACTTGTATATAACATTGAACGTTGTATAGAATGCTTGTATAAACTTATATATAATATGTATAATTCATTTATACAGTGTGTGCAATACTCGTATATAGCATGTACATAGTGTGTATAATGTTTGTACATAACATGTATAAACTTATAAATAACGTGTATAAAGCTTATACATAGCATGCAAAAACTTATACATAATTTGTACAATATTTGTATAAACTTATATATAGTGTGTATAATACTTGTATATAACATTTATAATGCTTGTACATAGCGTGTATAAACTTGCACATAGTGTGTAAAAATTATGTATATAGTGTTTATAAGCTTATACATAGTATGCATAAGCCTTATACATAGTATGTATAAACTTGCACATAGTGAGTAAAAATTATGTGTATAGCTTGTATAAAATTATATATGGTGTGTACAATCCTTATACATAGCGTATTTAAACTTATACTTAATATGCATAAACCTATTCATAGTTTGTATAATCCTTATATATAGCATGTATAAACATGTACATAGTCTATATAATGCTTGTACATTACGTGTGTATAATATTTGAATACACTTATACAAAATATGTATAATGCTTGTAAATAGTGTGTATAATGCTTGTACATTGAATGTATAAACTTATACATAGTGTGTAAAATGCATGTATAAACTTGTACATAATATGTAAAAATGCTTGTACACAGCATCTATAATACTTGTATAAACTTATTCATAGTGTGTATAATGCTTGTACATATCATGTACAAACTATTACATAGTTTTTATAATGCTTATATATTTTGTTTATAAATATATACATAATGTGCATAATGTTTGTACATAGCACGTATAAACTTGTATATAGTGTATGTAAACTTGTACATTGCGTGTATAAATTTATACATAATGTGTATAATACTTATACATATCATATATAAACTTGTACATAATGTATAAAATGCTTGTACATAGCGTGTATAAATTTGTATAATTCATGTATAATGCTTGTACATAGCATGTATAAACTTGTACATAGTGTGTATAATACTTATAAATACCATATAAATAGTGTGTATAATTCATATATATTGCATTTATAAACTTATACATAGTGTGTATAATTCTTATTTAAAGTGTGTAAAATGTTTGAACATATCGTATATAAACATGTACGTAGTGTGTATAATACTTGTATATTGCATGTAAAACTTATACACAGTGTGTATAAAATTTGTACATACTATTTATAATGCTTATACATAGTGTGTAAAAAATATATAATATGTATAATACTTGAAAATAGCATGTATAAACTTATAAATAGTATGTATATTATTTATAGATAGCGTGTATAAACTTCTACATAGTATGCATAATGCTTGTTTAAACTTAAACATAGTGTATGTAATACTTTTATATAGTGTGTATAATACTTGTATATATCATGTACAATGCATATATATATATATATAGTTTATAATATTTATAATTAATGCGTATAATGCTTGTACAAAACATGTATAAATATGTACATTATGTGTATAATACTTGTATATAGCATTGAATGTAGTATAGAATGCTTGTATAAACTTATATATAATATGTATAATTCATTTATATAGTATATGCAATACTTGTATATAGCGTGTATATAGTGTGTATAATGTTTGTACATAACATGTATAAACTTATACATAACGTGTATAATGCTTATACAAAGCATGCAAAAACTTGTACATAACATGTACAATGTTTGTATAACTTGTACATAGTGTGTATAATACTTATGCATATCATGTATAGTGCTTGTACATAGCGTGTATAAACTTGCATATAGTGTGTAAAAATTAGGTATATAGAGTTTATAAACTTATACATAGTATGTATAAACTTGTACATAGTGTATAAAAATTATGTATATAGCATGTAAAAACTTATACATGGTGTGTATAATCCTTATACATAGTGTGTTTAAACTTGTACTTAATATGTATAAACCTATTCATAGTTTGTATAATCCTTATACATAGCATGTATAAATTTGTACATAGTATGTATAATGCCATTACATAGCGCGTGTATAATGTTTGAATACTCTTGTACATGGTATGTATAATTCCTGTAAATAGTGTGTATAATGCTTGTACATTGAATGTATAAACTTATACATTGTGTGTATAATGCATGTATAAACTTTTTTATAGTATGTAAAATACTTGTATATAGCATCTATAATACTTGTATAAACTTATACATAGTATGTATAATACTTGTACATAACATGTACAAACTATTACATAATTTTTATATTGCTTATATATTGTGTTTACAAACATAAACATAGTGTGTATAATGCTTGTACATAGCATGTATAAACTTGTATATAGTGTGTGTAAACTTATACATTGCGTGTATAAACTTATACATAGTCTGTATAATACTTATACATAGCTTGTACAAACTTGTATATTGTGTATAAAATACTTGTACATAATGTGTATAAATTTGTATAATTCATATATAATGCTTGTACATAACATGTATAAACTTGTACATAGTGTGTATAATATATATACATACCATATACATAGTGTGTATAATGCTTATATATTACGTGTAGAAACTTATACATAGTGTATATAATTCTTATTTCTAGTGTGCAAAATGCTTGTACATATCGTGTATCAACATATACATAATGTGTATAATACTTTATATTGCATGTAAAACTTATATATAGTGTGTATAAAACTTGTACATAGTATTTGTATATTGCTATGTACAAATATATATATAGCGTGTATAAACTTATGCATGGTGTGTATAATCCTTGTGCATAGTGTGCATAAACTTGTTCATAGTTTGTATAATCCTTATGCATAGCGTTTATAAACTTGTGCATTGTCTATATATTGCTTGTATATAGCGTGTGTACAATATTTGAATAAACTTATATATAGTGTGTATAATGCTTATAAATAATGCGTATAATGCTTGTACATAGAATGTATAAACTAATACATAGTGTGTATAATACTTATATAAACTTGTATATAGTGTGTATAATATCTATACATAGCATCTATTATGTTTGTATAAACTTGTACTTGGTGTGTATAATAATTGTACATAGCATGTGTAAACTTATAC
This sequence comes from Dendrobium nobile, assembly GCA_022539455.1. Classification (NCBI taxonomy): domain Eukaryota; kingdom Viridiplantae; phylum Streptophyta; class Magnoliopsida; order Asparagales; family Orchidaceae; genus Dendrobium; species Dendrobium nobile. Next base: position 1,855,262 of record CM039722.1, on the reverse strand, counting down.
ATAGTTTTTATAATGCTTATATATAGTGTTTACAAACATATACATAGTGTGTATAATGCTTTTACATAGCATGTATAAACTTATATATAATATATATAAACTTGTTTATTGCGTGTATAAACTTGTACATAGTGTACTATGTACAATATTTGTACATAACATGTACAAACTTGTACATAGTGTGTAAAATGTGAAAGTTTGTTAGCGATGTTAGGCCCTTAAGAACTAGCCTGAGGCTAACAAAGAGGGGGGATTGATATTTAAAAGTTCTTTAAGCAAAGTACAATCACAAACTAAAATCACCACAATGAAATCACCGTGCAAAAAATAAAAAAATACATAAGCTATAGAAAAAGAACAAAGATTTATAGTGGTTCGGTCAACTCGACCGACGTCCACACCCAGAAGGCGCTCTCCGAGTATTGCACTACAAACGTGACTCTCCTTTTGCTCCACAGTAAGGCGGAGAAGCCCTTACAAAACCTCCTTTTGCTTCCTCATGAAGCTGGTAGAGAACCTCGACCAATTGGTAAAGTATACCTCCCTTGAACCCCAAGACGAAGGACGAAGATTGGGGAAGACACCTTGGAACCTTGCTTGGAGCAACCTTTATGAATCCCTCTCACAAACTCCCCCTCACAAGTTCCTCCCTCTCTCTCCCTCTCCTCTTGGCTCTCTCAGGTCAAGACAAAAGCTTAAGATATTAGAAAGAGTAGAATAAGATCTCTAAAATAGAAGAGCTTCGGAATAGCTCATTAATTGTAACATGCCGACTTTATCATCTAGGATGATATAATTATCGTCCTGTACGATCAGTGATATTTAAGCCTAATCAGCCGGGACGATCTGGGATGAACAGAAGAAATTGTTCATATCATCCAGGATGTTAAAATATCATCCTGTACGATTATTTAAAATCACATATTAACAGTTAGACAATCGCTCTAAAAGGAGGTCTAGACAATCCAAAAATAGCTTGACCGTCCGGGCTGATCTTACGACCGTCCTGGATGATTAGTTCAAAACTAAGGAAAATCTTCCAGAATATCACTCTAAATAAGAGCTGGTCAATGTTTAATCATCCAGGAGCAACTAAAGTTTTTTGAACTGATCATCCCGGATAATCCTGTGATCGTCCAAGATGATGTGATTGTATCAAACAAGCCTTAATTGCTTTCCTTAATTACCAGATTAATTTAGGCATTGTGTTGAATCATCTAGGCTGATGTAATGGATCGGCCTGGCCGATGTCAAAAAATAAATTTTACCTAAATAGATCTAGTGATTGATTCTTTCTGATTTGAGCCTATCGTCCTGAATGATATAAGGATCATCTAGGATGACATGCTTAATGATGACTGCCTTAACTAGGATGACCTAATTAGGGTTTCTACTTTAGACCTATCAGCCAGGATGATATTTGGATCATCTTGGATGATGTTCTCAATATAGAGAACTCTAAGAAATCTTCAAGTGTGTGTGTGCAAGGTTACTTAGCATCAGGAATCACTTTTATAATGAACTCAAAAAAAATTAATTATAGACTAAATCAAACTTAATCTACCCAATCTTGAGTTGGCTTGAGTTGAACTCGATCTCATGGACCTGAAAAGTTAGTAGGCAAGGCAGTCGTAGAAAATCATGAATGTTTGCTATCATCAAAAATCTAATCCATAAACTTAGATTTATAATAATCTCCCCCTTTTTGATGATGACAAACATAACTAAAAAAATCTAAGTAGTTATAGCAGTCTAATGAAAATAATGTAACGAAAAGCAGTTAACTAAATTCTAGAATCAAAAGCATAAGATACAGAAGACTACTCCCCCATTTGACATCAAAAAAAGGAGGAAATTAAATAAAAACTAAACAAACAAAAGAAAACAAACTACAGAAGGACGTTGAAGGAATTATTTGAGTAGAAGTCAGGCTGATAGTTGGGAGGAGCAAAATATTGAAGGTTATATTTGGATTCTAGAACATATGCAATGATGTGTCCTAGAGCAAGATTGGGCTTCCTCCTATGACCTGGATCTTGAATTGTAGTCAAGTGCTTGATGTAGCAAAAGATCAGGTCGGTTGCATTGAATTCTTGATGGGTCATAATGTAAAAAGTGGTGAGTGAAAGAAGGGGAGTGATATGGATTCGGTCACCAGCTTTAGGAATAATAGAGGTGTGAAGACCGTGCTGGATCATTCTAGCATCTTTAAATAAAGAGCTAGTCTCTTCAACATCTCAGTGGGCATTATTGTGGTAAAGAAAGTGATTGGTCATAGCCCAGTCAAAATTAGGATCAGAAATCAGGGTATGGAGCTTATCCCCTATGGTGGAAAGCTGTAACAGTTCTACACAATCCTGATATGTGATCTCGACAGGGCGTCGATTCACATACAAGGTAAGAGCAGTATAAACAGAATTGATTTGAAGTTTTAAATTGAAGGGGATTACAAGAGTGAGAATGAAACATAAAGAGGTGTGAGAGAATAAGTTAAGTAACGGATATGAAAGGTGGTTTGGATATATTGATCGAGAAATAGTAATGCTGCACGTCTTGTATCACTGGTAGGCTGCTTGATCATCCATCTCCAAGAATCGAGAGTCCAGAATGGACCAAGAGGAGCTTTCAGATGTTTGATGAGTGTGTTTGCCGCCAGCCATTAGTAGAAATTAGTAAGGAATAGGAAAGAGGAAGCAAAGGGAAGGAGTGGTGTGAAGAAAATGGCTGAATTGGGTCTGAATTTAAAGCATCGGCCGGATAATCCAAGATGATCGTAGGATCGTCCAGGATGATTTGGTGAAATTATTGTGGCTGTAAGATTGGTTAAAAAGGTGGTCTGATCATTTGGGATGATCAGATATCGTTAGGGATGATTAGACACAAGTAATCGTCTCGAGGAGTCAGGCCGAATGACCGTTGAAAAAGCAGATCATCCAAGCCAATTAGGTGGATCATCTAGGACGATGCTCAATAATGAATCATACTGTTTGAATTTAAAACATTTTAAATTATGTGCCATGTGTATCATCCATGATGAACAGTGGATCATCTCGGATGATTGTCCAAAAATGGATCATCTTGGGATTATTTAAAGATTTTAAATGTGCTAACACGTGTATCATCCAGGACAAACAGGTGCATCAGATGAGATGAATACAAATAAATATTTCATCCAGGATAAAAGTAGATCAGCCAGGATGATCAAGATGATTGTAACAGAAGACGATCATATCATCCAGGATGATAATGGATCGTCCAGGACGATGAAGAGCAAAAAAGTCAGAATATTTAGCAGATGGATTTTTTGAAGAAAAATGAGCAGATCATCCAAGATGATATAAATATCATTCAGGATGATATGACCAAAATTTGAAAACAAAGGAAGATGGAAATGATCAGAGAAGGACCAAAAATAAATAAATTAACTAAAAACAACAACGATAAAATATAAAAAAGGCCTAAAAACTAGCAAAGAAATAAAGTTTTTTTAAATCAAGGCACGAACATGATTTAGTCTCCATGTAAATGATTTTAAAAATTTGTAAGTCAATGAGTTAACAGCATCAAAAATCCAAAAAGTAAAAAAATATCCGATCATGTTAACCCTAAGCTCGCACTTTTTTTAGAGAAAAATCATCTTTTGAAATAAAAAGACCTAACTCAGAAAAATCAAATGGATAATAAAAAAAGATCAGGTCAAGACTTGGTTTCAGAAAAGTATCTTTTAAAATAATGTATCAAAGTAGTTTGTTACAATCGCAAAATTCAAAATCAAGTTCTTGAAAATTTCAAGTGATACATGAATTCTTCTAAGTTTTAAGAGTTGGAAGAAGAGAAGAGGGCTTGCTTTTTGATGGGCTCATTTTATGCCTCTTGTCCATTAAATGACGCACTTTGCGCATCTTTTAATTTTTTATACACTTTGTGTATATTTTTCAATTTGGCGTCATTGCGCATCTTATGCTTTTAGCATCATTGACCACTTTTTTTTCTTATTTTTACAAGCTAGATTCTCTTCCAAAAACTCTTAAATATTCTTAGTTGTGAGTATATCTTCTAGATATTAGAGATGAAAAACTCACTCTCTAATATAGGGAAGAACAAACCACAAAATAGAATCAAAAAATCATATGAGAGATGCATTGACAGTGTAACGAGAAATCTTGAAGTAACATAAAAACTTTGATTATTATAAATATAAGCTAGATTATTATAGCAAGGTAGAGAAGATCTCAATTTCAAAATCTAGTTGTTAGTTTGAGATAGACTTTTATTTAGAAAAGAAAATTTCACCACCAAAATAGGTTAGAGAAAGAGACACAATCAACGATATTTTTACCCTTTAGTAGATTAAGAGATATAAAATATTAACTACAAATTTTGAAAAAATACAAATAAGACATAAGATATCAATTTAGCGATGATTAGAAAAAAAATTAAGACATACGAAAAATAAAGTATCAAAAATAAAAAAAACAACTACAAAAGAAATTAACAATAAACAATTTATCAGAAAATCATGTAACTCAGAATTGATTAAGTAGTAGAATTATGCAATTAGAGTCATGAGCCTCCACAGTCTAAGTACCATATAATCTCACGAGGCCTTTTTTGAGAGCATACATGCAAAATCATCAAATTTCTGATTTAGGAACCAAAATTGGTTTGGGTTCCTTCTTATGAAAAGAAGAATGCGATGCATGAGTGTTATGCTATGAATTATATAATTTTGGTCTCCAAACTCTATGTGTACTAAGGTGAATGGTGCAAGTATGTGCTATGTGTCCTAGCATGCCACATGAAAAATATCTAGCACTAGGAAAATGATTTCTTAATTAGTTCGGGTTATAATGCCTCTTCCTAGTTTTTAGCTTTAGATCAAATGCGGGTGTCATCCAATTTTTCTTAAGTGCATGCAATTCAGCTTTAAACCTCTAGTACTTTCTAAATTAGCATTATCAACTCCTAAATTTTGTTCCCTCTGTTCAAATTTCTTAAAGTCAAATTCAAGTGAGGTTTGTGATGCTTTCAATGAATCATGTTCAATAACCAATTTAGAGTATTTTTTATTCAATTCATAAATTCATAAAGTAAGGACATGAGATTACTATTATTTTGGAGGTGATCTTTACTCAAAATTTCATGCTCTTTTTGTAAATTCAAAAACTCCAATTTCAAACTAGTTTGAGTTTTCTTAAATTTTCTATATGATGCATGAATTTTCTCACATATTTCAAGCAATTGGTCATAGGTTGGTTTGCATACCTTTTCTTGGTCCGATTGTTTAAGATGATCATCTACCATTAAGCATAAGTTTGTGGTCTCCTCCTCTGCCTCAATTTCAGAGGAGTCTGATGTAGATTCCACATAGAATGCCTTGTGGACTCGCTTTGTATCCTTCTTGAACTTAGGTTTCTCCTCAATCTTTTCTTTGCTTTAGTGATCTTGATGTGTAGAACAATCAGCTCTGACATGTTCAAGCTTCCTACATTCAAAACAAACAACATTAGAAGAGCCTTTAAAATTTTTGCTATCCTTACCTCTTTTCCAACTCTAATGATTCTTATGGCTTTTCCTTAGAAAGTTTTTGAATTGCCTAGTGATGAAGGCAACTTCATCACTTTTAGACTCGAAAGAATTTGTATTTATTTCATTCGCCTTCAATGCTATAGTTTTTTCCTTCTTTTTCTTACCTGCATCCAGATTTCTTTGATTCACTCCTTGCTCATAAGCAATGAGTGATCCAAATAAGTTATCAATCAAGAAGTATTAAAATCTTTGGATTCAGTAATTGCAGTAATCTTAGCATCAAAGGAAAAAGGCAAACATCTCAAAATTTTATTAACTTTTTTAAAATTTGTGAGTTCTCTTCCTAAAGCATGCAATGATGTAACAATTTGAGTAAATCTTGTATAATTATTAGAAATTGATTCATGAGGTTTCATACAAAAAAGTTCATAATCACGCAAGAGAATGTTTAATCGTGATTGCTTAACTTCATTTGTTCCTTCATAAGTAATGCATAATTTATCCCAAATTTCTTTACCCATTTTGCAAGTTGAAACACAAATGTAATCCTCAGATTTTAAAGCACGGAAAAAATAATTCAAACATTTTGCATTTAGTTATGCTAAATCCCTATCATCGAAAGTCCATTCAGTAAAAGGAAGTGGAACAATAACGCCATTAAGTTTTCTAGTTGGAGGTGTACATCAATCCTTAACAAACATCCACTTGTGATAATAAATTGATTGTAAAAACATAAACATGAGAGTTTTCTAAAAATTAAAAGGGATATTATCAAATAAAGGTGGTCGGGTATTATAATACCCTTCCGCAGTATTGTAATTTTTGTTATTAGCCATGGATCAAAATTCAAAAAGATTTCAAACTTAGTTTTATAAATCCCGCTCTAATACCACTTGAAAGTTTATTTGGGATGTTAAGCCCATAAGAACTAGCCCGAGGCTAACTAAGAGGGGGGAGGGGGGTGAATTGATATTTTAAAAATTCTTTAAGCAAAGTACAATCACAAACCAAAATCACCATAATGAAATTACCGTGCAAAAAATAAATAAATGCGAAAGTAGTAGAAAATGAACATAAGGATTTATAGTGGTTCGGTCAACTCAACCTATGTCCACTCCCTGGAAGTACCCTCTGAGTATTGCACTACAAATGCGACTCTCCTTTTCCTCCCACAGCAAGGTGAAGAAGCCCTTACAAAACCTCCCTTCCACCGACCCCGGCGAGGAAGAGATCCCAACTCCTTTTGCTTCCTCCTAAAGTAGGTAGAGAACCTCGACCAATTGTTGAAATAGACCTCCCTTGGGCCCCCAAGGATGAAGGATGAAGACTAGAGAAGACACCTTGGAACCTTTCTTAGAGAAACCTTTGTGAATCGCTCTCACAAACTCCCGCTCATAAGTTCCTCCCTCTCTCTCCCTCTCCTCTTATCTCTCTCAAGTCAAGATAGATGCTAAAGGTATTGCAAAGAGTATAACAAGAGCTCTTAAATAGAAGAGCTTCAGAATAGCTCATTAATTGCAACTTGTCAACTTTATCATCCAGGATAAAAATTATTGTCCTATGTAATTAGTGCAATTTAAGCCTAATCAGCCGGGACGATCTGGGATGAACAAAAGAAATTTGTTCATATCGTCTAGGACAATAAAATATCAAATTTGTAAGAAATTTTATGAACCCCACATTATGTATAAATTTATACACAATACGTATAAGCAATTTACATACTTTAAATAAGAATTATACACACTATGTATAGGTTTATACACGTTATATATAAGCATTATACACACTATGTATGTCGTATGTATAAGTATTATACACACTATGTACAAGTTTATACATGCTATATACAAGCATTATACATGAATTATACATGTTTATACATGCTATGAACAATCATTTTACATACTATGTACAAGCATTATATACACTATTCATAAGTATTATATATTTTGAATAAGTTTATTTAAACTATGTACAAGTTTATATAAGCTATATATAAGCGTTGTACAAGCTATATACAATCATTATACATATTATATAAAAGTATTATATATAGTATGTATAAGTTTATACAAGAATTATGCATGATATGTAGAAGTTTATACACGCTATCTATAAATAATATACATACTATGTACAAGTTTATACACACTATGTACAAGCATTATACATATTATGTATAAGTTTGTACACACTATGTATAAGCATTTTAAATACTATGTACAAGTTTTATACACACTATGTATAAGTTTTACACGCACTATACAAGTATTATACACACTATGTACAAGTTTATATACGAAATGTACAAGCATTTTATACACTATAAATAAGAATTATATACACTATGTATAAGTTTATACATGCTATATATAAGCATTATAAACACTATATACATGGTATGTATAAGTATTATACACACTATATACAAGTTTATACATGCTTTATACAAGCATTATACCTGAATTATACATGTTTATACACGCTATGTATAAGTATTTTACACACTATATACAAGTATTATACATACTATGTACAACTTTATACATACAATATACAAGTTTATACACACTATATAAAAGTTTATGTATGCTATGTACAAGCATTATACACAATATGTATGTATTTGTAAACACTATATATAAGCATTATAAAAACTATGTACAAGTCTTTTCATGCTAAGTACAAGCATTATACACACTATGTACAAGTTTATACAAGTATTATAGATGTTATGTACAAGTATTATACACACTATGTATAAGTTTATATAAGCATAATACACACTATGTACACGTTTATATATTTTATGTATAAACATTATACACACTATTTACAAGCATTATGCGCACTATATATAAGTTTATTCAAATATTATACACATGCAATGCATAAATAATATATAGACTATGTACAACTTTATACACGCTATGTATAAGGATTATACAAACTATGAACAAGTTTTTGCACATTATGTACAAGTTTATACATTCTATATATAAGAATTATATACACCATATATAAGTTATACACGTTATATACATAATTTTCACACACAATGTGCAAGTTTATACGTGCTATGTATAAGTTTATAAATGTTATATACATAATTTTACACACTATGTATAAGTTTATACACGCTATGTACACGCATTATACATGCTATGTTCAAGTATTATACACACTATATATAAGTTTATACAAATATTGAAAATATTATGTATAGATTTATACATGCTATGTATAAACGTTATACACATTATGTATAAGTTTTATACACACAAAGTATAAGTTTTACATGTTGCAAACTTGTTTTCATGAATTATGATTTTGATGTTAGCAAACACTTTGACTGCCTTTTTCTATTGATATTTCAAGGCCAAGAGATCAGACGACAAATGGAGCCAGCTCAAGATTGGGTAGACTTCATCTGAGTTAGTCTGTATTTTTCTTTTTTCCTTTCTTAAGTCAATTGTAATGTTTGTAGTGTCTGATGCTAAGTAACCATACACACGCACACACTTGAGAGATTTAAAATATCTATTTTTACTCATATCGTCTCGGATGATATATATATCGTCCTGGACGATCGAGTTCAAAATAGAAACTCTAATCAGGATTTCTTAATTAAGGAAGCCATCATTAGCCGATCCGCCCGGACGATACTTGTATCAGCCAGGATGATAGGCTCAAAATAGAAAGAAATAGCTGCCATAATCAATTTAAATATTGTGTATTTTTGGAAATCGGCCAGGACGATCTTTGATCAGCCTGGAAGATATGTGACAATTATGCCAAAAATAATTCGGGAATCAAGGAAGAAATTAAGTATGAATTGATACGATCACATCATCCTCCATGATCATAGGATCGTCTGGGATGATATATTCAATAACCCTTAATTGCTCCTAGACGATAAATATTGGCCAGCACAAATTCAGAGCGATATTCTGGCCGATTAGGATCAGACAGCTCGAATTCAGGGCGATGCTATGGATGATTTTCCTCTCATTTAAACAGATCATCCGAGATGATCGTGAGATCAGTCAGGATGATCAATCCTATTTTTAATTATCCAGTTCATTTTTAGAGCAGTATTCTGGCCGATCATCTGTGATTTGAATTGATCGTACAGGATAATATTATTATCGTCCTAGACGATATGATCTGCAACTTGTAATTATTGAGCTATTTTGAGCTCTTCTTTATAAGAGCTCTTGTTCAACATTTTGAACATTCTTAGCTACGGTCTTGATCAGAGAAAACCTAAAGGAGAGAGAGAGAGAGGATCTTGTGAGGGAGTTCACAAGGGTTGCTACAAGCATTGTTCCACTTCTTCTTCCACTAGAGTCTCTTGTCCTTGGAAGGGTTGGGAGAGGTAAGCTTCAGCGATTGATCGAGGTTCTCTGCCTGCTTCAGGAGGAAGCAAAAGGAGTGAGATTCTCTGCCTTGCAGAGGGTGGCAAAAAGGAGGTGTTTGTAAGGGCTTCTCCGCCTAGCTGTGGGGGCTAAAGGAGAGTCACGTTGGTAGTGCAATACTCGGAGGTCGCCTCCAAGGAGTGGACGCAGGTCAAGTTGATCGAATCATTATAAACCCTTGTGTTCTTTTTACTGCTTCTGCACTTTAATTTTTTGCACTTATTTTTTTGTGATAAATTTGGTTTGTGATATTTGTTCTTTTGTTTAAAGAAATCTTAAATACCAATTCACCTCCCCCCCCTCTTGGTTAGCCTCGGGCTAGTTATTAAGGGATTAACATCCCTAACAAACTTTCAAGTGGTATCAGAGCGGGATTCATAAAAACTGAGTTTGAAAACTTTTTTAATTTTGATCCATGGCTAACCTTGGAAATCGTAATACAGCTGAAGGATATTCTATTACACGACCTCCTTCGTTTGACAAACTTCCTTTTGATTTTTGGAAAAAATGCATGTCTACTTTTTTACAATCAACTGATTATCGCATGTGGATGCTTATTAAAGAATGATATTCTCCACCTTTTCTTGAACTTAATGGAATTAAAACTGAAGTACCTTTTACTGAATGGATTCTTGATGAAAGAGATTTAGCTCAACTTAATGCGAAGTGTTTGAACTATTTTTTCTGTGCTTTAAAGTCTGTCTGAAGATTACATGCATGTTTCTACTTGCTTTATTGGAAAAGAGATTTGGGATAGGTTGTGCATTACTTAAGAAGGAACCAATCAAGTAAAACAATCTTGTTTGAATATTCTTTTGCATGACTACAAACGTTTTCGTATGAAACCTTCTGAATCAATTTTTGATATGTATACTGAAAGTTCATTAGGGATGTTAAGCCCTATAAAACTAGCCCAAGCTAACCAAGAGTGGGGGTAAATTGGTATTTTAAAAATTTTCTTTTCACAAAAAAGTAAAATCTCAAAAACCAAAATCACACCACAAAAATAAGTGCGAAAATTAAAGTGCGGAAGCAAGAAACAAGAACACAGAGATTTATAGTGGTTCAGTCAACTCAACCTACATCCACTCCCCGGAGGTGCCCTCTGAGTATTGCACTACAATTATGACTCTCCTTTATCCCCCACGACTAGGCGGAGAAGCCTTTACAAAGAACCTCTTTTTACCACCCCGGCAAGGTAGAGAACCTACCTCCTTTTGCTTCCTCCTGAAGCTGGCAGAGAACCACAATTAGATGCTGAATCCTTACCTCTACGGACCCTTCCATGGATGAGAAACTCTAGACGAAGAAGAAGCAGAGCGATCCTTGAAGCAACCCTTGTGAATCCTCTCATAAGTTCCCCCTAACAAGATCCTCTCTCTCTCCCTCTCTCTCTTTCTCTCCTCAAGGTATTCTCAGGTCAAGGCAGCAGCAAAAGATTATTCAAAATGTTGAATAAGAGCTCTTAAATAGAAGAGCTTTAAAGGAGCTCATTAATTGCAAGTTGCCGACAATATCGTCCAGGCCGATATGAACATCATCCTGGCCGATTAGTACAAATCTCAGAAGATCGGCCAGAGCATCGCCCTGAATTCAAACTGGATGATTTAAAATTGGTTTGATCTTCCAGGCCGATATTACGATCGTCTCGACCGATCAGTTCAAATCAGAGGAAAATCATCCAGAGCATCGCCCTGAATTTGTACTGGCCGATATTTATCGTCCAGAAGTAACTAAGGTTTTTGAATAGATCGTCCTGGCCGATCCTGCGATCATCTAGGATGATATGATTGTATCAATCATCCTTAATTACTTCCTTGATTTATCTGATTAATTAAGGCATAATTGTGAATATCGTCCAGGCCAATCCAAGATCGTCTTGGCCGATTACCAAAAATTACAGAATACCTTAATTATTTATGGTGACAACATTTTTTTGTTTTGAGGTTATCGTCCTGGCCGATACACGTATCATTCCGGACGATCTGTTAATGACGGCTGCCTTAATTAAGAATCCTGAATAGAATCTCTGTTTTAAACTAAATCGTCCAAGCCGATAAAGATATCATCCTGGCCGATGTGAGTAAAAACAAAAATTTTAAGTCTCTCAAGTGTGTGTGTGTAGGGTTACTTAGCATCAGTCTCTTTGAATATTACAAATAGACTCAAGAAGAGAAAAATCAAATTGCAGACTGACTCAACCCTAACCTATGCAATCTTGAACTGGCTTCGTTTGTTCGTCCGATCTTCGATTCCTGAAATGTTAGAAATAACAGGCAGTCCAAGAGAATCAATAGTGTTTGTCAATCATCAAAACATAAGTCATGAAAATAAATTTGTAACAATCTCCCCCTTTTTTATGATGGTAAAACACTACAAAGACAATCAGCAGTAAAATTTCGAGATCGACAAGTGTAAGAACATCATAATCTTCTCCCTCTTTTGTCATATCAAATAGGAGGAGAGAACAGAAAGAAGAAAAAAATAGCAAACCACAAATTTTTTTTTAACCAAGGCATGAAAATGTTGTAGTATTCTATGTGACTGATTTAAAAACTTGTGGATTAATGAGTTAATAATCTCAACAATCCAAAAAATGGTAGAATATCTTGTCATGGTTACCCTTAGCTCAGACGTTTTTTTAGGGTAGAATCATCTTTTGAAATCAATGACCTAACTCAAAGAATTAATTGGATATGAGAAAAAGAATCCATCCATCACTTGGTTCAAGAAAAATATCTTTATAAAATAATGAACCAAAGTTACCCTGTCACGATCGCAAAACAATCGAAACCATGTCTTTGAGAATCAAAACTTCTAAGTTCTAAAAGATTTAAAAAGAGAGAATAGCTTGCATTTGAGTGGGCTCATTTTATGCCTCTTGTCAATTTGAGTGGCACTTTGCGCATTTTTTTATAAATTTTTAATTTGGCATCTTTGCGCTTCTTTTATTGGCATCATTGGCCAATTTTTTTTTATTTTTGCAAGCTACATTCTCTTTTATAATCTCTTAAAAAAAATCTTAGTTGTGAGTATATCTTCTTAGATATTAGAGAATAGGAGCTCTCTCTCTAACATAAGGAAGAATTATCACAAACAGAATCAATAATCAAAGACAAGAGTAACGAGGGATCTTGATGTGATAAAAAAATTTTAATCATTATAAATACTAGATAGATTTGCTTAAGCAAGCTTAAGAAAAGATCTTAATTTCGTACATAATCTTTTATTTGAAATAGATTTTTGATTAGAAAAGAAAACTATGCCACTAAAATAGGTTAGAGAAAGAGACACAATCACAAAATATTTTTACCATCTAAGAGATTAAGAGATGAAAAACACATTGACTACAAATTTTCAAAAATAAGGACAAGGAATATGATATGATTTTAGCGATGATTTTAACAACTAAGCTTTAAAAAAAACACAAAAGAAAGTAAAACACACTAAAAACTAAGAGCAAATAAAAAACAAAAGCAAAAGAAAGTAACTTAAAGATCAAGTTTCATGCATTTATGTCAGTCACACCCAATCTAGTCCTTAAAGAACTGAAAGTGTCGAAGGCCAGTGATTTAATAAAGATGTCAGCTAGTTAATTTTCAGTTGTTACATGGTGTAACTCAATGTCTCCCTTAGTCACATGATCTCTAATGAAGTGATGCCTAATGTCAATGTACTTAGTCATTGAATCTTGGATAGAATTCTTAGAGATGCATATGGCACTAGTGTTGTCACAAAAGATTGAGATGGCGCCTACAGGTAATCGTAAATTCAATACCTGTTGTTTCAACCAAAGGACTTGGGCCACACAACTTCCAAGAGCAATGTACTCAGCTTCAGCTGTGGAAAGTGCAACAGAATTTTGTTTCCTACTAGACCAAGAGACCAAAGACTGTCCTATAAATTGACAAGTTCCTGAAGTGCTTTTTCTATCCACCTTGTATCCTGCAAAATCAGAGTAAAAAAATCCAATAATCTCAAAAGAAGTGCTGTGTCTAGGGTACCAAATCCCTAACCCTTGGGTCCCAACAAATCCATGTGAAGGACTTCTAAAGGTCTAGAGGTGCTAATATCCTTAATGGGGTGAAAGGTAGAGTGAACTTGCTTTCCTAGTTGACAGGCATCACAAAGGTGGTCTTTTAAAAACTTGAGTTTGGGGACACCTTTAACTAAGTCTTTTTGGGTCACTTTCATAAGGCTTTTCATACTTGTATGACAAAGTCTCCGGTGCCACAACCATGAATCATCAATCACTATTTTTATGCAAAATGAAGCAGCACATTCAATGTTATTTAAATCAAGCATGTAGACGTTGTTGATCCTCTTTCCCTTCAAAATAGTGTTGTTACTTAAACTTACAATGCATGAATTTGTAAAGAATTGCACGATGAAGCCTTTGTCACAGAGTTGACTGATGCTGAGCAAGTTGTGCTTCAATTCATCTACAAGCAAAACATTTTCAATCATAAGGTTCTTGGAATTACCAATTATACCTACGCCTATCACCTTCTTGGTGGTGTTATCTCCAAGAGTAACCTTGCCTCCAGGCCTGGACTCTAGTACAATAAACTGGTTGGCATCACCAGTCATATGTCGAGAGCATCACCACATACTTTCACGAGGCCATTTGTGAGAGCCCTCCTACAAAATTATCAAATGTTAGATATAGGAATCCAAACAGGTTTGGGTTCCTCCTTATGAAAGATAGAATGCAATGCATGTGTGGTATGCTGTGGATCATGCACCTTTGGTCTCCACACCCATTGTGTACTATGGTGAACTTTGTAAGTGTGTGAGATGTGTCCTAGCATGCCACATGAAAAACATCTAACTCCAGGAAAATGATTTCTTAAGTGATTTGAGTTATTATACCTCTTCCTAGGTTTTGGCAATTGATCTAAAGTAGGTGTCATCCTAATCTTCCTACATGTTTCTAATTCATTTTGAATCCTCAAATTAGTGCTCTTTAATACCTTATTTTCAATACTCAAATTTTTCTCTATCTCTTTAGACCTTTTTAAAATCAGATTCAAGTGATGTGTGTGACACTTTTAATACATCAGGCTTTTCAACTAACTCACAATGATTTTTATTTAACTCATCAAATTCATCAAGTAAGGTCATATGGTTTGAATCAATCGTTTGATGGTCTTTAGTCAAAATTTAATGCTCTTTCAAAGTTACAAGCACATCAACTTTTTCCGACCACATCCTACTCCCCCTTTTGTCATCACAAAAAGAGGGTCCTAGACACACAAAAGAAAAAGGAAAAATAAAAAACAACAGAAACTAAAACAATATACAAGACAAACTACACAAAAATAAAAAACAGAAAAAAAAAACTAGAAAAATGAGGGACCCTGATCATCAGATGGAGGTGGTGGAGGTGGCTGCTAAAAGTAGCTGGCAGGTGTAGTAAACTGAGCAATGAACCAGGCGATATCCTGGTCATGGTGCTGCTGGTGGTGAGTAATGTAGTTATTAAACCGGGCTAAGTTCTCTGTGTGGTGCTGCTCATAACGGGCCATGTCCTCAGAATGTTGCAGCTCCTATGCAGTAACGTAAGCATCAAAGCGGGTCTCCAATCGATCAAACCTCTCCACTAACTGGTTAAGATGAGAGTGCTGGCGAAGAGGAGTAGGATCAAGAACAGGAGCGGGAGCCGGAGCCTCCTCATCCTCATCCCCCCGACCTTCCCCATCTCCTGGGTGGAGATGAGTACAATGAAGGATAGTGAAAGAATTGTTTGAGTAGCAAGGATGTTGAAGGTCATGACGAGCAGGATATTGAAGATTGTATTTGGTTTCAAGAATGTAGGCTATGAGATGTCCTAAAGCAAGGTTGGGTTTCCTCCTATGGTCTGGATCGCTAATAGTTGTTAAATGATCAATGTAGCGAAAGAGTAGATCAGTGGCACTGAATTCTCTCTGGGCCATGATGAAAAAGGTAGTCAAAGAAAGTAGAGGAGTGATGTGGATTTGGTCCCCAGCTTTTGGAATAATTGAGGTGCAAAGGACATGCTGAATTGTCCTAGCATCTTTGACTAAAGAGCTAGTCTCTCCAACATGAAAGGGTGTGTTGGTTTGGCAAAGAAAATGGTTTGCCATGGACCAATAAAAATCAGAATCTGAAATGATTATCTGCAGCTTATCCCCATTGGTGTATAGCTGTAAAAGTTCGGCACAGTCCTGATATGTGATCTCGATCGGGCGTCAATTGACATAGGAGATCAGGGCTATGAGAGTAAAATTTATGCGAAGATTTGCATAAAATTCTAGCAGAAGTTCAGAAGAAAAAGGGACAGCGAGGGTAAGTATGAAACAAAGAGAAGTGTGGGCAAAGAGATCCATTACCGGATGTGAAAGGTGTGCAGGATTGATTGTTTTGGAAAGGGTAATGCCACACTCTTTGTAGCTACGGTAAGCTGCCCGATCCTCTGCCTCCCTGAATCGAGGGTCCAGAGTGGCCCTCGAGGAACTTTCAGAAGCCTATCAAACTCATTTCCCACCATCCATAGTAAGGAGTTAGCAAGGAAACACAAGAGGAGAAGGAATGTGAAGTGGAAAACATGGCTGGAACAGCCTAAATTTAAAGAAATGGCCATATCGTCCATGCCTATTGCAGAATCATCTAGGACGATATAGTACAATAATTACGTACAGGCCGATTGGTCAAAAAGGTGGTCCGATCGCTCGGGCCGATCAGATATCGGCTAGGCCGATTAGAGACAGGCGATCGTCTCGAATAGTCAAGCCGGACGACCGTTGAAAAAGTAGATCATCCGGGCCGATTAGGTGTATCATCCAGGATGATGCATAATAATTGATCATATCGGCCGAAGTTAAAATGTTTTAAATATGTGCCATGTGTATCATCCAGAATGAACAGTGGATCGGCCAAGACGATTGTCCAATAATGGATCATCCGGGGCTGATTTTAAGGATTTAAATGTGTTGACACGTGGATCGTCCAGGACGATCTAGTGTATCGGCTAGGACGATGACCATAAAATGCATTGGCCAGGCCAAAATATGTTATCATCCAGGACTATCATCATTATTGCAACAAAGATCGATCAGATCATCTAGGACGATAAATTATCGTCCAGGATGATAAATTATCATCCACAACAAAGAGTTATTCAAGCACAGAAAAGTTCAGCAGATGGAATTTTGCAGAAAAATTGTCCTATCGTCCAGGACGATATGAGAATCGGCTAGGATGATGTGACTAGAAGTTTGATTTCTAGGAAAAGATGTTGATGATCAAAACTCTCAAAAAGAAATGACTCACAATTCAAAGCTAGAAACAACAATAAAAATAAAAAAAAGGTTAAACCAAAAATGAAAGTTTTTTTTATTATTTTTTTTTTGTTAATAAAGAATCCATACGTCAAATTTTTCAAATAATTAAATTTTAGAGATTTAAAAGATCAAAGCGTTTAACAAATCAAAAATCTAAAAAAGGTAGACTATCCGATCTTGTTATTCCCTAGCTCGGACTTCTTTCAGAGCAATAATCATCCCTTTTTTAAAATAAAAGATCTAACTCAGAAAAACTTTACTGGGTAAAAATAAGATTCAATCAAAACTTGGTTATAAATAAAATATTTTATAAATAATATACCAAAGTAATTTGTCTCAATCATGGAATTTGAAATCAAGCCTTTGAAAGCATCAAATAACCAATGAGTTCTCTAAGTTTTAAGAGTTCAGAAAAGAGATAATAGCTTGTATTTAGTGGGATCATTTTATGCCTCTTGTATCATTGATTTGGCTCTTTGAGCATCTTGATTTTTGACACACATTTGTGTATATATTTTTCATTTCAATTTTGCATCCTTTTCACTTTCCCTCTTAATTCTTTCAAGCTAAATTCTCTTTAACAAAAACCCTTAAAAAGAATCTTAGTTGTGAGTATATCCTCCAAATATTAGAGAATAGGAGCTCTCTCTCTAACATAGGGAAGAACAATCCACAAAACAAAATCATAATTATGTGATAAATACAATGGCAAGATTTTATTTAAATTGAAAGATATATAAGGACTTTAGATATTATGCACAAGATAAATTATTGTAACAAGATAAAAAGAATCTTAGTTTCAAAAATTAGTTATCAATATGAGATTAACTTTTGTCTAGAAAAGAAAATTATGTCACTAAAAGTGGTTAGAGGGAGAGAACCCATCAACGGTATTTCTCCCTTTAACTGATTTAGATATGATAATCAATGACTTTAAATCTCCAAAATCTAAAAGCTTAAAAAAAATAATCATATAGAAAACCAAATATAAAAACAAAACAAAAATAAAACAATCTAAAACACCAAAAAGTTAGCACACAACAAAAATAACACAAAACTAATTATAAAACATTTAAAGAAATTATGAAGCAGCAAGTTTAAGTGATTATGAGCTGCAAGCCTCCATATGTCCTATTATTCTATGCTCCCACGGGGTCTTTTGTGAGAGCATACCTGCAAAACTCAACAACAGTCAGATTTTGGAACCCAACCTAGTTTGGGTCCCTTCTTAGGAAAAGTAGAATACAATGCAGGCGTGGTATACTATGAATCATGTACCTTAGGTCTCCACACCCATTGTGTACTATGGTGAACAGTGCAAGTGTGTGACATGTGTCCTAGCATGCCACAAGAAAAGCATCTAACTCTAGGAAAAGAATTTCTTAAATGGTTTGAGTTATAATGCCTCTTCCTAGGTCTTGGCTTTTGATCAAGAGTAGGTGTCATCCAAGTTTTCTTAAATATGTCTAATTCATTTTTAATCCTCAAGTTTGTGTTTTTTAGAACATCGTTCTCAACCATCAAGTTTTTTTCTTTCTCTTTAGATTTCTTGAAATCAGATTCAAGTGATGTGTGTAAAACTTTTAATGCATCATGCTCATTAATTAATTCCGCATGCTTTTTGTTCAAAATCATCAAATTCAACAAGAAGAGCCATGTGATTAGAATCAATCATTGAATGATCTTTAAGAATAACTTCAAACTCTTTTTGTAAATTTATAAGTTCCAATTTTAGGTTAGCATAAGTCTTCTTAAGTTTTTTGTATGATGCATGGATTTTCTCACAAATCGCAAATAATTTATCATAGGTTGGTTTACATATCTCTTCCTCATCACTTTGCTCAAGATGATCTTCCCCCATTAAGCACAGGTTTATAGTCTCTTCCTCTGGTTCAGTCTCAGAGGAATCAGTACTAGATTCTGCCCAGAACGCCTTTTGAACTCTCTTCTTGTCCTTCTAAAACTTAGGTTTCTCCTCACCTTTTTCCTTTTCTTTGCTCGAGTGATCTTGAAGTGTAGGACAATCGGCTTTCACATGTCCAGGCTTCCTGCATTCATAACAAACAACATCAGAAGATCCTTTAGAATGTTTATGATCCCTACCTTTTCTTCAATGATGCTTTCGCTTCTTCCATAGAAAGCTTTTGAATTGCCTTGTGATGAAGGCAACTTCATCGCTTTCAGATCCGGAAGATTCAGAATTTAATTTGTGCGCCTTCAGTGCAACTATTTTCTCCTTCTTTTTCTCACCTGCATCAAGATTTCTTTGATTCACCCCGTGCTCATAAGCAATGAGTGAGCCAAGTAAGTTATCAATAGAATAAGTGTTTAAATCCTTAGATTCAGTGATTGTAGTGATTTTAGCATCATACGACGAAGGCAAGCATCTCAGAATCTTGTTTACTTTTTCAAAGTTTGAAAGTTCTCTTCCTAGTGCATGCAGTGAAGTAACCATCTGAGTAAACCTAGTATACATGTTAGAAATTGATTCATGAGGTTTCATACGAAAAAGTTCATAGTCATGTAAGAGAATGTTCAAACAAGATTATTTAACTTCATTAGTGCCTTCATAAGTGATACACAATTTATCCCAAATTTCTTTACCAGTTTTGCAAGTGGAGACACGCATGTAATCCTCAAATTTTAAAGCACAAAAAAATAGTTCAAACATTTTGCATTTAATTGGGCTAAATCTCTTTCATCGAAAGTCCATTCAGTAAAAAAATTTCAATTTTAACACCATTAATTTCACGAGAAGGTGGAGAATAACCTTCTTTGATAAGCATCCACATGCGATAATCAGTAGATTGTAAGAAAATAGACATGCAAGTTTTCCAAAAATCAAAAGACATATTTTCAAATAAAGGAGGTCTGGTGATTGAAAAACCTTCCGCAAAATTATGATTTGAAAAATTAGCCATGGATCGAAATTCAAAAGCTTTTAAAAACTAGATTTTTTTAAAATGGCTCTGATACCAATTGAAAGTTTGTTAGGGATGTTAAGCCCTATAGAACTGGCCCAAGCTAACCAAGAGAGGACGTGAATTGGTATTTTAAAAATTTTCTTTTCACAAAGAAGTAAAATCTCATAAACCAAAATCATACCACAAAAAATAAGTGTGGAAATTAAAGTGCGGAAGCAAGAAATAAGAATATAGAGATATAGTGGTTCGGTCAACTCGACCTATGCCCACTCTCCGGAGGCGCCCTCCGAGTATTGCACTACAATCGTGACTCTCCTTTAGCCCCCACGGCTAGGCGAAGAAGCCTTTACAAAGAACCTCTTTTTGCCACCCTGGCAAGGCAGAGAACCTATCTCCTTTTGCTTCCTCCTGAAGCTGGCAGAGAACCACAATCAGATGCTAAATTCTTACCTCTACTGACTCTTCTACGGACGAGAAACTCTAGACGAAGAAGAATTAGAGCGATCCTTGAAGCAACCCTTGTGAATTCTCTCACAAGATCCCCATCACTAGATCCTCTCTCTCTCTCTCCCTCTCTCCTCTACTCTCCTCAAGGTCTTCTCAGGTCAAGGCAGAAGCAAAAGATTGTTCAAAATATTGAACAAGAGCTCTTAAATAGAAGAGCTTCAAAGGAGCTCATTAATTACAAGTTGCCGACAATATTGTCCAGGCCGATATGGACATCGTCTTTGCCAATCAGTACAAATCTCAGAAGATCGGCCAGAGCATCATCCTGAATGCAAACTGGACCAGGCCGATCTCACGATCGTCCAGGCCGATCAATTCAAATCAGAGGAAAATCGTCCAGAGCATCGCCCTGAATTTGTGCTGGCCGATATTTATCGTCCAGAAGTAACTAAGGTTTTTGAATAGATTGTCCTCGTCGATCCTGCGATCGTCCAGAATGATATGATAGTATCAATCCTCCTTAATTATTTCCTTAATTTGTCTGATTAATTAAGGCATAATTATGAATATCATCCAGGCCGATCCAAGATCGTCCTGGTCGATTACCAAAAATTACATAATACCTTAATTGTTTATGGCGGCAACTTCTTTTTATTTTGAGCTTATTGTCCTGGCCAATACACGTATCATCCAGAATGATCTGTTAATGACGGCTGCCTTAATTAAGAATCCTGAATAGAATCTCTATTTTAAACTAAATCGTCCAGGCCGATAAAGATATTATTCTGGCCGATGTGAGTAAAAATAGAAATTCAAAGTCTCTCAAGTGTGTGTGTGTAGGGTTACTTAGCATCAGTCTCTTTGAACATTACAAATTGACTCAAGAAAAGAAAAAGAAAATTACAAACTGACTCAATCCTAACCTACGCAATATTGAACTAGCTTCATTTGTTTGTCCGATCTTCGATTCCAAAAAAGTTAGAAATATCAGGCAGTCCAAGAGAATCAATACTGTTTTTCAATCATCAAAACATAAGTCATAAAAATAGATTTGCAACATATACCAGGTTTACTCAAATTGTAACTTCTTTGCATGCCTTAGGAAGAGAACTTTTAAATTATGAAAAAGTAAACAAGATTTTGAGATGCTTTCCTTCGCCTTTTGATGCTAAAATCACTGCAATCACTGAATCTAAGGATTTAAACACATATTCGATTGATAACTTACTTGGCTCACTCATTACTTACGAGCAAGGGGTGAATCAAAGAAATCTTGATGCAAGTGAGAAAAAGAAGAAAAAAACTGTGGCAATGAAGACCAACAACAGGAACTCTTATTCTTCCGGGTTTGAGAGCGATGATATTGCCTTAATCACAAGGCAATTCAAAAGCTTTCTAAGGAAGAAACACAAGCATCATTCAAATTGAAGAAAAGGTAAGGATAACAAATATTTAAAAGGATCTTCTGATATTGTTTGTTTTTAATGCAGGAAGCCTGGACATGTCAGAGCTGATTGTCCTACACTTCAAGATCACTCAAGCAAAGAAAAGAGTGAGAAGAAACCCAAGTTTAGGAAGGACAAAAAGAGACTTCAGAAGGCATTTTGTGCGGATTCTGCATCTGATTCATCGGAGACTGAACCTGAAGATGAAACAATAAACTTGTGCTTAATGGCGGAAGTTCATCTTGATGAAAGTGATAAAGAAGAGGTATGTAAACCAACTTATGATCAATTTTTCAAAATTTGTGAGAAAATTCATGCATCATACAAAAAATTTAAGAAAACTCATGCTAGTTTAAATATATAAAAGGAGCATGTAATCATTCTCAAAGATCATTCTACAATTGATTCAAATCACATGGCTCTACTTGTTGAATTTGATGATTTAAATAAAAAGCATTCGAAATTAATTGATGAGCATGATGCATTAAAAGCTTCACACACCTCACTCAAATTTGATTATAAGAAATCTGAAGAGATAAAGTAAAATTTGAGGATTGAAAATGATGTCTTAAAAATATTAACTTGAGGCTTAAAAATGAATTGGACTCACTTAAGAGAAATTGGATGATACCCACTTTTGATCAAAAGCCCGGACCGAGGAAGAGGCATAATAACCCAAACCATTTAAGAAATTCTTTTCCTGGAGTTAGATGTTTTTCATGTGGCATTCTAGGACACATCTCACACACTTGCACTATTTACCGTAGTACACATTGGGTGTGGAGACTAAAATTACATGATTCACAGCATAACACACAAGCATCGCTTTCTACTATTCATAAGAAGGGACCCAAACCTTTTTGGGTTCCTAAATCTGGCAGTTGTTGATTATTGCAGGATTGCTCTCACTAATGACCTCGTGAGAGCATAGGATACTTGGACAAAATGGAAGCCAAGCTCATAATTGCTTAAACTTGCTGCTTCATAAATTCTTGAAATGCATTTGTTGATTAATGTTATTTTTTGTTTTTTTTTTCATGGTAGCTTTTTATTGTTTTAGTTATTTGATCTTATTTTATTTTAATTTTGGTTTTCTATATGATGAGTTTTTCAAGCCTTTAGATTTTGGAGATTTAAAACCAATGATTAGCATCTCAAAATCGGTTAAAGAGAGAAACACCGTGATGGTTTCCCTCTTTCTAACCTCGTTTAGTGGTATAATTTTCTTCTCTAAACAAAAGTCTACCTCATTTTAACAAATGGTTTTTGCAATTAAGATCCTTTTTATCTTGCTACAATAATCTATCCTATTTATAATGTTCAAAATTTTTATACATCTTTTAAGTTAATTGAAATCTTGCCGTTGCACATATCATATGATCTTAATTGTATTTTATGACTAGTTCTTTTCTATGTTAGAGAGAGAGCTCCTATTCTCTAATATCTAGAATATTTACTCACAACTAAGAATCATTTTTAAGAGATTGTAAAAGAGAATTTAGCTTGCAAAAATAACATTAAAAATAAAAAAAATGGCAAAGACGCCAAATTGAAAAAAAAAGAATATACACAAAAGTGTATCAAAAAATCAAAAGGTGCTCAAAGAGCCAATCAAATTGACAAGAGGCATAAAATGAGCCCACTAAAAGAAAGCTATCCTCTCTTTTCAAAACTTTTAAAACTTAGAAAAACTCATGGGTTATTTGATATTTTTAAAGGCTTGATTTCAAATTTCATGATTGAGACAAAATTACTTTGGTATATTATTTTATAAGATATTTTTTGTAGCCAAGTTTTGAATGGATCTTCTTTTTACCCAATTAGTTTGATATGAGTTTGGCCATTTATTTTTAAAAGATAATTTTTATCCCTGAAAGAAGTATGATCTAGGGATTAACAGGATTGGATATTCTATCATTTTTAGATTGTGACATTGTTAACTCATTGATTTTTTGAATCTCTAAAATTTAATGTTTTGGAAAATTTTTCATATGGATGCTTTGCTAAAAAAAAAAATTTAAAACAAAAATTTTGTTTTTCTTTCCTTTGCTAGTTTTTTAGTTTTTCGTTGTTGTTTTTAACTTTTTATTTATTTTTTGGGCTTTCTCTGATCATCTCCATCTTTCCTTGATTTCTAATTTCTTGTCAAATCATCCTGGCCGATATATCTATCATCCTGGACGATATGATAATTTCTCTTCAAAATTTCATATGTTAAACTTTTCTGAGCTTGCTGTAAAGCATCGTCCCGGACGATACCTTATCATCTTGGATGATCTAATCGAACTCTATTACAATCATCTTGATTGTCTTGGCCGATACAATTTTTGTACTGGCTGACGCATTTATGGTCATCGTCCTGGCCGATACACCGGATCTTCCTATACGATCTACGTGTCAGTACATTTAAAATCCTTAAAATCGACTCTGGATGATCCATTATTGGACAATCGTCCTGTCCAATCCACCATTCATCTTAAACGATACATGTGGCACAGATTTAAAATGTTTTAAATTTGGCCGGTACGATCTATTATTGTGCATCATCCTGGACGATACACCTAATAGGCCCGGACGATCTGCTTTTTCAACGATCGTCCGGCTTGACTCCTCGGGACGATCGCCAGTGTCTAATCATCCTGGCTGATATCTGATCTACCTGGACGATCGGACCACCTTTTTGACCAATAGGCCTGTACGTAATAATTTAACCATATTATCCTGGACGATTCTATGATCGTCCTAAACTATATGGCCATTTCTTTAAATTCAGGCCTTTCCAACCATTATTTTTCACCTCAAGCATCTCCTCTCTTATTTGCTTACTATTTTTCTACTATGGCTGGTGGAAAGCGAGTCTGACAAACTTCCGAGAGCTCTTCAAAGGCTACGATTGACCCTCATTTCAGGGAGGCAGAAGATGAAGCTGCTTACCATCGGTATAAAGAGTGTGAGATTACTCTCTCCAGAACTATCAATCCCGTCCACCTCTTATATTCGGTATTAGACCTTTTTACCCACACCTCTTTGTGCTTCATTCTTACTCATGTTGTCCCCTTCAATTCTGATTTTCTTTCATGAATTTTTGCAAATCTTCAAATAAACTCTGCTTACACAGCCTTGACCTCCTATGTGAATTGACGCCCGGCCAAGATCACATATCAGGACTGTGCTGAATTGTTTCAGCTATCCACCACTGGGGATAAGCTGCATATCATCATCTCATATCCTGATTTTGACTGGACCTTGATAAATCATTTTCTTCACCAGACCAACATACCCTATCATGTTGGAGACACTAGCTCTTTAGTCAAAGATGCTAGGACAATCCAGCATGTCCTTCGCCCTTCCATTATTCCAAAACCCAGGGACCGAGTTCACATCACTCCTCTACTTTCTTTGACTATATTTTACATCATGGCCCATAGAGAGTTTAATGCTACTGACTTGATTTTTTGAGATATTGATCATTTGATAATAATCTACGATCCAGGTCATAAGAGGAAACCCAATCTTGGATTAGGACACCTTATAGCATATATTTTGAAACCAAATATCAACTTCAATATTCTGCTCCACCCAACCTCCCAACTCTCTTCTACTCGAACAACTCTTTCAATATCCATCCTAGTACTCATCTCCACCCATTGGATGGGGAACCTCAGGGGGCTGAGGAGAAGAAGGCTCCCACTTTTGTTCTTAAACCTGCTCCTCTCCGCCAGCACTCATAGTTTAATCAGTTAGTGGAGATATTTGATCGGTTGGATACCCGATTTGACACTTTTGTAGTTCACCAATAGTAGCAGCACGATGAGGATGTAGCCCATTTTCATGTCTATGCTGCACACCACCAGCAGCAGCATGACCAGGACATGACTTGATTTAGCTCTCAGTTTGCTGCCATGACCAGTTTCTTTCAACCACCACCACCACCGCCACCTTTATTTGATGATCAAGGTCCCTCAAATTTCTAGTCTTAGATTCTATTTTCTGTAGTTGCTTATGTTTGTTTTTCCTACTTTTTGAACTTTTTTAGCTTTTGTTGCTTTTGAGTTCCCTCCTCCTTTTTGAGATGTCAAAAGGAGTAATATGTTTGTACTTGTTGATTTTGTTTGTACTTGTTATTTTGTACTTGCACTTATTTGTACTTGTTGATTATGCTTGTTGCTTTAGTTTATACTTGCAATTATTTCTACTCTGAATTTTTAAAATTCTTGAATAACACTGCTATAATCATCAAAGTGTTTGCCATCATCAAAAAGAGGGAGATTGTTGCAAACTTGGTTTCATGGATTGTGATTTTGATGTTAGCAAACACTTTGACTGCCTTTTTCTACAGACATTTCATGACTAAGAGATCAGACGACAAATGGAGCCAGCTCAAGATTGGGTAGACTAGTTCTGAGTCAGTTTGTATTTTTCTTTTTCCTTTCTTGAGTCAATTATAATCTTTGTAGTGTTTGATGCTAAGTAACCCTACACACACACTTGAGAGATTTAGAATTTCTATTTTTACTCACATCATCCCGGACGATATTTATATCGGCCTGGACGATCGAGTTCAGAATAGAAACTCTAATCAGGATTTCTTAATTAAGGCAGTCATCATTAGACGATCGGCCTGGATGATACTTATATAGGCCAGGACCATAGACTCAAAATAGAAAGAAAGAACCACCATAATCAATTTAGGTATACTGTATTTTTGGAAATCAGCCAAAACGGTCTTGGATCGGCCTGGACGATATGGTACAATTATGCCTAAAATAATCCAGCAATCAAGGAAGCAATTAAGGATGAATTGATAGGATCACATCATCCTGGACAATCAGAGGATCGTTTGGGATGATATATTCAAAAACCCTTAGTTGCTCCTGGACGATAAATATCGGCCAGCATAAATTCAGGGTGATATTCTGGCCAATCCAGATCGAACAGCTCGAATTCAGGGCGATGCTCTGGACGATTTTCCTCTAATTTAAACTGATCGTCCGGGATGATCGTGAGATTGGCCGGGATGATCAAGCAAATTTTCAATCATCCAGTTCATTTTTAGAGCGGTGTTCTGGCCGATCATCTGTGATTTGAACTGATCGTATAGGATGATATTACTATCATCTTGAACGATAAGGTCGGTAACTTGCAATTTTTGAGCTATTTTGAGCTCTTCTTTATAAGAGCTCTTGTTCAATATTTTGAACATCTTGGCTGCTATCTTGATCTAAGAAAACCTAAAGGAGAGAGAGAGAGGGAGAGAGAGAGAGGGGATCTTGTGAGGGGGAGCTTGTGAGGGAGTTCACAAGGGTTGCTCCAAGCATTGTTCCACTTCTTCTTCCACTAGAGTCTCTTGTCCTTGGAAGGATTGGGAAAGGTAAGCTTTAGCGATTGATCGAGGTTCTCTGCCTGCTTAAGGAGGAAGCAAAAGGAGTGGGGTTCCCTGCCTTGCATAATTCTTATTTATATAGTGTGTATAATACTTATATAATAGTATGTACATAGTGTGTATAATACTGTGTATAACACTATGTTTTATGAGTTCAGAGTGCATTATTCTTATTTATTATTTGTTTTTTTATTTAAAGAATTTTTAAATACAAATTCACCCCCCTCTTGGTTAGCCTCGGGCTAGTTCTTATGGGCCTAACATCTCTAACAAACTTTCATTACATGCAATATACAAGTATTATAAATACTATGTACAAGTTTATACATGATATGTGCAAGCATTTTACACATTATAAATAAACATTATACACACTATGTATAAATTTATACACGCTATAAATAAGCATTATACACACTATGTACATAGTATGTATAAGTTTATACATGCTATGTATAAGTTTATACATGCTATGTACAAGTATTATGCATAAATTATATAAGTTTTTACATATTTTGTACAAGCATTTTATATATTATATACAAGTGTGCACATGCTATATACAAGTATTATACACTCTATATACAAGTTTATACAAGCAAAGTACAAGTTTATACACACTGTATACATGATTATACATGCTATGTATAAGGATTATACATATTATGTATCTGTTTATAAACACTATATATAAGCATTATAAAAATTATGTACATATTTATACGTGCTATGCATAAGCCTTATACACACTATGTATAAATTTATACAAGTATTATAGATGGTATGTATAAGCATTATACACACTATATACAAGTTTACATAAGCATTATACACACCATGTATAAGTTTATAAATGCTAAGTATATTTATTATACAAACTAAGAACAAGTTTATGCACATTATGTACAAGTTTATACACGCTACGTATAAGGATTATACACAACACGTATAAGTTTATACACACACTATATATATATTTTTACACTCTATGTGCAAATTTATACATGCTATGTATAAGCTTATACATACTATGTATAAGTTTATAAATGCTATATACATAATTTTTACACACTATGTGCAAGTTTATACACGCTATGTACAAGCATTATACATGCTATGTACAAGTATTATATATACTATGTACAAGTTTATACAAATATTGTACATGTTATATATAAGTTTATACATGCTATGTACATGCATTATACATGTTATATATAACTTTATACATGTTATGTACAAACATTATAAATATTATGTACACGTTATATACGAGCATTACACACACTGTATACATGAATTATACACATTATGTATAAGTTTATACAAGCATTCTATACTATGTTCAATGCTATATACAAGTATTATACACACTATGTACATATTTATACACACTATGTTCAAGCATTATATACACTATTCATAAGTATTAAACTGTCTGAATAAGTTTATATACACTATGTATAAATTTATACAAGCTATATATAAGCATTGTACATGCTATATACAAGTGTTATACATGCTATATAAAAGTATTATACACACTACGTATAAGTTTATACAAGCATTATGTATACTATATAAAAGTTTATATACGTAATCTATAAATAATATACACACTATGTATAAGTTTATACATGCTATGTACAAGTATTATATATATTATGTATAAGTTTGTACACACTATGTATAAGCATTATAAATACTATGTACAAGTCTTATACATAATATTATAAGTTTTACATGTGATATACAAGTATTATACATACTATGTATAAGTTTATGCATAATATGTACAAGCATTTTCATACTATAAGTAAGAATTATACACACTATTTATAAGTTTGCACACGCTATATATAATTATTATATACACTATGTATATAGTATGTATAAGTATTATACACACTATGTTAAGGGTGTCAATTCGGGTCAACTCGTCGGGTTTGGGTCGAACCCGACTTGACCCGTATATAAACGGGTCAACCTGAACCTGACCAATTTTTGCAAACGGGTCGGACATTCCAATCCGGATCCGATCTGAGCGGGTTATGGGTTGACCCGACACGACCCACAACCCGGTTTAGTCACACGCGCGGCAGTAGCGGCAGCGCGATAGTGGGGACGGCGCGGGCATGGCAGCGGCGCAGCGCAACAGCATTAATGGCACGGGCGCAGTAGCGGGGTAGCATTATACACACTATATAAAAACTTGAATTATATACATTATATTCATGAATTATATACATTTTTTTAAATTAAATGGGTTTTTGGGTTTACCTGGCAACTCGCCGGGTCAACCCAACCCAACCCGTTTTATCAAACGGGTCAAATCTACCATGAATTATTCAAGTTTATACATGCTATATATAAGCATTTTATATACTATATATAAGTTTGTACATACTATGTACAAGTTTATGCACGCAATATACAAGTTTATACACACTATATACATGTTTATACATGCTTTGTATAAGTATTATACACGATATGTAATTGTTTGTAAACACTATATATAAGCATTAGAAAAACTATGTACAAGTTTATATATGCTATGTACAAGCTTTATACACCTTATGTACAAGTTTATATAAGTATTATAGATGCTATGTAAAAGTATTATACGCACTATGTATATTTTTATACAAATATTATACACACTATATACATGTTTATACATTTTATGTACAAGTATTATACACTATTTATAAGCATTATACACACTATGTACAAGTTTATTCAAACATTATACACACGCTATGTACAAGCATTATACATACTATGTATAAGTTTATACACGCTATGTATAAGGATTATACAAATTATGAACAAGTTTATGCACATTATGTACAAGATTATACACGCTATGTATAAAGGATTATACATCATGTATAAGTTTATACACGCTATATACATAATTTTTATACAATATGTACAAGTTTATAAAGGCTATGTATAAGACATATACATACTATGTATAAGATTATAAATGCTATAAAAATAATTTTTATATACTATGTGCAAGTTTATTCATACTATTTATAAGCATTATACATGCTATGTATAAGTATTATACACATTATGTACAAGTTCATACAAACATTGTACATGTTATGTACAAGGTTATACATGCTATGTATAAGCATTATACATATTATGTATAAATTTAAGCAGGCTTGGTACAAGCATTATACACACTATATACATGCTATATATGAGCATTGCACACACTGTATTCATGAATTATATACATTATATATAAGTTCATATAAGTATTCTACACTACGTTCAATGCTATATATAAGTATTATACACACTATGTACATAATTATACACGTTATGCGCAATCATTATTCACAATATTCATAAGTATTATACACTCTGAATAAGTTTATATACAGTATGTATAAGTTTATACAGGTTATATATAAGCATTGTGCATGCTATATACAAGCATTATACACGCTATATAAAAGTATTATACACATTATGTATAAGTTTATACCAGCATTATCCATACTATGTAGAATTTTATACACGCTATCTATAAATAATATACATTCTATGTACAAGTTTATACATGCTATGTACAAGCATTACACATATTATGTATAAGTTTATACATCTAAACTTATATATAATATATATAATGCTTATATATAATATATATAATGCTTGTACATAACGTATATAAACTTGTACATAGTGTGTATATTATTTATAGATAGTGTGTATAAACTTCTACATAGTATGCATAATGCTTATATGTAGTGTGTATAATACATTTATATAGCATGTATAATGCTTATATATAGCATGTACAATTCTTATATATAGCTTGTATAAACTTGTACATAGTGTATATAAACTTATTCATAGTGTATAATACTTATGAATAATATGTATAATTCTTGTACATATTGTATATAAATATGTTCATAGTGTGTATAATACTTATACATAGCATTGAACGTATGGTAAAATGCCTGTATAAACTTATATATAATGTGTATAATTTATGTATACAATATGTGCAATGCTCCTATATATCATATACATAGTGTGTATAATGCTTGTATATAACATGTATAAACTTATACATAATTTGTGTAATACTTATACATAGTATATATAAACTTGTACATAACATGTACAATGTTTATATAAACTATTATATTATGTGTATAATATTTGTACATAGTATGTATAATGCTTGTACATAACGTGTATAAACTTGTACATAGTGTGTAAAAATTTTGTATATAGCATTTATAAACTTATACATAGTATATATAAGCCTTAGACATAGCATGTATAAAGTTGCACAAAATATGTTAAAATTATGTATATAGCGTGTATAAACTTATACATGGTGTGTATAATCCTTATACATAACTTGTATAAGCTTGTACATAATGTGCATACACTTGTTCATAGTTTATATAATCCTTAAACATAGCGTGTATAAACTTGTATATAATATGTATAATGCTTGTACGTAGCGTGTGTATATGTTTGAATAAACTTGTACATAGTGTGTATAATACTTATAAATAGTGTGTATAATTATTATAAATAGTGTGTATAATGCTTGTACATAGAATGTATAAACTTGTACATAGTGTATATAATGCTTGTATAAACTTCTATATTGTGTGTATAATACATATATATATATATCATCTATAATACTTGTATAAACTTATATATAGTGTGTATAATGCTTGTACATAGCATGTATACAAAATTTTTATAATGCTTATATATAGTGTTTACAAACAAATAGATTATGTGTATAATGGTTGTACATAACATATATAAACTTATGTATAGTGTGTATAAACTTATATATTGTGTGTATAAACTTATATATAGTGTGTATAATACTTGCACATATCATGTACGAACTTGTACATAGTGTGTAAAATGCTTGTACATAGCATTTATAAACTTGTATAATTCATGAAACATATTTGTACATTGCATATAAAAACTTGTATATAATGTGTATAATACTTATACATATCATGTATCTAGTGGGTGTTATGATTATATATATCATTTATAAATGTATATATAGTGTGTATAATTCTTATATATAGTGTATAAAATACTTGTATATATCGTGTATGAACTTGCACATAGTTTGTATAATACTTATATATTGCAGGTAAAACTTATACATAGTGTGTATAAAACTTATACATAATATGTATAATGCTTGTATATAGCGTGTATAAACTTGTACATAGTGTTTATATTATTTATAGATTGCATGTATAAACTTTTACATAGTATGCAAAATGCTTTTATAAACTTAAACATAGTGTATATAAAAAATTTATATAATGTGTATAAGTATTGTACATACTATATACAAGCATTATGTATATAGTATGTACAATACTTATATATAGCTTGTATAAACTTGTACATAGTGTATATAAACTTATTTAGAGTGTATAATACTTATGAATAGTGTGTATAATGCTTGTACATAGCGTTTATAAATATGTATATAATGTGTATAATACTTGTATATAACATTCAACCTAGTGTAGAATGCTTGTATAAATATATATATAATGTGTATAATTCATGTATATAGTGTGTGCAATGCTCGTATGTAACGTGTACATAGTGTGTATAATATTTGTCCACAACGTGTACAAACTTATACATAATGTGTATAATGCTTATGTATAGCATGTATAAACTTGTACATAATAAATACAATATTTGTATTAACTTGTACATAGTGTGTATAATATTTGTACATAGCATGTATAATGCTCTTACATAGTCTGTATAAACTTGCACATAGTGTGTAAAAATTAAGTATATAGCATTTATAAACTTAAACATAATATGTAAAAGCCTTATATATAGCATGTATAAACTTGCACATAGTATGTTAAAATTATGTATACAGCGTATATAAATATATACATGGTGTGTATAATCCTTATACATAGCGTATAATCCTTATACATAACATGTTTAAATTTGTACATAATATACATAAACTTGTTTAGAGTTTGTATAATTCTTATACATAGTGTGTATAAACTTGTACATAATTTGTATAATGCTTGTACATAGCGTGTGTATAATGTTTGAATAAACTTGTACATAGTACGTATAATGCTTGTAAATAGTGTGTATAATGCTTGTACATAGTGTGTATAATGCTTTTATAAATTTGTACACAGTGTGCATAATGCTTGTACATAGCATCTATAATACTTGTATAAACTTGTACATAGTGTGTAAAATACTTGTACATAGCATGTACAAACTTGTATATAGTTTTTAAAATGCTTATATATAGTGCTTACAAACATATATATATTGTGTATAATGTTTGTACATAATATGTATAAACTTATATATAGTTTGTATAAACTTGTATATTGAGTGTATAAACTTGTACTTAGTATGTATAATACTTATACATAGCATGTACAAACTTATACATAGTGTGTAAAATGCTTGACATAGCATGTATAAATTTAGATAATTCATGTATAATGCTTGCACATAGCATGTATAAACTTATACATAATGTGTATAATACTTATACATATCATGTACATATTGTGTATAATACTTTTATATAGTGAGTATAAATATATATATAGTGTGTATAATTCTTATTTATAGTTTGTAAAATGCTTGTACATATCATATATAAAATTGTACAGAGTGTGCATAATACTTATATATTGCATGTAAAACTTGTACAAAGTGTATATAAAACTTGTACATAGTATTTATAATGATTATACATAGTATGTACAAACTTATATATAATATATATATAATGCTTATACATAGCGTGTATAAACTTGTATATAGTGTGTATATTATTTATAGATAGCGGGTAAAAACTTCTAGATAGTATGCATAATATTTGTGCAAACTTATACGTCGTGTATATAATACTTTTATATAGTATGTATAGTGCTTGTATATAGCATGTACAAGGTTATTTATAAACTTGTACACATTGTAAATAAATTAATTCATACTGTATAATACTTATGAATAGTGTGTATAATGCTTATACATAGCGTATATAAATATATACATAGTGTGTATAATATTTATACATAGCAATAAACGTAGTGTAAAATGCTTGTATAAACTTATATATAATGTTTGTAATTCATGTATACAGTATGTGTATTGCTCGTATATAGCGTGTACATAGTGTGTATAATGCTTGTACAAAACATGTATAAACTTAAATATAATATGTATAATACTTTTACATAGTATGTATAAACTTGTACATAACATGTACAATATTTGTATAAACTTATTCATAGTTTGTATAATACTTGTACATAGAATGTATAATGCTTGTATATAGCGTGTATAAACTTACACATAGTGTATAAAAAATATATATATAGCATTTATAAACTTATACATTGTATGTTCGAGCCTTATACATAGCATGTATAAACTTGTACATAGTATATAAAAATTATGTATATATCGTGTATAAACTTATGCATGGTGTGTATAATTCTTATGCATAGCGTGTATAAACTTGTATATAATGTGCATAAACTTATTCATAATTTGTTTAATTCTTATACATAGCGTGCATAAACTTGTATATAATCTGTATAATGCTTGTACATAGCATGTGTATAATGTTTGAATAAACTTATACATAGTATGTATAATGCTTGTAAATAGTGTGTATAATGCATGTTATGTAAACTTGTACATAGTGTGTATAATGCTTGCATAAACTTATACTTAGTGTGTATAATGCTTGTACATAGCATCTATAATACTTGTATAAACTTATACATTGTGTGTATAATGCTTATACTTAACATGTACAAATTGGTACATAGTTTTTATAATGCTTATATATAGTGTTTACGAACATATACATAGTGTGTATGAAAGTTCGTTTGGGATCTTAAGACCTTATGAATTGGCCCAAGGCTAATTAAGAGAGAGGTGAATTGGTATTTTATATATCTTTAAATCAAAACACAAACCAAACCAAAATTCACCACAAAGAAATTTAAATGCGGAAATAATAAAGGAAAAAACACACCAGATTTATAGTGATTTGGTCACACCATGACCTACATCCGCTCATCGGAGGCACCCACTAAGTATTGCACTAAACTTAGTGTCTATCCTTTAGCCCCCATAGCTAGGCGGAGAAGCCCTTACAAAATCACTTCCACCTTCCCAGTGCGGCGGAGTAGCCGGGTCCATTGACACCAAAGAGATATTCTTCTTCCGTGAACTTCCCTCAAGACCAGCTTTGAATTTGACAGTACTAAGGTGCAAGCTCGCCGGAGCAACTGTATGGAATTACCCTCCACACTCCCTTGAAATCACCTCCAATGATATTCTCCCTCACTCAAACTCCACCATTTTCTCTCTCACTTTCAAGCTCTCTTTCAAGTTCCCTCCAAAAGAATAAAACTACAATAGCTTCCAAAGACACTTACCAAGTTTCTTGTCAAATCTTAAATAGAATATCTCAAAATGAGCTCACTAATGCAACCTTCTAACTTTATCATCCAGGTCGATTTAGGTATCGGCCTGGCCGATCAGCATAAATTACGCTCAATCAGCCCGGTTGGTTTGAGTTGATTAGAGTAATTTTGGTCATATCATCCAGGCCGATAGGATATCATCCCGGTCGATTAGTTCAAATCTAAACCAAATCATCCTGAACATTGCCCTGAAGAGAAGTAGACCGATGTCAATCATCCACGCCACCGTCCTGACTGATCCTGCGATCGGCATTAATGGCTTTCCATAATTACCTAATTAATTTAGGCATAATTGAGCTGCATCATCTATGCCGATATGGATATCGTTCTGGCCGATGTCCCTAAATAAAAAATACCTAAATAGATCATGACGGCTGATTCTTTCAGATTTGAGCCTATCGTCCCGACCGATAAAAATATCATCCAGGCCGATCGGCTTAATGATGGCTGCCTTAAATATGATGCCCTAATTAGGATTTTTATTTTTGAACTGATCATCCAAGCCGATATAAATATCGGCCTGACCGATGTAACAAAAATCAGTAAACTCTAAGCTAGAATTTCTCAATATCAGGAATCATATAGACTCAAGAAAGAGAAAATATAATAATAGACTCAGACTTAATCTACCCAATCTTGAGCTAATTTGAGTTGCACTCGGTCCTGTAAATCTAAAAAGTTAGTAGGCAAGGTAGTCGAAAAAAATCATGAATGTATGCTATCATCAAAATTCAAATCCAAAAAGTCAGATCTACAACACTGTATAATGCTTGTACATGACATGTATAAACTTATATATAGTGTGTATAAACTTATATATTGCGTGTATAAGTTTGTACTTAGTGTGTATAATAATTATACATAGCATTTACAAACTTATACATAGTGTATAAAATCCTTGTACATATCATGTATAAACTTGTATAATTCATGTATAATGTTTGTACATAACATGTATAAATCTATTTATAGTGTGTATAATACTTATACATATCATGTACATAGTGTGTATAATGCTTATATATAACATGTATAAACTTCTACATAGTGTGTATAATTCTTATTTATAGTGTATAAAATGCTTCTACATATCATGTATAAACTTGTATATAGTGTGTATAAAACTTATACATAGTGTGTATAAAACTTCTACAAAGTGTGTATAAACATGTACATAGTGTTTATAATGCTTATACATAGTATTTATAAACTTATACATAATAAGTATAATGCTTGTACATAGCGTGTATAAACTTGTACATAATGTGTATATTATTTA
Source organism: Dendrobium nobile (assembly GCA_022539455.1). NCBI lineage: Eukaryota > Viridiplantae > Streptophyta > Magnoliopsida > Asparagales > Orchidaceae > Dendrobium > Dendrobium nobile. Next base: position 1,817,990 of record CM039722.1, on the reverse strand, counting down.
TAGATTGCGTGTATAAACTTTAACATAGTATGTATAATGCTTGAATAAACTTATATGTAGTATGTATAATACTTTTATATAGTGTGTATAATGCTCGTATACAGGATGTGTAATGCTTATATATAACTTATATAAACTTGTACATAGTGTAAATGAACTTATTCATAGTGTATAATACTAATGAATAGTGAGTATAATGCTTGTACGTAGCATGTATAAATATGTACATAGTGTATATAATACTTGCATATATCATTGAACATAGTGTAAAATGCTTGTATAAATTTATATATATTATGTATAATTCATATATACAGTGTGTGCAATGCTCGTATATAGCATATACATAGTGTGTATAATGCTTGTACATAATATTTATTAACTTATACATAGCATGTATAAACTTATACATAATATGTATAATGGTTGTATAAACTTTTACATAGTGTGTATAATACTTGTAAAAAAAAGTATAATGCTTGTATATAGAGTGTATGAATTTGCCCATAGTGTGAAAAAATTATGTTTATAGCATTTATAAATTGATACATAGTATGTATAAACTTACACATAACATGTATAAACTTACACATAGTGTGTAAAAATTATTTATATAACATATATAAACTTATACATGGTGTGTATATTCCTTATACATAGTATGTATAAACTTGTGCATAATGTGCATAAATTTATTCATAATTTGTATAATCCTTATACATAGCATGTATAAACTTGTACATAGTTTGTTTAATACTTGTACATAGCATGTGTATAATGTTTGAATAAACTTATACATAGTGTGTATAATGCTTGTAAATAGTATGTATATCGGTTGTATACAAAATGTCTAAACTTGTATATTATATATATAATGTTTGTATAAACTTATACATATTGTGTATAATGCTTGTACATAGCATCTATAACACTTTTTTAAACATGTACATTGTGTGCATAATGCTTGTACATAGCATATACAAATTGGTACATAGTTTTTATAATTCTTATATATAGTATTTACAAACATATACATAGAGTGTAAAATACTTGTATATAGTATGTATAAATTTATATATAGTGTGTATAAACTTATACATTGCATGTATAAACTTATACTTAAACTTATACATAGCATGTACAAACTTATACATAGTGTATAAAATGCTTGTAGATAGCGTGTATAAATTTGTATAATTTATGTATAATGCTTGTACAAAGCATATATAAACTTGTATATAGCGTGTATAATACTTATTATACATAACATGTACATAGTATGCATAAACTTATACTTAGTGTGAGTAATTCTTATTTATAATGTATAAAATGCTTGTATATATTATATATAAACTTATATATAGTATGTATAATATATGTATATTACATGTAAAACTTGTACATGGTGTTTATAATTCATATACATAGTATTTACAAACTTATATATAATATGTATAATGCTTGTACATAGCGTGTATAAACTTGTACATAGTGTCTATATTATTTATAGATAATATATATAAACTTCTACGTAATATGCATAATGCTTGTATAAACTTATATGTATTGTGTATAATACTTTTATATAGCGTGTCTAATGGTTATATATAGCATGTTCAATGCTGATATATAGCTTGTCTAAAGTTGTATATAGTGTATATAAATTTATTCAGAGTGTATAATATTGTTGAATAGAGTATAGAATACTTGTATATAGCATTGAACGTAGTATAGAATGCTTGTATAAACTTATATATAATATGTATAATTCATGTATATAGTGTGAGCAATGCTAGTATATAGCGTGTATATAGTGTGTATATTGCTTGTACATAACGTGTATAAACTTATACATAGTGTGTATAATGTTTGTACATAGCATGTATAAACTTGTATATAGTGTGTATAAACATGTATATTGTATGTATAAACTTATACATAGTGTGTAGAAAACTTGTACATAGCATGTATAAACTTGTACATTGTGTGTAAAATTCTTGTGCACAACGTGTATAAACTTGTTTAATTCATGTATAATACTTATATATAGCATGTATAAACTTGTACATAGTATGTATAATACTTATACATAATATATATAGTGTATATAATGCTTATATATAGCATGTATAAACTTATACATAGTGTTTATAATTCATATTTATAGTGTGTAAAATGCTTGTACATATCTTATATAAACTTATAAATAATATGTAGAATGCTTATACATAACACGTATAAACTTGTACATAACATGTATAATATTTGTATAAGCTTATACATAGTGTGTATAATATTTGTACATAGCATGTATAATGCTTGTACATAGCGTGTATAAACTTACCATGTATGGTGTGTATAATCCTTATACATAGGAAGTATAAAGTTGTACATATTGTGCATAAATTTGTTCATAGTTTCTATTATCCTTATACATAGTGTGTTCCAACTTGTACATAGTCTATATAATGCTTGTACGTAGCGAGTGTATAATGCTTGTATAAACTTGTACATAGTGTATATAAACTTTATCAGAGTGTATAATACTTATGAATAATATTTATAATGCTTGTATATAGTGTGTATAAATATATACATTGTATTTATAATACTTGTATATAGCACTGAACGTAGTGTACAATGCTTGTATAAACTTATATATAATGTGTATAATTTATGTATACAGTGTGTGCAATGCTCGTATATAGCGTGTATATAGTGTGTATAATGCTTGTACAAAATATGTATAAACTTATACATAATGTGTATAATGCTTATATATAGCATTTATAAACTTGTACATAATATGTATAATGTTTGTATAAACTTGTACATAGTGTGTATAATACTTGTACATAGCATGCATAATGCTTATACATAGCGTGTATAAAGTTGCACATAGTGTGTAAAAATTATGTTAAACTTATACATAGTATGTGTAAGCCTTATACATAGCATGTTTAAACTTGCACATAGTATGTAAAAATTAGGTATATATCATGTTTAAACTTATACATGGTGTGTTTAATCCTTATACATAGCTTGTATAAACTTATACATAGTATGCATAAACTTGTTTATAGTTTGTATAATCCTTATACATAGTGTGTGTAAACTTGTACATAGTTTGTATAATACGTGTACAAAGCGTGTGTATAATATTTTAATAAATTTTTACATATTATGTATAATGTTTGTAAATAGTGTGTATAATGCTTGTAGATAATATATATAAACTTATATATATTGTGTATAATGTTTGTATAAACTTATACATAGTGTGTATAATGCTTGTACATAGCATCTATAATATTGTATAAACGTATACATAGTGTGTATAATGCTTATACATAGCATGTACATAGTTTTTTATAATGCTTATATATAATGTTTACAAACATATACATACTGTATATAATGCTTGTACATAGCTTGTATAAACTTGTATATAGTATGTATAAACTTGTACATTGCGTGTATAAACTTAAACTTAGTGTATATAATACTTGTACATAGCTTGTAAAAACTTATACATATTGTGTAAAATGCTTGTACATAACATGTATAAACTTGTATAATTCATGTATAATGCTCGTACATTGCATCTATAAACTTGTACATAGTGTGTATAATACTTACACATACCATGTACACAGTGTGTATAATGCTTATATATAGCATTTATAAACTTATACAAAATATGTATAATTCTTATTTATATTATATAAAATGCTTGTACATATCATATAAAAACTTGTGTATAGTGTATATAATACTTGTATATTGCATGTAAAACTTGTATATAATGTGTATAAAACTTGTATATACTGTTTATAATGCTTATACATAGTATGTACACTACAAAAAAAAAACCTTCTAACTACATTTATATTAAGACACTTTTATCTAAGTGTCCTAACAAATAAATATTAGGGCATATAATAATTTTGGCACTAATTAAGAGATATTGTGCGACAAGTCCCCCCTCAGCCCAGCACTATCCCAAACTACCCCCTTCCTCTTATTATTTTTTTCATTTTGCTCATGCGTGTATTCCTCCCGCAGCTAAATACATGATCGTTGATGTTACATCACCGATCGAGGCCTCCTCTTCCCCTTATTATTCTTTCATCTTACTCAAGCACTGCATTTTTGCTGTGGCCTGCGTGCAATTCGTCAATCACTGCCACTACTTCAAGATGACTGCATTAGATAAGTCTTCTAATGGCTTTTAATCTTTTTCAAGAACAATATGCTTTATTGATTCCATTGTAGAATGCCAATTGTGTAAGGTTCATAAAATATTCTTGTTCCGTCTTTTGATTTTCTAGGGTTCTTGAGGTTCTTAATTTACAATTTTTGAACGATCGATCGACTGTCGTAATCATTGAATGCAAATTGTTTTGTACATAGCAAAAGATAAATCTATTGACCTTGTCATGATCTTGTCTTTCGCTGATTTTGAAGTTTCTTAATTAGGTCATTGGTGTGATTTTAGTTCATTTGAGTTAGTTATTGGATTCGTTGCATCCTGATTCCATAAAGGTGTTTAGGAATTAATGTAAGTAGGCAATCGAGTAGTGCAATAAGGTTATATAAGGTAGACTAATAATGTTTGAGTAAATATTTGTGAAGACCCAAAGTCAACCGGTAAGGAAAATAGATATAATTTTTTTCGAAGGATTATAATGAAAAAAAAAAGACAGTTTCAAGTTATTGAGGCTTTTTTATGTTGTGTGTGAAGATTTACGAAAATTAGAGTTAGCATGTCTAAAATATTGAGAGGACTAGCCAAGATATTGATTAAGTCGACCCTAGGAGTTGGGCTTAAGGATGATGATGTCAGTGTACTAAATTCAAGGTAGCTTAAATTGCTTGAAAGGTTTTATTGATGACAAGCTGAATAAAATGCTGAAAGCTGCATTGGAAGAGGATTCGATCTTGGTGATGTTGAAGGCTGCATTAGAAGAGGATTCTATCTCTAACTTAGCTTCAGATGACAAGCTAAATAAAATGCTGGGAGAACTTGATGCCTTAGTTAACGAAGCATAGGAACTACTTGGAAATTGGTATCAAACGATGAGTAAAGTTTATTTTGTATGTGAAGTATCATCTTTTTTGTCATGATTGTATCCCTATGTGATGATAATCAATTTGCAGCTGTTTCTATTTAAATTGAACTTTTATTGCTGTTAACTGAAAATATTATGCTATAGGGTTCTTAGATGCATATTGTTCATTTGTTCATTGTGCTACTATTTATGTGGTTTACAGTAGAAAGGAATTAAATAATTAAATCAAGCAAGGTTTTATCATTGGTATTATTGGTAGATTTTCATTCTATAAGAAAGATGAATCATTCTTATAAGAGTGCATTTCGACATGAAAAAAAGGCATGCAGTCTAAGTGTTTCTTCTTTCCATGCTTTTACTTTAGCATAATTTTCTTTGCTGATTACTGAATAAATGGCCATAATTAAATAAAATTCTTGATAGCCCGTCAAAGTTTGCTCTATGATTTTTGTTATATCATTTTCTTTTTGATATTCACACTCCTTTTCTTTTTCGTTATACAGTTATTTGTCAATTAGTAGTTCTTCATCATCGAAATGACTTTCAAATTCTTTCATGAGTGAGCTGAGACTAGATTATTCAAACTTCAATTGCAAATAAGGATAACATATAGTTTAAACTATGCTATTAAGTTAGTGAGCTTAGACTCGATTTTTCGAATTTCATTTACAAATAAGGATGAAGTATAGTTTAAACTACGCTATCAAGTTAGTGAAAGATCATCATGAACGTTAGTGATGGAAATTGTGTGCACGTGCTGTGGAAAGGTCTTTAGAACAAAGTAAGGTGAAGTATGAACTCAACAAAAAGACTGGACTGATAAAGGTAAACTAGGAAGTCCTCTAAAATAGCCAAATCCCTTCACTCAAAAACAAGAAAATAAAGTTTGAGAAGAAAAGGAATTGTGCCTCCTCTCTTGTGCAGGTAGATCGTGTTCTTTACTCATCGGTGGTGTACCACAACAACTACTATTTCATTCCACAAATGCTCTGTGAAGACAACGACCCTATGGATGTTCTGGTTCTCATCCAGGTATGCTATTAGGAAAATGTATTTTTGAAATTATCAGTTGCTCTGTCCAATGCTTACAAGGATTACTCATGTGGATTATTCCTGTTTCTTCTTTGAACAGGAGTCAATCCTTCCAAGATGTTTTATTTGTGCAAAAGCCATAGGCCTCATGCCTATGATTGATTAGGTTTTATTCTTTTTTCTCATATGAAAATCAAACTTATATCATTTTGATTCTAAATATTTTCTGTATTTTGTAAAGTTGTTGATTTATTATATACGTTATTCAAAAACAGGGAGAAAAGGATAATAAAATAATTTCTATTTGCTGAACTCAGGCACTTCTTTAAAGATTGTATCCTCAAAATTTAGCTAATGTGCATTCTATGCTTTCTATGCTATTCCTCGTCTTTCATATTTGTAAATCGTCTTTTGATTGAATTATATAAAATGTGTTCATCTTTTTATGTCACCTTCTTGCATTTAGATGGTGAGGGGTATAATTGTTGAGGGGAATTTGCTAAAGAAACGGATTTAGAAGTATATTTGAAATGTGGCTTAGCAAGAAGTAGTAGTAATAATTGCTCTTCACTTGTAATGAATATTTACAGGTATATAAGTAAACTGTAAGATGGATCTAAACCTTTGCTGTTAATAATGATGATTGATATCACTAATATTAGTTTGATGTATCTCCATGTATAAATTAGTTTGTGAATTTTATTATTAATATACGATAACTCTGTTTATTTCTAGTCTCTAAAATGAGTACTTCCTTGACTCTAATAAATCAGACAAGAAAAATTAAAACAAAGATGTTCCTATGAATGACTTCCTTTCCGCCACTTCCACTTATGACGCGATACAACACTCCATGTATGATATTCTAGTATATCCTCAAATTTTAAGCTATAATTCACGTGTTACTTAGTTGTATTGAAAAGTAACGGTTGACTCAATATAAATCTAAGACTAGAGTTGACACATGGAATAATTGATTTGGTCAAGAGGTTATCATGATGCATCATAGTCTAATATAGTAATATTAATCTTTCATTTCAGATTTTGAAGAAAGAAATTGGTGTGCTTGAGCTGCAATGGTATGGCTTTTGCATGTTCAAAGCACTAGTAAGCTTACATAAGAAGGTAAACTATATGAAATAAAGCTATCCACTTTTGGCATCATAATTCATATATGTGTTTGTTTTCCTCTTTTTGGCAGGGTGTAGGGCATGCAATGTTAAAGTAGATTCCAAATTATCTATTCAAATGCAAAGTGTAGTGGATGACAATGAAGTGTGGAAATAGATATCCCAAGACTTGGTTGATATTTTGTAAATAAATCACCCTCAGGATAAGGGGCATTTTTTCATTTTCATTTAATGTTTGGAGAAGACATTTATTATAATATATATATTATTTATGTATATGAAGTTTGAAGTAGAATGTTTTTTGTACTTAAGGTGGAAAACTCCTGTAATTTTATATTTATGAAATAAATTTTTATTTGAAGAAAAAAATTTAAGTAAGCTCTCATATCTACGTGAGATTTTAAGTAATTTGATTGGAGATTAATTATTTGCAATTAAAATATTATGAGTGAGCATAATTAATTGATAATTGAATATAATTTATATTGGATATGACATATATTGAGCTACATAATAATGCCAATTTATTAAAATTATTTAAGTAAATTGAAGTGTTGGGTAATCATGTGTCTTAGGGCAACTTAAATGTGCCTTATTATTAAACATATTCCATCAAATAAATATGTTTGGATAGTTAACCTATTATGACACATAATATTTGTTGTATTTATTAACAAATTCCATCATATGAAGATGTTATAAAAGTTTGTCTATTACGACACTTTTATAAGTGTCATTTAAGAGACAATGCCATCAAAATAACATGTCATAAAAGTTTAGTTTTTAGGGCACATAAAGACGCCCTTAACCCTATGCAAACAGCCACCTAAATGACATCATTGCTTGATGCCCTAATATATCATATGCCCTAATAGATGCATATATAACACTTTAAGGTGCCCTAATAGCCACTATTTTTGTAGTCATATAAACTTATATATAATATGTATAATGCTTCTACATAGTGTGTATAAACTTGTACATAATGTGTATATTATTTATAGATAGCGTGTATAAACTTCTACATAGTATGCATAATTATTATATAAACTTATGGATAGTGTGTATATTTCTTTTATATAGCGTGCATAATGCTTGTATATAGCATGTAAAATGCTTATATATAGCTTGTATAAACTTGTACATAGTGAATATAAGCTTATTCAGAGTGTGTAATACTTATGAATAATGTGTATAATGCTTGCACATAGTATGTATAATTATGTATATAGTTTGTATATTACTTATATTTTTTTTTGAAGAAATGCAGAAATTCCATTAAAATGAAAAAGTAGACACCCTAATACTAACTAGGCAAGTGAAGCTAATGGTCCCTTTTTTAACAAGAAAAAGGTACCTTATTGAAACAAAATTTGTAATTTTAAACTTAATATAAATGTTAAGAAATCCACTATCTCCTATTTTGAAACTGTTGAGATGCAGGGGATACCAAAGTATTAAACAACCCGAGGGTTGATTAGTATCCCAGAGTTCCCATCCAGTTAGAGAATAAGAAGTAGTAAAGATCCCATAATCATTTAAACTAAATTTAAAATAACAGACTATAATTAAAAAAAGGAAAGTAAAGCATAAAGGAAAAATACATTTCAATAAGGATTTCCTAAAATCACTTAAGAATATCGTTGAAAGATATTCAAAAGGCTTTTTCCAACTTTGAACGGCAGAACTCATTGGAATAAAAATGCCCAACTTTAAGTTCATTTGCTCCATCTTGAAGTCTCTCTTTACAATGTTGTAATCCACGTGAAAAAATTCTTGCATTTAGTGGGATAATAGGGAAGAATAACTTCTCATACCATTCTTCTCTTTGTTATCAGCCAACTTCCTTCTAGGTAGAACTTTGACCGGACCCAATGCTTGGAGTTTTTGAATAGAATGTGTTTTGATTCGAAAGAATCACTTTTCTTGGCAAAAAAACTTTTGTCTTTTTTAATAGTAGTTTTCTTAAAATTCAAATTGATTGCTGATGGAGAATTATCAAAACTATTATTAAAATCAAGGCTTGTTGTAGAATTGGAAACAGCCGCCAAAGTTGTTACAACAGCAGAATTTGTTACACTATCCACCTGAAAATCTGAATTTTTGAATTCAGAATCAGAATTTTGAACTCCCTTTAATTCAGCAGCAATAGTAGAATCGGTATAGTTTGTTTCCAAAGAATCCTCTTCTAAACAAACTCCTTCCTTAATAGCTTCCACATTTTCAACATTTTTAAATTCAGGATATGAATTCAAAAAATTAGCATTTTTACTAGGCATAATAACTTCCATATTTTCAGCAATTTTGAATTATGGATTTGAATTCAAATAATCGCTGAATCTGTTATCAGAAATAACGATCCCCTTTTGATTAGCATCTTCTTTTGGAATGTTACAACCAGCTCCCTCGGTTACAGCCATGGTAGCAGGAATTTCAGAATTTAAAATCTTACCGTCCTGGATCTGTTCCTGATTTTTTGGGATTGTAATTTGTAACACTTCAGCAATGATTGGCTGTTTGATTGTAGAATCTACTCCTTGAATGATATTTCTTCCATCTTTTTCCTTAGTAATAGCATCAACTTGATTACTCAAAGGATCTATGCAAATTTCTGCACCAGTGAACCCGTCACCTTCACTTTCTTCCAATGCCTCATTATTTGCATTAACACCACATCCATCTGAATTTACTTTGAATGAGAAAACATTACAATTATTTTTTCCTGGAATTGTTCTTCTTTTGTTCTTGTACTTTACATGTATCCAAGGCCCATAACGGTTTTTTTCAATGGAAGAACCAGAATCACCATCAATAGCAGGATGTTTTTATGTTTGAGTTGAATTTGGACACACGGAATCAACATGTCCAATCTTGCCACATTTGTAACAAAATGAAGATAGATTTTCAAACTCAAATTTCTGAAAAAATCTACCATTAAAGCCTTCCACCCAAGTACCAAAAGGTAGTTTTGAATTCAAATTTACCCGAATGCAAGCTCTAGCAAATTCTCTTCTCCCCCATCTAAACATGTTACCATCCAATAAAATTGGAGTTCCAATTCTAGAAACAATTCTAGTGATATTGGATTCATCCCAACAATGTAATGGTAAATGAGGAAGACGAACCCAAATTGGAGCTGAAATCCCATCCAAAGAATTAGGTGAGAAGGTAGGAGACCATTTGTCTAAACCTACCACAAACCCTCCTACAAACCAAGGTCCTCCATTAAGAACTTCATTCATGGCTTCAAGTGACTGAAAAGAACAAAGGAGCCAATCTAGACCAAGCAATGTAATATGAAAACTCCCATATTTCAACCATTGCTTTCTTAATTCAAAAGAACACTTAGAAAAAGGATAATTTTTCCTAAGGACTTTAACAACCAAAGATTTGTTCAAAAGTTGAACATTAGAATTTTCCTTTTCTATGTCCAATTTGACAACATTTGCATCTCCAAAATCTTCATGTTTTCCACTAAAATTAATTTTAATGTGAGGTTTTTTGATCCACACATTAGAATTACTCATTTTTGAAGAAGTGATAGGATCCTTCTTCAAAATTTCAGCAAAACCTCCTCCTGAAGAAGATGCCTCCTTATCAGAAGCTCCAGAGATGATAGAAGACAGAGGATTTAGCTTATCACTCAAAGATGAAATAATTTCTTTACCTTTGCCTGAAGACGGCAAAGACTTTTGCCTTGCATTCAAATCTCCCTCCCTTATGATTAGCGGAGATTCCAAAATACGAAAAGGGGAAATGCGTTTGAAGGAGGATCTACCTTTTGAATCCAACATAATTGGACTCGCGGTAGAAAGCAAATTTTTGGTGTTCCGGTCATCCTTAGATGACCGGCCACCTTCTTCCATCTCCAACACTAGCACCCAAAATCTTCAAAGCCTTCTTCAAAATCCTTCCTAATTTTGTGGAGCTTCTCTCTCTTCCTTTGGCCGCCTCTCTTCTGAATTTACTTTGATTCCTTAATTCATATATTACTTATATATTGCATTGAACGTAGTGTAGAATGCTTGTACAAACTTATATATAATGTATATAATTCATGTATAGAGTGTGTGCAATGCTCGTATATAGCATGTACATAGTGTGTATAATGCTTGTACATAACGTGTATAAACTTATACAAAATTTATATAAAGCTTATACATAGCATGTATAAATTTGTACATAACATATATAATATTTGTATAAACTTGTACATAGTATGTATAATACTTGTACATAGCATGTATAATGCTTGTACATAGCGTGTATAAACTTGCACATAATGTATAAAAATTATGTATATAGCATTTATAAACTTATACATAGTATGTATAAGCCTTATACAAAGCATGTATAAACTTGCACATAGTGTATAAAAATTATGTATATATCATGTATAAACTTATACATGGTGTGTTTAATCCTTATGCAAAGCCTGTATAAACTTATACATAATGTGCATAAACTTGTTCATAATTTGTATAATCCTTACATATATTGTGTTTAAACTTGTACAAAGTCTATATAATACTTGTATATAGCGTGTGTGTAATGTTTAAATAAATTTATATATAGTGTGTATAATGCTTCTAAATCGTGTGTATAATGCTTGTACATAAAATGTATAAACTTGAACATAGTGTATAATATTTGTATAAACTTATGCATAGTGTGTATAATGCTTGTACATAGTATCCATAATACTTGTATAAACTTGTACATAGTGTGTATAATGCTTGTACATAGCATGTACATAGTTTTTTATAATGCGTATATATAGTGTTTACAAATATATACATACAAGTGTATAATGATTGTACATAGCATGTATAAACTTGAATATAATGTGTATAAACTTATACATTGCATGTATAAACTTGTACATAGTGTATATAATACTTGTACATAGCATGTACAAACTTGTACATATTGTATAAAATGCTTGTACATAGCATGTATAAACTTGTACATAGTATGTATAATACCTATACATACCATGTACATAGTGTGTGTAATTCTTATATGTAGCATGTATAAACTTATACATAGTATGTATAATTCTTATTTATAGTGTGTAAAATGCTTGTACATATCGTGTATAAACTTGTACATAGTGTATATAATACTTGTATATTGCATGTAAAACTTATATATAGTGTGTATAAAACTTATACATAGTATTTCTAATGCTTATACATTGTGTGTACACAAAAAAAAAAAAAAACTTTTTACTACATTTATATTAAGACACTTTTATCAAAACATCCTAACAAATATATATTAGGGCATATAATGAATTTGGCGCTAATTAAGAGATCGTGTGCGACAAGTCCCCCCTCAGCCTCATAATATCCCGAAATGCCCCCTACCTTTTATTATTCTTTCATTTTGCTCAAGTGTGTATTCCTCCTGCAGCCAAATACATGATCGTTACTGCTACATCGCCAATCGAGGCCTCCTCTTCCCCTTATTATTGTTTCATCTTGCTTAAGCATCGCATTTTTGCTGTGGCCCACGTGTGATTCGTCGATCGCTGCCACTACTTCAAGACAACTGCATTAGATAAGCCTTCTAATGGCTTTTAATCTTTTTTAAGCACAATATGCTTTATTGATTCCAATGTAAAATGCCAATTGTGTAGGGTTCATAAAATATTCTTGTTCCTTCTTTCGATTTTCTAAGGTTCTTAAGGTTCTTAATTTGCAATTTTTGAATGATTGATTGACTGTCGTAATCGTCAAATGCAAATTGTTTTGAACATAGCAAAAGGTAAATCTTCTAACCTTGTCATGATCTTCTCTATCGCTGATTTTGAAGATTATTAATTATGTCATTGGTGTGATTTTAGTTCATTTGAGTTAGTTGTTGGATTCGTTGCATCCAGTTTCCAAAAAGGATTTTAGAAACTAATGTAAGTAGGCAATCGAGTAGTGCAATAAAGTTATAGAAGGTAGACTAATAATGTTTGTGTAAATATTTATGAAGACCCAAAGTTAACCGGTAAGTAAAATAGATATAATTTTTGTCAGAGGATTATACTGAAAAAAAAGACAGTTTCAAGATATTGAGGCTTTTTTATGTTGTGTGAAGATTTACGAAAACTAGAGTTAGCATGTCTAAAATATTGAGAGGACTAGCCAAGATGCTGATTAAGCTGACCCTAGGAGTTAGGCTTAAAGATGATGATGTCCGGGTACTAAATTTAAGGTAGCTTAAATTGCTTGTAAGGTTTTATTAATGACAAGCTGAATAAAATGCTGAATGTTGCATTGGAAGAGGATTCTATCTTGGTGATGTTGAAGGCTGCATTGGAAGAGGATTCTATCTATGACTTAGCTTCAAATGACAAGCTAAATAAAATACAGGGAGAACTTGATGCTTTAGTTAACAAAGCGTAGGAACTACTTAGAAACTAGTATCAAACAATGAGTAAAGTTTATTTTGTATGTGAAGTATCAGCTTTTTTGTCTTGATTGTATGCCCATGTGATGATAATAAATTTGAAATTATTTCTATTTAAATTGAACTTTTATTGTTGTTAACTGAAAATATTATGCTATAGGGTTCTCAGATGCATATTATTCATTTGTTCGTTGCGCTACTTTTTATGCGGTTTACACTAGAAAGGAATTAAATAATTAACTCAAGCAAGGTTTTATCATTGGTAGATTTTCCTTCTATAAGAAAGATGAATCATTCTTATAAGAGTGCATTTCGACATGAAAAAAAGGCAAGCAGTCTATGTGTTTCTTCTTTCCATGCTTTTTCTTTAGCATAATTTTTTTTTGCTGGTTACTGAAGAAATGACCATAATTAAATAAAATTCTTGATAGCCCGTTAAAGTTTCTCTATGATTTTTGTTATATCATTTTTTTTATATTCACTCTCCTTTTCTTTTTCGTTATGCAGTTATTTTTCAATTAGCAGTTATTCATCATCGAAATGATTTTCTAACTCTTTCCTGAGTGAGCTGAGACTAGATTATTTAAACTTCAATTGCAAATAAGGATAAAGTATTGTTTAAACTATGCGATTAAATTTAGTGAGCTGAGACTCGATTTTTAAAATTTCATTTGCAAATAAGGATTAAGTATAGCTTAATCTACGCTATCAAGTTAGTGAGAGTTCATCATGAACGTTAGTGATGGAAATTGTGTGTACTAGCCCTGGAAAGGTCTTCAGAACTAAGTAAAGTGAAGTATGAACTCAACCAAAAGACTGGGTTGATAAAGGTAAACTAGGAAGTCCTCTAAAATAGACGAATCCCTTTACTCAAAAATAAGAAAATAAAGTTTAAGAAGAAAAAGAAATTGAGCCTCCTCTCTTATGCAGGTAGATCATGTTCTTTACTCATCGGTGGTGTACCCCAACAACTATGGTTTCATTCGACAAACGATCTGTGAAGACAACGACCATATGGATGTTTTTTTTCTCATGCAGGTATGCTATTAGGAAAATGTATTTTTCATTTGTATAATATATGTTGAAATTATCAGTTGCTCTGTCCTATACTTACAAGGATTATTCCTTTTTCTTCTTTGAATAGGAGCCAATCCTCCCAGGATGTTTCCTTTGTGCAAAATGCTATGATCAGATCAGCAGATCCGCGAGAGAATAATCAATAGGATAAGGAGGAGTCATAGGAGTAGGAGGCAGAGCTAAACTCGCAAGCTTGACCTAGAACTAACTGCTATCAGTGGGAGCCTATATTCTTTCTTCTTTTTCTTTGATAAGAGCAGGCCGGTTAGGCCTATCGGAGTTTCCCAAGCATATCTTCTACCCATTGAGATCGCTGTCACTCAGTCAGATGCTTTTTTGAGACTAAGACTTTGACTTGATGTCATACGTAATCGTCTTTTTTCCCAGTCACTTACCCTTACCTTAGAAAACCAAACAAATCAAACCCGTCTGGCGATCGGAGAGAAGAGTAAGGAAAGGACGAGCGAACTACTAGAAAGAAAATAGGATTTTTTAGAATGAAAAAAAAAAGAGAGAAAAAGAGATCTTTTCTTAGTTTCTTAGTATGAAAAGGAAAAGAGTTAGCTGGGAATGCTCCTTTTTAGCTCTAGATCTAGATCTTGAATGACTTTCTTTTGATTGGACATGCATATGATTGATGAAGTTTATTCCTTTTTTTTTCATATTCAAATCAAACTTATATCATTTTGATTCTAAAATTTTTCCGTATTTCATAAAGTTGCTGATTTATTATATACGTTGTTCAAAAACAAGGAGAAAATGATGATAAAATAATTGCTACTTGTGTTGATGATCTTGAATATAGACATTATAAAGATATCAAGGAGCTCCCATTTCATCGTTTGGCTGAACTCAAGCGCTTCTTTGAAGATTGTATCCTCAAAATTTAGCTAATATGCATACTATGTTTTCTTTGCTATTCCTCATCTTTCATATTTGTAAACCATCTTTTGATTGAATTATATAAATTGTGTTCATCTTTTTATATCACCTTCTAGCATTTTGATAGTGATGGGTATCAATGTTGTGAGGAATTTGCCAAAGAAACGGGTTTAGAAGTATATTTGAAATTTTGCTTAGCAAGAAGTAGTAGTAATAATTGCTCTTCACTTGTAATGAATATTTACAGGTATATAAGCAAACTGCAAGATGGATCTAAACCTTTGCTGTTAATAATGATGATTTATATCACTAAGATTAGTTTGATGTATCTCCATGTATAAATTAGTTTGTGAATTTTATTATTAATACACGATAACTCGGTTCTTTTCTAGTCTCTAAAATGAGTACTTCTTTGGCACTAATAAATTAGTCAAGAAAAACTAAAATAAATAGGTTCTTATGAATAACTTCCTGTCCGCCACTTCCGCTTATGACGCGATACAACACTCCATGTATGATATTCTAGTCTATACTCTAATTTTATGCTATAAGTCCATGTTACTTGGTTGTATTGAAAAGTAAGGGTTGACTCTATATAAATCTAAGACTAGAGTTGACACATGGAATAATTTATTTGGTCAAGAGGTTATCATGATGCAGCATAGTCTAAATATACTAATATTAATCTTTCATTTCAGATTTTGAAGAAAGAAATTTGTATGCTAGAGCTCCAATGGTATGGATTTTGCATGTTCAAAGCACTAGCAAGCTTACATAAGTAGGTAAGCTATATGAAATAAAGCTTTCCACTTTTAGCATCACAATTAAGATATGTGTTTATTTTCCTCATTTTGGCAAGGTGTAGGGCATGAGATGTCAAAGTAGATTCCAAATTATGTTTTCAAATGCAAACTATAGTGGATGACAATGAAGTGTGGAAATAGATATCCCAAGACTTGGTTGATATTATGTAAATAAATCGCCCTTAGGATAAGAGGCATTTTTTTATTTTCGTTTAATGTTTGGAGAAGACATTTATTATAATGTATTGATTATTTATGTATATGAAGTTTGAAGTATAAAGTTTTTTGTATTTAAGGTGAAAAACTCTTGTAATTTTATATTTATGAAATAAATTATTATTTGAAGAAAAAAATCTTAAGTAAGCTCTCATATCTATGTGAGATTTTAAGTAATTTGATTGGAGATTAATTATTTACAATTAAAATATTATGAGTGAGCATAATTAATTGATAACTGAATGTAATTTATGTTGAATATGACATATATTGAGCCTCATAATAATGCCATTTTATTAAAATTATTTAAGTAAATTGAAGTGTTGGGAAATCATATATCTTAGGGCAACTTAAATATGCCTTATTATAAAACATATTCCATCAAATAAATATGTTAGGATAGTAAACCTATTATGACACATAATATTTGTTGTATTTATTAACAAATTCCATCATATGAAGATGTTATATAAGTTTGTCTATTAGGACACTTTTATAAGTGTCCTTTAAGAGACAATGCCATCAAAATTATATGTCATAAAAGTTCAATTTTTAGGGCACATAAAGATACCCTTAACCCTATGCCAACGACCACCTAAATGACATCATTGCATGATGCCCTAATATATCATGTGCCATAATAGATGCATATTATGACATTTTAAGGTATCCTAATAGCTACTATTTTTTTAGTGGTATAAACTTATATATAGTATATATAATGCTTGTAGATAGCATGTATAAACTTGTTCATAGTGTATATATTATTTATAGATAGCGTGTATAAACTTCTATATAGTATGCATAATTATTGTATAAACTTATACGTAGTGTGTATTATTCTTTTATATAGCATGTATAATACTTGTATATAACATGTAAAATGCTTATATATAGCTTGTATAAACTTGTACATAGAGAATATAAACATATTAAGAGTGTATAATACTTATGAATACTGTGTATAATGCTTGAACATAGTATGTATAAATATGTATATAGTGTGTATAATGCTTGTACAAACTTATATATAATATGTATAATTCATGTATATAGTGTGTGCAATGCTCGTATATAGCGTGTACATAGTGTTTATAATGCTTGTACATAATATGTATAAACTTATACATAATGTGTATATTGCTTATACATAGCATGTATAAACTTATACATAATATATATAATATTTGTATAAACTTGTATATAGTGTGTATTATACTTGTAGGTAGCATGTATAATGCTTGTGCATAACCTGTATAAACTTGCACATAGTGTGTAAAAATTATGTATATAGCATTTATAAACTTATACATAGTATGTATAAGCCTTATACATAGCATGTATAAACATGCACATAGTGTGTAAAAATTATGTATATAGCATGTATAAACTTATACATGGTGTGTATAATCCTTATACATAGCATGTATAAACTTATACATAATGAGCATAAACTTGTTCATAGTTTGTATAATCCTTATACATAGCATATATAAACTTGTACATCATCTGTATAAAGCTTATACATAGTGTGTGTATAATGTTTGAATAAACTTATACATAGTGTGTATATAATGCTTATACATAGAATGTATAAACTTTTATATAGTGTGCATAATGCTTGTATGAATTTGTATATAGTATGTATAATATTTATACATAACATCTATAATATTTATATAAACTGATACATAGTATATATAATACTTCTACATAGCATGTATAAACTTGTACATAAGTTTTTATAAAGCTTATATATAGTGTTTACAAGAATATACATAGTGTGTATAATGCTTGAACATGGAATGTATAAACTTGTATATAATATGTATAAACTTGTACATTGTGTGTATAAACTTATACATAGTGTGTATAATACTTGTACATAACATGTATAAACTTGTATATAGTATATAAAATGTTTGTACATAGCATGTATAAACTTGTATAATTCATATATAATGCTTATACATATCATGTATAAACTTATACATAGTGTATAATACTTATATATACCATGTGTATGATATGTATAATGCTTATATATAGTATTTATAAACTTATACATAATGTGTATAATTTTTATTTATAGTGCGTAAAATGCTCTTACATATCGTGTATAAACTTGTACATAGTGTGTATAATACTTGTATATTCCATATAAAACCTGTACATATTGTGTACAAAACTTGTACATAGTATTTATAATGATTATACATAGTGTTTACAAACATATACAAAATATATATAATTCTTATACATAGCATGTATAAACTTATACATTATGTGTATATTATTTATAGATAGCGTGTATAAACTTATAATTCTTATATACAGCATGTACATTGCTTATATATAGCTTGTATTAACTTGTACATACTGTATATAAATTTATTCAGAGTGTATAATACTTATGAATAATGTTTATAATGCTTGTACATAGCGTGTATAAATATATACATAGTGTATATAATACTTGTATATAGCATTTAATGTAGTGTAGAATGCTTGTATAAACTTATATTTAATGTGCATAATTCATGTATATAGTGTATACAATGCCTGTATATAGCCTGTATATAGTGTGTATAATGCTTGTGCATAATGTGTATAAACTTATACATAATGTGCATAATGTTTATACATAACTTGTATAAACTTTTACATAATATGTACAATGATTGTATAAACTTATAAATAGTGTGTATACTACTTGTACATAACATATATAATACATATACATAGCATGTATAAACTTGCACATAGTATGTAAATATTATATATATATTGTTTATAAACTTATATAAAGTATGTATAAGCCTTATACATAGCATGTATAAATTAGGATATAGTGTGTATAAACTTATATAGGGTGTGTATAATCCTTATACATAGCGTGTAAAAACTTGTACATAATGTGCATGAACTTGTTCATAATTTGTATAATCCTAATACGTAGTATGTATAAACGTGTACATAGTCTGTATAATACTTGTACATAGTGTGTCTATAATGTTTGAATAAGCTTATACATAGTGTCTATAATGTTTGTACATAGAATATATAAACTTCTACATAATGTGTATAATGCTTGTATAAATTTGTATATAATATGTATAAATTTGTACATAGCATCTATAATACTTGTATAAACTGGTTCATAGTGTGTATAATGCTTGTACATAGCATGTATAAACTTGTACTTAGTTTTTATAATACTTATATATAGTGTTTACAAACATATACATAGTTTTCATAATGCTTGTACGTAGCATATATAAACTTGTATATAGTGTGTATAAACTTATACATTGCGTGTATAAACTTATACATTGCGTGTATAAACTTGTACATAGTGTGTATAGTACTTATACATAGCATGTACCAACTTGTACATAGTATGCAAAATGCTTGTACATAGCGTGTATAAACTTGTGTAATTAATATGCAATGCTTTTACATAGCATGTATAAACTTGAACATAGTGTATATAAAATTTATACATACCATTTACATAGTGAGTATAATGCTTATATATTGCGTGTATAAACTTATAAATAGTGTGTATAATTCTTATTTATAGTGTGTAAAATGCTTATACGTAGCATGTATAAACTTGTACATAGTATGTATAATACTTGTATTTTGCATGTAAAACTTGTACATAGTGTATATAAAACTTGTACATAGTGATTATAATGCTTATACATTATCTGTACAAGCTTATACATAATATGTATAATGCTTCTACATAACGTGTATAAATTTGTACATAGTTTGTAAATTATTTATAAATAGTGTATATAAACTTCTACATAGTATGTATATTGCTTGTATAAACTTATATGTAGTGTGTATCATACTTTTATATAATGTGTATAATACTTGTATATAGCATGTACAATGCTCATTAATAGTTTTTGTAAACTTGTATATAGTGTATATAAATATATTCAGAGTGTATAATACTTATGAATAGTGTGTATAATGCTTGTACATAGCGTGTATAATATGTATATAGTATGTAAAATACTTGTATATAGCATTGAACGTAGTGTAGAATGCTTGTATAAACTTATATATAATATGTATAATTCATGTATACAGTGTGCGTAATGCTCGTATATTGCATGTATATAGTGTGTTTAATGCTTATACATAATGTGTATAAATTTATACATATCATGTATAAACTTGTACATAACATGTACAATATTTATATAAACTTATATATAGTGTGTATAATACTTGTACATAGCATGTATAATGCTTGTACATAGCGTGTATAAACTTGCACATAGTGTGTAAAAATTATGTATATATCATTTATAAACTTATACATAGTATGTATAATCCTTGTAAATAGCTTATATATACTTTTACATAATGTGCATAAACTTGTTCCTGGTTTATATAATCCTTATCCATAGTGTGTATAAACTTGTACATAGTTTGTATAATGCTTCTATATATAGCGTGTGTATAATGTTTGAATAAACTTATACATTTTATGTATAATTGTTGTAAATAGTCTTTATAAAGATTGTACATAGAATGTATAAACTTATACATAGTGTGTATTATTCTTATATAAACTTGAATATAGTTTGTTTAATGCTTGTATATAGCATGTATAAATATGTACATAGTGTGTCAAATACTTATATATAGGATTGAATGTAGTGTAGAATGCTTGTATTTAAAAATTATGTATATAATATTTATAAACTTATACGTGGTTTGTATAAGCTTTATACAAAACATATATGAACTTGCACATAGTGTGTAAAAAATATGTATATGGCATGTACAAACTTATATATGGTGTGTATAATTCTTATACATAGCGTGTATAAACTTATCTATAATGTGCATAAACTTGTTCATAGTTTATATAATCTTTATACATAGTGTGTATAAACTTGTACATAGTTTGTATAATGTTTGTACATAGCGTGTGTATAATATTTGAATAAACTTGTACATAGTGTGTTTAACGCTTATAAATAGTGTGTATAATGCTTGCACATTGAATGTATAAATTTGTATGTAGTGTGTATAACGCTTATAAATAGTGTGTATAATGCTTGTAGATTGAATGTATAGATTTGTATATAGTGTGTATAATGCTTGTACATAGCATCTATAATACTTGTAAAAACTTGTACATAGTGTGTATAATTCTTGTACAGAGCATGTACAAACTTGTACATAATTTTTATAATGCTTATATATAGTATTTACAAACATATACATAGTGTGTATAATGCTTGTACATAAAACGTATAAACTTGTATATAGTGTGTATAAACTTGTACATTATATGTATAAAATTTTATATTGTGTGTATAATACTTGTATATATCATGTACAAACTTGTACATAGTGTGTAAAATGCTTGTATATAGCATGTATATACTTGTATAATTCATGCATAATGTTTGTATATTGCATGTATAAACTAATCTGGTGGAAAACAGCTGCTAGAGATAGAAACAGCAGCTAGAGAGAGAAAAACCAAAATTTCAAATTTTTCAAATTCACAATTTTTCTACAACCTTCATCGTCGTCCATTGGCGATTACGGCGGAAGGCCGCTGAGCACCGGTCGGTGCGCTTAACTCAACTGGAGGTTCAGATGGTCAAATCAGAGAGGAAGGTGATCAACGTCAGACGTTATCGAGATCAGATCAAGATTACCTGCATACTAGAATGGCTGCAAAACCTTTAGTTATCAAAGAGGTTAGTGTTTCACCTGTGAAGAAGATTGTTGAAATTGTGGAAGGTAAAGGTAAAAGTATTTTGATTAATTCTGATTGCATTACTCCACGGCTTGAGAAGTCTCATGCAATTTTGAAGCAGAATGATGTGGCAGCTTCTTCATCATAAATGAAGATTTATGTTAATAAATTCGGATGTTCAAATGTAATCTCTGACATGTGGCCAGCGATAAATGCAAATATTTTGAAAGATGTTAATAATAAATCTCATTCTGTGGATAAGCTATCTTATATTCCTTGTACAGACTTACCAGTTAAGCCTTTCATGCAATCTAAAATGTGGAACAGATTCCCAGTTTCACTATGGGAAAGAATGTAGAAAATGTTTTTAAAGAAAGTTTGGTTAATTCTTGGAAGAAGACTCAGCACATCAAGCTTAAATATGATATGGACTCAACCCTCGTTACTGATGACTGGATTGCTATAATTATGAAATCTGAACTAGAAAATGTTAATTCTCACACCCTGAGGAATTCACTGGTAATCAAAGTCTTGGGTTCCCGTTCCCAGTCTGCAGTAGAGAGCTTAGGAAGCAATGGTCTATATTTGGGAACTTTCACCTTACAACCTTGGGTCTTGATTGGATTCTTTATTCTTTTACAAAACTTTAAGCAGTTGAAGAAATCTTAGAAGGAGGTCCTTGGTTTATAGGAGGCAATATTATTAGTTTGGATAGATGGTCCCCTACAGTTTCATCCGAATCTCTCAAAGGTCTTACAACACCTATTTGGATTCGTATGTCATGCTTACCCTTACACTGCTGGTATGAACATAATATTTATAGAATTGCTTCAAAGATAGGAGTTCCTATATATTTAAATGGAAATTCTTTTAAATGGGGAAAAAGGGAGTATGCCCAAGTTTGTGTTTGTTTGGATTTCAACAAAAAAGTTCCTAAAGGAGTTTGGATAGAAGGAATGCATGGTAGATCCTTCCAAAAGGTAGAATATGAGAAGATTTCATATCTATGCTATCATTGTTGTAAAATGGGCCATTTAAGGAACAAATGTACTTTGATCAATAAATCTTCTTCAAAAACAGTTACTGATAATGTTAGTGAGAAAAGGGTGATTCAAGAAGAAGGAAATTCCAATGATCAAGATGAATTAGGACCTTGGATATAGGTCAAATTCAGGAAGAATGAAGTAGTTGGGAAGAAACCTCTTAATTAGATAACAGATATTCATAATAATCCTCCAGTTCAAATAAATTCCATCATAGAAGAAGTAGAGATTATTGAACCACTGAATAATGTTGTAATTCAAGTCTCAGAATCTGCAGCTAATAGTAAATCCCCTAGATTTATGAAGAATAAAAGGCCTGAAGTTTGGTTAAATAACAGTTTCAGCATCCTGGAAGAGGATTTGCAGGATACATGTCTTCAAGATACTATGGGAAAAGCCAATTAAATCAACTCCTTCTAAATGTGATTAGAAGGGTGCTGTGAAGTCTACTTCTGTAATGACAAGAGAAGAAATTGATGTTGTTAAAGACTTCAATTATAAAGAAGAAATGGCTCTTAATAGCTATCAGGTTGATTACTTAGAGAAGGCTGATTCTCCTTCTAATGATAATAATGGGAAGGGTTGATTGCGAACTCTTATAAAACCTAATAGATTACTAGCAAACCCAAGTATTCTCTATCATAAATCTGATTTCAAACTTCAAAGAGAACTGAAATCATTGGGAAAGGATAATATTATATCTCATGGAAGAAAAGGAGGTGGTCTTGTTAAAGGTAGGAAAGGGAAAAATCCCTATTCTTATCAATAATGACTTCTTTAATTTTTTGGAATTATAGGGGGGCTAGGAAAAAGGAATCCTCCCACTACTTGAAGGAATGTATAAAATATAATGATATGATCTTTGTTGGTCTGTCTGAAACAAAGATATCTTCCTTTGCTAGAAAGGATTGTGAAAAATTCATTGGTAAGCTTTGGGATTTTTATTTACTTCCTGCTGAAGCACTTTTTGGAGGACTAATGGTTTGCTAGAAAAAGGATCTAACTTCTTTCTCTATCTTAGTGACATCTCCTCAAGCTATTATGGGAGAATTAAACATCTTTAATAAAGGTGTATGGCTCATACCCTCAGTTTATGGGAGTAAAGACTCATACAAAAGAAGAAACCTTTGTAACTCTCTTGAAGTATTTCAAACTCTGATTTGCCCATTATCATAGGGGGAGACTTCAACTGTCTATTATCTCAAGAGGACAAGCAAGGAGGGAAAAAGTTTAAATTCTCTCAAGGTGCACAAGATATGAGAAATTTTATAAGCTTCTGTGACCTTCATGAAATGAAATTCATTGGACCAAGGTTCACTTGGTGTATCAACAAAATAGGGGGAGCTCGCATTATTGAAAGGTTGGATAGATGTATTTTTAATTCTGTTGCTTTGGAAACTATTCAAAATCCAGTTATCAGGCACCTTCCATGGGTAGATTCAGACCACTACGCCATTTTAATCAATTTGCTTAATCCAGCTGCTCCGAAAAACAAGATAATTAGATATGAAGAAGTTTGGTCATCTTATCCTACTTATACCAGAATTGTTCTTAACTCGTGGAAGAAGAGTATGAAAGGTGATCCGGTTAACTCTTTGAATAAGAAATTTAAAAGAGTTTTAAATGCTCTATATTATTGGAGTAAATCCAAACATTAGGATATGATGATATTGAAGGAAAGATTGCAGAAAGAAATATTGGAAATGCAATTTGAAGATGCAGAAATAGGTGGGCTATCCAAGGATATGTTACAGATGTTGAAATCTAAATTTCATGAATTCAATATTACTCTAGCCCGACTTAACACATGGTGGAAGCAAAGAGCAAATGAAAAATGGTTGGTAGATGGTGATTCAAACACCATGTTTTTCCACATATATGCATCTGGTAGACGTAATTCTAACTGGAACCATCAAATCAAAGATGGAGATGGTAATATTACTAAAGATCAAAATCAAATTGAAAACATTTTTTTTTCAATTATTTTAAGAACAAATGGGAAGAGAAGAATTGCTGTTTATCGGGTTGGCCCAAGCCTTTCAGTGTGCTGAATGATTTGGATAGAAAAATCCTTTCTAATGATTTCAGGGAAGAGGAGTTAGATGATGTGGTTAAACAGCTTGAATCCAATATTTCTCCAGGTATTGGTGGGATCTCTTACTCTTTCATCAAAACTTTTTGGTTTATCATTAAAAATGATGTATGGAAGGCTATTCATTCATTTTTTTTGAACTGGGAGTCATGAATCCTAATTGGAAGGAGACATTGGTAGTTCTTATATAAAAAACAGAGAATCCGATATTGCCTAATAACTTTAGACCGATATGTCTCTGCTTATCTATACATAAGTTGGTAGCCAAAATGTTATTGAACAGAATGTTAGTTTTTATTCCAAAACTGATTTCTGAGGAACAATCAGCTTTTATTAAAGGCAGACCTAGTTCATACCATATTCTATTAACCCAAGAAGTGTGTAACAAATTTAAATTCTCTAAATTTGAAAAAGGGCTTATGACTATTAAAATTGACATGGTGCAAGCTTATGACAGTATGGGGTGGTCAACTCTTACTCAAGTCATGAAGAATTTTTGTTTTCCAGATAAGTTTGCTAACTACCTTATTCAATGTGTTTATGACACTAATTTTTCTATAATTATTAATGGAAGCAATTCAAGTTGGATCAAGGCAAAAAGGGGGTTTAGGCAAGGCTGCCCCCTTTCTCCCTTTCTTTTTCATCTTATGCTCTCAACTTTTGTCTGATGATGTTACACAAAAAGGGAAGGAATTGGGCATCAAAGTAGCTCCTAATGCTGAGAAAATTTCTCACTTATTATATGTTGATGACATAGTTTTGTTATTAGAAGCCAATGGAAGAAGTGTTAAGAAAGCTAAAAATATTTTGGAAGGATACTGTAAGTGGTCTGGGAAAAGGATCAATGTTCATAAATCTTCCATTATATTTGGGAATTCGGTTAATAGAATGAGAAGAAGGAGATTGGCTAAAATTCTAAAATTTAAAGTGGTGAAAGAATTTAAATATCTTGGGATCAATATTATGTTGAGAAGAACTTCTAGGATGGATTTATACCATCTGCTGGACAAAGCCAATAAATATTTGAATGTATGGGGTAATTGTTATATTTCATTAGCCGGGAAGATACTTCTTGTCAAAACCTTTTTATCTTCTTTCCCTATTTATCACATTACTCATTCTTTAGTACCATTGGGAGTACTAAAGGATCTAGATAGATTGTGTAGGGAGTTTTTGTGGAACAAACATGATGGAAATAAAGGGTTACATTATGTTTCATGGGATGTACTTTGCAGACCTCTTAGAATGGGAGGACAAGGTATCCAATCCATGGTTTATAAGGTTGGTCCACTTCGAGCAAAATTTGCCTGGAACCTCATCTCCTGTTCATCATCACTCCTCAATAGAATTTTGGTTGCTAAGTATGGTAATCAAATTTGGAATATTCAGCTTAAATATCAAAGTTCTTCTACTATCAAAATTATTATTAATGGATTTCGAGCACTTAAAGATATTTTAAGGTGGAAAGTATCTACGAGTAGCAAGGTCAACATCTTGCAAGATGTTTGGATATTTGACAAATCCATTTACTAGATGGCCAACCTTTATAGCTAATATGGAACAGGATATCCAATCTCTGGATTATTTTTTCAATGGAGGAGAATGGAATGCAGAAAAATTGAAGCAATTCTTTGGGCCTGATTAGATGGAAATAATTAAAAAGGTTCATATATTCACTGATTTAAATGAGGATCAGTTAGAGCACAAATATAAATTCTCAGGAAGATCGCTTTCAGCTTTAATTTCTATGGAAACTAAAGTTGATGGGTGTGAAGACCCTCACTGGCAATGGATAAAAATCTGAAGCTTAGACCCCGAGTGAGTTTATTTTGGTGGAGACTTGGCATCAATGTAATTCCATCAAATTATTTTTTGAAACACATAAATCTTTCTAGGAATGAAGACTGTCCTAGAGGTTGTAAGTCAGTGGAAAATGCTAACCATGTTGCAGTAAATTATCTTAAACTATTGCAGATATTTAACATTATCAAAAGTTGGTGCTTCTTTGTTCATGTTTTTAATTCAATTCAAGAATGTTTAATGGCCTTAAATCTTATGGCTAATACTGAACCTTTAATTGGAAACATTTATTATTCTGCAGTTTTCCTAATCTAGATTAACAAGAATAATATAGTTCATTGTGGAAAGGAAGATAGCATCTCATACATAGCAGCTAATGCTATCAGTATGGCTGAAGCCTCTTTTAAAAGAAGTTTGGATTGCTGGGAAACTAACCAGCTTTCACAGCTGTCTTCTCGTTGGTTTCCTCCTCCACCCAAATGGATTAAACTAAATATTGATGCCTCAGTTAAGAGCAATTACAATGCAGGTATTGGCGGTGTATTCTGAGAC
This sequence comes from Dendrobium nobile, assembly GCA_022539455.1. NCBI lineage: Eukaryota > Viridiplantae > Streptophyta > Magnoliopsida > Asparagales > Orchidaceae > Dendrobium > Dendrobium nobile. The sequence continues at coordinate 1,790,149 of CM039722.1, read as the reverse complement.
CATAGAGGGAGACTTCTATTTGTATTTGGGATGAAGTGTAAGCACTGGGATTCAGCTCAAATAGAAATGTATGCAATTTTGTCTATAAAGACATTTATCCATGAATGGAGATATGATTACAAAGGAATTATCATAGAGGGTGATAATAAAAAATTTATTGATTTTGTCCAAAAAATCTATATTAAGCAGCAAGTGGAAGAGGAAGGCATATGCAAATTGGACTTCTCTTTTCTCTCGAAGTTCAATCAGGTTCTTTTACATTTTGTTTATAGAAAAGGCAATATGTTTGCTAATTTTTGTGCTAATTATGCATGTTCCTTAGATTTCTTTTGGGATGATCTCAGCAGTAATAAAGTTCCTCCTTATTTTATTTCGTTACTCAAAAAGGACTGAGCAATCACTTAGTTGTTTGTATCTTTTTTTTTATCTTAATAATATTGCTTTATGCATTTCATAAAAAAAGCATGTATAAACTTATACATAGTGTGTATAATACTTATACATACCATATACATAGTGTGTATAATGCTTATATATAGCGTGTATAAACTTATACATAGTGTGTATAATTCTTATTTATAGTGTGTAAAATGCTTGTACATATCGTGTATAAACTTGTACATAGTGTGTATAATAACTGTATTTTGTATATAAAACTTGTACATAGTGTGTATATTGTTTATAGATAGTGTGTATAAACTTCTATATAGTATGCATAATGCTTGTATAAACTTATACGTAGTGTGTATAATACTTCTATATAACATTTATAATGCTTGTATATAGCATGTACAATTCTTATATATAGCTTGTATAAACTTGTACAAAGTGTATATAATCTTATTCAGAGCGTATAATACTTATGAATAGTGTGTATAATGCTTGTACATAACATGTATAAATATGTATATAGTATGTATAATACTTATATATAGCATGAAACTTAGTGTAGAATGCTTGTATAAATGTATATATAATGTGTATAATTCATATATAAGTGTGTGCAATGCTCATATATAGCGTGTACATAGTGTGTATAGTGCTTGTACATAACGTGTATAAACTTATACATAATGTGTATAATGCTTATACATAGCATGTATATGCTTGTACATAATATGTACAAAATTTGTATAAACTTGTACATAGTGTGTATAATACTTATTCATAGTAGGTATAATGCTTGTACATAGCGTGCATAAATTTGCACATAGTGTCTATAAATTATGTATATAGCATTTATAAACTTATATATATTATGTATAATCCTAATACAAAGCATGTATAAACTTGCACATAGTGTATAAAAATTATGTATATAATTTGTATGAACTTCTACATGGTGTGTATAATCCTTATACATAGTGTGTATAAACCTGTACATAATGTGCATAAACATGTTCATTGTTTGTATTATCCTTATACATATCATGTATGAACTTGTACATAGTCTGTATAATGCTTGTACATAGCGTGTGTATAATATTTGTATAAACTCATAAATAGTGTGTATAATACTTGTACATAGCATGTATAATGCTTGTACATAGTGTGTATAAACATGCACATTATGTCTAAAAATTATGTATATAGCATTTATAAACTTATACATACTATATATAAGCCTCATAAATAGCATGTATAAACTTGCACATAGTGTGTAAAATTATGTATATATTACGTATAAACTTATACATGGTATGTATAATCCTTATATATATTATGTATAAACTTATACATAATGTGCATAAGCTTGTTCATTGTTTGTATATCCTTATACAAAGCATGTATAAACTTGTACATAATCTGTATAATTCTTGTACATAGCGTGTGATTAAATAAACTTGTATATAGTGTGTATAATGCTTGTAAATAGTGTGCATAATGCTTGTACATAGAATTTATAAACTTGTACATAATATGTATAATACTTGTATAAACTTGTACATAGTGTGTATAATGCTTGTACATAGCATCTATAATACTTATATGAACTTATATATAGTGTGTCTAATGCTTGTACATACTATGTACAAACTTGTATATAGTTTTTATAATGCTTATATATAGTGTTTACCAACATATATATAGTGTGTATAATGTATGTACATAGCATGTATAAACTTTTATATAGTGTGTATAATCTTGTAGATTGCGTGTATAAACTTAGACATAGTGTGTATATTACTTGTACATAGTATGTACAAACTGGTACATAGTATGTAAAATGCTTGTACATAGCGTGCATAAACTTGTATAATTTATATATAATGCTTATACATAACATGTATAAACTTGTACATAGTATGTATAATACTTATACATATCATGTATATAGTATATATAATGCTTATATATAGCGTGTATAAACTTATACATAGAGTGTAAAATTCTTAGTTATAGTATGTAAAAAGTTTTTACATAGTGTGTATAATACTTGTAAATTGCATGTAAAACTTATACATAGTTTCTATAATGCTTATACATAGTGTGTACAAACTTATACATAATATGTATAATGCTTGTACATAGTGTGTATAAACTTGTACATAGTGTGTATATTATTTATAGATAGCATTCATAAACTTCTATATAGTATGCATAATACTTGTAAGTATGCATAATGCTTATATAAACTTATACATAGTGTGCATAATACTTTTATATAGCATATATAATGCTTGTATATAGCATGTACAATGCTTATATATAGCTTGTATAAACTTATATATAATGTATATAAACTTATTCAGAGTGTTTAATACTTATGAATAGTATGTATAATACTTGTACATAGCATGTATAGATATGTACATAGTGTGTATAATACTTGTATATAACATTGAACGTAGTGTAGAATACTTGTATAAACTTATTTATAATGTTTATAATTCATGTATATAGTGTGTGCAAAGCTCGTATATAGCGTGTATATAGTGTGTTTAATGCTTGTACGTAACGTGTATAAACTTATACATAATGTGTATAATGCTTATATATAGCATGTATAAACTTGTACATAACTTGTACACTATTTGTACAAACTTGTACATAGTGTGTATAGTATTTATACATAGTGTATATAAACTTGCACATAGTGTGTAAAAATTATGTATATAGCGTTTATAAACTTATAAAAAATATGTATAAGCCTTATACATAGTATTTATAAACTTGTAGATATTGTGTAGAAATTATGTATATAGCGTGTATAAACTTATACATGGTGTGTATAATCCATATATATAGCGTGTATAAACTTATTCATAATATGCATAAACTTATTTATAGTCTATAAAATCCTTATACATTGCGTGTACAAACTTATACAACGTATTTTAATTACACTTTTGATTCACATTTAGTGAGAGAAACTCCCGTTTAGTGATAGAAACTCTCGTTTCAAATTTTGATTCCCAGTTTTTTTGGATTTTGGTTTGAGATGACGGTGGATGGCTGTCGGCCATCGCCTGACTCTTCGATTCTGAGATAACCTATCCAGCAGGGTTGTACAATCGGAGAGGAAGCTGGTCATTATTTGGAACTCTCAAAGCAGGATTTTTATGAAGAGCTGCAGAAACGTAATTCTGGTCCATTGGTAATTAAGGAGAACAGCGTGATTTCTCCAAAGAAGATTATTTTTACTGAAGGTAAGGGAAATGGTATTAGCCAATATCTTGATTGCAATACACCTTGTAAGGTGAAGAGGCCTGATGTTTCTTCAATTAAAACTTTTGATCTGGATGCTTCTTCATCAGGTATGAAGATTTTTGTTAATAAATTCAGACATTCAAATGCAATCCCTCACAACAGTGTGATAAATGCGAATTCCTTGAATCAAGTTAACAAAATTGTTCAACGTTTTGATGATTTAGCAAACTCTCTGGTACATTCTTAAATTCCAAAAACAGGCTCAGTTCCAACTTATGCACAAATTCTCTCATCAGTTGTTTGAACATCAGTTGGCAAATCTACTTCTATCTCATGTAATGAGATGATGTCTAAGAGTAATTCTGATAGAGAATTAAATTTTGGAAGTAATAAAATAGGTTTTATCAATTCTTATGAAAAAGCCAATGCCTAGAGGAAGCCTCATATTAGGATTATTAATCCCCCTGAAAGTGTGGATATGACAGAAGATGGTATAGTTGTCAAAATCCTTTCTTATAATGAAAGTGAAAATATCCATAAACAACGTAACTCTATTGTGATTAAAGTTTTTGGTAGTCCATTCCTTTTGGAGTTATAAGAAATGAGCTAAGAAGACAATGGAAGGAACTGGGTTCTTTTCATTCGACCAATCTTGGTATGGATTGGTTGTTATGTTCATTTCATTCAACTGAAAGTAAGGAAGCTGTTTTGAGTGGGGGACCATGGTTCGTTGCTGGACATATCATTGGAATGGAAGAATGGAATCCAAGTTTTTCTACTTTATCCTTTTTAAATCAAATCTCACCTGTTTGGATTAGATTACCACATCTTCCATTATCCTGTTGGGATGAAAAAAATATTACTAGAATTGCTTCAAAAATTGGCACACCTTTATTCCTGGATGGCAATACTTTTAATTAGGGAAGAAAAGAATATGCGAGAGTATGTGTTCACATTAAGATTGATGAAAAGCAAAATCAAGGTGTATTGGTTGAAGGTTGTTCTAAATAGTTTTTTCAAGAAGTTCAATATGAAAGAATTGGTTCACTATGCTTTAATTGTGGTAGAATTGGACACAATTCTAATGAATTTAATTCTTCTAGTAACACTGTTAAGGTGGTGTTACCTGCTAATGAGAAGGCTGTACATCCTAGTGAAAATGTTTTCGCTGGAGATAAAACCTTTGCTAATGGCATTGTTTATAAAAACCCAATTTGCAATAGTTTTCCTACTGTTCAAGGAAAAGTAAGCAATAATGAAGGATGTGGCCCATTGATTGTGCTAAATCATGGAAAGAATAAATTTTTCCATTTTAGTAAAAGGCCTAAGGTGGAAATGCCTAGATTCAAATTTGTGAAGAAATATGTTTCCAAGGCTAAAGAAAATTATTCTAAATTACTTGGTGAAAGCCTAGTGGTAATACAGGAGAAATCTAATGATGGTTCTCTGGAAGATGTTATGGTAAGTAATAAAAAGATAGTGGATGATGTGATCCTAATGCCAACGGAAGGGAAATGTATAAATGTTGTTGTCGAGCAAGGAGTATTGGAAGAAGGGGAATTTGTTATTCCAGTGATGCCTATTAAAGATAAAATTGCAGATGGTGGAGGTTTTGTTATGAAGGAAATATGTGACCCAGTTCAAATTACCACAGGTCTTGATATAAAGAATTCAGATGCTGTGGAATGCATTCTGGCTGTAAATGAAGGGATTAATATAATGCTTTCTGAACAGAATGAAGTTATAAAAAATCCTCATAGTTCTGAATGTACTAAATCATATGTGAAGGAGAATAAGGAGGTTGTTTCAGCTAAAAAAGGGAAGAAGGATCCTAAATAATTCGGACCTCTTAAGAATAGTCTAAGAGATAGGAATTGTGGAGATAAATTTAAAAGTGATGGGGGGCTTTTCCCCATCATGTCCTTAAATGTCTTCTTTGCTTTTCTGGAATTGTACGGGAGCTAAAAAGGAGGCTTCCCATTATTTAAGAAGTATTATTAATGATAATGATGTATTCTTTGTTGGCTTACTTGAAACTAAATTGGCATGTATGGATAGAAATGAGGTTAATAGAATTATTGGCAATGAATGGAATTTTTTTCATGTTGATGCAAGAGGAAAATTTGGTGGTATCCTGGCCTTATGGAAAAATGGTATTTCTTCGTTTGATGTTCTTAATTCATCAAACCAGTGCATTATTGGTAAATTAACAGATGTGAAGGGCATTGCTTAGACCATAGCTATTGTTTATGGGAGCAAAACTGTGAGGGAAAGAAGAGATGTTTGGGATCTTATTGAAAGGTTTTCTACAACTGATGAACCTTCTATTATTGGGGGAGACTTCAATTGCATCATGTATAAATATGACAAAAAAGGTGGAAAAAAAATCTTGTTCTCTAAAGGCTCACAAGATATGGTGGTGTTCTTAAATAAGAATGATTTTCAAGGTATTGGTCTATGGTGATCTAAATAAACTTGTTGCAATAACAAGGAAGGTAATGCTTGTATATGGGAAAGGTTAGATAGAATCCTCCTCAACTCTAAAGCCTTAGATCTTATTCCATTTGTTGTCATCAATCACTTGGTCAGAGTTGCATTGCACCATTGTCCGATAAGTTTGAATATTCTTAATTCTCAGGTCCTTTATCATAATTCGATTAAATTTGAGAATTTTTGGTGCTCTTATGAAGCCTCATGGGGTGTGGTCAAAAAAGCTTGGAATAAATCTGATTTTGGTTCTAATTCGTATGTCCTTAAAAGGAAGATAGGTAGATCTCTTAAGAGTTTGTTCTTTTGAGCAAGAGGAAACTACTAGATCTTAATGTTCTAAAGAAGGAGTTACATGAAGAGATCTTAGCCCTCCAATTTGAGGAAAGTGATACAAGCCTATCTCCTGATAAGTTGGCTATTTTGAGAATAAAGGTTAATTACCTTAATTCAACTTTTGCTATATTGGCTATGTGGTGGAGGCAGAGATCTAGAGCTCAATGATTAGATGAGGGAGATCAAAATTCTAGGTTTTTCCAGAATTTTGCAAATTCCAGAAGGATTGGCAATCTTATTCATCAGATTAAGAATTTGAAGCCATTCCAGTTAGTAATCTGGATGAAATCCACAGCATTTTTGAAGGCATTTTCCGGAGCAAATGAAAATTTAGAAATTGTTCTTTGGAAGGATGGCCTATGGAGCATTATTTTAAAAAACTAAATGTAAAACATCAGAATTTTCTTATGACAGATTTCACTAAAAATGAATTGTTGGTTGTCTTGGAAAAAATGGAGAACAATAAGTCTCCAGGGAATGATGGTGTTAATGCATTCTTCTTTAAAAGCAATTGGAATATCATTCATTTAGAAGTATGGAAAGCAATTAAATCATTCTTTGATTTGAGGAGCATGCCGGAAGACTGGAGGGAATTTCTAGTTATTTTGATCCCAAAAGTTAACAATGCTAGAGAAGTTAAAATTTTCAAAACCATTAGTTTATGCCAAACCATTTACAAATTGGTGTCAGGTATGATATGGAATAGAATGAAGGTATGCATTCCAAGTGTTGTTTCAGAACAACAAGTAGCCTTTGTTCCTGGTAGATCAATTTCTGATAATTGTCTTCTAGCTCATGAGATAATCAATAAACTTAGATTTTCTAAATCTAAGCCAGGATTTATGATGCTGAAATTGGACATGGAGCAAGCGAATGATAGCATGGGATGGATTACATTGAAGAAAATTCTTTTCATCATGGGATTTCCGGAGATATTTATTAAGCTTGTTATGCAATGTGTTTCTTCTCCAAAATTTTCCATTATTATCAATGGGAAAAGAAGTAACTGGATAAATGCTGAATGCGGCTTTAGACAGGGTTGTCCTGTGTCTCCAGGTTTGTTTATTTAATGTTCTGAATTGTTAACAATAAATATACAGGAGAATGGACAAGGTCTTAGCATCAAATTAGCTCCCAATATTCATAAAATTTCATATATGTTATATGCTGATGATATAATGATTGTGGCTGAAAAGTTACTTCTTCAAATGCAAAGTGTATTAAAGAAATTTTGAAGAACTATTGTGAATGGACTGTTCAAAAAATAAATAAGGAAAAATCTCAAATTTAATTTGGAAAGTCTGTTTCACGGATAGACCAAAAAACTTTAGGGATAACCTTGGGATTCACAAAGTCAAGGAAATGATTTATCTGGGAATAAAGCTGGCTGCTAGAAGACATAACTATAATGATTTCTATTTCATTCTTAGCAAAGATCTAAAAAAATTGAACACTTGGGGTCTACGGAATCTTTCTTTGATTAGTAAAATTGCTTTGCTTAAATCTGTCTTCTCTTCAATACCTCTGTTTTTTATGGCTTATTCTCTAGTTCCCAAAAGAATTCTGCAAAATCTGGATAAGTGCTGTAGGAATTTCTTATGGAATAAAGGAGGAAAGAGAGGTATGCATTATATATCTTGGAACATTCTTTACAAATCAGTTGAGAAAGGTGGATGGGGTATCCAAGGAGCAACAATGAAGACAGGATCTGTTAAAGCGAGAATTGCATGGAGTTTTATTAATAATAAGAATTCTCTTATTAATAAGATTATATATGCAAAGTATGGTTTTCAAATCTGGAATGATGAAGCAAGGAAAAAATCTTCTACAACATGGCGTATTATCAAAGATGGAGCTCGTTCTTTGAAGAAAATTACTAGGAGGAGGATCTCTAATGGAGAATCAATCAATATCCTTTATGATACCTGGATAATGGATAGATGTCTGAATGATTGGTCGGCTTGTATAAATGTTCAAGATATAGAAAACAACAATGTTGCTTCATTGCTAGATGAAAATAGAGAATGAAAAATGGATTCATTGGAAAATATCTTTTCTGTTGATATGATTGATATTATTATTAAAACTCCCATTGATAAAGAACTGAGAAGTGATGAACTTGAGCTGCAATATGATAATAATGGAAAGTTTATTGTTGCAATGGCTTTCAAGCGTGAATCAAACATGAAGATGATAGTGTTAATATCAATTGGATGAAGAAATTTAAACTTTTTCCTAAACTCAAAATGTTCTGGTAGAGGCTTATTAACAATTCATTACCTAAAAATTGATGGATGAACTATAGAAGACTTCAGGAATATAGTACTTATCCAAGAGGTTGTATGAATGAAGAAGATAATTTTCATATTACATCAGGTTGTAGCAAACTAGTGGAAATTTTTACTGCTTTGGAAAGATGGGGCATTCATTTGCCAAATTTTTATGGCGTTGAAGATTACTGGAAAATGATTAAGGATTTCTCTGTACTAATCTGAGCATTGTAAGAGTTTATCTGATTGTTGTTTATTTGAACTGGAAGGCAAGGAATTGTCATATGCACGGTTTGAAGGTACCATCGCCTCAATCTCTTGCTGTGGACGCTCTCTCACATGCATCATACTCTTTACTGCTTCCAATTTGCATGAATTGGGATACTAATCAGCACTTGTTGCTGTGTAAAACTTGGTATCCTCCACCTACAAATTGGTTAAAACTAAATGTGGATGCTTGTTTATTAAGATCTAATAAACCAAGTATTACAGGAGTCTTAAGAGAACATAAAGGAAGATTCCTTATGGCATATGGAAAGAAATGGCTTCATTGGGACATTTCTCTTCTAGAGCTTATTGTTTTGTTTAATTTCAAATTTTTTATCGAAGGATGGATGAACGAAATAAATGGTATTATTATCGAAGGTGATAATATCAATGTTATTAAGCTTCTTCAACAATAAATAATGAAGAATGGGAATAATCAGGTGCGTAAAATGGATTTCTCTTTTCTAGATTGTTTCAATAAAGTGAATTTCCATTTTATTTCTAAAGAAGGCAATGAATTGGTGGATGAATGTGCCAATTATGCCTTAATTAACAATTTTCATTGGGATTCAGATTTTAATGGGAACCTTCCATCAAGTATTGTTAACTTGATTAGGAAGGAATGTGATAGATTTTCTATCACATAGGCTTTTTTTCTGTTTTCTTTTTCCAGTTTAATGCAATTGCAGTTATTAAAAAAAAAAAAAAACTTTTACATAGTATGTATAATGCTTGTACATAACGTGTGTATAATGTTCGAATAAACTTATACATAGTGTGTATAATGGTTGTAAAAAGTGTGTATAATGCTTGTACATAGAATGTATAAACTTGTACATATTATGTATAATGCTTGTGCATAGCATCTATAATACTTGTATAAACTTGTACATAGTGTGTATAATGCTTGTACATAGCTTGTACAATAATTAACCAACTAAAGAAAGAGAAAGTTAGAGAGAGCGTCTGGGATTTCAAAAATCTTTTCTGTTAGTTTATTTTTAATTTGGCGGGCCTCCTTTTTTGCAGTTGGTTTGTCAAGCGATCAGCCTGCACTCCGGCAGCCTCGGGTGGCATGGATGGAACGAAAATGATTTTCATCTTCAAAAGCTTGGATGAATTACAGGAAGGGGCATTCGGTTCCGTTGCGGCAAGCCTCAAATGTATTCAATGGAGGTTCTAAAGATCTGGATGTGTTTAATAGGAATATCAAAGGTTTTAAAGGAAAAGCTTTGATCATCAATGAGGGTGGTTATTGTTAAAGAAGGAGACTCCCATTTCTGTTCTGGGAAAAGGGAAGGAGGTTATCAAGGAAGATAGATTTGTAAGTCCGAAAGCTTTTAAAATTCATGAAGGAGATAATAAGTTGATCGAAAATATTAATTTGGAAGCTTCATCTTCAGCCGGGTTAAGGATTTACTAAAATAATTGTTTTAATTCAACTTCATTGCCATCTTCACTAGTCCGGAGTGACGTACTTGTATCCCCATAGTTGGAAGGCAATATCTTGAATGGAGATAAGGTGGATGAGGTTTTGTTGCAAAAGAAGGAAGTTGATTAATTCAAGGAGTGCTCTAGAGGATAACATTTCCAATATGTATACGACATCTCTATCTGCGAACAAGGAGAACAATGTGGTGATCCAGTCTGTCTGGAATAAAAAATAGAACATTAAAATTCATAACCTGGAACTGGGTTCATTTTTATCTGAAGATGGAAAGGGTGTGATATTACATGCAGAGAAGGAGATTGAAAATGTTAGAAGATTATAGAAAGCTATAGTTGTGAAGATTTTTGGCGATATCATTCCATTTCATTTGATGAGCATGGATTAAAGGAGGCAGTGGAGTAGGTTTGGGAACATCCACATTACAGGATTGGGGCTACGCTGGATGCTTTGTTCGTTTGAAGACTCAAATGCCTTGGAGAATATTTTAACTGGTGGTCCTTGGTGGGTTAGAGGACAGGTTTTGGGCTTGGACAAATGGTCGACTTCATTCAATCCAACTTCTCCTAGAGATATTTCAGCTATTTTATGGATAAGGTTGCCTAATTTACCTCTTCAGTGCTGGGATGAGGTGAACTTATATAGAATTGCTTCTCTCGTTTATAAGCCTTACCTCCTTTATGGGAATATGTTCCAGTGGAGTAGAAGGGAGTATGCAAGGGTATGTGTGCGTATTCCCTTAGACATAAAGTTACCATCTTGTATTTGGGTTGAAGGTTTGGCTGGAAAATTTTACCAAAAAATTGAGTATGAAGGACTTTCAAAATTTTTCTTTGTCTGTGGCAAGATTGGCCATACCTTAGCAGATTGTGTTGATTCAAAAATAGAGAATGGAGGTGATACAGGGTCTGTTGATGCAGCCAAATTATCTATAGCATGGGTCATACAGGCAGATTCAGAGAGAACAAATGCTGATGGTGTGAAAGCTGATTATGGACATTGGATTAAGGTGAATTATGGCAGAAAAGGCATAAAAATGTGGTAGAAAAGAGGTGATTTTTAATAAAATCTCTATTCCAATGAAGAAGATCTATGTTCCCAAGCTTTTTCCGTGCAATACAAAGAGCGAAGGTGAATTAGAAAGTGACAATATGGGAACTAAGCCGGTTGCTATCATAGACAATCATGAAGAGCTGGGCGAAGTTACTAAGGAAGGTGCTGCTGAGGATCATCCAACTTTAATCCTAGAAGAACATCAAGAGGTGGTAACAAAAGTTGAATCTACTATTAATGCACTCAATAAATTTGATATATTATCTTGTTTGGGTGAAACAATACCTACTAAGGTAGTGGGGTTTTATGAGATGGGTGTGCTGAAGAAGGGGAAATAGTAGGCAATGATAAAGGTATTATAGAAAGCTTGGATGTTATTTGTGATGGGGAGCCAGAACTAAGCCAAGAGACAGGTAAGGGGCTTTCAAATTTGAATATTGCTGTGGTAGGAAATTCATCCTCTGGTAAAAAATTTAAACTTTATATAGAGCTTAAATCTCTTGGTTCAGGCAACATAATTGCTCATAATAGAAAGTTGGATGGTGGAAAAGCTAAGAAGAATGGGGGTCCTTTCCCCATTATTAAGCAATGACTTCTTTGGTATTCAGAAATTGTAGAGGAGCCAAGAAAGTAGAGGCTGCTCTATATCTGAAGGAGGTGATAAAAGATAACAAGGTTTTTTTTTGTGGGATTTTTCGAAACAAAGATAAGCTCTTTGGATAATTTTCAAATTTTGAAGTTTCTGGGTAATAATTGGGAATATTATATGGTTCCTTCTGAAGGTCTCTTGGGAGGATTGATGGTAATATGTAGAAAGGACTTAGCATCTTTCTCGGTGATTGAAGTCTCAGCTCAACTGATTGTGGCGAAATTGGAGTTCATAACAAGGGAGGCTGGATGGTGGCTACTGTGTATGGGAGTACAAATGCTCAGGACAGGAAGCTTTATGAGATTGTTTAGAGAGACATTGCTTTATTGATTGGCCAATGGTGGTGGGAGGAGATTTTAATTGTGTTCTCTCCCAAGATGAGAAAAGAGGTGGGAAAAAATTCATCATGTCTAAAGGATCAAAGGATTTGAAGAACTTCATGATCAATAATGATCTACATTAGGTTGGGTCGATGGGTCCTAAATTCACTTGGTGCAGTTATTAAATCTAGAGGGGCTTGGATTTTAGAGAAATTGGACAGGTGTATTATTAACTCCACAGCATTGAACTCCATTCATCTTGCCTTGGTGAAGCATTCGTCTCGAATAGCTTCAGACTATTGTCCTATTCTTCTGGAGATTTTCAAACCAATGGAGTTTTATAAGAGAGGGATACGTTATGAAGAGTTTTGGGCTTCTTACCATGGGGCAGCTGCTATAGTGGAGAAAACATGGAAGACAAACTGTGGGAGTGACCCGGCTTCATCTTTAAATTTGAAGTTCAAGAGAAGTTTAAGAGCTCTCTTTTTTTGGAGTAAAGCTAAGTTCAAAAATTGGAACTTATTACGGGACAAGCTGAAGGAGGAGATTCTAGAAATCCAAATGGAGGAGGCAGAAAGTTGAATATCGTTTGAAAGGCTACATCTTCTAAGATATAAATACAATGAGCTCAATATTACCCTTGCCCGGCTCAATACTTGGTGGAGGCAAAGAGCAAAAGCAAAATGGATGGACGAAGGGGACTGTAACTCTTAATTTTTTCATGCATTTGTGAATGCAACAAGAAACCATAACTTGATTAGTCATATAAAAACCAATACAGGCATTGTGACGGAGGATGGTGCTGAAATATAGAAAACTTTTTCAGAGTTTTTCAAATTGAAATGGCAGCATAGGGACTGCTTATTGGATGGCTGGCCGGTACCTTCTACAGCTATTAATAAAGATGATCAAAGTAGTCTAGATGCTGATTTCACTTGGGAGGAGCTATAAGTGGTCGTGGACAAGGATGGGAGGAATATCTCCCCCGATTTTGATTGGATCACCTTCTCATTCATTAAAGATTTTTTTGAAATGGATTAAGAATGATGTATGGCTAGCTATGAACCAATTTCTATCTACAGGGGTAATGCACCAGTTGTGGAAGGAGACATTGATTGTCTTAATTCCAAAGATCCAAAATCCTTAGGTGGCTTTTAACTTCTAGGCTATTAGTCTCTGTATGACTATTTATAAAATCATTGCAAAGATGCTATTGAATAGATTGGAGAAGGTAAATCATAAAATCATATTGGTGGATCAAGCTGCTTTCATTAGAGGCTGATCCATGTTAGAACATGTGTTGTTGGCTCAAGAAGTCTTCAAAAAATTCTTGTATTCTAAAGCAAAAAAAGGTCTTTTGGCAATCAAACTTGACATGGAGCAAGCATATGATTGTATGGGGTGGCAAGCACTAAGGCAAGTTCTTATTCACTTTAACTTTCCCAGTAAGTTTATGGAGCTTTTATTGCAATGTGTCTTTGATCCTAAATATTGCATTTTGATTAATGGGAGGAAAACTAATTGGATTGAAGGGAAGAGTGGATTTTGGCAAGGGTGTCCTTTATCACCCTATTTGTTTATTTTATGTTCTAAAATTTTATCTGCTGCACTAAATCAAAGGAGAGGTGGATTAGGAATTTCTATTACTCCTATGGCTCCTAGAGTATCTCATTTACTCTATGCCGATGATATCTTAATCTTCTCGGAAGCTAAGGTGAAGGAGATAAAGAAATTGAAGAGTATTATTATCAATTATTGCAAATGGTTGGGTTAAAAGGTTAATCAATCAAATTCTATGACTCTATTTGGGAAGCATATCAACCGAAGGATATAGAAGAAAATTTTAAAACTTCTCATGTTCAAGATGGTGAAGGTGATGAGTTATCTTGGTGTGAAGATAACCTTGAGAAGGTTGGTGGCATAATATTTTCTGAAGCTTTTGGAGGTAGCTGCTAATAAATTGAACACTTGGGGGGAAAATTGCATTTCATTGGAAGGGAAGTTGGTTTTGGTAAAATCTGCCTTCCTCTCTCTACCAATGTTTTTATCTTCTGTTTCGTTAGTAACATTTGGTATACTTAAAGAGTGTTATAAGATGTGTAGAGGCTTCTTGTGGAATAAAAATAATGGAAGTGCAGGTCTGCATTATGCTTCTTGGGAATTACTTTGTAAGCCAAAGAATGAAGGTGGTCGTGGTTTGTTCTCGGCGGTTTCCAAGTTTGGACCTCTTCGGGCAAAGTTTGCGTGGGATTTCTGCATGAAGCCAAACTCGTTGCTGAACCAAATTCTGAGAGCCAAATATAGAGGTGATGTTTGGACAGTCCCAGTAAAAAAAGAATGTTCTTCTACAAGGAAGATTATTACTATGGGGGCTAATTATCTTAGAAACATTTTAGATGGAATGTTTCTAATAGTAATTCAATCAATTGGATGTATGATTTGTGGATATTAGACAAGTGCTTATCAAAATGGCCGACTTTTGTAAATAATCTGGAAACAACAAATTACAATCGTAGCTCATTCATTTGGGAGGGACAGTGGAAATTGAATCAGATCCAAATAATCTTTGGGTAGTAGCTGGTGAATCTGATTACCCAAATTCCTATTGATGCTGGAAGGAGATCAGGTTTTTTGGAGCTAAATTCAAAGAGTTCAGGTAAATCTATAGCTGCTCTATCATTTGAAGCAGTAATGGAGCATAGTGGACAGATTGCTCACTGGACTTGGATGAACAAATTAAAAATCAAACCGAGAATTGAACTCTTTTGGTGGAGGTTATGTAATGAAGCAATCCTTTCTAATGCTTTTCTATTGAGGAGGAGATTGAGCAACTTTTCCGGCTGCCTAAGAGGTTGTGAAGAAGAAGAGGATAGCTGCCATATTGCTGGGAGATGTACTAAATTTTGAAATGTGATTTATTTACTTAACAGTTGGCGATTTCAAGTACATGTGTTTGAAAATCTTTCAGCTTTCTTGGAAGGGTTACTGACGTATGCTGGTAAGAAATCTATCATTGCAAATATATATTGTATAACTGCTTTTCTCGTTTGGAAGAGTAGATATAAACTGGTTCATGGAGGTCTAGAAGATTCGGTCAATATAATTACAGCAAACTCAGTGCCTTTGGCTACGGTGAGCAATTTTATCAATCCCTATCCGGACAACTGCGATGTCAACCAGTACAAGCTATTGACTTCTTGGCTTCCTTCTCCACCTGGGTGGATAAAGATAAATGTGGATGCTTCACTTAATAGTAATAATATGGCTGGGATTGGAGGCATGGCGAGGGATGACAGAGGAAGATTATTGATAGTATTTGGAGCTCAATATTTGCATTGTGATATTGCTCAAGTGGAATTTTTGGCGGTCTATGATTTAAAAAATATCATACGGGGTTGGATGGTTGAAGCTCAAGGAGTGATTATTAAAGGGGATAACTTCAATATCATCAAAATTCTTCAATTAGCATTGAAGAGCTAGAAGATGAATAGAAGAACTGAAGAAAATTTAGCTTTCTTACAAGATTTCAACCAAGTTTTATTTTTGTTTTCCAATAGAGCTTGTAACAAATTAGCGGATATTTGTTCTAATATGGATTTAAAAAGGTCTTTTATTTGGAATGATCTTAGTGTTGAGGAGATTCCTCCTTCTTTCTTATTATGCTTGAAGGAGGAATGTAATTCTTTAGGATTTATTTGAGTAGTTTGTAATAAGGATTTTTATTTGGCTTTTAATGCTTAGTAGCATTTCTCTTCAAAAAAAACATAGCTTGTACAAACTTGTATATAGTTTCTATAATGCTTATATATAATGTTTACAAACATATACATATTATGTATATTGCTTGTACACAACATGTATAAGCATGTATAAACATATATATAGTGTATAAAAAATTATACATTACGTGTATAAACTTATACATAGTATGTACAATACTTATACATAGCATGTACAAACATGTACATAGTGTGTAAAGTGCTTATACATAGCACGTATAAACTTATATAATTAATGTATAATGCTTATACATACCATGTATAAACTTGTACATAGTGTGTATAACACTTATACATACCAAGTACATAGTGTGTATAATTCTTATATATAACGTGTATAAACTTATACATAGTTTATATAATTCTTATTTATAATGTGTAAAATGCATGTACATATCGTGTATAAATATGTACATAGTGTGTATAATACTTGTATATTGCATGTAAAACTTGTACATAGTGTGTATAAAACTTATACATAGTGTTTATAATGCTTATACATAGTGTGTACAAACTTATACATAATATATATAATTCTTGTACATAGCGTGTATAAACTTGTATATAGTATGTATATTATTTATAGATAGCATGTATAAACTTCTACATAGTATGTATAATGGTTGTATAAACTTATACGTAGTGTGCATAATACTTTTATATAGCGTGTATAATGCTTGTATATAGCATGTACAATGCTTATATA
Source organism: Dendrobium nobile (assembly GCA_022539455.1). NCBI lineage: Eukaryota > Viridiplantae > Streptophyta > Magnoliopsida > Asparagales > Orchidaceae > Dendrobium > Dendrobium nobile. The sequence goes on along the minus strand of CM039722.1, from coordinate 1,773,184 downwards.
TAGCTTGTATAAACATGTACATATTATATATAAACTTATTTGAAGTGTATAATACTTATAAATACTGGGTATAATGCTTGTACATAGCGTCTATAAATATGTACATAGTGGGTATAATACTTGTATATAGCATTGAACATAGTTTAGAATGCTTGTATAAACTTATATATAATGTTTATAATTCATGTATATAGTATGCACAATGCTTGTATATAGCTTGTACATAAGATGTATACTTGTACATAACGTGTATAAACTTATACATAATGTGTATAATACATAAATATAACATGTATAAACTTGAACAAAACATGTACAATGTTTGTATAAACTTGTACATAGTGTGTATAATATTTGTACATAACATGTATAAGGCTTGTACATATCATATATGAACTTGCACATAGTGTGTAAAAATTATGTGTATAGCGTTTATAAACTTATACATAGTTTGTGTAAACTTGCACAGAGTGTGTAAAAATTATATATACAGCATGTATAAACTTATACATGGTGTGTATAATTCTTATACATAGCATATATAAACTTATACATAATGTGCATAAACTTGTTCATAGTTTGTATAATCTTTATATATAGCATGTATAAACTTATACACAGTATGTATAATGCTTCTATATAGCATGTGTATAATGTTTGAATAAACTTATATATAGTGTGTATAATGCTTGTAAATAGTGTGTATATTGCTTGAACATCGAATGTATAAACTTGTACATAGTGTGTATAATACTTGTATAAATTTGTACATAGTGTGTATAATGCTTGTTCATCACATCTATAATACTTGTATAAACTTCTACATAGTGTGTATAATGCTTGTATATAGAATGTATAAACATTAACTTTATTTTTATAAATCTTATATGTAGTGTTTATAAACATATATATAGTGTGTATAAAGCTTGTACAAAGCATGTATAAACTTATATATAGTGTGTATAATCTTGTATATTACGTGTATAAACTTATACTTATTATGTATAATACTTTTACATACCATATACATAGTGTGTATAATGCTTATATATAGCGTGTAGAAACTTTTACATAGTGTATATAATTCTTATTTACAGTGTCTAAAATGCTTGTACATATCATGTATAAACATGTACATAGTGTGTATACTATTTATATATTGCATGTCAAACTTATACAAAGTGTGTATAAAACTTATACATAGTGTGTACAAACTTATACATAATAAGTATAATGCTTATACGTAGCATGTATAAACTTGTACATAGTGTGTATATTATTAGTAGAAAGTATGTATAAACTTCTATATATTATATATAATGCTTGTATAAACTTATACGTAGTGTGTATAATACTTTTATATAACGTGTATAATGCTTATATATAGCATGTACAATGCTTATATATAGCTTGTATAAACTTATACCTAGAGTATATAAACTTATTCAAAGTGTATAATACTTATGAATAATGTGTATAATGCTTGTACATATCATGTATAAATATGTACAGTGTGTGTAATTCCTGTATATATCATTGAAATTAATGTAGAATGCTTATATAAACTTATATATAATGTATATAATTCTTATATAAAGTGTGTGCAATGCTCATATATAGCGTGTATATAGTGTGTATAATGCTTATACATAACATGTATAAACTTATACATAATGTGATAATGCTTATAAATAGCATTTATAAACTTGTACATAACATGTACAATCTTTGTATAAACTCATACATGATGTGTATAATACTTGTACATAGCATGTATAATGCTTGTACATAGAATGTATAAACTTTCACAAAGTGTGTAAAATTTTGTATATATCATTTATAAATTTATATATAGTATGTATAAGCCTCTTTACATAGCCTATATAAACTTACACATAGTGTGTAAAAATTATGTATATAGCGTGTATAAACTTATACGTGGTGTTTATAATCCTTATACATAGCATGTATAAACTTATAAATAATGTGCATAAACTTGTTCATATTTTGTATAATCCTTCTACATAGCGTGTATAAATATAGTCTGTATAATGCTTGTACATAGCGTGTGTACAATGTTTAAATAAACTTGTATATAGTTTGTATAATGCTTGTAAATAGTGTGTATAATGCTTGTACGTAGAATGTATAAACTTATACATAGTGTGTATAATGCTTGTATAAACATGTACATAATATGTATAAAGCTTCTACATAGTATCTATAATACTTGTATAAACTAGTACATAGTGTGAATAATGCTTGTACATAGCATGTACAAACTTATACTCAATTTTTATAATGCTTATATATAGTGTTTACAAACCTATACATAGTGTATATAATGCTTGTATATATCATATATAAACTTATATATAATGTGTATTAACATGTACCTTATGTGTATAAACATGTACATAGTGTGTATAATATTTATACATAGCATGTACAAACTTGTATATAGTGTGTATAAACTTGTATAATTTATATATAATGCTTGTATATAACATGTATAAACTTGTACATAGTGTGTATAATACTTATACATACCATATACATATTGTGTATAAACTTATACATAGCATTTATAAACTTATATATAATATATACAAAGTTTGTATAAATTTATGCATAGTGTATATAATACTTATACATAGCATGTATAATGCTTGTATATAGCGTGTATAAACTTGTACATAGTATGTAAAAATTATGTATATAGCATTTATAAACTTATTCAAAGTATGCAGAAATTTGCACATAGTATGTAAAAATTATGTATATAGTATGTATAATTCTTGTACATAGCGTGTATAAATATGTACATATTATGAAAAATTTTGGTATATAGCATTTATAAACTTATACATAGTATGTGTAAACTTACACATAGTATGTAAATATTATGTATATAGCATGTATAAACTTATACATGGTGTGTATAATCTTTATACATAGTGTGTATAAACTTGTACATAATATGCATAAATTTGTTCATAGTTTGTATAATTTTTATACATAGCTTGTATAAATTTATACATAGTCTATATAATGCTTATACATTATGTGTGTATAATTTTGGAATAAACTTGTACATAGTGTGTATAATGCTTGTAAAGAGTGTATATTATAATTACACATAGAACGTATAAATTTGTATATAGTGTGTATAAAGCTTGTATAAACTTGTACATAGCGTGTATAAAGCTTGTACATAACATCTATAAAATTTGTATAAAATTATAAATAATGTGTATAAGGCTTGTACATAGCATGTACAAACTTATACATAATTTTCATAATGCTTATATATAGTATATACAAACATATACATAATGTGTATAATACTTGTACATAGCATGTATAAACTTGTATATATTGTGTATAAACTTATACATTGCGTGTATAAACTTGTACATAGTGTATATAATACTTGTACATAACATGTATAAACTTGAACATAGTGTGTAAATTGCTTGTACATAGTGTGTATAAACTTGTATAATTTATGTATAATGCTTATACATAACATGTATAAACTTGTACATAGTGTGTATAATAATTATACATACCATATACATAGTGTCTATAATGCTTATATATAGCGTGTAGAATCTTATACATAGTGTCTATAATTCTTATTTATATTATATAAAATGTTTATACATATAATGTATAAACTTGTACATAGTATCTATAATACTTGTATATTGCATGTAAAATTTATACATAATGTGTATAAAACTTGTTCCTAGTGTTTATAATGCTTATACATAGTGGGTAAACACTTATACATAATATTTATAATGCTTGTACATAGCTTGTATAAATATGTACATAGCATGTCTGTTATTTATAGATAGCGTGTATAAACTTCTACATACTATGCATAATACTTATATAAAGTTATCCGTAGTATGTATATTACTTTTATATATCATGTATAATGCTTGTATATAGCATGTTCAATATTTATATATAACTTGTATAAACTTGTGTATATTGTATATAAACTTATTCATAATGTATAATACTTATAAATAGTGGGTATAATGATTTTACATAGCATGTGTAAATATGTACGTAATGTGTATAATATTTGTATATAGCATTAAACTTAATATAGAATGCATGTATAAACTTATATATAATATGTAAAATTCATGTATACAGTGTGTGCAATGCTCGTATATAACATGTATATAGTGTGTATAATGCTTGTACATAATGTGTATAAACTTATATATAATGTGTATAATGCTTATACATAGCATGTATAAACTTGTACATAATATGTACAATAGTTGTATAAATTTATACATAGTGTGTACAAACTTGTACATAGGATGTATAATCTTGTACATAATATGTATAAACTTGCACATAGTGTGTAAAAATTATGCATATAACATGTATAAACTTGAACATAGTGTATAAAAATTATGTATAACATGTATAAACTTATACATGATGTGTATAATCTTTATACATATTATATATAAATTTGTACATAATATGCATAAACTTGTTCATAGATTGTATAATCCTTATATATAGCATTTATAAACTTATACCTAGTATATATAATGCTTGTACATAGATTGTGTATAATGTTTGAAAAAACTTATACATAATATGTATAATGCTTGTAAATAGTGTGTATAATGCTTGTACATAGAATGTATAAACTTATACATAGTGTGTATAATGCTTGTATAAACTTATACATAATGTGTATAATACTTGTACATAACATCTATAATACTTGTATAAACTTATACATAGTATGTATAATGCTTGTACATAGTATGTATAAATTTATAGATAGTTTTTATAATGTTTATATATAGTGTTTACAAATATATTCATAATATATATAATGCTTGTACATAGTATGTATAAACTTATATATAGTGTGTATAAACTTATACATTGCATGTTTAAACATATACATAGTTTGTATAATACATGTACATAATATGTATAAATTTGTACATAGAGTGCATAATGCTTGTACATAACGTGTATAAACTTGTATAATTCATATATAATATTTGTACATTGCATGTTTTAAATTTTTTATACTTTCTATAATACTTATATATACCATATGCATAGTGTGTATAATGCTTATATATAGTGTGTATAAACTAATACAGTGTGTAAAATTTTTATTTATAATGTGTAAAATGTATGTACATAAGATGTATAAGCTTGTACATAGTGTGTATAATACTTGTATATTGCATGTAAAACTTATACATAATGTGTATAAAACTTGTAAATAATCTTTATAATGCTTATAAATAATGTGTACGAACTTATACATAATTTGTATAATGCTTATACATAGCGTATATAAACTTGTACATAGTGTGTATATTATTTATAGATAGCGTGTATAAATTTCAACATATTATGTATAATGCTTGTATAAATTTATACGTAGTGTGTATAATACTTTAATATAATGTTTATAATGCTTATATATGACAAGTACAATGCTTATATATAGCTTGTATAAACTTGTACATAGTGTATATAAACATATTCAAAGTGTATAATACTTATGAATAGTGTGTATAATGTTTGTACATAGCATGTATAAATATGTACATATTGTGTATAAAGTTGTATATAGCATTGAACATAGTGTGAAATATTTGTATAAACTTATATATATTGTGCATAATTAATGTATATATTGTGTGCAATGCTTGTATATAGCATGTACATAGTGTTTATAATGCTTATATATAACGTGTATAAACTTATATATAATGTGTATAAACTTATACATAGCATGTATAAACTTGTATACAATATGTACAATATTTGTATTAATATAGTGCGTATAATACTTGTACATAGCATGTTTAATGCTTGTACATAGCGTGCATAAACTTGTTCATTGTTTGTATAATTCTTATACATATCTTTTATAAATTTATACATAGTCTATATATTGCTTATACATAATGTGTGTATAATTTTTGAATAAACTTGTATATAGTGTGTATAATACTTGTAAATAATGTGTATAATGATTGTACATAGAACATATAAACTTGTATATAATGTGTATAAAGCTTGTATAAACTTGTACATAGCATGTATAAAGCTTGTACATAAAATTTATAAAACTTATATAAACTTATACATAGTGTTTATAATGCTTGTACATAACATGTACAAACTTGTACATAATTTTTATAATGCTTATATATAGAAATTATAAATATATACATAGTGTGTATAATGCTTGTACATAGCATGTATAAACTAGTATATAGTGTGTATAAACTTGTACATTGCGAGTATAAACTTGTATATAGTTTGTATAATCCTTATACATAACATGTACAAACTTGAACATAGTGTGTATAATACTTGTACATAACGTGTATAAACTTATATAATTTATGTATAATGCTTGTACATAACATGTATAAACTTGTACATAGTGTGTATAATACTTATTCAATTCATATAAATAATGTGTATAATGCTTATATATAATATGTAGAAACTTATACATAGTATGTATAATTCTTATTTATATTATGTAAAATACTTGTATATATCATGTATAAACTTGTAGATAGTATGTATAATACTTGTATATTGCATGTAAAAATGGAACATAGTGTGTATAAAACTTGTACATCGTATTTATAATGCTTATACATAGTGTATACAAACTTATACATAATATGTATAATGCTTGTACATATGGTGTATACGAAAGTTTGTTAGGGATGTTAAGCCCTATAGAACTGTCACAAGGCTAATCAAGAGGGGGGTGAATTGGTATTTAAAAATTTTTTCTAAGCGAAGCACGAATACAAACCAAATCTCCACAAAAAAAAAGTGCGGAAGAAAATAAATTCGGAAGCAGTAAAAAAATAAGAACATAAGGGTTTGTGGTTCGGTCAACTCGACCTACGTCTACTCCCCGGAGGTGCCCTTCGAGTATTGCACTACAATCGTGACTCTCCTTTAGCCCCCACAGCTAGGCGGAGAAGCCTTTACAAATACTTCTTTTTGCCACACCCGGCAAGATAGAGAACCTTCCTCCTTTTACTTTCTCCTAAAGCAGGAAGAGAACCTCGATCGCTTGATGGAACTTACCTCTCCCAACCCTTTCAAGAACAAGAGACTCTAGGGAAGAAGAAGTGGAATAATGCTTGGAGGAACCCTTGTGAATCCCCTCACAAGCTCCCCCTCATAAGATCCTTTCTCTCTCTCTCCTTCTCTCTCTCTCCATTAGGTTTTCTCAGGCCAAGACAGCAGCCAAGGATATTCAAAAATGTTGAACAAGAGCTCTTAAATAGAAGAGCTTCAAAGGAGCTCATTAATTGTAAGTTGCCGACTATATCGTCCAGGATGATATAGAAATCATCCTGGCCGATCAGTACAAATCCCATGAGATCAGCCAGAGCATCGCTCTGAATGCAAACTAGACGATTGAAAAAATTGGCTTGATCGTCCAGGACGATCTCACGATTAGTTCAAATTAGAAAAAAATGGTCCAGAGCATCACCCTGAATTCAGCTGTCCGATCCAGATCGTCCAGCACATTGCCCTGAATTTGTACTGGTTGATATTTATCATCCAGGAGCAACTAAGGATTTTAGAATAGATCATCCCAGCCTATCTTATGATCATCCAAGATGATATGACGTATAAATCATCCTTAATTACCTCCTTGATTGTTTGATCAATTAAGGCATAATTGTGAATATCATCCAGGCCGATCCAAGATCGTCCTAACCGATTACCAAAAGTATAGAATACCTTAAATATTTATGGAGGCAATTTCTTTCTATTTTGAGCCTATTGTCCAGTTTGATTTGCTAATGACGGCTGCCTTAATTAAGAACTCCTGATTAGATTTTCTGTTTTAAGCCCGATCATCCAGGATGATGTAAATATCGTCCTAGCCGATTTGAGTAAAAATAGAGATTCTAAGTCTCTCAAGTGTGTGTGTAGGGTTACTTTGCATCAGTCACACCAAAGATAACAATTGACTCAAGAAAGGAAAAAAGAAGAATACAGACTAACTCAACCCTAATCTACCCAATCTGTAGCTGCTGATTCTGATTTTCGTCTGATCTTTATGTCCTGAAAAGTTAATAGAGAAAACGGCAATTGTAGTGAAACAAGATTTATTTGCTATTATAAAAATCATAATCCAAAATAGATTTGTAATAATCTTCCCCTTTTTGATGATGGCAAACATATGAAAAATAAATTCTAAAATAGTAATGAAAAAACTAAAAAAGCTTTTAAATTTTTTACCATAATAAGTACAAACATACCATAATAAGTACAAACATACTACTCCCCCTTTTGACATCTCAAAAAGGAGGAGGAAACTTCTAACTAAAACAACCAACTAAAAAAAATATAAAATGAAAGCAATTTAAAAAACTAAAACTAATAGAATGAGGGATCCTGATCATCAGATGGAGGTGGAGGTGGTGGAGCCTACTGAAAGTAGCTAGCTAGCGTAGTAAACTGAGCATTGAACCAGGCTATGTCCTGGTCGTGCTACTGCTGCATGTGAGTAATGTAGCTGTGAAAATAGCCTAAGTCCTCTACGCGGTGCTGCTTGTAGCAAGCCATGTCCTCATAATATTGTTGCTCCTGTGGGATAACATAAGGGTTGAAACGGGTCTCCCAACGATCAAATCTCTCCACTAACTGGTCAAACTTTGAGTGCTGGTGAAGAGGAGCACGATCAGGAATAGGAGCGGGAGCCTCCTCCTCCTCGGCCCCCTGAGGTTCCCCATCCGCTGGGTGGAGACTAGTACTGTGAAGGATATTGAAAGAGCTGTTTGCGTAGCAAGGAGGCTGAAGGTCGTGATGAGCAGGATATTGAAGATTGTATTTGGTTTCAAGAATATAGGCTATGAGATGTCCTAAAGCAAGGTTGGGTTTTCTCCTATGGCCTGGATCACGAATAGTTATTAAATGATCAATGTATCAAAAGATTAGATAAGTAGCATTAAATTCTCTCCGGGCCATGATGAAAAAGATAGTCAGAGAAAGCAGAGGAGTGATGTGGATTCAGTCCCTAGCTTTTGGAATAATGGAGGTACAAAGGACATGCTGAATTGTCCTAGCATCTTTGACTAAAGAGCTAGTCTCTCCAACATGAAAGGGTGTGTTGGTTTGGCAAAGAAAATGGTTTATCGTGGACCAGCAAAATTAGGATCTGAAACGATTATATGCAGCTTATCTCTGGTGGTGGATAGTTGTAATAGTTCAGCACAGTCTTGATATGTGATCTCGACCGGGCGTTGATTCATAAAGAAGGTCAGGGCTGTGAAAGTAGAATTTATATAAAGATTTGCATAAAATTCTAACAAAAGTTCTGAGGAAAAAGGGACAGCAAGGGTAAGAATGAAACCGAGAGAAGTGTGAGCAAAGAGATCCATTACCAGATATGAAAGGTGGGCAGGATTGATGGTTCTGGAAAGGGTGATGCCACATTCTTTATAACGAAGGTAAGCTACTTGATCCTCCACTTCCCTGAATCGAGGGTCTAGGGTGGCCCTCGTGGAACTTCCAAAAGCTTGTCGGACTCACTTCCCACCATCCATAGCAAGAAATCAGTAAGTAAACACAATAGAAGAAGTAGGTTGAGGTAAAAATAATGGCTGGAACGGCCTGTATTTAAAGAAATAGCCATATTGTCCAAGACGATCGCCAAATTGTCTAGGACGATTTGGTTAAATTATTGCGTCAGGCCGATTGGACAAAAAGGCAGTCTGATCAGCCGGGCCGATCAAATATCAGCTAGGATGATTAAACACAAGCGATCGTCCCGAGGAGTCAAGCTGGATGATCGTTGAAAAAGTGGATCATCTGGGCCGATTAGGTGTATCGTCCAGGATGATGCACAATAATTGATCGTACCAGCCGAACTTAAACATTTTAAATTTGTGCCACGTGTATCATCCAGGACGAACAGTGGATCGGCCAGGATGATTGTCCAATAATGGATCTTCTGGGGCCAATTTTAAAGATTTAAACGTACTGGCATGTGGATCGTCCAGGACGATCTAGTGTATCGGCCAGGACGATGACCATAAATGTATCGGCCAGGATGAAAATGGTATCGGTCAAGACAATCACAAAAGATTATAATAGAGTTCGATCATATCGGCCAGGACAATAAGAGATCGTTCGGGATAATGAGTTACAGAAAGCTCAGAAAAAGGTTCAGCAGAAGGAATTTTAAAGAGAAATTATCCTATCGTCCAGGACGATATAGGAATTGGCCAGGACGATGTGACAAGAATTTGAAAATCAAGAAAAAACAGAGATGATCAGAGAAAACCCTAAACGAAAATATAAATAAACTAAAAAACAAACACAAAAAAGAAATGAAGTTTATGGTTTTTAATTTTTCTATTTTTTTTTAGCAAAGCAAGCATATGACAAACTTCCCAAATAATTAAATTTTAAAGATTTGAAAGATCAAAGAGTTAACAATGTGATAATATGAAAACGGTATAAAATTCGGTCTTGTTTATCCCACCTCAGACTTCTTTCAGGATAAAAATTATCTTTTGAAAATATGAGGTCTAACTCAGAATAAATTGGATAAAAAGAAGATCCGTTCAAAACTTGGTTACAAACAAAATATCTTATAAAATAGTATATCAAAGTAATTTTGTCTCTTTCTTGGAATTTGAAATCAAGCTTTTGAAAATATCAAATAAACCATGAGTCCTTCTAAGTTTAAAAAGTTTTGAAAAGAGAGGATAGCTTACATTTAGTGGGTTCATTTTATGCCTCTTATCATTTTGATTGGCTATTTGTGCATCTTTTGATTTTTGATACACTTTTGTGTATATAGTTTTCTTTTTAATTTGGCGTCATTGGCCTCTTCCCTTTTTAATATTTTATAAGCTAAAAACTCTTTAACAAACCCTTAAAAAAAGTTATTAATTGTTATTATATCTTCAAGATATTCGAGAAGAGGGGCTCTCTTTCTAACATAGAGAAGAACAAGCCACAAAATAAAAATCAAAATCATATGACAAGTGCAACGACAAGATTTCAATTAAATTGAAGGATATATAAGAACTTTGGATCATATATATAAGATAGACTATTGTTACAAGAAGAAAAAAAAGGATCTTAATTTCAAAAACCATTTGTTAAAATGAAATAGAATTTTTATTTTAGAAAAGAAAATTATATCACCAAAATAGGTTAAAGGGAGGGAAACCATCAACGGTGTTTTCTCCCTTTAACCGATTTAGAAATGCTAATCATTGTCCATAAATCTCCAAAGTTTAAGAACAAGAAAAAATCATCATAAAGAAAACAAAAGTAAAAATGACTAGAACAACTAAACAAAAATTATCACAAAAACAAAACATAGAAATATTCAAGAATTTGTTAAGCAGCAAATTTAAGTAGTTGCGAGCCTCCATTTGTCCAAGTATTCTATGCTCTCATGAGGTCTTTGGTGAGAGAAATCCTGTAAGAATCAACAACTATCAGACTTAGGAACCCAAATAGGTTTGGGTCCCTTCTCATAAAAAGTAGAGTGTAATGCATGTGTGTTATGCTGTGAATTTTGCAATTTTGATCTCCACACCCAATGTGTACTACGATGAACAGTGCAAGTGTGTGAGATGTGTCCTACCATACCTCATGAAAAACATCTAACTCCAGCAAAATGATTTCTTAACTGATTTGGGTTATAATGCCTCTTCCTAGGTCTTGGCTTTGGATTCAAAGTGGGAGTCTTCTAATTTCCCTTAAGTGAGTCCAAATCATTTTTAAGCCTCAAGTTATTATTATTTAAGACATCATTATCAACCCTCAAATCTTTTTCTATCTCTTTAGATTTCTTAAAATCAGATTTAAGTGAGGTATGTGAAACTTTTAATGCATCATGCTTATCAATTAATTCCAAATGCTTTTTATTTAAATCATCAAATTCATCAAGTAGAGCCATGTGATTTGAATCAATCGTAGAATGATCTTTGAGAATAATTTCATATTCTTTTTGTAAATTCAAAAGCTCTAAATTTAAACTAGCATGAGTCTTCTTGAGATTTTTGTATGATGCATGAATTTTCTCATAAATTTCAAACAATTGATCATAAGTTGGTTTACATACCTCTTCATCATTTCTTTGCTCAAGATGATCTTCCCCCATTAAGCACAAGTTTGTTGTCTGTTCCTCAGGTTCAGCCTCAGAGGAATCTGATGCAGATTCTGCCCAGAATGCTTTTTGAACCTTTTTCTTATCTTTTCTATACTTGGATTTCTCCTCACCATTTTCCTTTTCTTTGCTTGAGTGATCTTGAAGTGTATGAAAATCAGCTTTCACATGTCCAGGCTTCCTGCATTCATAACAAACAACATCAGAAGATCCTTTAAAATATTTATTATCCTTACCTTTTCTCCAATGATGCTTTTGCTTCTTCCTTAGAAAGTTTTGAATTGCCTTGAGATGAAGGCAACTTCATCGCTCTCAGACCCGGAAGAATCAGAGTTAGATTTGTGTGCCTTCAGTGCCACCGTTTTCTCTTTCTTTTTCTCACCTGCATCAAGATTTCTTTGATTCACCTCTTGCTCGTAAGCAATGAGTGAGCCAAGTAAGTTGTCAATTGAATACATGTTCAAATCATAGGATTCAGTTATAGTAGTGATTTTAGCATCAAAAGAGGAAGGCAAGCATCATAAAATCTTGTTTACTTTTTCAAAGTTTGAAAGTTCTCTTCCTAAGGCATGCAAAGAAATAATAATCTGAGTAAATCTCATATACATTTCAGAAATTGATTCATGAGGTTTCATACGAAAAAGTTCATAGTCATGCAAGAGAATGTTCAAACGGGATTCTTTAACTTCATTAGTGCCTTCATAAGTGATACACAATTTATCTCAAATTTTTTTACCAGTTTTACAAGTGAAAACACGCATGTAGTCTTCTGATTTTAAAGCACAGAAAAAATAGTTAAGACATTTTGCATTTAATTGAGCAAAATCCCTATCATCTAAAGTCCATTCAGTAAAAGGAAGTTGAACAGTAATGCCGTTAAGTTTACCATTTGGAGGTGTATAACCATCTGTAACAAGCATCCACATGCGATAATCAGTAGACTGTAAAAATATAGACATGCGAGTTTTCAAAAAATTAAATGGGATATTATCAAACAGAGGTGGTCGGGTAATAGAGTACCCTTCCAGTGTATTATGATTCCCAAAGTTAGCCATGGATCAAAATTCAAAAAGTTTTCAAGCTTAGTTTTTATGAATCCCACTCTGATACCACTTGAAAGTTCATTAGGGATGTTAAGCCCTACAGAACTGGACCAAGGCAAACCAAGAGGGGGGTGAATTGGTATTTAAAAAATTTCTCTAAGCAAAGCACGAATACAAACCAAATCACCACAAAAAATAAGTACAGAAGAAAATAAATGCGAAAGAAGTAAAAAAATAAGAACACAAGGGTTTATAGTAGTTTGGTCAACTCGACCTACGTCCACTCCCCGGAGGCACCATCCGAGTATTGCACTATAATCGTGACTCTCCTTTAGCCCCCACTGCTAGGCGGAGAAGCCTTTACAAACACCTCTTTTTGCCACACCCGGCAAGGCAGAGAACCTTCCTCCTTTTGCTTCCTCCTGAAGCAGGCAGAGAACCTTGATCGCTTGTTGGAACTTACCACTCCCAACCCTTCCAAGGATAAGAGACTCTAGGGAAGATGAAGTGGAACAATGCTTGGAGTAACCCTTGTGAATCCCCTCACAAGCTCCCCCTCACAAGATCCTCTCTCTCTCCTTTAGGTTTTCTCAGGTCAAGACAGCAGCCAAGGATATTCAAAAGCATTGAACAGGAGCTCTGAAATAGAAGAGCTTCAAAGGAGCTCATTAATTGCAAGTTAGCGACTATATCATCCAGGACGATATGGAAATCATCCTGGCCGATCAGTATAAATCCCATGAGATCGGACAAAGCATCGTCCTGAATGCAAATTGGATGATTGAGAATTGGCTTGGTCATCCAGGACTATCTCACGATCATCCCGGCCGATTAGTTCAAATCAGAGATAAATTATCTAGAGCATCACCATGAATTCAAGCTGTCTGATCCAGATCATCCAGCACATCGCCCTGAATTTGGTCTGGCCGATATTTATCATCTAGGAGCAGCTAAGGATTTTAGAATAGATCGTCCCAGCTGATCTTGTAATCATCCAGGACGATATGATCGTATCAATCATCCTTAATTACCTCCTAAATTGTCTGATCAATTAAGACATTATTGTGAATATCATCCAGGCCGATCCGAGATCGTCTTGGCCGATCCGAGATCTTCCTGGCCGATTACCAAAAGTACATAATGTTGCAAATCTTATTTTATGGCTTATGTTTTGATGATTGGAAAACCCTACTAATTATCTTGGACTGCCAATTTTTCTAACATTTCAGGGATCAAAGATTGGACGAACAAACGATGCTAGTGAAAGAGTGGGTAGGATAGGGTTGAGTCAGTCTGTATTTTATTTTTTCTCTTCTTGAGTCAGTTTATATGTCAAAGAGATTGATACTAAGAAACCCTACACACACACACACTTGAGAGACTTAGAATTTCTATTTTTACTCATATCGGCCAAGACGATATTTACATCATCCTGGACGATCAGGCTTAAAATAGAAAGTCTAAATAAGGATTCTTAATTAAAGCAGCCGTCATTAACTGATCAGCCTGGATGATACGTGTATCGGCCAGGACAATAAGCTCAAAATAGAAAGAAGTTTCCACCATAGATAATTAAGGTATACTCTATTTTTAAATAATCGGCCAGGATGATCATTAATCGGCTTGGACGATATTCACAATTATGCCTTAATTAATCAAACAAATCAGAGAAGTAATTAAGGATGATTGATACGGTCACATCTTCCTGGATGATCGTAGGATCGGCCAGGATGATATATTCGAAAACCTTAGTTACTCCTGGACGATTGGGATCGGCCAGCCTAAAAACAGGGCGGTGCTCAGGACGATTTTCATCTGATTTGAACTAATCGGTCTGGACGATCGTGAGATCGGCCAGGATAATCAAGCCAATTTTCAATCGTCCAGCACCCAAAATAGGGCGGTGCCCAGGCTGATCTTCAATGTTTTGTACTGATCGGCCAGGACGATGTCAATATCGGCCTGGACGATATAGTCGGCAACATGCAATTAATGAGCTCCTTTGAAGCTCTTCTATTTAAGAGCTCTTGTTCAACATTTTTTATAATCATGTGCTGTTGCCTTGACCTGAGAAGGCCTTGGGAGAGAAAGAGAGATAGGGAGAGAGAGAGAGGATCTTGTGAGGGTGAGCTTGTGAGGGGATTCACAAGGGTTGTTTCAAGGATCGCTCTGCTTCTGCTTCGTCTAGAGCTTCTCATCCGTGGAAGGGTCGGTAGAGGTAAGGAGTTAGCATCTGGTTGTGGTTCTCTACGAGCTTCAGAAGGAAGCAAAAGGAGATAGGTTCTCTGTCTTGCCGGTGTGGGGGCTAAAGGAGAGTCACAAGTTTAGTGCAATACTCGGAGGGCGCCTCCGGAGAGTGGACGTAGGTCGAGTTGACCGAACCACTATAAATCTATGTGTTCTTCTTTCTTGCTTCCGCACTTTAAATTTCCGCATTTATCTTTCTCATGGTGTGATTTTGGTTTGATATTATTGTCTTGTGTTAAAAAGATTTTTAAAATACCAATTCACCCCCCCTCTTTGTTAGCTTGGGCCAGTTCTATAAGGCTTAACATCCCTAACGAACTTTCAAGTAGTATCAGAGCGGGATTCAAAAATTTAAGTTTGAAAACTTTTTGAATTTTGATCCATGGCTAACTTTGGGAATAGAAACAACACTGAAGTTTATTCGATTACACGACCTCCCTTGTTTGAGAATTTACCTTTTGATTTCGGGAAAACCCGCATGTCAACGTTTTTACAATCTACTGATTATCGCATATGGATGCTTATTTAGGAATGTTATTCTCCACCTTCTCGTGAAATTAATGTTAAGAGAGTTGCTATTTTGCATGTTTTACATTCTTGCAACTTGTATTATTTTGATGATTTTAATTATTATTATTTTACATATATCTCATAACACTATTTGGAACATTTATTTCTTGCTCTAGAGTGTACTAACATTTCAGGAAAATCAACTCCAAGATATTGAAGACTTGCAATCAAATTTAATAAATTTTCATAATTTTTGATATGAGAGGGAGTGATTGTAATTGAGTGAAAAATCATAATATATACACTTAAGGAATTTTTTGTTATTGATCGTACAGGACGAACTTAGTTCGTACGGGACGATCATGTCAATTACCCCTAAGGCGAGCAATGGATCGAATAGACGGAGGGAAAATTTTTCTAAGTCCTAATCGTGCAGGATGAATTTAATAGTCGTCCCGGGACGAACATCTCGGGATTTTCACTTTCTACTGTTCGTCCAGACGAAATCAATGGTTCGTCCCAGGATGAACGTCTCTTTATTCTCACCGTGCCCTATTCGTCCAGACAAAAAATAAGGTTCGTCCCGGGACGAACGACTTTGTATTGAGGGTCGCTCAATTCGTCCAGATGAAACCTATTCGTTCCAGGACGAACTGAACCGACTTACGTCAGTTCGTTACGTCTTGAAGAATTTCGTGAACCGACCTACGTAATAACTGTTTCGTACCGGACGAACTTGGTTCGTACGGGACGATTAGCGTGTACGAAAATAATTCGTACCAATATACCTAAGGTTCGTTTCCGACCATTTTAGTAAAATCGTCCTGGACGATCCACTGCGTACAGAATTGAAAACTTGCAGCTTTTTGGGCGGTTTTTCTTGTCTTTTGTATAAATAGTTCAAATTTGACTGCCACCCAATCTTTTTGTCATTTGATCTTCGTGCCTATTGAGAGAAAAGTCAAGGAGAGAGTGTGAGAGAGCATTCAAAGGAGGATTCCTATCACTGGAGTGTGAAGGCATCACTTGGTGTTTAAAGGTAAGAATCTCTACTTGTGAATTGGGATTACTTCACTCTTTTCTTTCTTCCTTCTAGATTTCTTGTGAAAGGATATGTCAAGGAGATCTGATTCTTTGCCGACACTTGGAGAGTGTGAACAACCAAAGGGTTCTCTGCCCACACTAGGAGAGTGTGAAAGGACGAAGGATTCTCTGCCCACACTAGGAGAGTGTGAAAGGACCAAGGGTTCTCTGCCCACACTAGGAGAGTATGAAAGGACGGACGGTTCTCTGCCAACACTGGGGATTGTGTAAAAGAACTATGGTTCTCTACCGCACCGGGTAGTGGTGAAAAGAGTGTTTCTAAAGGCTTCTCCGCCTTGCTGTGGGTGCAAAAGGAGAGACACTATTGGTATTAGTGCAATACTCAGAGGGTACCTCTAGGGAGTGGATGTAGGTCTGGTTTAGACCGAACCACTATAAATCTTATATCTTTTACTTTACTATTTTTATTTTCTGCATTTTACTTTTGTTTAAAAAAAAAGTCTGTGGTTGAAAAACTTTTCTATAAAAATTTCATTAAAAAATTTCATTTCGGTTCAACAAAACTTCAAAGAGAGTTAAGTTTTAAAAACACCAATTCACCCCCCCTCTTGGTAGCCTTGGGATATTAACTTAGGTCTAACAACCTATTCACTAGACTCAACAAGTGGTATCAGAGCTTTGTTTCAAAATCCTAAGTTTAAACTACTTTTTGATTAACGTAGATGGCTATATTCAAAAACCGAAATACACCTGAGGGTTACACTATTACTAGACCTCCACTGTTTGACAATATACCTTTTGATTTTTAGAAAATACGCATGTCTACTTTTTTACAGTCACTAGATTATCATATGTGGATCCTTGTCCAGGAAGGTTATACAAAACCAACTAGATTAGTTGATGGAGTTAGGGTAGAAACACCTTTTGTAGATTGGATTATAGAAGAACGTGACTTAGCTCAACTAAATGCCAAATGTTTAAATAGCTTTTTTTGTGCTTTAAAATCTGAAAACTACATGCGGGTTTCCACTTGTAAAAGTGGAAAGGACATATGGGATAGACTTTGTATAACTTATGAAGGGACTAATGAGGTTAAGCAATCAAGACTCAATATCTTGTTACATGATTATGAGTTGTTTCGCATGAAACCAAATGAATCTATTTCTGACATGTACACAAGATTCACACAAATTGTCACTTCTTTGCATGCACTTAGTAGGGAATTAACTAATGCTGAAATGGTTAATAAGATTCTTCATTATTTTCCTACTGCTTATGATGCTAAAATTACTGTAATTACAGAGTCTAAAGATCTAAACATTTATTCTATTGACAATCTTCTTGGTTCACTCATTGCTTATGAGCAAGGAGTAAGTCAAAGAAAGATTGATGCAGGTGAACCACGAAAAGAGAAGAATATAGCACTAAAAGTGAAAGAGTCAGAGAGTGAACACTCACAACCTGAGGATGAAGACGATATTGCATTAATGACTAGACAATTCAGAAGCTTTCTAAAAAGAAAGCAGAAGAGACGCCAGCAATGGAATAGAGGTAAGTTTAATAGAAATGGCAAGGTTTCTAATGAAGTGATTTGTTATGAATGTAAGAAACAAGGTCATATCAAGACTGATTGCTCAAAACTCAAAGCTACTCCTAGCAAGAAGAAGGTAGAGGAGAAACCAATTGTAAAGAAGGGCAAGAAGAAGTTTCAAAGTGCTTTTTGGGCGAACTCAGCTTCAGACTCATCTGAGACTGAAAAAGAAGAAGAAGTCACCAATCTTTGCTTGATGGCAGATAATGTTGATCAATTAGATCAAGAAGAGGTATGTGACTTAACTTATGATGAATTGTTTGAAGTTTCTGAACACATGCATGATGCATATAAAAAATGAAAAAGATGCATGCTAGTGTAAGTTTAGAATTGGAAGAGCTTAAGAATGAACATGAAATCCTTAGAAAAGATCACACATTAATAAATGACAACCACATGAATCTACTTGACGAATATGATGACTTGAATAAGAATTATGAGAATTTAAAATCATCCTATGCTGTTCTTGAAAAAAAAATTAAAATATTTAAGGATGAATCAGAGAGCAAAACATGTCGAATCAATTATACAAATCAAATCTTGGAAGATATGAATTCATTTTATAAATTGAAAATTAGAGCTCTTGAGGATAATAGGATACCCCTCAAACTTGAAGATTTTACAAATCCTAAATATTATCCTAAATATATGGAATCCCTTAGAAGATAAACAAATGGAAGAAAACTTAGGAATACTTTTCCTAATGTCAAATATAATAATTGTGGATTATTTGGACATATAGCTCACACCTGTACTTTAAAGATGAAATCTAATTTGGTGTGGAGACCTAAGATGCATAAACTTAGACATATCATACATGCATCTGATTATAAATTACTAAAAGGAGAACCCAAACTTGTTTGGGTTCCTAGGTCTAACATTTGATATTTTTGCATGGTCGCTCTCACACAAGACCTCGTGAGAGCATATGGTACCTGGATAGTGGATGTTCAAAGCATGTGACTGGAGATACTGCTCAATTCATAATGCTGAAAGCTAGGAGTGGAGGCAAGGTTACACTTGGAGATAATACCACAAAAAAAGTGGTTGGTTCAGGTATGATTGGAAATTTTAAAAACATTTTTATAGACAATGTGTTATTGGTTGAAGGCTTAAAACATAATTTGTTAAGTATAAGTCAGCTATGTGATAAAGGCTATAGTGTAAAATTTTTACCTACTAGGTGCATATAAAGTCTAAATGGGAAAGATGTTTTAAATGAAAAAAGGGTAAATAATATTTATATGCTAGATTTAAATTGTATTCAATCTCCTACTGCTTTTTGTTTGAAAACTGTTTCTGATGAATCATGGCTTTGGCATAGGAGACTTTGTCATTCTAGTATGAAAAATCTTAGGAGAATTACCCAAAAAAACTTAGTGAGAGGTATACCAAAACTAGACTTTACTAAGGATCACCTTTGTGATGCATGTCAATTAGGAAAATAAGTGAAGTCCTCTTTTAAGTCCAATAAGGATCTTAGGACTAGTAAACCATTGGAAATTTTACACATGGATCTTTTTGGACCAATAGGAACTGTAAGTCTAGGAGGGAAGGTATACGGATTTGTTATAGTAGATGATTTCTCAAGATTCACTTGGGTTAGAATTCTATTTCATAAGAGTGAATCATTTGAGAAATTTAGAAATTTTTTGACTTGAATTCAAAGAAAATTAGGGTGTGAAATAATTTCTATACAAAATGATCATGGAGGAGAACTTGAAAATGAAATATTTGAAAATTTTTGTAAAGAAAAAGGAATTGATCATAATTTTTCTGCACCTAGAACCCCTCAAAAAAATTGGGTAGTCAAAAGGAAAAACAGAACATTAATAGAAGCCGCCCGAGCAATGTTGGCAGAATATTCACTTCCTAGATATTTTTAGACTAAGGCGATTAGCACTGCATGTTATGTTCTGAATAGGGTGAATGTGAGATCAAATTTAAATAAAATACCCTATGAGTTTCTAAAAGGTAAGACACCAAATTTGTCTCATTTGCACGTTTTTTGGTTGCAAGGTGTTCATTCATAATAATGGAAAATCTGCCTTAAGAAAATTTGATCCGAAATTAGATGAAGGAATTTTTGTTGGATATTCAAGTGTTGAAAAATCTTATAGGGTATTCAACAAAAGAACTTTGGTCATTGAAGAAACCACACATGTTGTATTTGATGAATCTAGAAATTCGGAAGAGCCAAATGTTGTTGAAGATGAGATTGAGGAAAACTCCCAAAAAATTGATAGAATAAATTTGGAAGAAAATTTGGAATTAGCAAACCCTTTGCCTAGAGATTTGAGATTTTCTAAAAACCACCCAAGGGAATTGATTATAGGTGAACCTAGTGAGGGTGTTAGAACTAGGAGTGGATTAAACAAGGAAGTCAATCATTCAGCCTTTATTTCAACTATAGAACCCACTAATATTGATCAAGCACTATCTGATAAATTTTGGATTTTGTTCATGCAAGAAGAATTGAATCAATTTGTAAGAAATAAAGTTTGGGAATTAACTTTAAGGCCAAAGGATCAAAGTGTTGTTGGAACTAAGTGGGTGTTCAAAAATAAAATGAATGACTCAGGAGTAGTCATTAGAAATAAGGCTAGATTAGTTTCTAAGGGGTTTAATCAAATTGAAGGAATTAATTTTGAGGAGACTTATGCCCCTGTAGCTAGACTTGAAGCAATTAGGGTTTTACAAGCCTTTGCCTTTTTTAAAGGATTTAAAGTATTTCAAATGGATGTGAAAAGTGTCTTTTTAAATGGGATAATTGAAGAAGATATTTTTGTAGAACAACCTCCAGGTTTTGAAAATTCTAAATACCCAAATCATGTTTTCAAGTTAAAAAAGGCATTATATGGATTGAAACAGGCACCTAGGGCTTGATATGAGAGGTTGAGCACCTTCCTACTTGAAAGATATTTTGAAAAAGGAAGTGTGGATACAACTCTCTTTTTAAAGAAATTTGGAAAGGATATACTCATTGTTCAAATTTATGTGGATGATATCATTTTTGGATCTTCAAATAAAAATCTTTGTGATGATTTTTTTAAAACAATGAGTAGTGAATTTGAAATGAGTCTAATGAGAGATTTAAATTACTTTATAGGTTTTAGCATTAAGCAATTTGAGGAAGGTACATTTCTTAGTCAAACTAAATATGTTAAGGACATCCTCAAAAAATTTGAAATGGACAATGCTAAACCTATTAGTACACCAATGAGTTCGTCAGTTCTGTTGGATAAGGACCTTAAGGGAAAATCTGTTGATCAAAAGAAATATAGAGGGATTATTATATCTTTACTTTACTTGGCTGCTAGCCGACCAGATATTATGTTCAGTGTTTTCTTATGTGCTAGATTTCAATCAGATCCAAAAGAATCACATTTGACAGCAGTGAAAAGAATTTTAAGATATTTACTAGGAACTCAGAACTTAGGAATTTAGTATCCTAAGTTTAGCTCTTCATTTGAAATTATTGGTTATTCAGATTGTGACTTTGCAGGCTGTAGAGTGGATAGGAAAAGCACTTCTGGAACGTGTCAATTCATTGGAAATTCATTAGTTTCATGGTCTAGTAGAAAACAAAATTCAGTAGCCCTATCTACTGCAGAAGCAGAATACATTGATTAAGAAGTTGTGTGGCACAAGTACTTTGGTTAAAACAACAGTTGATTGATTTAGGATTAACTATAGGCACTATTCCAATTTATTGTGATAATACTAGTGCTATTTGTATTTCCAAAAATCCTATTTAACATTCAAGAACCAAACACATTGACATAAGGCATCATTCCATAAGGGATCATGTATCCAAGAAAGAAATTGAACTTATCCATGTTTCAACTGAAAATCAACTTACAGACATTTTTACAAAACCTTTAGCCTTTGATACTTTCAGTACATTAAGAACAAGGCTTGGTATAATTGATTTAAATGCTTAAATAAAAATATTTTTGCAGCATTGATGTTTTGTTTTTGTAGTTTATGTTTTTATGATTTTTGTTTTTTGTGATTTGTTGCTTATTTTTTGAGTGATTTTTATTTAGAATCTGTGCATTTGTCATTATCTATTATTCTTTGTGTGTTTATTTTGATTTTCTTTGATAATAATACAAAAATCCAAAAATTTGTGTTAATCGTCCAGGATGAAAAGTTTTCGTACAGAACGATGTGTGTAAAATTCAGTCTGCGTGATTTTAAACCGTCTTAAGAGCAGTTTTTAATGTAGTTTGTCTATACGATCCTCAAGGTCATCCGGGATGAAATATCTTTCTCAAATGACGAGACAATTGAATACAGCAGTTGAATGGATAAGACAGTTTTAATAATGAACTTCATCCGTACGAACCTTTGGTTCGTCCAGACGAACAGATGTCAGTTCATAGCGGGGGACAGTTTTCAACTGCCATTAAAACGAGTTAACTTTTGATCGTCTGTACGAACACGTGTTCGTCTGTATAATCGTCTTGGTCAAAAGTCTGTACGAAAGGATGCTTCATTAATTGTGTGATTACGAAAAGCCGTTATTATTTTGACTCACTCGTTCGTCCATACAAAATATTTTCGTACGGGGACGAATCAAATTTGTACAGGATGAACAAAATTTCGTCTGGTACGAACAGTCGTAATTCTTTAAATTAACGGCAATTTTTACTGAACAGTCACTCTCACACATCACTTTCAAAGACTTCTTCTTTTCAAATCCTTCAATGGCTAGTTCTAGCAAGCGCCAAAAGATTTTGGCTAAGGGCCCTCCTAGGAATACATCCAAAAATTTTCTGTCTAGAGCCAATGAAGAGTCTTTTCCTAGATTTGCCTCTGCAAAAATCACTCCATCTAGAGTTCTTCTTCAGGAGCAGTTGACCTTTAAGGTAATGTCCCTTTTTGCTTCAACTCAATTTGGAGTAATTCTCACCTTAGTCCATCTCTACAATAAGGAAACCTTCTAGTATTTTCTGGTAAACATGTCATTTAATTCCGACCACTCTGTTATCAGTTCCTTTGTCTTCAAAAAGAAAATAGAAATCACCAAGGCTGACCTTGGTATCTTCTTAAATTTAAGGACTGAAGGGATTAGAGCACACACCTTTACCACCACTAGCTTTGACTGGACTGAAGTTAACAATGTTCTTAGAGGAATAAAAGTTAAGGATCATTTTCCAAAAGTAGTCACTTTAACTCTTAATGCCCGAATCATCCAGCATGTTCTTAGATCTTCTATTATACCTAAAGCTGGTGATAGAGTCAACATCACTCTTCTTCTCTCTACAGTTACCTACCTGATAATGACCAAGCAACCCATAGATGAGGCCCAACTCCTAATCGACTATATTTATGGTCTCTCTGAAATTGGTCATAGAGATCATAAAAGAAAAAAGAACATAGCCTTAGGCCATCTGATTGCCTACATTTTAGAGAAGAAGTATGATTTAATCCACCCAGTTTCAGACTTTGAAGAACCACTCTACTACAACGACGGTTCATTTAGGACAATCTTCAACAAGGATGAGCCAAGCAAACCTCATGTAGTATTGAGTGAAACAGAAGAAGAGGGTGAACCTTCACATGCTGCTGAACCAAATTATCAGGATTTGGTTCAAAGATTTAACAACTTAAAGACTCACTTTGATCAAAGATTTGATCAAATTGAAACTCATCTACAGCAGCAAGACCTTCAGTACAATCAAGACATGGGATTCATGCGTGAATAAATTAATTCCCTTAATTACAATATGTTTGTGATGAGTAGTTATTTCAACTTTTTTGGTGTTACACCTCCTCCTCCAGATCAGGGTCCTTCAGAATGATTGTAGTATTTGTTTAAGTGTCTCTTTTTTAGTTAATGTGCTTGTTTGTGATGTGTTTGTGATGTGTTTTAGATTATTATCTTTTTCCTTGTTTTAATGTTGTTGTTACTGATATCATGTACCTTAAATTGTAATATCTTTATTTGATATCAATAAATGTTGCAATGTTTTGTTGTCTAATGTTTTGGGAAATGTGTGTTAGACTTTATGACTTTCAAAGTTTTTTTAATCTTAATAGTGCCTTATTTAAATTGTAAATTAAAATTATTTTCATTAGAAAATATATTTATTCTATAATTAAGAAATGCTTATAACTTGATATTACTAGAATCTTCAATTCCATGTCTCTTATTTAGACTACTCGAGTACTAATATAATTATTGCATTTTAGATGTTTTCTTATTTTGTATTTCTCTTTTCAAATAGTATTTATACACTTAGAAAAATTTGAAATCTTAGATTATTGACTTTGGAAAGAATTCAATTACTCTTGAAAAGTGTACAAATGTACAAAAATCAAAAGAGTTGTGCAAAAAATTTGCAATGACAAAAAGAGGCATAAAATTAGCCCACAGTAAACAAATGCACAAAAATGTGCCAAAAAAATATATATAAACAAGATGCGCAAAGCGCCACATGTGATAATTCTTTTTTTCGAAACTCTTTCAATCTCTTAATTCAAATTGATCTTATGTTCATTTATACTTTACATTGAAATGTGAAATATAAAATTTTTTATTCATCCCTTATGCAATGGTTTTCTTTATCTTAATGTCTAAATTGACACATGCCTTTGATAAATTCTTTTTATTCTCTATGTTATAGCACCTCTTCAATTATATGAATCTTTATGATTTCTCTAATGACTTAATTTTATTTGCATATCTTATTTCAATCACTTTCAAGATTAAATTATAAACTGAATTTCGTACTTCTAGTTACATTTCTATCTTTCTTCTCTTTTTCACTTTTTGCTGTTTTAAAAAAGGGGGAGAAATTGTTTATTATTTCTTTGTTTTATTTTATTTTTTTGTTTTTATTATTTCTTTGTTTTGTTTTATTTTTTTTGTTTTGTTTTGTTTTTTATTTTTGATTTTGATTGTTCTTTTTATAGTTGAATGTGTGTTTTGATTGTTTCTTCAAAATTAAAAACAAATTTTTTTTTTTACATATATGTCTCATTATATTTCATGTATTCATCAATTCAGGGGGAGTTTAAGGGAGATATTTAGAATTGGAATTCCTATAAACAATAATTGTTTTGCCATCATCAAAAAGGGGGAGATTGTTAAAAGAGTTGCTATTTTGCATGTTTTACATTCTTACAACTTGTATTATTTTGATGATTTCAATTATTATTGTTTTACATATATCTCCTAACACTTTTTGGAACATTTATTTCTTGCTCTAGTGTGTACTAATATTTCAGGAAAATCAACTCCTAGATATTGAAGACTTGCAATCAAATTTAATAAATTTTCATAATTTTTGATATGAGAGGGAGTAATTGTAATTGAGTGAAAAATCATAATATACACACTTGTGGAATTTTTTTTACTGATCGTACATGACGAACTTAGTTTGTACGGGACGATCATGTCAATTACCCCTAAGGAGAGCAATGGAACAAACAGGCGGAGAGAAAATTTTTCTAAGTCCTAATCATCCAGAACGAATTTAATAGTCATCTCGGGATGAACGTCTCGGGATTCTCACTTTCTATTGTTCGTCCAGACAAAATCAATGGTTCGTCCCAGGACGAACGTCTCTGTATTCTCACCGTGCCCTGTTCGTCCAGATGAAAAATAAGGTTCGTCCTAGGACAAACAGCTCTGTATTGAGGGTTGCTCAATTCGTCCAGACGAAACCTATTCGTCCCAGGACAAACTGAACCGACTTACGTCAGTTGGTTACGTCCTGAAGAATTTCGTGAACCGACCTATGTAATAACTATTTCATACCGGATGAACTTGGTTCTTACGGGATGATTAGCGTGTACGAAAATAATTCATACCAATATACATAAGGTTCGTTTCGGACCATTTAAGTAAAATCGTCCAGGATGATCCACGATCGTACGAGACGATCCACTGCGTACAGAATTAAAAACTTGTAGTTTTTTTGGGGTTTTTCTTGTCTTTTGTATGAATAGTTCAAATTTGACTGCCACCCAATCTTTTTGTCATTTGATCTTCGTGCCTATTGAGAGAAAAGTCAAGGAGAGAGTGTGAGAGAGCATTCAAAGGAGGATTCCTACCACTGGAGCGTGAAGGCTTCACTTGGTGTTTAAAGGTAAGAATCTTTACTTGTGAATTGGGATTACTTCACTCTTTTATTTCTTCTTTCTAGATTTTTTGTGAGAAGATTTGTCAAGGAGATCCGGTTCTCTGCCGACACTTGGAGAGTGTGAACAGCCGAAGGGTTCTCTGCCCACACTAGGAGAGTGTGAAAGGAAGAAGGGTTCTCTGCCCACACTAGGAGAGAATGAAAGGATGAAGGGTTCTCTGCCCACATTAGAAGAGTGTGAAAGGACGGACGGTTCTCTGCCAATATTGGGGATTGTGTAAAAGGACAACGGTTCTCTACCGCACCGGGTAGTGGTGAAAAGAGTGTTTGTAAAGGCTTATCCTCCTTGCTGTGGGTGCAAAAGGAGAGACACTATTGGTATTAGTGCAATACTCAGAGGGTACCTCTGGGGAGTGGATGTAGGTCTGGTTTAGAACGAACCACTATAAATCTTGTGTCTTTTACTTTACTATTTTTATTTTCTGCATTTTACTTTTATTTAAAAAAAACTCTATGGCTGAAAAACTTTTATATAAAAATTTTATTAAAAAATTTCATTTCGGTTCAACAAAACTTCAAAGAGGGTTAAGTTTTAAAAACACCAATTCACCCCCCCTCTTGGTAGCCTTGGGACATTAACTTAGGTCTAACAACCTATTCACTAGACTCAACAATTAATGGTATTAAAACTGAAGTTGCTTTTACTGAATGGATATTTGATGAAAGGGATTTAGTCCAACTGAATGCAAAATGTTTAAACTGTTTTTTCTATGCTTTGAAATCTGAGGACTACATGCGTGTTTCTACTTGTTCAACATGTAAGGAGATTTGGGATAGATTATGTATCACTTATGAAGGAACCAATGAAATAAAACAATCTAGATTGAACATTCTCTTGCATGATTACGAACTTTTTCGTATGAAATCTCATGAATCTGTTTCCGACATGTACACTAGGTTTACTCAGATAGTTATTTCACTGCATGCATTAGGAAAAGAACTTTCAAACTATAAAAAAGTGAACAAAATCTTAAGATGCTTGCCTTCATCATATGATGCTAAAATCACTACAATCACTGATTCTAAGGATCTGAATACTTATTCTAATGATAACTTACTTGTCTCACTCATTGCTTACAAGCAAGGGGTGAATCAAAGAAATCTTGATGCAGGAGAGAAGAAAAAGGAGGAAACTGTTGCTCTAAAGGCGCACAAATCAGATTCAAAATCTTCCAGGTCTGAAAGTGATGAATTTGCCTTAATCACAAGGCAATTCAAAAGCTTTCTAAGGAAGAAGCACAAGCACCATTGGAGAAAAGGTAAAGATCACAAACATTCTAAAGGATCTTCTGATGTTGTATGCTATGAATGCAAGAAGCCCGGACATGTGAAAGTGGATTGCCCTACACTTCAAGATCACTCAAGCAAAGGAAAGGGTGAGGAGAAATCTATGTACAGGAAGGGAAAGGAGAGATTATAAAAAGCATTTTGGGCGGATTCTGCATCGGATTCATCGGAGGCGGAACCAGAATATGAGACATCAAAATTGTGCTTAATGGCAGACGATAATATGGATCAAGATGAGGTATGTGAACTTTCCTATGATCAACTTCTTGAAGTTTCAGAAAAAATACATGCATCATATAGGAAACTAAAGAAAATTCATGCTAGCTTGAAATTGGAATTCTTGAAACTACAGAAAGAGCATGAAATTTTGACTAAAGATCATCAAATAATTGATTCAAATCATATGACTTTACTTGATGAATTTGATGAGTTAAATAAACATCATTGTGAATTAGTTGAAAAACATGATGCATTAAAAGTTTCACACACATCACTTGAATCTAATTTTGTGAAATCTAAAGAGATGGAGAAAAGTTTGAGGATTGATATTGATGTTTTAAATAGCACTAATTTGAAGATTCAAAATGAATTAGAATCATGTAAGAACACTAGGATGACACCAATACTTAATTAAGAGCCAAAACCTAGGAAGGGGCATTATAACTCAAATCACTTAAGAAACCCTTTTCTTGGAGTTAGATGTTTTTCATGTGGCATGCTAGGACACATCTCACACACTTGCACAGTTCACCATAATACACATTGGGTGTGGAAACTTAAGGTGCAAGATTCACAGCATACCACTCATACTTTGCATTCTATTTTTCATAAGAAGGAACCCAAACATGTTTGTGTTCCTATCTCTAACATTTGATAATCTTGCAGGCAAACTCTCACAAAAGGCCTCGTGAGAGTATGTGGTACTTGGATAGCGGATGCTCTCGACATATGACTGGTGATGCCAATCAGTTTGTTGTTTTGGAGTCCAAGACTGGAGGCAAGGTTACTCTTAGAGACAACACCACCAGGAAGGTGGTAGGATCAGGTATAATTAGTAATTCCAAGAACCTTATGATTGAAAATGTTTTGCTTGTAGATGGATTGAAGCATAACCTGCTCAGCATCAGTCAATTTTGTGACAAAGGCTTCATCGTACAATTCTTTGCAAACTCATGCATTGTAAGTTTAAGTAACAACATTATTTTGTAGGGAAAGAGGATCAACAACGTCTACATGCTTGATTTAAATAACATTGAATGTGCTGCTTCATTTTGCTTAAAAACAGTTATTGATGATTCATGGTTGTGGCACCAAAGACTTTGTCATGCTAGTATGAAAACCTTTAGGAAAGTGACCCAAAAAGACTTAGTTAGAGGTGTCCCCAAACTCAAGTTTTCAAAAGACCACCTTTGTGATGCCTGTCAACTAGGAAAGCAAGTCCACTCCACATTTCACACCATTAAACACATTAGCACCTCTAGACCTTTAGAAGTCCTTCACATGGATTTGTTTGGACCCATTAGCACTGCTAGCTTGGGAGGGAAAGTCTATGGTTTTGTGATTGTCGATGACTACTCGAGGTTCACTTAAACTAGATTTCTTACTCCTAAAAATGAGTCTTTTGAGGAGTTTAAAACCTTTTTTACTTGGATTCAGAAAAAGCTAGGTTGTGAGATAGTGACCATCCATAGTGATCATGGGGGAGAGTTTGAGAATGAAATATTTGGTGATTTTTATGAGGATAAGGGGATTAGCCACAACTTATCAGCTTCTAGAACCCCTCAGCAGAATGGGATAGCTGAAAGGAAGAATCGAACATTGGTGGAAGCCGCTAGAGCCATGCTTGCCGAGTATTCACTTCCAAAATACTTTTGGGTTGAAGCGGTTAACACAGCTTGTTATGTGTTGAATAGGGTGAATGTTAGAGCCAAACTAGAAAAGACATCCTATGAGATCCTTATGGGTAGGACACCCAATCTTTCCCACATTCATGTCTTTGATTGTAATATTTTCATTCACAACAATGGGAAGTCTCACTTGGGAAAATTTGATGCAAATCTGATGAAGCAGTTTTCTTAGGATATTCTAGTGTTGGAAAGTCTTTTAGGGTGTTTAACAAGAGAACTTTGATGGTAGAAGAGACTACTCATGTAGTATTTGATGAGTCTGATCCTAAAAAACATGGAGTAGAAGATGATGATGTTGGAGAGATTACAAGTGGAGTAGAAAATTTGGAAAAGGGGATAGAACACCAAAATAATGAAGGAGAAGGAGAAGTCACCCAAGGAGTAGAAAATTTTGATTTGGATGAAAGGGTTGGACCTTCACACACTTTACCTAGAGATTGAAGATACTCTACAAGTCACCCCAAGGATTTGATCTTAGGAGACCCTTCTAGTGGAGTTAAGACTAGACATGGACATAGGAAGGAGGTGAACCACTCTGCCTTTATCTCAATGACTGAACCCACCACCATCAACCAAGCCCTTTCGGATGAGTTTCGGATTTTAGCAATGCAAGAAGAATTGAATCAATTTGTAAGGAATAATGTTTGGGAGCTTGTAGAAAGATCTAAAGGACAAAGTGTAGTTGGGACAAAGTGGGTCTTTAAAAACAAGGTGAATGATTCAGGAGTGGTGGTTAGGAATAAGGCAAGATTGGTGGCTAAGGGGTATAACCAAATAGAAGGGATAGACTTTGAGGAGACTTTTGCCCCTATAGCTAGATTGGAAGCCATTAGAGTGCTATTAGCCTTCGCCTGCTATAAATGATTTAAGCTTTTTCAAATGGATGTCAAGAGTGCCTTTTTAAATGGGGAAATAAAAGAAGATGTGTTTGTAGAACAACCCCAAGGTTTTGAGAGTTCCCAATTTCCAAATCATGTGTTTAAATTAAAAAAGGCCTTGTATGGTTTAATACAGGCACCAAGAGCTTGGTATGAAAGGCTTAGCACATTCTTGCTAGAGAGGGAGTTTGTTAAGGGGACTGTAGACACCACCCTTTTTCTTAGGAGAGTTGGAGATGATTTACTCATTGCTCAGATCTATGTGGATGGCATACTCTTTGGATCTTCTAATAAAAAATTATGTGAGGAGTTTTCTAAAATAATGAGTAGAGAATTTGAGATGAGTTTGATGGGACAATTGTCCTAGTTTTTGGGATTTAGCATAAAACAATTGGAGGATGGAACCTTTTTGAATCAAACAAATACATAAAGGATATTTTGAAGAAATATGAGATGGACAAAGCTAAGCCAATTAACACTCCTATGACTTCTAGTGCTCCATTGGATAAGGACCCAAGTGGTAAATTTGTTGATCAGAAGAAGTATAGAGGCATGATTGGATCTTTACTTTACTTGACTGCGAGCCGACCTGACATTATGTTTAGTATTTACCTTTGTGCTAGATTTCAAGCTGACCCTAAGGAGTCCCACCTAACTGCAGTTAAGAGAATTTTTAGATACCTTTTGGGGACACAAGGCTTAGGGATTTGGTACCATAGACATAGCACTTCTTTTGAGATTATTGGATTTTCTAACTCTGATTTTGCAGGATACAAGGTGGACAGGAAAAGCACTTCAGGAACTTGTCAATTCATTGGACAGTCTTTGGTCTCATGGTCTAGTAGGAAGCAAAACTCTATTGCACTTTCCACTGCTGAAGCGGAGTACATTGCTCTTGGAAGTTATGTGGCCCAAGTTCTTTGGTTGAAATAACAGGTATTGGATTTAGGAGTTCCGGTAAGCACTATCTCAATCTTTTGTGACAACACTAGTGCCATATGCATATCTAAGAATCATATCCAACATTCAAGAACTAAGCACATTGACATTCGACATCACTTTATTAGAGATCATGTGACAAAGGGGGACATTGAAGTACACCATGTGTCAACTGAAAATCAACTAGCTGATATTTTTACTAAACCACTGGCCTTCGACACTTTCAGCTCTTTAAGGACCAGATTGGGTGTGATTGACATAACTGCTTGAACTTGATTTCTTTACTTGCGTTCATTTTTTATTCCTTCTCGTTTATATGTTTTCTTTTTTTTGCTTTTTTGTTTTGGTTGTTTGTTCCTTTTTGTTTTGTTTTGTTTGTTTGTTTTATTCTTTAAAAAAAAATTCAAAATCATTGCTAATATGATATCGTATGCCTTGCATTTGCTTTTGAAAATTTGTAGTCAATGGTTTGCATCTCTTAAATTCATTAGATGATTGTAATATTCCGTTGATTATGTCTCCTTCTTTAGTATATTTTAGTGGCACAGTTTTCTTTTCTAATCAAAAATCTATCTCAAATTAATGATTATGTATGAAATTAAGGTATTTTCTAATCTTGCTAAAGCAAATCTATCTTATAATATAGTGATTAAAGACTTTTTATCAAATCAAGATTCATAGTTATTCTTGACATTGGTTCGTGATTCTGTTTTGTGGATTGTTCTTCTCTATGTTAGAGAGAGAGCTCCTATTCTCTAATATCTAGAAGATATACTCACAACTAAGTCCTGTTTAAGAGATGACTAAAAGAGAATGTAGCTTGAGAAAAAAATTTGGCCAAAGATGCCAACAAAAGAAGCGCAAAGACGCTAATTTGAATTTCTTTAAAAAGATGTGCAAAGCGCCACTCAAATGACAAGAGGCATAAAATGAGCCCATCAAAAGCAAGCTCTTCTCTCTTTTCAAATCTCTTAAAAACTTAGAAGTTTTCATATACCAAAGACTTGAGTTCGTTTGTTTTGCGATTGTGATATATCTACTTTGATTCATTGTTTTATAAGATATTTTTTCTTGACTCAAGTGATGATTAGATCCTTTATTCTCATATATAATTGAAGTTTTAAGTTGCGTCATTGATTTCAAAAGACAAGTTTACCCTAAAATGACGTTTAAAGCTTAGGGTTAACATGATCGAAAATTTTATTGTTCTTTAGATTTTTCATGTTGTTAAACTCATTAACTCACATGCTTTTAAAATCAATCACATGGAATACTATATCATATTCATTCTTTGGATGAACAAAAAAAAAATCTCAAAATTAAAATAAAAAAATGTAGGAGTTATTCTTTTAGTTTATTTATTTTTTCTTTTCTTTTCTCATGTTTTCTTTTGATATGTCAAAGGGGGAGAAATAGGACTTGCTTATTTGTTTTGCAATCATCAAAAAGGGGGATATTGTTGCAAATCTTGATTTATGGCTTATGTTTTGATGATTGGCAAACCCTACTGATTATCTTGGACTGCCTATTTTTCTAACATTTCAGCGATCGAAGATTGGACGAACAAACGATGCTAGTGAAAGAGTGGGTAGGATAGGGTTGAGTCAGTCTGTATTTTATTTTTTCTCTTTTTGAGTCAGTTTGTATGTCAAAGAGACTGATACTAAGTAACCCTACACACACACACACTTGAGAGACTTAGAATTTCTATTTTTACTCATATCGGCCAGGACGATATTTACATCGTCCTGGATTATCAGACTTAAAACAGAAAGTCTAAATAAGGATTCTTAATTAAGGCATCCGCCATTAACTGATCGGCCTGAATGATACGTGTATCGGCCTGGACGATAAGCTCAAAACAGAAAGAAGTTGCCGCCATTGATAATTAAGGTATACTGTATTTTTAAATAATCGGCCAAGACGATCATTGATCGGCCTGGACGATATTCACAATTATGCCTTAATTAATTAGACAAATCAGGGAAGTAATTAAGGATGATTGATACGATCATATCATCCTGGACGATCGCAGGATCGGCCAGGATGATATATTCAAAAACCTTAGTTACTCCTGGACGATTGGGATCGGCCAGCCTAAAAACAGAGCGGTGCTCAGGATGATTTTCATCTGATTTGAACTAATCGGTCTGGACGATCGTGAGATCAGCCAGGACGATCAAGCCAATTTTTAATCGTCCAGCACCCAAAACATGGCGGTGCCCAAGCTGATCTTCAGAGTTTTGTACTGATTGCCCAGGATGATGTCAATATCAGCCTAGACGATATAGTTGGCAACTTGCAATTAATGAGCTCCTTTGAAGCTCTTCTATTTAAGAGCTATTATTCAACATTTTTTATAATCATGTGCTGCTGCCTTGACCTAAGAAGGCCTTGAGGAGAGAAAGAGAGAGAGGGAGAGAGAGAGGATCTTATGAGGGGGAGCTTATAAGGGGATTCATAAGGGTTGCTTCAAGGATCGCTCTTCTTCTTCATCGTCTAGAGTTTCTTGTCTGTGGAAGGGTCGATAGAGGTAAGGAGTCAGCATCTGGTTGTGGTTCTCTGCCAGCTTCAGGAGGAAGCAAAAGGAGATAGGTTATCTGCCTTGCTAGGGTGGCAAAAAGCAGTTCTTTGTGAGGGCTTCTCCGCCTAGCTGTGGGGGCTAAAGGAGAGTCACAAGTTTAGTGCAATACTCGGAGGGCACCTTTGGGGAGTGGACGTAGATCGAGTTGATCGAACCACCATAAATCTCTGTGTTCTTGTTTCTTTTTTCCGCACTTTTAATTTCCACATTTATTTTTCTCATGGTGTGATTTTGGTTTGATATTATTGTCTTGTGTTGAAAAGATTTTTAAAATACCAATTCACCCCCCCTCTTGGTTAGCTTGGGCCAGTTTTATAGGGCTTAACATCCCTAACGAACTTTCACATAATACCTTAATTGTTTATGGAGAAAATTTCTTTCTATTTTGAGCCTATTGTCCTGGCCAATACAAGTATTGTCCAGACCGATTTGCTAATGACGGCTGCCTTAATCAAGAACCCCTGATTAGATTTTCTGTTTTAAGCCCGATCATCTAAGACGATGTAAATATCGTCCTGGCCGATTTGAGTAAAAATAGAAATTTTAAGTCTCTCAAGTGTGTGTGTGTGTGTAGGGTTACTTTGCATCAGTCACATCAAAGATTACAATTGACTCAAGAAAAGGACAAAAGAAGATTATAGACTAACTCAACCCTAATCTACCCAATCTGTAGTTGATTCAGATTTTCGTCCGATCTTTGGGTCCTGAAAAGTCAATAGAGAAAATGGCAGTTGTAGTGAAACAAGATTTGTTTGCGATCATCAAAATCATAATTCAAAAATAGGTTTGTAATAGTATAAACTTGTTCATAGTTTGTATATTATTTTTAGATAGAGTGCATAAACTTCAAATTAAGTGTGTTAAGCGAAAGCGGAGCAGAGAAGAGAAGCGAGTGAAGCGGGCGATCTTGACGAAGAAGCAATTTCTTGGCATTTTTGGAGGATCTTCGGCATCCGGTGGTTCTCCTTCGGCCTGATATGGCTGACAGAGAACCTTGGTGCAGATTTGGGTTCTCAAATTGTTGATTATCTGAAGGCTTTTTGTGCAGTGATATGATTTTGTTGAAGATTTATCTGGTAGTCTTTTGGACCGATGAGCTTGGTATATCTTCTGATTTGAAATCAATTTTTGCTATTTTTTGCATGACGACAGAATTCTGTTGGCTCGGTTTGGCTTCCGATTGTGTGGGATGTGATTATCCTATTAATATTAGAAGCTGGTTTGAGTTTTGTGAGACTTCAAAGCTGAAGTGCTTTTGGAGGAGTTTTTCTGTTGGTTCTCTGTTACCTACAACATTTTTTGGAATGTTTTTTGTACTGGGACAAAATTCTGCAAACTCTGTGATAATTGGAGTTATGGTTTGTGATGGTTTATGGATTTTCTTGATTCCATAATTGGTTTGAACGCGTTCTTGATGTGTGATCATTTTATGTTTATGAGATGTTTATGAGATGGTTCTTTCTATTTTAAAGAACCAGTTTCATTTGATTTCTTGAAGATCCTTGGTGTCAATACACTCCTGATGATTATTTTGATGTCGTCGATTGTGAACAGACATAATCGTTATATTATTGCTGCTGGTTATGCAGCTATTTCGAAGGATTTATTTGGTAATGCTGAAGTTTCTTCTTTGATCCATGAGGATCAAGTATTGTTTGAGGTCGTGCCTATTGAGTTTGGAGCTGTTGCTATTATTTTGTCAATTTTGTTTGGATCGTTAAAAGTATTTATTATTAGACGCATTAGTGAAGTATTTAGGTGGGATCATATCCCAACTAAGCCAATGGATGCTACTGATTTGATCTTTGAAGATCTTGGCGTGATTGTTGAAGAATGGAAGGGAATGGAGACTTTAGATTTCCTATCTGCTAGCGGATCAACTAAGTTGATGAGCTTGTTGGTTCATGTCTGTAATGATGAGGTGGTTGTTTGGTCTCTTGATTTTTAGTTGTTATTTGAAGAACAAGTCTTATTGGTTAAAGACTTGAAGGGTTTCAAGTTTGTTAGTTTTTCTCTTGTCAATGTGATGAGTGTGGTAATGATTATCAGTTCGGTTGGATTTGGTAATGATGAGGATGATTATTGGCCACTTGAGGTGGTTGTCGGTGTTATTGCTTCATCGACATTGCTTTGTTCATCCATTGTGGTTGTTATTAGATGCATTGAGGTTTCAGCGGACTCATCTCTAGATTGGAGCTCTTTGGACTCTTAAGGATGTTGAAGATGGTCACTGTGATGTTTTGAAAGCTGCTTTAGTTGCTCATTTTCTTTTTGTAGTTTTTTGTTTTTTTTATTTTCTTGTAGGGTTTTCTATCCTTTGTAAAGTTATTATAATGATATATGAGATTTGTACTAGGTTTCATTTTTCATCTCTTGGGAACTTAAGGATACTAATCAACCTTTTAGGTTGTTTTAATATTTGGTGTCCCCATCACCCCAATGAATTTAAAATGGAATTTAGTAGATCTTATTTTCATTAAGATAGTTTTAAAGGACTTATCTTTGCTTTCTAGTTTGTAATAGTTGTTTCTTTTTTTTTTTTTTCAATGCAATTTGCATTTCATCAAAAAAAGAGTGCATAAACTTCTACATAGTATGCATAATGCTTTTATAAACTTATATGTAGTGTGTATAATACTTTTATGTAGCGTTTATAATGCTTGTATATAACATTTACAATGCTTTCATATAGCTTTTAAAAACTTGTACATAATGTATATAAACTTATTCAGAGTGTATAATACTTATGAATAGTATGTATAATGCTTGTACATAGCGTGTAAACCTATGTACGTAGTTTGTATAATACTTGTATATAGCATTGAATGTAGGGTATAATTAATATATAAAGTGTGTGCAATGCTCGTATATAGCATGTACATATTGTGTATAATCTTTGTACATAATATGTATAAACTTTTACATAATATGTATAATGCTTATACATAGTATGTATAAACTTGTACATAAAATATACAATATTTATATAAACTTGTATATAGTGTATATAATATTTATACATAGCGTGTATAAACTTACACATAGTGTGTAAAAATTATGTATATAACGCTTAACGCTTATAAACGTATACGTAGTATGTATAAGCCATATAAATAGCATGTATAAACATGCACATAGTGTGTAAAAATTATGTATATAGCGTGTATAAATATATACATGGTGTGTATAATCCTTATACACAGCGTATATAAACTTGTACATACTGTGCATAAACTTGTTCATATTTTGTATAATCCTTATACATAGTGTGTATAAAGTTATATATAGTCTGTATAATGCTTGTACATAGCATGTTTATAATGTTTGAATAAACTTGTACATTGGTTGCCTAATGCTTATAAATAGTATGTATAATGCCTGTACATAGAATTTATAAAATTGTGTATAGTGTGTATAATGCTTGTATAAACTTGTACATAGTGTGTATAATGCTTGTACATAAGATCTATAATACTTTTATAAACTTGTACATAGTGTGTATAATGCTTGTACAAAGCATGTATAAACTTGTACATAGTTTTTATCATGCTTATATATAGTGTTTACAAATATATACATAGTGTGTATAATGCTTGTACATATTACATATAAACTTGTATTTAGCGTGTATAAACTTATACATTTCGTGTATAAACTTTTACATAGTGTGTATAATACTTATACATAGCATTCACAAACTTGTATATAGTGTGTAAAATACTTATACATAGCGTGTATAAACTTGTATAATTCATATATAATTCTTGTACATACCATATATAAACTTGTACATAGTGTGTATAATACTTATACATACCATATATATATATTGTGTATAATGCTTATATATAACGTGTATAAACTTATACATAGTGTGTATAGTTCTTATTTATATTATGTAAAATGCTTGTGTATATCGTGTATTAATTTATACATAGTGTGTATAATACTTGTATATTGCATGTAAAACTTGTACATAGTCAATATAAAACTTATACATAGTGTGTATAAACTTATACATAATATGTATAATACTCGTATATAGCATGTATTAACTTATACACAATTTATAAATTATTTATAGATAGTGTGTATAAACTTCTATATAGTTTGCATCATGTTTATATAAACTTATACGTAGTATATAAAATACTTTTATATAGCGTGTATAATACTTGTATATAGCATGTACAATGCTTATATATAACTTGTATAAACTTGTACATAGTATATATAAACTTATTCAGAGTGTATAATACTTATGAATAGTATGTATAATATTTGTACATAACATGTATAAATATGTACATAGTGTGTATAATACTTGTATATAGCATTGAACATAGTGTAAAATGCTTGTATAAACTTATATATAATATGTATAATTCATGTATACAATGTGTGCAATGCTCGTATATAGCATGTACATAGTGTGTATAATGCTTGTACATAATGTGTATAAACTTATACATAATGTGTATAATGCTTATACATAACATGTATAAACTTGTACATAATATGTACAATATTTGTATAAACTTATACATAGTATGTATAATACTTATATATAGCATGTATAATGCTTGTACATAGCATGTATAAACTTGCACATAGTGTCTTAAAATTATGTATATAGCATTTATAAACTTATACAAAGTATGTATAAGCCTTATACAAAACATGTATAAACTTGTACATAGTGTGTATAAATTATATATATAGTGTGTAGAAACTATTATGTGGTGTGTATAATTCTTATACACAGCGTGTATAAACTTGTACATAATATGCATAAACTTTTTCATCATTTGTACAATCCTTATACTTATAGTGTATAAACATTTACATAGTTTTTATAATGCTTGTAGATAGCGTGTGTATTATGTTTGAATAAACTTGTACATAGTGTGCATAATGCTTGTAAATAATGTGTATAATTCTTTTGCATAGAATTTATAAACTTGTATATAGTGTATATAATGCTTATTTAAACTTGTATATAGTGTGTATAATACTTATACATAGCATCTATAATACTTGTATTAACTTGTACATAGTCTGTATAATGCTTGGACATAGCATGTACAAACTTATATATAGTTTTTATAAACCTTATATATAGTGTGTATAATGCATGTACATATGATGTATAAACTTTTATATATTGTACATAAACTTATACATTACATGTATAAACTTGTGTATAGTGTATATAACACTAGTACATAGCATGTACAAACTTAAATATAGTATGTAAATTGCTTGTACATAGTGTGTATAAACTTGTATAATTCATATATAATGCTTGTATATAGCATATATAAACTTGTACATAGTGTGAATAGTACTTATACATACCATGTACATAGTGTGTAAAAAGCTTATATATAGCGTGTATAAACTTATATATAGTGTTTATAATTCTTATTTATAGTGTATAAAATGCTTGTACATTCATGTAAAAACTTATACATAGTGTGTATAATACTTATATATTGCATGTAAAACTTGTACATAATATGTATAAAACTTGTACATAGTGTTTATAATGCTTATATATAGTGTGTACAAACTTATATATAATATGTATAATGCTTGTACATAGCATGTATAAACTTATACGTAGTGTATATTATTTGAAGATAGAATGTATAAACTTCTACATAGTATGCATAATACTTATATAAACTTATACGTAGTATATATAATACTTTTATATAACGTGTATAATTCTTGTATATAACATGTACAATACTTATATATAGCTTGTATAAACTTGTACATAGTGTATATAAACTTTTTAAGAGTGTATAATACTTATGAATAGTATGTATAATGCTTATATATAACATGTATAAATATGTACATAGTGTGTATAATACTTTAATATAGCATTGAACATAGTGTAGAATACTTTTATAAAATTATATATAATGTGTAAAATTATAAATAATATGCATAATTCTACAAAGTTTTTTGATTAAAATTAAGATGTAACTTTCTCATTTTAAAAATATTTGCTTTTTCACTAGACCAGGGAACATTTTTTTTCTTTTATTTGTTTTGATTTTTGTGCCTCCTCTCTTTTTGATAATGTCAAAGGCGGAGAACGTAATTTTCAATTTGTATCCTTTTTTCTTTTCAAAAAGTAAAAAATACAAAAATATTTTTTTTCTCCCCTATTTTTTTTAAAAGGGTTTATTCTAGTGAGGGGGAGATTAGGAGAAATTGTTTTTTTTTTTTGAAAATTCAAATTATTTGCCATCATCAAAAAGGTGGAGATTGTTGCAGATCAATGGTTTAAGTTTTTGATGATAGCAAATATTCTTATTTCTCTATGACTGTCTTATGTACTAACATTTCGGGTTTACACGATCGGACTACAATTTGGAATCAGCTCAAGATTGGGAAGACTAAGTTTGAGTTAGTTTGTACTCTTTTTCCTTTCTTGAGTCTGTTGAATTGGGTGAGGCACCGTATGATTTATAACTTGGAAGATTCTCTGTTGGATTTTTATTTTTGATAACATCGTCCTGGTCGATATTTATATCGGCCGAGACGATTTGTTCAAAAGCAGAAACTCTAATTAGGGACTCCTCATTAAGGTAGCCATCATTAACAGATCGGCCTGGACGATACCTGTATCGGCCATGATGATAGTCTTAATTCAAAAAGAATCAGCCGCCATAATAAGTTTTGGAAATCTTTATTTTAGGAAATCGGTCAGGACGATATTCATATCGTCCAGATTGATCTAACTCAAGTATGCCTAAATTGATCTGGTATCTTGGGAAAGCATTAATGGTTGATTGATAAGATCACATCGCCTGGGATGATTGCCAGATCAACCGGGATGATGTCTTGGACGATCTATATTGGACAGCTCAAATTCAGAGCGATGATCAGGACGATTGAAATTAATTTTAAACTAATCGGACTGGATGATCGTGATATCGGCTAGGAAGATGTAACCAATTTTCTTCTGATCATCCCAAATTGACCCAGGCTGATGAGCCAAATTTGTACAGATTTGCCAGGATGATATACCTATCGTCCTGAACGATAATGTCGGCAACTTGATTTAATGAGCTCATTTTGAGCTTTTCTATTTAAGCTTGGCATGACACTTTGTAAGTGTCTTTGGCAGCCATTATAGCTTCGTTCTTGTAGGGGAGACTTGAAGAAAAAGCTTGAAAGGGAGTGAGGAACTGGTGAAGTCTGAGAGGGAGAAGATCCTGTGAGGGGGGACTCAAGGGAGTGTGGCGGGGATTCCAAACGGTTACTCCGGCAGGCTTGCATCTTAATACCGTCGAATTCAAGGCTTTTCTTGAGGGAAGTTCACCAAAGAAGAAGATCCTTGGTGTCAAAGGACCCGGCTACTCCGTCGCACCGGGGAAGGTAGAAGTGATTTTGTAAGAGCTTCTTTGCATAGCTGTAGGGGCTAAAGGAGAGACACTTATTTTAGTGCAATACTTGGAGGGTGCCTCCAAGGAGTGGACGTAAGTCAAGGTTTGATCGAACCACTATAAATTCGGTGTGTTCTTTCTTATTATTTGCTTCCGCATTTAATTTCCGTTTTTATTTTATTTGTGGTGATTTTGGTTTGTACTTTGCTTAAAGTTTCTTCTTTTCCATTTCACCACTTTTAGTATTTAACCTTGGGCCAGTTCTATAGGGCTTAACATCTCTAATGAACTTTTTAGTGCCATCTGAGCACTTTCAAGTGGTATCAAAGCCGATTTCAAAAATAAGATTTTAAAAGTTTTTGATTTTTGATCCATGGCTAATTTTTTAAATCATAATTTTGTAGAAGGTTATTCAATCAGCAGACCACCTTTATTTGAAAATATTACTTTTGATTTTTGGAAAATTTGCATGACTACTTTCTTGCAATCGATTGATTTTTCGCATGTGGCATATGATTTTAACTGGTTATTCATCACCGTCACGTATTATTAATGGAGTCAAAATTGATATTCCTTTTAATCAATGGAACAGGAAAGAACAACTCAATGCTCAATTGAATGCAAAATCTTTAAATT
This sequence comes from Dendrobium nobile, assembly GCA_022539455.1. NCBI lineage: Eukaryota > Viridiplantae > Streptophyta > Magnoliopsida > Asparagales > Orchidaceae > Dendrobium > Dendrobium nobile. Next base: position 1,730,763 of record CM039722.1, on the reverse strand, counting down.
GCTTTTTCTGTGCTTTAAATTCTGAAGATTTTATGTTAGTATCCACGTGCACTACCTATAAGGAAGTTTGGGATAACTACACACCATATACGAAGGCACTAGTGAAATCAAGCAATCAAAGTTGAATATATTAATGCATGATTTTGAATTATTTTTCATGAAACCTTATGAGATGATCTTAAACATGTATACCAGGTTCATTCAAATTGTAACATCATTGCGTTCCTTAGGAAAAGAATTTTCAAATTTTGAAAAAGTTAACAAAATTCTTCATTGTCTACTAGATAAATTCAATGCTAAAGTAGTTGCTATTTGTGAATCAAAAAATTTGAATGATTATTCTATTGATAATTTAATTGGCTCACTCATTGCCTACGAGCAAAGTTTGGTCAAAGACTTTTGGATGCAGGTGAAACGATTGTTCTAAAAACTGAAGATACAGAAAGAGATACACTACAGGAAAATCACTTATTACCGGCGGAATTTTCCGGCGGCTTTCCGGCGGTCAGTTTTCCGGCGGCTTTCCGTCGGATTTCCGGCTGCTTTTGACGGCTTATTTCCCGCAAAATTTTTCGGCGGATTTCCGGCGGCTTTCCGGTGGATTTCCGGCTGCTTTTTGACAGCTTATTTCCCGCAAAATATTCTGGCGGCTTTCCGACGGCTTTTCAAGGTTTCCAGCGGAATGTTAAATTTTTTATTTTTAAAAAATGACTAAAAATAATATTATTTTTTTCCTTAATTTAAGTATAAGGATTTAAATTTAAAATTATTATTTACATTATTATTTAATTTTTTTTAATTAATTTAGTTTGTTTATTTAATTAATAACACATTTAATTTGTTAATCATTTTATAGTATATTTTAATTAATTATTTAATTAATAATTTAATAACATATTTTAATTAATTGTTAATTAACTAGTTTATTTTAATTATCAATTAAAAAATCTTAAATGAATAATGTTTTAATCATAATATTCAGCAGATTGTAATATAAATAAAATAATACTTGAATATATAGATTTTGCAGGATCGGCGTAGTGGTCAAGCGTGGGCGCGGGGAAGGGGAGGTCTAGGGTTCGATTCTCAGGGGCGACAGGCGGAGCTGGCTAAGTTGGCGCACTCGGGCTAGGTCAGGCTCACGCGAGGCGCGTCCATGGGTCTGGCGGAAACAGTCCGGAGTGACCGCCGGAGCGCGGTACCTCGCGTGCCGCCGATGGGCTGGCGGGAGCGGCTGTAGATGGTGGCGGGAGATTTTTTATTTTTTTTAATTCAACCGGCAACCGGCGGTTTATGTCCGCCGGCAAGTCGCCAGAATTATTCGCCGCCGGAAAAAGCCGTAGGAAATTATTTTCCTACGCCGTTTTTTTCGGCGGCACAAATACCGCCGGAAAACCGCCGGAAAATGAAAAAACCGCCGGAAATGGGTGATTTTCCTGTAGTGATAGCTTAGTTGGTGATGAATGCAATGACTTGTCAAGCAAATCACAAAGCTCACCAAAACATAAGCAAAAGTGGAAAAAAAGTAAAAATAGTAGGATGTTCATATTCCTTCTGACGTTATTTTCTTTCGATGTAGGAAGCCTAGACATATAAAAAATCAGTGCCCTAATTTAAAAATTCTTCTTATGAAAGAAAAGGGCAAGGCGAATTAAAATTTAAACTAGGGAAATAATGAAAGGCGAAAAATCTCATGGGCATATCTGATTTCTTAAGCATCGGACCAGGAGAGAGATAAAGGTTAAAAGCCTTTTGTGTTGTGTTTTTTTTATTTTTATTTTTTGTTTTTGTTTTGTTCATTCTTTGAAATTTGTTTTCGTGAAAGTTTTTTTCCTGATCAACACACATATTCATTTTTCTAAAAATGAAAAATCTACTTCCTATTTTTTCTTGAACTCTTTGGTAAGTTGTGATTGACTTCTCTAAAAACAGTCAAAGGAAGGAAACTCATGTGTTTGACTCTCAATCTTTGTTTCCTAAAAGAGGTTATTTTACATTTGATTTAAAATATATTTCATCTTTTAAATTGGTTTTTGAAATAATTTTTTTATCTCCCTATATTTTATTTATCGCATAGAAATCTTTTGCAAGGTGCTGAATCTACATCATAATTTTTTTAATCAAGAATTTCATTTTTATCAATAGTATGGGTTTACTTTTGGTTATTAAGATTTCAAAAAGGTAGCATATTAAAAAAATTGGCTAATGATGCCAAATATAAAAGATGCGCAAAGATGACAAATTGAAAAAAAAAATAGAATACACAAAGTGTATCAAAGATGTGCAGTGCGCCAACCAATTGTCAAGAGACATAAAATGAGCCCACAAAGTTTAATGCTTACCATTCTTGTACTTCTTAAAAGCTTAAGAAAACCCTTGATACTTTCGATACTTGAGTTTGAAAATCTTGATTCTTAATTCAATAATTCGTGCATTGATCTTCTATTAGATATATTGTATGGAAGGAGTTTTTGAAAAATGATAGTTTCTTTCTCTAATTTATTCCTTGATTTTGATATTCAATTAAAAAGTTTTTTAGCCTTTTTAAAAGAACTTGAATTTGGATTATCAAATTCTTAATTTCTAACAATTTTTGGGCTATGCATTGTCAATCCAATTCTACTAAGTTTTTTGATTAAAAGTAAGAGGTAGCTTTCTCATTTTAAGAATATTTACTTTTCACTAGATCAGGAAACATTTTTTTCCTTTGTTTGTTTTATTTTTTGTGCCTCCTCTTTTTTTGATAATGTCAAAAGGGGAGAACGTAATATTGAATTTGTATCCTTTTTTTTCTTTTCAAAAAATTAAAAATAAAAAAAATATTTTTTATCTCCTCTATTTTTTTTAAAAGAGTTTATTCTAGTGAGGGTGAGATTGTTGCGGATGGTTTATGATTTTGATGATAGCAAATATTCTTATTTCTCTACAACTGCCTTATGTGCTGACATTTCAGGTTCACACGATTGGACTACAATTTGGAATCAGCTCAAGATTGGGTAGACTAGGTCTGAGTCAGTTTTTACTCTTTTTCCTTTCTTGAGTATGTTATATTTAGTGAGGCTCTGGATGATTTGTAACTTGGAAGATTCTCTGTTGGATTTCTATTTTTGGTAAAATCGTCGTGGACGATATTTATATCGGCCGAGATGATCTATTCAAAAGCAGAAACCTTAATTAGGGCATCCTCATTAAGGCAGTCGTCATTAGAGGATCAGCCTGGACGATACCTCTATCAGCCAGGACGATGGTCTCAATTTAAAAAAAATCAGCCGCCATAATTAGTTTAGGAATTCTTTATTTTAGGAAATCGGTCAGGATGATATTCATATTGTCTAGGCCGATCTAACTTAATTATGCCTAAATTGTTCAGGTATCTTTAGAAAGCATTGATGGTTGATTGATACGATCACATCATCCGGGACGATCGCCGGATCGGCGGGGACGATGTTCTGAACGATTTACATCGGACAGCTCGAATTCACGATGATGATCAGGACTATTGAAATCAATTTTAAACTAATCGGCCTGGACGATTGTGATATCGGCCAAGACGATGTAACTAATTTTTTTATGATTGCTCCAAATCGTCCCGGGCTTATGAACTAAATTTGTACAGATCGGCCAGGAAGATATATCTATCGTCCTTGACGATAATGTCAGCAACTTGCATTAATGTGCTCATTTTGAGCTTTTCTATTTAAGCTTGGCATGATACTTTATAAGTGTCTTTGGCAGCCATTGTAGCTTCGTTCTTGTGAGGGAGACTTGAAGAAAAAGCTTGAAAGGGAGTGAGGAATGGGTCAAGTCTGAGACGGAGAAGATCTTGTGAGGGGGGACTCATGGGAGTGTAGAGGGGATTCCACACGGTTGCTCCGGCAGGCTTGCATCTTAATACCATCAGATTCAAGGCTTATCTCGAGGGAAGTTCACCAAAGAAGAAGATCTCTTTGGTGTCAAAGGACCCGGCGACTCCGCCGCACCGGAAAAGGTGGAAGTGATTTCGTAAGGGCTTCTCGGTGTATAATAGTACTTGTTCATATAATGTATAAACTTGTATATAGTGCGTATAATGCTTGTATAAACTTGTACATAGTATATTTAATGCTTGTACATAGCATCTATAATACATGTATAAACTTATCCATAATATGTATAATACTTGTACATTGCATGTAAAAACTTGAACATAGTTTTTATAATGCTTATATATAGTGTTTACAAACATATACATAATGTTTATAATGCTTGTACAAAGCATGTACAAACTTGTATATAGTGTGTATAAACTTGTACATTATGTGTATAAACTTGTACATAGTATTTATAATACTTGTACATAGTTTTTACAAACTTATAAATATTGAATAAAATTCTTGCAAAGTATGTACAAACTTGTATAATTCATGTATAATGATTTTACATAGCATGTATAAACTTATATATAGTGTGTATAATACTTATACATATTATATACAGATTGTGTATAATGCTTATATTTAGCATGTATAAACTTATATATAGTGTGTATAATTTTTATTTATAGTGTGTAAAATACTTGTATATATCATGTATAAACATGTACATAGTGTATAATACTTCTATATTGCATGCAAAACTTGCATATAGTGTGTATTAAACTTATACATAGTGTTTATAATGCTTTCACATAGTGTGTACAAATTTATACATAATATATATAATACTTATACATAGCATGTATAAACTTATACATAGTGTATATAAACTTATTAAAAGTGTATAATACTTATGAATAGTGTGTATAATGCTTATACATAGTGTGTAAAAATAAATACATTGTGTGTATAATACTTGTATATACCTTAGAACATAGTCTAAAAGGCTTATATAAACTTATATATAATATGTATAATTCTTGTATATAGTGCGTGCAATGCTCGTATATAGCGTGTCTATAAAGTGTATAATGCTTGTATATAATGTGTATAAACTAATACATAATGTCTATAATGCTTATACATAGCATGTATAAACTTGTACATAACATGTATAATATTTGTATAAACTTATACATAGTATGTATAATACTTATACATAACATGTATAATGCTTGTACATAGCATGTATAAACTTGCACAGTGTATAAAAGTTATGTATATAACATTTATAAACTTATATATAGTATGTATAGGACTTATACATAGTATGTATAAACTTGCATATATTGTATAAAAATTATGTATATAGCATGTATAAACTTATAAATTGTGTGTATAATTCTTATATGTAGCGTGTATAAACTTATTCATAAGGTGCTTAAACTTATTCATAGTTTGTATTATCCTTATACATAGTGTGTATACACTTGTTCATAGTATATATAATGCTTCTACATAGCGTGTGTATAATATTTGAATAAACTTTTACATAGTGTGTATAATGCTTGTAAATAGTGTGTATAATGCTTGTATATATAATATATAAATTTATATATAGTGTGTATAATGATTATATAAACTTATACATAGTGTGTATAATATTTGTACATAGCACCTATAATATTTGTATAAACTTATATATAGTGTATATAAAGCTTGTACATAACAAGTACAAACTTGTACATAGTTTTTATAATACTTATATATAGTGTTTACAAACATATATAAAGTGTGTATAATGCTTGAATATAGTATGTACAAACATGTATATTATGTGTATAAACTTATACATTGCGTGTATAAACTTGTATATAGTGTGTCTAATACTTGTTCATAGTATGTATAAATTTATAAATAGTATTTTTTTTTATACATAGTGTGTACAAACTTATACATAGTATGTATTAAGCTTGTATATAACATGTATAAAATTGTATATAGAGTATATATTATTTATAGATAGCCTGTATAAACTTCTACATAGTATGCATAATTCTTGTAGAAACTTATACGTAGTGTGTATAATACTTTTATATAGCATGTATAATGCTTGTATATAGCATGTACAATACTTATAAATATCATGTATAAACTTGTACATTGTGTATATAAATTTATTTAGAGTGTATAATACTTATAAATAGTGTGCATAATACTTGTATATAGCGTGTATAAATATGTACACATTATTTATAATACCTGTATATAGCATTGAACATAGTGTAGAATGGTGGTATAAACTTATATATAACATGTATAATTCATATCTACAGTGTGTGCAATGCTCGTATATTATGTGTATATAGTGTGTATAATGCTTGTATATAACATGTATAAATTTATACATAATGTGTATAATGCTTATACATAGTATGTATAAACTTGTACATAACTTATAAAATATTTGTATAAATTTATACATAGTCTATGTAATACTTGTAGATAGCATGTATAATACTTGTACATAGCGTGTATAAACTTATACATAGTATGTATAAGGCTTATACATAGTATATATAAACATGCACATAGTATGTAAAAAAATTTTATATAGCATTTATAAACATATACATGCTGTGTATAATCCTTATACATAGCATGTATAAACTTGTACTTAATGTGCATAAACTTGTTCATAATTTGTTTAATCCTTATACATAGTGTGTATAAACTTGTACATAGTCTTTATAATGATTGTACATATTGTGTGTATAATGTTTGAATAACCTTATACATAGTGTGTATAATGCTTATAAATAGTGTGTATAATGTTTATACATAGAATGTATAAACTTATATATAGTATGTATAATGCTCGTATAAATTTGTACATAGTGTGTATAATACTTCAACATAACATCTATAATATGTTTATAAACTTTTACAAAGTATATATAATGCTTGAATATAGCATGTACAAACTTGTACATAGTTTTTATAACGCTTATATATAGTGTTTACAAACATATACATAGTGTGTATAATGCTTGTACATAGCATGTATAAACTTATATAGTACATGTATAATGCTTGTACATAGCATGTAAAAACTTGTACATAGTATATATAATACTTATACATACCATGCATATATTCTTTATAATGCTTATATATAGCGTGTATAAACTTATTCATAATGTGTATAACTCTTATTTATAATGTGCAAAATGCTTATACATATCGTGTATAAACTTGTATATAGTATGTATAATACTTTTATATTTCATATAAAATTTATACATATGTGTATAAAACTTGTACAAAGTATTTATAATGCATATACATAGAGTGTACAAATTTATACATAATATGTATAATGCTTGTACATATCGTGTATAAACTTGTACATAGTATGTATATTATTTATAGATAACATGTATAAACTTTTACATAGTATTATAATGCCTGTATAAACTTATATGTAGTGTGTATAATACTTATATATGGCGTATAAAATTCTTGTATATAACATGCACAATGCTTATATATAGCTTGTATAAACTTTTAATATATATAAACTTATTCAGAGTGTATAATACTTATGAATAGTGTATATAATGCTTGAACATAGCGTGTTCAAATATGTACATAGTGTACATAATACTTGTATATAGCATTGAACATAGTGTAGAATGCTTGTATAAACTTCTATATATTGTATATAATTTATGTAAATAGTGTGTGTAATGCTCGTATATATCATGTACATAGTGTCCATAATGTATACAAATTTATACAAAATATGTATAATGCTTGTACATAACGTGTTTAAACTTGTAAATAGTGTTTATATTATTTATAGATAGTGTGTATAAACTTCTACATAGTATGCCTAATGCTTGTATAAATTTATGCGTAGTATGTATAATACTTTTATATAGCGTGTATAATGATTGTATATAGCATGTATAATGTTATATATAGCTTGTATAAACTTGTACATAGGGTATATAAACTTATTCAGAGTATATAATACTTATAAATAGTATGTGTAATGTTTGTACATAGCGTGTATAAATTTGTACATAGTATATATAATACTTATACATACCATGTATATATTGTGTATAATGCTTATATATAGCGTGTATAAACTTATTCATAATGTGTATAACTCTTATTTATAATGTGCAAAATGCTTGTACATATCATGTATAAACTTGTACATATTATGTATAATACTTCTATATTTCATATAAAACTTGTACATAATATGTATAAAACTTGTACAAAGTATTTATAATGCTTATACATAGAGTGTACAAACTTATACATACTATGTATAATGCTTGTACATAGCGTGTATAAACTTGTACATAGTATATATATTATTTATAGATAACATGTATAAACTTCTACATAGTATTATAATACTTATATAAACTTATATGTAGTGTGTAAAATACTTATATATGGCATATAAAATTATAAAATATGTACAATGCTTATATGTAGCATGTATAAACTTTTACAAGGTATTTATAATGCATATACATAGTATGTACAAACTTATACTTAATATGTATAATGCTTGTACATAGTATGTATAAACTTATACGTAGTTTGTATAATACTTTTATATAATATGTATAATTACTTGTATATAGCATGTACAATGCTTATATATAGCTTGTATAAACTTGTATATATTATATATAAATTTATTCATAATGTATAATACTTATGAATAGTATATATAATGCTTTTTCAAGCCTTGTATAAATATATATAATACATGTATATAGAATTATACACACTATGTATAAGTTTATACACGCTATGTATAAGGATTATATACACCATGTATAAGTTTATATACGCTATATACATAATTTTACACACTATGTTCAAGTTTATACATGTTATGTATAAGGCTTATATATACTATGTATATGTTTATAAATGCTATATACATAATTTTTACATACTATGTGCAAGTTTATACACGCTATGTACAAGCATTATACATGCTATATACAAGTATTATACACATAATATACAAGTTTATACAAACATTATATATATTTTGTACAAGTTTGTTCATGCTATGTATAAACATGTTACAAATTATGTATAAGTTTATACACATTATGTACAAGTATTATACACACTATGTTCTCGCTATATACGAGCATTGCACACACTGTATACATGAATTATACACATTATATATAAGTTTAAACAAGCATTATGCACTACGTTTAATGCTATATTTAAGTATTATATATACTATGTACATATTTATATACCCTATGTGAAAGGATTATACACACTATTCATAACTATTATACACTCTGATTAAATTTATATACACTATGTACAAGTTCATACAAGCTATATATAAGTATTGTACATACTATATAAGTATTCTACACGTTATATAAAAGTATCATACAAACTACATATAAGTTTATACAAGCATTATGCATACTATATTGAAGATTATACAAGCTATCTATAAAAAATATATACAATAAGTATAAGTTTATACCCGTTATGTACAAGCATTATATATATTATGTATAAATTTGTACACACTATATATACGCATTATAAATACTATGTATAAATTTTATACATACTATGTACAAGTTTTACATGTAATGTACAAGTATTATACACACTATGTACAAGTTTATACACGATATGTACAAGCATTTTATACACTATAAATAAGAATTATACACACTATATATAAGTTTATACACGCTATATATAAGTATTATACAAACTATGTACGTAGTATGTATAAGTATTATACACACTATTTACAAATTTATACATGCTATGTACAAGCATTATACATGAACTATACAATTTTATACACACTATGTATAAGCATTTTTCATACTATGTATAAGTTTGTATATGCTATATACAACTATTATGCATAATATGTATAAGTTTATACACTCAATGTACAAGTTTATTCACACTATATATAAATTTATATCTATTATGTACAAGCATTATACATAATATGAACAAGTTTATACACATAATGTATAAGGATTATACAAACTTTGAAAAAGTTGATACACATTAAGTACAAGTTTATATAAGTTATTTATAAGGATTATACACACCATGTATAAGTTTATACACATTATATACATAATTTTTACACTCTCTGTGCAAGTTTACATGCTATGTATAAGGCTTATACATACTATGTATCAGTTCATAAATGATATATACATAAATTATATATATTTTGTGCAAGTTTATTCATTCTATGTACAAGTATTATACAAATTATGTAAAAGTTTATATAAATATTATACATGTTATGTACAAGTTTATACATGATATGTATAAGTATTATACACATTATGTATAAGTTTATACACGTTATGTACAAGCATTATATACACTATGTACATGCTATTTACGAGCATTGCACACACTGTATACTTGAATTATATACATTATATATAAGTTTATACAAGCATTTTACACTACGTAAAATTCTATATACAAGTATTATATATACTATGTTTATATTTTTACACAAAATGGATAAGTTTTGTACACACTATTTACAAGTATTATATACTCTGAATAAGTTTATATACACTATGTACAAATTTATACAAGATATATATAAGCATTATATACGCTATATAAAAGTATTTTACACACTATGTATAAGTTTATACAAGTATTATCAATACTATATAGAAGTTTATACACGCTATCTACAAATAATATACAAACTATGCACAAGTTTATACACGCTATGTATAAGCATTATACATATTATGTATTAATTTGTATATACTATGTATAAGTATTATAAATACTATGTAAATATTTTATACACACTATGTATAAGTTTTACATAGAATTTACAAATATTATACACATTATGTACAAGTTTATACATGATATGTACAAATATTTTATATACTATAAATAAGAATTATACATTCTATGTATAAGTTTATACACGCTATATATAAATATAATACATACTATACATATGATATATATACGTGTTGTAAACACTATGTACAAGTTTATACTTGCTATGTACAAGTATTATAAATGAATTAAATAAGTTTATACACGTTGTGTACAAGTATTTTACACACTATGTATAAGTTTGTACATGCTATGTATAAGTCATATACACAATTTTTACAAGTTTATCCATGCAATGTACAAGTTTATACACAATATATACAAGTTTATATATGCCATGTACAAGCATTATACACATTATGTACATATTTATAAACACTATATATATGCATTATAAAAATTTTGTACAAGTTTGTACATGCTACGTACAACCATTATATACACTATGTATAAGTTTATACAAATATTATAGATGCTATATACAAGCATTATATACACTATGTACAAGTTTATATAAGCATTATACATACTATATACAGGTTTATATATTCTATGTACAAGCATTAAACATACTAATTACAAGCATTATATACACTATATACAAGTTTATTCAAACATTACGCATACGTTATGTATAAGTATTATACATATTATGTACAAGTTTATACACACTATGTATAAGGATTATACAAAATATGAATAAGTTTATACACATTATGTACAAGTTTATACAAGCTGTGTATAAGGATTATACACACCATATATAAGTTTATACACACTGTATATATAATTTTTACACACTATGTGCAAGTTTATATATGATATGTATAAGGCTTATACATACTATGTATAAGTTTATAAATGCTATAAACATATTTTTACACACTATATGCAAGTTTTTACATGCTTTATACAATGCTTATACATAACTTGTATAAACTTATATATAGTGTATATGATCTTATTCAGAGTGTATAATACTTATGAATAGTGTGTATAATGTTTGTATGTAGCGTGTAAAAATATGTATATAGTTCATACAATACTTGTATTTAGTATTGAACATTGAGTTGAATGATTGTATAAACTTATATATAATGTGTATAATTCATATATACAGTATTTGTAATGCTCGTATATAGTGTGCAAATAGTGTGTATAATGCTTGTACATAACATGTATAAACTTATAAATAATGTGCATAATTTATATATATAGCATGTATAAACTTGTAAATAACATGTACAATGTTTGTATAAACTTGTACATAGTGTGTATAATACTTGTATATAGCATATATAATTCTTTTATATAGCATGTATAAACTTGCACAAAGTGTGTAAAAATTATGTATATAGCATTTATAAACTTATATATAATATGTGTAAGCCTTATATATAGCATGTATAAACTTGCACATAGTGTGCAAAAATTATTTATATAACATGTATAAACTTATTCATAGTGTGTACAATCTCTATACATTGCGTGTATAAACTTGTACAGAATATGCATAAACTTATTCATAATTTGTATAATCATTATACATAGCGTATATGAACTTGTACATAGTCTTTTTAGTGCTTGTATATAATATATGTATAATGTTTGAATAAACTTATATATAATGTGTATAATATTTGAAAATAGTATTTATAATGCTTGTATACAAAATATATAAATTATATGTAGTGTGTATAATATTTATATAAACTTATTTATAGTATGTATAATACTTGTACATAGCATCTATAATACTTTTATAATCTTATATATATTATGTATAATGCTTCTATATAGCATGTACAAACTTGTACATTATTTTTATAATGCTTATATATAGTGTTTACAAGCATATACATAGTGTGTATAATTCTTGTATGTAGTATGTATAAACTAATATATAGTTTGTATAAACTTATATATTGTGCGTATAAACTTATACACATTGTGTTTAATAATTGTATATAGCATATACAAACTTGTATATAACGTGTATAAACTTGTATAGAGTGTGTATAATGCTTGTACATAACATGTATAAACTTATACATAATGTGTATAAAATTATACAAAACATATATAAGCTTATACATAATATTTACAATATTTGTATAAACTTATACATTATGATTTTAATACTTGTATATAGTATGTATAATGGTTATATATATCGTGTATAAACTTGCACACAGAGTATAAAATATATTTAAATAGAATTTATAAACTTATACATAGTATGTATAAGCCTTATAAATAATATATATAAACTTGCACATAGTGTGTAAAAATTATTTATATAGCGTGTATAAATATGTACATGATGTGTATAATCCTTATATATAGCGTGTATAAATTTATACATAATTTGCATAAACTTGTTCATAGTTTGTAAAATCCATATATATAGCATGTTTAAACTTATACATAGTATGTATAATGCTTCTTCATAGTGTATGCATAATGTTTGAATAAATTTATATATAGTATGTATAATGCTTGTAAATAATGTGTATAATGATTGTACATAGAATGTATAAACTTATACATAATGTGTATAATGCTTGTATAAACTTATACATAGTGTGTATAATGCTTGTACATAGCATTTATAATACTTGTACATAGTACGTATAATACTTGTCGATAGCATGTACAAACTTGTACTTAGTTTTTATAATGCTTATATATAGTGTTTACAAATATTTACATAGTGTGAATAATGCTTGTACATAGTATGTATAAACTTGTATAATTCATGTATAACGCTTGTATATAGTGTGTATAATACTTTTATATACTATGTACATAGTATGTATAATGCTTATGTATAGCGTGCATAAACTTATACATAATATATATAGTGCTTGTACATAGCGTGTATAAACTTGTATATAGTGTGTATAATATTTTATAGATTACGTGTATAAACTTCTACATAGTATGCATAATGCTTGTATAAACTTATATGTAGCGTGTATAATACTTTTATATAGCATGTATAATATTTTTATATAGCATATATAACGCTCATATATAGCTTATATAAGCTTATACATAGTGTATATAAACTTATTCAGAGTGTATAATACTTATCAATAGTATATATAATGCTTGTACATAACATATATAAATATATACATTGTGTGTATAATAATTGTATATAGTATAGAACGTATTGTAGAATGCTTGTATAAACTTAAATATAATATGTATAATTCATGTATAATGTTTGTATATAACATATATAAACTTATATATAGTGTGTATAATACTTATACATATCATGTACGTAGTGTGTATAGTGCTTATATATATTGTGTATATACTTATTCATAGTGTGTGTAATTCTTATTTATAGGGTGTAAAATGCTTGTACATATTGTGTATAAATATATACATAGTGCGTATAAGTTTGTATAAAACTTGTACATAGTATTTATAATGTTTATACATAGAGTATATAAATTTATACAAAATATATATAATGTTTGTACATATCGTGTATAAACTTTTATATATTGTGTATATTATTTATAGATAGCGTGTATAAACTTCTATACAGTATGCATAATACTTATATAAACTTATACATAGTGTATAATACTTTTATATAGCGTGTATAATACTTGTATATAGCATGTACAATGCTTATATACAGCTTATATAAACTTGTACATAGTATATATAAACTTAATCAGAGTGTATAATACTTATGAATAATATTTATAACGCTTGTACATAGTATGTATAAATATGTACATAGGATGTATAATACTTATATATAGCATTGAACGTAGTGTAGAATGCTTGTATAAACTTATATATAATGTGTATAATTCATGTATTCAGTGTGTGCAATGCTCGTATATAGCATGTACATAGTGTGTATAATGCTTATACAAATTATGTATAAACTTATAAATATTATTATAATGCTTGTACATAGCACATAAAAACTTGTACATAACTTGTACAATATATGTAAAAAATTATACATAGTGTGTATAAAACATATATATAGCATGTATAATACTTATACATAGCTTGTATAAATTTGTACATAGTGTATAAAAATTATGTATATAATATTTATAAACTTATATATAGTATGTATAAGCCTTATACATAGCATGTATAAACTTGCACATATTATATAAAAATTATGTATATAGCGTGTATAAACTTATACATGGTGTGTATAATCGTTATACGTAGCATGTATAAATTTGTAAATAATATGCATAAACTTATTTAAAGTTTATATAATCCTTATATACAACATGTATAAACTTATACATAGTCCATATAATGCTTGTATATAGCATGTGCTTAATATTTAAATAAACTATTACATAGTGTGTATAATGCTTGTAACAAATATGTAAAATGCTTGTACATAAAATGTATAAACTTTTATATAATATGTATAATGCTTTTATAAACTTATACATAGTGTGTATATTTCTTGTACATAGCATCTATGTTGTGGATATGTTTTTATAGTTTATGATTTAATGAAACAAACACTCTTATTTCTCTATGACTGCCTTATCTACTGATATTTTTCATATCCACAAGATCAGACTGCAATTTGGAACCGGCTTAAGATTTGGTAGACTAGGTCTGAGTCAGTTTGTACCACTATTTCCTTTCTTGAGTCTATTATATTTGGTGTGACTCCTGATGCTATGTAACTTTGTACACATACACCTTGGAAGAATTTCTGATTGTTTCCTAGAGTTTATTATTTTTGATAACATCGTCCGAGATGATCGGTTCAAAATAGAAACCCTGATTAGGGCATCATTCTTATTAAGGCTGTCATCATTAAACATATCATCCTGGACGATTTTGTATCAGCCAGGATGATAGGCTTAATTTAGAAAGAATCTACCGCCAGATCTATTTAGGAATTACTTATTTTTGGACATCATCCCTATGGATCAGTCTGGCCATCAGGATCGACCCGACCAATCTAGGACAATTTTTTTAAAATAAATCTTGCACTTAAGGGAAGCAATTAATGGTGTTTTGCATGATCACATCGACCGGGCCGCTCTCAAGATCGTCCGGGCCAATTTGACTTCGGCTAGCCTCTTTTTAGGGCAATGTTCAGGATAATTTTTCTCATATTTAAACTAATCGTCCAGGATGATATCCTATTAGTTAGGACGATATGACCAAAAATCTCTTGATCATCCCTAGCCAACTGAGTTGATTGAGCATAATTTACGCTGATTTGCCAGGCCGATATTTATATCAGCCTGGATGATAAAGTCGATAAGTTACATTAATGAGCTCATTTTGAGATCTTCTATTTAAGCTTTTGACTAGGCACTTTCGTAAGTGTCTTTGGTAGCCATTGTAGCTTTATTTATTTGGGGGGAATTTGAAGAAAGAGCTTGAATAGGAGTGAGGAACGGGTGAAGTCTGAGAGGAAAAAGATCCTATGAGGGGTACTCAAGGGAGTGTGAAGGGGGATTCCACACGGTTGCTCCGGCAGGCTTGCACCTTAATACCGTCAGATTCAAGGCTTATCTTGAGGGAATTTCACCAAAGAAGAAGTTCTCTTTGTTGTCAAAGGACCTGGCTACTTCGTCGCACTGGGCAAGGTGGAAGTGATTTTATAAGAGCTTCTCCACCTAGCTATGGGGGCTAAATGGGAGACACTTAGTTTAGTGCAATACTTGGAGGGTGCCTCTAAGGAGTGGACGTAGGTCAAGGTTTGACCGAACCACTATAAATCTGGTGTGTTTTTTCCATTATTATTTCTGCATTTAATATCTGTACTTTGGTTTTTATTATGAAGAATCTTGATCTTTGTTTGAAATACCGATTCACATCTCTCTCTTAATTAGCCTTGGGCTGATTCATAGGGCCTAACATCGTAATAAACTTTCTAGTGCCATCAGAGCACTTTTAATCTATAATATTTGTATAAACTTATATATATTATGTATAAAGTTTATATATAGCATGTACAAACTTGTAAAAAGTTTTTATATTGCTTATATATTATGTTTACAAATATATAGATAGTGTGTATAATGCTTATACATAGCATGTACAAACTTGTATATTGTGTGTATAAACTTATACATTGTGTGCATAAACTTATACATAGTATGTAAAATACTTGTATATAGCATGTACAAATTTGTTCATAGTGTGTAAAATACTTGTACATTGCGAGTATAAACTTGTATAATTCATGTATAAAGCTTATACATAGCATGTATACAATTGTACATAGTGTGTATAATACTTAAACATACCATGTACATAATATGTATAATGCTTATATATAGCGTGTATAAACTTATACATAGTGTGTATAACTCTTATTTATTATGTGTAAAATGTGTTTACATATCAGGTATAAACTTATACATAGTGTGTATAATAATTATATAATGTATGTAAAACTTATACATAGTGTGTATAAAATTTATACATAATGTTTATAATGCTTATACATAGTGTGTATACTTATACATAATATATATAATGCTTATACATAGCATGTATAAAATTATACATAGTATGTATATTTTTTATAGATAGCGAGTATAATCTTCTACATAGTATGCCTAATGCTTATATAAACTTAAACGTTGTGTGTATAATACTTTTATTTAATGTGTATAATACTTGTATATAGCCTGTACAATGCTTATATATAGCTTGTATAAAGTTGTATATAGTGTTAATAAACTTATTTATATTGTATAATACTTATGAATATTGTATATAATGCTTGTACATAGCGTGTATAAATATGTATATAGTGTGTATTTAAACTTATACATAATATGTGTAATGCTTATACATAGCATGTATAAGCTTATACATAACAAATACAATATTTTTATAAACTTGTACAAAGTCTGTATAATACTTATACATACCATGTACGTTGTGTGTATAATGCTTATATATAGTATGTATAAAATTATACATAGTATGTATAATTATTGTTTATAGTGTATAAAATGCTTGTACATATCATGTATAAACTTGTACATAGTGTGTATAATACTTATATGTTGCATGTAAAACTTATACATAGTGTGTATAAATTTTATATATAATGTTTATAATACTTATACATAATATGTACAAACTTGTACATAATATGTATAATACTTATGCATAACATGTATAAGCTAGTACATAGTGTGTATATTCTTTATAGATACCGTGTATAAACTTCTATAATGCTTATATATAGTATATATAAACTTGTACATTTTATATACAAACTTATTCAGAGTATATAATACTTATGAATAGTATGTAGAATACTTAAATATAACATTGAACGTAGTGTAAAAAGCTTGTATAAACTTATATATAATATGTATAATTCAAATATACAGTGTGTGCAATGCTCATATATAGCGTGTATATAGTATGTATAAGGATTGTATATAACGTGTATAAACATATAAATAATGTGTATAATGCTTACACATAGAAAGTTTAAACTTGTACATAACATGTACAATATTTGTATATACTTATACATTATGTATAATAGTTGTACAGCATGTATAATGCTTGTACATAGCGTATATAAACTTACACATAGTGGGTAAAAATTATGTATAAAATATTTATAAATTTATACATAGTATGTATAAGCCTTATACAAAACAAGTATAAACTTGTACATAATGTGTAAATTTTTTGTATATAACATGTATAAACTTATATATGGTGTGTATAATCCTTAAACATAGCGTGTATAAACTTTTACATATTGTACATAAACTAGTTCATAGTTTGTATAATCCTTATACATAGCATGTATAAACTTATACATAAACTGTAAAATACTTGTTCATAGCTTCTGTATAATATTTCAATAAACTTGTGCATAGTATGTATAATGCTTGTAAATAATATGTATAATAGTTGTACATAGAATAAATAACCTTGTACATAGTATGTATAATGCTTATATAAACTTATACATAGTGTGTAAATTGCTTATACATAGCATCTATAATACTAGTCTAAACTTGTATATAGTTTATATAATTCTTGTACATAGCATGTATAAACTTGTACATAGATTTTATAATTCTTATATATAGTTTTATAAATATATATACATGGTGTGTATAATACTTGTACATAGTATGTATAAACTTATATATAGTATGTATAAACTTGAACATTGCGTGTATAAACTTGTACATATTGTGTATAATACTTGTACATAGCATGAATAAACTTGTACATAGTGCGTAAAATACTTATACATAGTATATATAAATTTATATAATTCATATATAATCCTTGTATAGAGCATGTTTAAACTTGTATATTATGTGTATAATACTTATACATACCATATACATAGTATGTATATTACTTATAAATAGCGTGTATAAACTTATATACAGTGTGTATAATTCTTATTTCTAGTGTATAAAATACTTGTATATATTGTATACAAACTTATATATAGTGTGTATAATACTTGTATATTGCATGTAAAACTTATACATAGTGTGTATAAAACTTATACATAGTATTTATAATGCTTATACATAGTATGTATAAACTTATACATAATATGTATAATGCTTGTACATAGCGTGGATAAATTTGTACAGAGTGTGTATATTATCTATAGATAGCATTTATAAGCTTTTACATAGTATACATAATGCTTGTATAAACTTATATGTAGTATGTATAATACTTTTATATAGTGTGAATAAAGCTTGTATATAGCTTGTACAATGCTTATATATAGCTTGTATAAACTTATACATAGTGTATATAAACTTATTCAGAGTGTATAATACTTATGAATAGTGTGTATAATGCTTGTATATAATGTGTATAAATATGTACATAGTGTGTACAATACTTGTATATGGCATTGAACGTAGTGTAGAATGCTTGTATAAACTTATATAAAATGTGTATAATTCATGTATATAATGTGTGCAATGCTCATATTAGCGTGTACATAGTGTGTATAATACTTGTACATAACATATATAAACTTATACATAAAGTGTATAATGCTTATACATAATTTGTATAAACTTGTACATAATATGTACAATATTTGCATAACCTTGTATATAGTATGTATAATACTTGTACATAGCATGTATAATATTTGTATATAGCGGGTATAAACTTGCACATAGTGCATAAAAATTGTATATATATCATTTAGAAACTTATATATAGTGTGTATAAGCCTTATACATAGCATGTATGAACTTGCACATAATATATAAAAATTATGTATATAGCATGTATAAACTTATACATGGTGTGTACAATCCTTATACATAGCGTGCATAACTTATACATAATGTGCATAAACTTATTTATAGTTTGTATAATTCTTATACATAGCATGCATAAACTTGTATATAGTCTGTGTAATGCTTGTATATAACATGTTTATAATGTTTTAATAAACTTATATCTAGTGTGTATAATGCTTGTAAATAGTGTGTATAATGTTTGTATATAGAATATATAAACTTATACATTATGTGTATAATACATGTATAAACTTATAAATATTGTGTATAATGCTTGTACATAGCATCTATAATACTTATATATACTTGTACATAGCATGTACGTAGTTTTTATAATGCTTATATATAGTGTTTACAAACATATACATAGTTAGTAAAATGCTTGTACATATTTTGTATAAACTTATACAAAGTGTATATAATACTTGTATATATCATGTACAAACTTGTACATAATATGAAAAATATTTCTACATAGCATGCACAAACTTATACATTGTGTATAATATGCTTTGACACAGTGTGTATAAACTTGCATAATTCAGGTATAATGCTTATACATAGTAGGTATAAATTTGTACATAGTGTGTATAATACTTATATATATCATATATATAGTGTGTATAATATTTATATATAGCGTGTATAAATGTATACATAGTGTGTAGAATTTTTATTTATAGTGTATAAAATTATTGTACATATCGTGTATAAACTTATACATAGTGTGTATAATACTTATATATTACATGTAAAACTTTTATATAGTGTGTATAAAATTTGTACATAGTGTTTATAATGCTTATACATAGTATGTACAAACTTATACATGATATGTATAATGCTTGTACATAACATGTAAAAACTTGTACATAGTGTGTATATTATTTATAGATAACATGTATAAACATTTACATAGTATGCATAATACCTCTATAAACTTTTACATAGTGTTTAAACTTGTACATAATGTATATAAACTTATTCATAGTGTATAATACTTATGCTTATACATTGTGTGTATAAATATGTACATAGTGTATATAATATTTATATATAGCATTGAACGTATTGTAGAATGCTTATATAAACTTATATATAACATGTATAACTCATGTATACAGTGTGTGCAAAGCTCGTATATAGCGTGTATAATGATTATACATAACATGTATAAATTTATACATAGCATGTATAAACTTGTGCATAGTATGTATAGTACTTGTACATAGCATGTACAAACTTGTGCATAGTGTGTAAAATGCTTGTACATAGCGTGTATAAACTTGTATAATTCACATATAATGCTTGTACCTGGCATGTATAAACTTATACATATAATGTATAATATTTATATATACCATGAATATAATGTGTATAATGCCTATATATTGTGTGTATAAACTTATACAAAATGTGTATAATTCTTATTTATATTATGTAAAATACTTATACATATCGTGTATAAATTTGTACATAGTGTATATAGTACCTGTATATTACATGTAAAACTTGTATATAGTGTATATAAAACTTGTACATAGTATTTATAATACTTATATATAGTGTATACAAACTTATACATAATATGTATAATGTTTGAACATAACATATATAAATTTATACATAGTGTGTATATTATTTATAGATAGCGTGTATAAATTTTTTTATAGTGTACATAATGCTTCTATAAACTCACACGTAGTGTGCATAATATTTTTCTATAACGTGTTTAATGCTTGTATATAGCATGTATAATATTTATATATACCGTGTATAAACATATACATAGTGTGCAGAATTCTTATTTTTAGTGTATAAAATTATTGTACATATCGTGTATAAACATATACATAATGTGTATAATACTTATATATTGCATGTAAAACTTTTATATAGTGTGTATAAAACTTGTACATATTATTTATAATGCTTATACATAGTATGTACAAACTTATACATAATATGTATAATGCTTATATATAATGTGTATAAACTTGTACATAGTGTGTATATTATTTATAGATAGCATGTATAAACTTTTACATAGTGTGCATAATACATTTATAAACTTTTACATAGTGTTTAAACTTGTACATAATGTATATAAAGTTATTCATAGTGTATAATACTTATGTTTGTACATAGTGTGCATAAATATATATATAGTGTGTATAATACTTGTATAAAGCATTGAACATATTATAGAATGCTTATATAAACTTATATATAACGTGTATAACTCATGTATGTGTGCAAAGCTCATATATAGCGTGTACATAGTGTTTATAATGCTTGTACATAACATAAATAAACTTATACATAGCGTGAAATTTGTGCATAGTATGTATAGTACTTATACATAGCATGTACAAACTTGTGCATAATGAGTAAAATGCTTGTATATAGCATGTATAAACTTGTATTATTCATGTATAATGCTTGAACCTAGCATATATAAACTTATACATTGAGTGTATAATACTTATATACTACGAACATAATATGTATAATGCATATATATATATTATATATATATATATATATATATATATATATATATATATATATATATATATATATATAATATATATATTATATATATATATTTATTGTGTATAAACTTATACATAATATATATAATTTTTATTTATAGTGTGTAAGATGATTATACATATCGTGTATAAATTTATACATACTGTGTATAATACTTGTATATTGCATGTAAAACTTTTACATAGTGTGTATAAAACTTATACATAATATTTATAATGCTTATATATAGTGTATACAAACTTATACATAATATTTATAATGTTTGAACATAACACGTATAAACTTATACATAGTGTGTATATTATTTATAGATAGCGTGTACAAACTTCTTTATAGTATACATAATGCTTGTATAAACTTACACAGTGTGCATAATATTTTTCAATAACCTGTTTAATGCTTGTATATAGTATGTATAATGCTTATATATAGCTTGTATAAACTTATATATAGTGTATATAAACTTATTCAGAGTGTATAATACTTATGAATAGTGTGTTTAATGCTTATACATATCATTTACAAATATGTACATTGTGTCTATAAAACTTATATATAGCTTTGAATGTAGTGTATAATGCTTGTATAAACTTATTTATAATATGTATAATTCATGTACACAGTGTGTGCAATGCTCGTATATAGCGTGTACATAGTGTGTATAATGCTTGTACATAATGTGTATAAACTTATATATAATTTGTATAATGCTTATACTTAGTATGTATAAACTTGAACATAAAATGTATAATATTTATATAAACTTGTACATATTGTGTATAATACTTGTAGATAACATATATAATGCTTGTATATAACGTGTATAAACTTTCACATAGTATATAAAAATTATATATATGATATTTATACACTCGTTCATAGTTTATATAATCCTTATACATAGCATGTATAAACTTGTACTTAATCTGTGTAATTCCTGTATATAGCGTGTGAATAATATTTAAATAAACTTATACAAAGTATGTATAATATTTGTAAATAGTGTGTATAATGCTTGTACATACAATGTATAAACTTATACAGAGTGTGAATAATTTTTGATATGAGAGGGAGTGATTGTAATTGAGTGAAAAATCATAATATATACACTTAAGGAATTTTTTGTTATTGATCGTACAGGACGAACTTAGTTCGTACGGGACGATCATGTCAATTACCCCTAAGGCGAGCAATGGATCGAATAGACGGAGGGAAAATTTTTCTAAGTCCTAATCGTGCAGGATGAATTTAATAGTCGTCCCGGGACGAACATCTCGGGATTTTCACTTTCTACTGTTCGTCCAGACGAAATCAATGGTTCGTCCCAGGATGAACGTCTCTTTATTCTCACCGTGCCCTATTCGTCCAGACAAAAAATAAGGTTCGTCCCGGGACGAACGACTCTGTATTGAGGGTCGCTCAATTCGTCCAGATGAAACCTATTCGTTCCAGGACGAACTGAACCGACTTACGTCAGTTCGTTACGTCTTGAAGAATTTCGTGAACCGACCTACGTAATAACTGTTTCGTACCGGACGAACTTGGTTCGTACGGGACGATTAGCGTGTACGAAAATAATTCGTACCAATATACCTAAGGTTCGTTTCCGACCATTTTAGTAAAATCGTCCTGGACGATCCACTGCGTACAGAATTGAAAACTTGCAGTTTTTTGGGCGGTTTTTCTTGTCTTTTGTATAAATAGTTCAAATTTGACTGCCACCCAATCTTTTTGTCATTTGATCTTCGTGCCTATTGAGAGAAAAGTCAAGGAGAGAGTGTGAGAGAGCATTCAAAGGAGGATTCCTATCACTGGAGTGTGAAGGCATCACTTGGTGTTTAAAGGTAAGAATCTCTACTTGTGAATTGGGATTACTTCACTCTTTTCTTTCTTCCTTCTAGATTTCTTGTGAAAGGATATGTCAAGGAGATCTGATTCTTTGCCGACACTTGGAGAGTGTGAACAACCAAAGGGTTCTCTGCCCACACTAGGAGAGTGTGAAAGGACGAAGGATTCTCTGCCCACACTAGGAGAGTGTGAAAGGACCAAGGGTTCTCTGCCCACACTAGGAGAGTATGAAAGGACGGACGGTTCTCTGCCAACACTGGGGATTGTGTAAAAGAACTATGGTTCTCTACCGCACCGGGTAGTGGTGAAAAGAGTGTTTCTAAAGGCTTCTCCGCCTTGCTGTGGGTGCAAAAGGAGAGACACTATTGGTATTAGTGCAATACTCAGAGGGTACCTCTAGGGAGTGGATGTAGGTCTGGTTTAGACCGAACCACTATAAATCTTATATCTTTTACTTTACTATTTTTATTTTCTGCATTTTACTTTTGTTTAAAAAAAAAGTCTGTGGTTGAAAAACTTTTCTATAAAAATTTCATTAAAAAATTTCATTTCGGTTCAACAAAACTTCAAAGAGAGTTAAGTTTTAAAAACACCAATTCACCCCCCCTCTTGGTAGCCTTGGGATATTAACTTAGGTCTAACAACCTATTCACTAGACTCAACAAGTGGTATCAGAGCTTTGTTTCAAAATCCTAAGTTTAAACTACTTTTTGATTAACGTAGATGGCTATATTCAAAAACCGAAATACACCTGAGGGTTACACTATTACTAGACCTCCACTGTTTGACAATATACCTTTTGATTTTTAGAAAATACGCATGTCTACTTTTTTACAGTCACTAGATTATCATATGTGGATCCTTGTCCAGGAAGGTTATACAAAACCAACTAGATTAGTTGATGGAGTTAGGGTAGAAACACCTTTTGTAGATTGGATTATAGAAGAACGTGACTTAGCTCAACTAAATGCCAAATGTTTAAATAGCTTTTTTTGTGCTTTAAAATCTGAAAACTACATGCGGGTTTCCACTTGTAAAAGTGGAAAGGACATATGGGATAGACTTTGTATAACTTATGAAGGGACTAATGAGGTTAAGCAATCAAGACTCAATATCTTGTTACATGATTATGAGTTGTTTCGCATGAAACCAAATGAATCTATTTCTGACATGTACACAAGATTCACACAAATTGTCACTTCTTTGCATGCACTTAGTAGGGAATTAACTAATGCTGAAATGGTTAATAAGATTCTTCATTATTTTCCTACTGCTTATGATGCTAAAATTACTGTAATTACAGAGTCTAAAGATCTAAACATTTATTCTATTGACAATCTTCTTGGTTCACTCATTGCTTATGAGCAAGGAGTAAGTCAAAGAAAGATTGATGCAGGTGAACCACGAAAAGAGAAGAATATAGCACTAAAAGTGAAAGAGTCAGAGAGTGAACACTCACAACCTGAGGATGAAGACGATATTGCATTAATGACTAGACAATTCAGAAGCTTTCTAAAAAGAAAGCAGAAGAGACGCCAGCAATGGAATAGAGGTAAGTTTAATAGAAATGGCAAGGTTTCTAATGAAGTGATTTGTTATGAATGTAAGAAACAAGGTCATATCAAGACTGATTGCTCAAAACTCAAAGCTACTCCTAGCAAGAAGAAGGTAGAGGAGAAACCAATTGTAAAGAAGGGCAAGAAGAAGTTTCAAAGTGCTTTTTGGGCGAACTCAGCTTCAGACTCATCTGAGACTGAAAAAGAAGAAGAAGTCACCAATCTTTGCTTGATGGCAGATAATGTTGATCAATTAGATCAAGAAGAGGTATGTGACTTAACTTATGATGAATTGTTTGAAGTTTCTGAACACATGCATGATGCATATAAAAAATGAAAAAGATGCATGCTAGTGTAAGTTTAGAATTGGAAGAGCTTAAGAATGAACATGAAATCCTTAGAAAAGATCACACATTAATAGATGACAACCACATGAAACTACTTGACGAATATGATGACTTGAATAAGAATTATGAGAATTTAAAATCATCCTATGCTGTTCTTGAAAAAAAAATTAAAATATTTAAGGATGAATCAGAGAGCAAAACATGTCGAATCAATTATACAAATCAAATCTTGGAAGATATGAATTCATTTTATAAATTGAAAATTAGAGCTCTTGAGGATAATAGGATACCCCTCAAACTTGAAGATTTTACAAATCCTAAATATTATCCTAAATATATGGAATCCCTTAGAAGATAAACAAATGGAAGAAAACTTAGGAATACTTTTCCTAATGTCAAATATAATAATTGTGGATTATTTGGACATATAGCTCACACCTGTACTTTAAAGATGAAATCTAATTTGGTGTGGAGACCTAAGATGCATAAACTTAGACATATCATACATGCATCTGATTATAAATTACTAAAAGGAGAACCCAAACTTGTTTGGGTTCCCAGGTCTAACATTTGATATTTTTGCATGGTCGCTCTCACACAAGACCTCGTGAGAGCATATGGTACCTGGATAGTGGATGTTCAAAGCATGTGACTGGAGATACTGCTCAATTCATAATGCTGAAAGCTAGGAGTGGAGGCAAGGTTACACTTGGAGATAATACCACAAAAAAAGTGGTTGGTTCAGGTATGATTGGAAATTTTAAAAACATTTTTATAGACAATGTGTTATTGGTTGAAGGCTTAAAACATAATTTGTTAAGTATAAGTCAGCTATGTGATAAAGGCTATAGTGTAAAATTTTTACCTACTAGGTGCATATAAAGTCTAAATGGGAAAGATGTTTTAAATGAAAAAAGGGTAAATAATATTTATATGCTAGATTTAAATTGTATTCAATCTCCTACTGCTTTTTGTTTGAAAACTGTTTCTGATGAATCATGGCTTTGGCATAGGAGACTTTGTCATTCTAGTATGAAAAATCTTAGGAGAATTACCCAAAAAAAAACTTAGTGAGAGGTATACCAAAACTAGACTTTACTAAGGATCACCTTTGTGATGCATGTCAATTAGGAAAATAAGTGAAGTCCTCTTTTAAGTCCAATAAGGATCTTAGGACTAGTAAACCATTGGAAATTTTACACATGGATCTTTTTGGACCAATAGGAACTGTAAGTCTAGGAGGGAAGGTATACGGATTTGTTATAGTAGATGATTTCTCAAGATTCACTTGGGTTAGAATTCTATTTCATAAGAGTGAATCATTTGAGAAATTTAGAAATTTTTTGACTTGAATTCAAAGAAAATTAGGGTGTGAAATAATTTCTATACAAAATGATCATGGAGGAGAACTTGAAAATGAAATATTTGAAAATTTTTGTAAAGAAAAAGGAATTGATCATAATTTTTCTGCACCTAGAACCCCTCAAAAAAATTGGGTAGTCAAAAGGAAAAACAGAACATTAATAGAAGCCGCCCGAGCAATGTTGGCAGAATATTCACTTCCTAGATATTTTTAGACTAAGGCGGTTAGCACTGCATGTTATGTTCTGAATAGGGTGAATGTGAGATCAAATTTAAATAAAATACCCTATGAGTTTCTAAAAGGTAAGACACCAAATTTGTCTCATTTGCACGTTTTTTGGTTGCAAGGTGTTCATTCATAATAATGGAAAATCTGCCTTAAGAAAATTTGATCCGAAATTAGATGAAGGAATTTTTGTTGGATATTCAAGTGTTGAAAAATCTTATAGGGTATTCAACAAAAGAACTTTGGTCATTGAAGAAACCACACATGTTGTATTTGATGAATCTAGAAATTCGGAAGAGCCAAATGTTGTTGAAGATGAGATTGAGGAAAACTCCCAAAAAATTGATAGAATAAATTTGGAAGAAAATTTGGAATTAGCAAACCCTTTGCCTAGAGATTTGAGATTTTCTAAAAACCACCCAAGGGAATTGATTATAGGTGAACCTAGTGAGGGTGTTAGAACTAGGAGTGGATTAAACAAGGAAGTCAATCATTCAGCCTTTATTTCAACTATAGAACCCACTAATATTGATCAAGCACTATCTGATAAATTTTGGATTTTGTTCATGCAAGAAGAATTGAATCAATTTGTAAGAAATAAAGTTTGGGAATTAACTTTAAGGCCAAAGGATCAAAGTGTTGTTGGAACTAAGTGGGTGTTCAAAAATAAAATGAATGACTCAGGAGTAGTCATTAGAAATAAGGCTAGATTAGTTTCTAAGGGGTTTAATCAAATTGAAGGAATTAATTTTGAGGAGACTTATGCCCCTGTAGCTAGACTTGAAGCAATTAGGGTTTTACAAGCCTTTGCCTTTTTTAAAGGATTTAAAGTATTTCAAATGGATGTGAAAAGTGTCTTTTTAAATGGGATAATTGAAGAAGATATTTTTGTAGAACAACCTCCAGGTTTTGAAAATTCTAAATACCCAAATCATGTTTTCAAGTTAAAAAAGGCATTATATGGATTGAAACAGGCACCTAGGGCTTGATATGAGAGGTTGAGCACCTTCCTACTTGAAAGATATTTTGAAAAAGGAAGTGTGGATACAACTCTCTTTTTAAAGAAATTTGGAAAGGATATACTCATTGTTCAAATTTATGTGGATGATATCATTTTTGGATCTTCAAATAAAAATCTTTGTGATGATTTTTTTAAAACAATGAGTAGTGAATTTGAAATGAGTCTAATGAGAGATTTAAATTACTTTATAGGTTTTAGCATTAAGCAATTTGAGGAAGGTACATTTCTTAGTCAAACTAAATATGTTAAGGACATCCTCAAAAAATTTGAAATGGACAATGCTAAACCTATTAGTACACCAATGAGTTCGTCAGTTCTGTTGGATAA
Source organism: Dendrobium nobile (assembly GCA_022539455.1). Lineage (NCBI taxonomy): Eukaryota > Viridiplantae > Streptophyta > Magnoliopsida > Asparagales > Orchidaceae > Dendrobium > Dendrobium nobile. The sequence goes on along the minus strand of CM039722.1, from coordinate 1,701,437 downwards.
GGACCTTAAGGGAAAATCTGTTGATCAAAAGAAATATAGAGGGATTATTATATCTTTACTTTACTTGGCTGCTAGCCGACCAGATATTATGTTCAGTGTTTTCTTATGTGCTAGATTTCAATCAGATCCAAAAGAATCACATTTGACAGCAGTGAAAAGAATTTTAAGATATTTACTAGGAACTCAGAACTTAGGAATTTAGTATCCTAAGTTTAGCTCTTCATTTGAAATTATTGGTTATTCAGATTGTGACTTTGCAGGCTGTAGAGTGGATAGGAAAAGCACTTCTGGAACGTGTCAATTCATTGGAAATTCATTAGTTTCATGGTCTAGTAGAAAACAAAATTCAGTAGCCCTATCTACTGCAGAAGCAGAATACATTGATTAAGAAGTTGTGTGGCACAAGTACTTTGGTTAAAACAACAGTTGATTGATTTAGGATTAACTATAGGCACTATTCCAATTTATTGTGATAATACTAGTGCTATTTGTATTTCCAAAAATCCTATTTAACATTCAAGAACCAAACACATTGACATAAGGCATCATTCCATAAGGGATCATGTATCCAAGAAAGAAATTGAACTTATCCATGTTTCAACTGAAAATCAACTTACAGACATTTTTACAAAACCTTTAGCCTTTGATACTTTCAGTACATTAAGAACAAGGCTTGGTATAATTGATTTAAATGCTTAAATAAAAATATTTTTGCAGCATTGATGTTTTGTTTTTGTAGTTTATGTTTTTATGATTTTTGTTTTTTGTGATTTGTTGCTTATTTTTTGAGTGATTTTTATTTAGAATCTGTGCATTTGTCATTATCTATTATTCTTTGTGTGTTTATTTTGATTTTCTTTGATAATAATACAAAAATCCAAAAATTTGTGTTAATCGTCCAGGATGAAAAGTTTTCGTACAGAACGATGTGTGTAAAATTCAGTCTGCGTGATTTTAAACCGTCTTAAGAGCAGTTTTTAATGTAGTTTGTCTATACGATCCTCAAGGTCATCCGGGATGAAATATCTTTTCTCAAATGACGAGACAATTGAATACAGCAGTTGAATGGATAAGACAGTTTTAATAATGAACTTCATCCGTACGAACCTTTGGTTCGTCCAGACGAACAGATGTCAGTTCATAGCGGGGGACAGTTTTCAACTGCCATTAAAACGAGTTAACTTTTGATCGTCTGTACGAACACGTGTTCGTCTGTATAATCGTCTTGGTCAAAAGTCTGTACGAAAGGATGCTTCATTTATTGTGTGATTACGAAAAGCCGTTATTATTTTGACTCACTCGTTCGTCCATACAAAATATTTTCGTACGGGGACGAATCAAATTTGTACAGGATGAACAAAATTTCGTCTGGTACGAACAGTCGTAATTCTTTAAATTAACGGCAATTTTTACTGAACAGTCACTCTCACACATCACTTTCAAAGACTTCTTCTTTTCAAATCCTTCAATGGCTAGTTCTAGCAAGCGCCAAAAGATTTTGGCTAAGGGCCCTCCTAGGAATACATCCAAAAATTTTCTGTCTAGAGCCAATGAAGAGTCTTTTCCTAGATTTGCCTCTGCAAAAATCACTCCATCTAGAGTTCTTCTTCAGGAGCAGTTGACCTTTAAGGTAATGTCCCTTTTTGCTTCAACTCAATTTGGAGTAATTCTCACCTTAGTCCATCTCTACAATAAGGAAACCTTCTAGTATTTTCTGGTAAACATGTCATTTAATTCCGACCACTCTGTTATCAGTTCCTTTGTCTTCAAAAAGAAAATAGAAATCACCAAGGCTGACCTTGGTATCTTCTTAAATTTAAGGACTGAAGGGATTAGAGCACACACCTTTACCACCACTAGCTTTGACTGGACTGAAGTTAACAATGTTCTTAGAGGAATAAAAGTTAAGGATCATTTTCCAAAAGTAGTCACTTTAACTCTTAATGCCCGAATCATCCAGCATGTTCTTAGATCTTCTATTATACCTAAAGCTGGTGATAGAGTCAACATCACTCTTCTTCTCTCTACAGTTACCTACCTGATAATGACCAAGCAACCCATAGATGAGGCCCAACTCCTAATCGACTATATTTATGGTCTCTCTGAAATTGGTCATAGAGATCATAAAAGAAAAAAGAACATAGCCTTAGGCCATCTGATTGCCTACATTTTAGAGAAGAAGTATGATTTAATCCACCCAGTTTCAGACTTTGAAGAACCACTCTACTACAACGACGGTTCATTTAGGACAATCTTCAACAAGGATGAGCCAAGCAAACCTCATGTAGTATTGAGTGAAACAGAAGAAGAGGGTGAACCTTCACATGCTGCTGAACCAAATTATCAGGATTTGGTTCAAAGATTTAACAACTTAAAGACTCACTTTGATCAAAGATTTGATCAAATTGAAACTCATCTACAGCAGCAAGACCTTCAGTACAATCAAGACATGGGATTCATGCGTGAATAAATTAATTCCCTTAATTACAATATGTTTGTGATGAGTAGTTATTTCAACTTTTTTGGTGTTACACCTCCTCCTCCAGATCAGGGTCCTTCAGAATGATTGTAGTATTTGTTTAAGTGTCTCTTTTTTAGTTAATGTGCTTGTTTGTGATGTGTTTGTGATGTGTTTTAGATTATTATCTTTTTCCTTGTTTTAATGTTGTTGTTACTGATATCATGTACCTTAAATTGTAATATCTTTATTTGATATCAATAAATGTTGCAATGTTTTGTTGTCTAATGTTTTGGGAAATGTGTGTTAGACTTTATGACTTTCAAAGTTTTTTTTAATCTTAATAGTGCCTTATTTAAATTGTAAATTAAAATTATTTTCATTAGAAAATATATTTATTCTATAATTAAGAAATGCTTATAACTTGATATTACTAGAATCTTCAATTCCATGTCTCTTATTTAGACTACTCGAGTACTAATATAATTATTGCATTTTAGATGTTTTCTTATTTTGTATTTCTCTTTTCAAATAGTATTTATACACTTAGAAAAATTTGAAATCTTAGATTATTGACTTTGGAAAGAATTCAATTACTCTTGAAAAGTGTACAAATGTACAAAAATCAAAAGAGTTGTGCAAAAAATTTGCAATGACAAAAAGAGGCATAAAATTAGCCCACAGTAAACAAATGCACAAAAATGTGCCAAAAAAATATATATAAACAAGATGCGCAAAGCGCCACATGTGATAATTCTTTTTTTCGAAACTCTTTCAATCTCTTAATTCAAATTGATCTTATGTTCATTTATACTTTACATTGAAATGTGAAATATAAAATTTTTTATTCATCCCTTATGCAATGGTTTTCTTTATCTTAATGTCTAAATTGACACATGCCTTTGATAAATTCTTTTTATTCTCTATGTTATAGCACCTCTTCAATTATATGAATCTTTATGATTTCTCTAATGACTTAATTTTATTTGCATATCTTATTTCAATCACTTTCAAGATTAAATTATAAACTGAATTTCGTACTTCTAGTTACATTTCTATCTTTTTTCTCTTTTTCACTTTTTGCTGTTGTCAAAAAGGGGGAGAAATTGTTTATTATTTCTTTGTTTTATTTTATTTTTTTGTTTTTATTATTTCTTTGTTTTTTTTTTATTTTTTTTGTTTTGTTTTGTTTTTTATTTTTTGATTTTGATTGTTCTTTTTATAGTTGAATGTGTGTTTTGATTGTTTCTTCAAAATTAAAAACAAATTTTTTTTTACATATATGTCTCATTATATTTCATGTATTCATCAATTCAGGGGGAGTTTAAGGGAGATATTTAGAATTGGAATTCCTATAAACAATAATTGTTTTGCCATCATCAAAAAGGGGGAGATTGTTAAAAGAGTTGCTATTTTGCATGTTTTACATTCTTACAACTTGTATTATTTTGATGATTTCAATTATTATTGTTTTACATATATCTCCTAACACTTTTTGGAACATTTATTTCTTGCTCTAGTGTGTACTAACATTTCAGGAAAATCAACTCCTAGATATTGAAGACTTGCAATCAAATTTAATAAATTTTCATAATTTTTGATATGAGAGGGAGTAATTGTAATTGAGTGAAAAATCATAATATACACACTTGTGGAATTTTTTTTACTGATCGTACATGACGAACTTAGTTTGTACGGGACGATCATGTCAATTACCCCTAAGGAGAGCAATGGAACAAACAGGCGGAGAGAAAATTTTTCTAAGTCCTAATCATCCAGAACGAATTTAATAGTCATCTCGGGATGAACGTCTCGGGATTCTCACTTTCTATTGTTCGTCCAGACAAAATCAATGGTTCGTCCCAGGACGAACGTCTCTGTATTCTCACCGTGCCCTGTTCGTCCAGATGAAAAATAAGGTTCGTCCTAGGACAAACAGCTCTGTATTGAGGGTTGCTCAATTCGTCCAGACGAAACCTATTCGTCCCAGGACAAACTGAACCGACTTACGTCAGTTGGTTACGTCCTGAAGAATTTCGTGAACCGACCTATGTAATAACTATTTCATACCGGATGAACTTGGTTCTTACGGGATGATTAGCGTGTACGAAAATAATTCATACCAATATACATAAGGTTCGTTTCGGACCATTTAAGTAAAATCGTCCAGGATGATCCACGATCGTACGAGACGATCCACTGCGTACAGAATTAAAAACTTGTAGTTTTTTTGGGGGTTTTTCTTGTCTTTTGTATAAATAGTTCAAATTTGACTGCCACCCAATCTTTTTGTCATTTGATCTTCGTGCCTATTGAGAGAAAAGTCAAGGAGAGAGTGTGAGAGAGCATTCAAAGGAGGATTCCTACCACTGGAGCGTGAAGGCTTCACTTGGTGTTTAAAGGTAAGAATCTCTACTTGTGAATTGGGATTACTTCACTCTTTTATTTCTTCTTTCTAGATTTTTTGTGAGAAGATTTGTCAAGGAGATCCGGTTCTCTGCCGACACTTGGAGAGTGTGAACAGCCGAAGGGTTCTCTGCCCACACTAGGAGAGTGTGAAAGGAAGAAGGGTTCTCTGCCCACACTAGGAGAGAATGAAAGGATGAAGGGTTCTCTGCCCACATTAGAAGAGTGTGAAAGGACGGACGGTTCTCTGCCAATATTGGGGATTGTGTAAAAGGACAACGGTTCTCTACCGCACCGGGTAGTGGTGAAAAGAGTGTTTGTAAAGGCTTATCCTCCTTGCTGTGGGTGCAAAAGGAGAGACACTATTGGTATTAGTGCAATACTCAGAGGGTACCTCTGGGGAGTGGATGTAGGTCTGGTTTAGAACGAACCACTATAAATCTTGTGTCTTTTACTTTACTATTTTTATTTTCTGCATTTTACTTTTATTTAAAAAAAACTCTATGGCTGAAAAACTTTTATATAAAAATTTTATTAAAAAATTTCATTTCGGTTCAACAAAACTTCAAAGAGGGTTAAGTTTTAAAAACACCAATTCACCCCCCCTCTTGGTAGCCTTGGGACATTAACTTAGGTCTAACAACCTATTCACTAGACTCAACAATTAATGGTATTAAAACTGAAGTTGCTTTTACTGAATGGATATTTGATGAAAGGGATTTAGTCCAACTGAATGCAAAATGTTTAAACTGTTTTTTCTATGCTTTGAAATCTGAGGACTACATGCGTGTTTCTACTTGTTCAACATGTAAGGAGATTTGGGATAGATTATGTATCACTTATGAAGGAACCAATGAAATAAAACAATCTAGATTGAACATTCTCTTGCATGATTACGAACTTTTTCGTATGAAATCTCATGAATCTGTTTCCGACATGTACACTAGGTTTACTCAGATAGTTATTTCACTGCATGCATTAGGAAAAGAACTTTCAAACTATAAAAAAGTGAACAAAATCTTAAGATGCTTGCCTTCATCATATGATGCTAAAATCACTACAATCACTGATTCTAAGGATCTGAATACTTATTCTAATGATAACTTACTTGTCTCACTCATTGCTTACAAGCAAGGGGTGAATCAAAGAAATCTTGATGCAGGAGAGAAGAAAAAGGAGGAAACTGTTGCTCTAAAGGCGCACAAATCAGATTCAAAATCTTCCAGGTCTGAAAGTGATGAATTTGCCTTAATCACAAGGCAATTCAAAAGCTTTCTAAGGAAGAAGCACAAGCACCATTGGAGAAAAGGTAAAGATCACAAACATTCTAAAGGATCTTCTGATGTTGTATGCTATGAATGCAAGAAGCCCGGACATGTGAAAGTGGATTGCCCTACACTTCAAGATCACTCAAGCAAAGGAAAGGGTGAGGAGAAATCTATGTACAGGAAGGGAAAGGAGAGATTATAAAAAGCATTTTGGGCGGATTCTGCATCGGATTCATCGGAGGCGGAACCAGAATATGAGACATCAAAATTGTGCTTAATGGCAGACGATAATATGGATCAAGATGAGGTATGTGAACTTTCCTATGATCAACTTCTTGAAGTTTCAGAAAAAATACATGCATCATATAGGAAACTAAAGAAAATTCATGCTAGCTTGAAATTGGAATTCTTGAAACTACAGAAAGAGCATGAAATTTTGACTAAAGATCATCAAATAATTGATTCAAATCATATGACTTTACTTGATGAATTTGATGAGTTAAATAAACATCATTGTGAATTAGTTGAAAAACATGATGCATTAAAAGTTTCACACACATCACTTGAATCTAATTTTGTGAAATCTAAAGAGATGGAGAAAAGTTTGAGGATTGATATTGATGTTTTAAATAGCACTAATTTGAAGATTCAAAATGAATTAGAATCATGTAAGAACACTAGGATGACACCAATACTTAATCAAGAGCCAAAACCTAGGAAGGGGCATTATAACTCAAATCACTTAAGAAACCCTTTTCTTGGAGTTAGATGTTTTTCATGTGGCATGCTAGGACACATCTCACACACTTGCACAGTTCACCATAATACACATTGGGTGTGGAAACTTAAGGTGCAAGATTCACAGCATACCACTCATACTTTGCATTCTATTTTTCATAAGAAGGAACCCAAACATGTTTGTGTTCCTATCTCTAACATTTGATAATCTTGCAGGCAAGCTCTCACAAAAGGCCTCGTGAGAGTATGTGGTACTTGGATAGCGGATGCTCTCGACATATGACTGGTGATGCCAATCAGTTTGTTGTTTTGGAGTCCAAGACTGGAGGCAAGGTTACTCTTAGAGACAACACCACCAGGAAGGTGGTAGGATCAGGTATAATTAGTAATTCCAAGAACCTTATGATTGAAAATGTTTTGCTTGTAGATGGATTGAAGCATAACCTGCTCAGCATCAGTCAATTTTGTGACAAAGGCTTCATCGTACAATTCTTTGCAAACTCATGCATTGTAAGTTTAAGTAACAACATTATTTTGTAGGGAAAGAGGATCAACAACGTCTACATGCTTGATTTAAATAACATTGAATGTGCTGCTTCATTTTGCTTAAAAACAGTTATTGATGATTCATGGTTGTGGCACCAAAGACTTTGTCATGCTAGTATGAAAACCTTTAGGAAAGTGACCCAAAAAGACTTAGTTAGAGGTGTCCCCAAACTCAAGTTTTCAAAAGACCACCTTTGTGATGCCTGTCAACTAGGAAAGCAAGTCCACTCCACATTTCACACCATTAAACACATTAGCACCTCTAGACCTTTAGAAGTCCTTCACATGGATTTGTTTGGACCCATTAGCACTGCTAGCTTGGGAGGGAAAGTCTATGGTTTTGTGATTGTCGATGACTACTCGAGGTTCACTTAAACTAGATTTCTTACTCCTAAAAATGAGTCTTTTGAGGAGTTTAAAACCTTTTTTACTTGGATTCAGAAAAAGCTAGGTTGTGAGATAGTGACCATCCATAGTGATCATGGGGGAGAGTTTGAGAATGAAATATTTGGTGATTTTTATGAGGATAAGGGATTAGCCACAACTTATCAGCTTCTAGAACCCCTCAGCAGAATGGGATAGCTGAAAGGAAGAATCGAACATTGGTGGAAGCCGCTAGAGCCATGCTTGCCGAGTATTCACTTCCAAAATACTTTTGGGTTGAAGCGGTTAACACAGCTTGTTATGTGTTGAATAGGGTGAATGTTAGAGCCAAACTAGAAAAGACATCCTATGAGATCCTTATGGGTAGGACACCCAATCTTTCCCACATTCATGTCTTTGATTGTAATATTTTCATTCACAACAATGGGAAGTCTCACTTGGGAAAATTTGATGCAAATCTGATGAAGCAGTTTTCTTAGGATATTCTAGTGTTGGAAAGTCTTTTAGGGTGTTTAACAAGAGAACTTTGATGGTAGAAGAGACTACTCATGTAGTATTTGATGAGTCTGATCCTAAAAAACATGGAGTAGAAGATGATGATGTTGGAGAGATTACAAGTGGAGTAGAAAATTTGGAAAAGGGGATAGAACACCAAAATAATGAAGGAGAAGGAGAAGTCACCCAAGGAGTAGAAAATTTTGATTTGGATGAAAGGGTTGGACCTTCACACACTTTACCTAGAGATTGAAGATACTCTACAAGTCACCCCAAGGATTTGATCTTAGGAGACCCTTCTAGTGGAGTTAAGACTAGACATGGACATAGGAAGGAGGTGAACCACTCTGCCTTTATCTCAATGACTGAACCCACCACCATCAACCAAGCCCTTTCGGATGAGTTTCGGATTTTAGCAATGCAAGAAGAATTGAATCAATTTGTAAGGAATAATGTTTGGGAGCTTGTAGAAAGATCTAAAGGACAAAGTGTAGTTGGGACAAAGTGGGTCTTTAAGAACAAGGTGAATGATTCAGGAGTGGTGGTTAGGAATAAGGCAAGATTGGTGGCTAAGGGGTATAACCAAATAGAAGGGATAGACTTTGAGGAGACTTTTGCCCCTATAGCTAGATTGGAAGCCATTAGAGTGCTATTAGCCTTCGCCTGCTATAAATGATTTAAGCTTTTTCAAATGGATGTCAAGAGTGCCTTTTTAAATGGGGAAATAAAAGAAGATGTGTTTGTAGAACAACCCCAAGGTTTTGAGAGTTCCCAATTTCCAAATCATGTGTTTAAATTAAAAAAGGCCTTGTATGGTTTAATACAGGCACCAAGAGCTTGGTATGAAAGGCTTAGCACATTCTTGCTAGAGAGGGAGTTTGTTAAGGGGACTGTAGACACCACCCTTTTTCTTAGGAGAGTTGGAGATGATTTACTCATTGCTCAGATCTATGTGGATGGCATACTCTTTGGATCTTCTAATAAAAAATTATGTGAGGAGTTTTCTAAAATAATGAGTAGAGAATTTGAGATGAGTTTGATGGGACAATTGTCCTAGTTTTTGGGATTTAGCATAAAACAATTGGAGGATGGAACCTTTTTGAATCAAACAAATACATAAAGGATATTTTGAAGAAATATGAGATGGACAAAGCTAAGCCAATTAACACTCCTATGACTTCTAGTGCTCCATTGGATAAGGACCCAAGTGGTAAATTTGTTGATCAGAAGAAGTATAGAGGCATGATTGGATCTTTACTTTACTTGACTGCGAGCCGACCTGACATTATGTTTAGTATTTACCTTTGTGCTAGATTTCAAGCTGACCCTAAGGAGTCCCACCTAACTGCAGTTAAGAGAATTTTTAGATACCTTTTGGGGACACAAGGCTTAGGGATTTGGTACCATAGACATAGCACTTCTTTTGAGATTATTGGATTTTCTAACTCTGATTTTGCAGGATACAAGGTGGACAGGAAAAGCACTTCAGGAACTTGTCAATTCATTGGACAGTCTTTGGTCTCATGGTCTAGTAGGAAGCAAAACTCTATTGCACTTTCCACTGCTGAAGCGGAGTACATTGCTCTTGGAAGTTATGTGGCCCAAGTTCTTTGGTTGAAATAACAGGTATTGGATTTAGGAGTTCCGGTAAGCACTATCTCAATCTTTTGTGACAACACTAGTGCCATATGCATATCTAAGAATCATATCCAACATTCAAGAACTAAGCACATTGACATTCGACATCACTTTATTAGAGATCATGTGACAAAGGGGGACATTGAAGTACACCATGTGTCAACTGAAAATCAACTAGCTGATATTTTTACTAAACCACTGGCCTTCGACACTTTCAGCTCTTTAAGGACCAGATTGGGTGTGATTGACATAACTGCTTGAACTTGATTTCTTTACTTGCGTTCATTTTTTATTCCTTCTCGTTTATATGTTTTCTTTTTTTTGCTTTTTTGTTTTGGTTGTTTGTTCCTTTTTGTTTTGTTTTGTTTGTTTGTTTTATTCTTTAAAAAAAAATTCAAAATCATTGCTAATATGATATCGTATGCCTTGCATTTGCTTTTGAAAATTTGTAGTCAATGGTTTGCATCTCTTAAATTCATTAGATGATTGTAATATTCCGTTGATTATGTCTCCTTCTTTAGTATATTTTAGTGGCACAGTTTTCTTTTCTAATCAAAAATCTATCTCAAATTAATGATTATGTATGAAATTAAGGTATTTTCTAATCTTGCTAAAGCAAATCTATCTTATAATATAGTGATTAAAGACTTTTTATCAAATCAAGATTCATAGTTATTCTTGACATTGGTTCGTGATTCTGTTTTGTGGATTGTTCTTCTCTATGTTAGAGAGAGAGCTCCTATTCTCTAATATCTAGAAGATATACTCACAACTAAGTCCTGTTTAAGAGATGACTAAAAGAGAATGTAGCTTGAGAAAAAAATTTGGCCAAAGATGCCAACAAAAGAAGCGCAAAGACGCTAATTTGAATTTCTTTAAAAAGATGTGCAAAGCGCCACTCAAATGACAAGAGGCATAAAATGAGCCCATCAAAAGCAAGCTCTTCTCTCTTTTCAAATCTCTTAAAAACTTAGAAGTTTTCATATACCAAAGACTTGAGTTCGTTTGTTTTGCGATTGTGATATATCTACTTTGATTCATTGTTTTATAAGATATTTTTTCTTGACTCAAGTGATGATTAGATCCTTTATTCTCATATATAATTGAAGTTTTAAGTTGCGTCATTGATTTCAAAAGACAAGTTTACCCTAAAATGACGTTTAAAGCTTAGGGTTAACATGATCGAAAATTTTATTGTTCTTTAGATTTTTCATGTTGTTAAACTCATTAACTCACATGCTTTTAAAATCAATCACATGGAATACTATATCATATTCATTCTTTGGATGAACAAAAAAAAAATCTCAAAATTAAAATAAAAAAATGTAGGAGTTATTCTTTTAGTTTATTTATTTTTTCTTTTCTTTTCTCATGTTTTCTTTTGATATGTCAAAGGGGGAGAAATAGGACTTGCTTATTTGTTTTGCAATCATCAAAAAGGGGGATATTGTTGCAAATCTTGATTTATGGCTTATGTTTTGATGATTGGCAAACCCTACTGATTATCTTGGACTGCCTATTTTTCTAACATTTCAGCGATCGAAGATTGGACGAACAAACGATGCTAGTGAAAGAGTGGGTAGGATAGGGTTGAGTCAGTCTGTATTTTATTTTTTCTCTTTTTGAGTCAGTTTGTATGTCAAAGAGACTGATACTAAGTAACCCTACACACACACACACTTGAGAGACTTAGAATTTCTATTTTTACTCATATCGGCCAGGACGATATTTACATCGTCCTGGATTATCAGACTTAAAACAGAAAATCTAAATAAGGATTCTTAATTAAGGCATCCGCCATTAACTGATCGGCCTGAATGATACGTGTATCGGCCTGGACGATAAGCTCAAAACAGAAAGAAGTTGCCGCCATTGATAATTAAGGTATACTGTATTTTTAAATAATCGGCCAGGACGATCATTGATCGGCCTGGACGATATTCACAATTATGCCTTAATTAATTAGACAAATCAGGGAAGTAATTAAGGATGATTGATACGATCATATCATCCTGGACGATCGCAGGATCGGCCAGGATGATATATTCAAAAACCTTAGTTACTCCTGGACGATTGGGATCGGCCAGCCTAAAAACAGAGCGGTGCTCAGGATGATTTTCATCTGATTTGAACTAATCGGTCTGGACGATCGTGAGATCAGCCAGGACGATCAAGCCAATTTTTAATCGTCCAGCACCCAAAACATGGCGGTGCCCAAGCTGATCTTCAGAGTTTTGTACTGATTGCCCAGGATGATGTCAATATCAGCCTAGACGATATAGTTGGCAACTTGCAATTAATGAGCTCCTTTGAAGCTCTTCTATTTAAGAGCTATTATTCAACATTTTTTATAATCATGTGCTGCTGCCTTGACCTAAGAAGGCCTTGAGGAGAGAAAGAGAGAGAGGGAGAGAGAGAGGATCTTATGAGGGGGAGCTTATAAGGGGATTCATAAGGGTTGCTTCAAGGATCGCTCTTCTTCTTCATCGTCTAGAGTTTCTTGTCTGTGGAAGGGTCGATAGAGGTAAGGAGTCAGCATCTGGTTGTGGTTCTCTGCCAGCTTCAGGAGGAAGCAAAAGGAGATAGGTTATCTGCCTTGCTAGGGTGGCAAAAAGCAGTTCTTTGTGAGGGCTTCTCCGCCTAGCTGTGGGGGCTAAAGGAGAGTCACAAGTTTAGTGCAATACTCGGAGGGCACCTTTGGGGAGTGGACGTAGATCGAGTTGATCGAACCACCATAAATCTCTGTGTTCTTGTTTCTTTTTTCCGCACTTTTAATTTCCACATTTATTTTTCTCATGGTGTGATTTTGGTTTGATATTATTGTCTTGTGTTGAAAAGATTTTTAAAATACCAATTCACCCCCCCTCTTGGTTAGCTTGGGCCAGTTTTATAGGGCTTAACATCCCTAACGAACTTTCACATAATACCTTAATTGTTTATGGAGAAAATTTCTTTCTATTTTGAGCCTATTGTCCTGGCCAATACAAGTATTGTCCAGACCGATTTGCTAATGACGGCTGCCTTAATCAAGAACCCCTGATTAGATTTTCTGTTTTAAGCCCGATCATCTAAGATGATGTAAATATCGTCCTGGCCGATTTGAGTAAAAATAGAAATTTTAAGTCTCTCAAGTGTGTGTGTGTGTGTAGGGTTACTTTGCATCAGTCACATCAAAGATTACAATTGACTCAAGAAAAGGACAAAAGAAGATTATAGACTAACTCAACCCTAATCTACCCAATCTGTAGTTGATTCAGATTTTCGTCCGATCTTTGGGTCCTGAAAAGTCAATAGAGAAAATGGCAGTTGTAGTGAAACAAGATTTGTTTGCGATCATCAAAATCATAATTCAAAAATAGGTTTGTAATAGTATAAACTTGTTCATAGTTTGTATATTATTTTTAGATAGAGTGCATAAACTTCAAATTAAGTGTGTTAAGCGAAAGCGGAGCAGAGAAGAGAAGCGAGTGAAGCGGGCGATCTTGACGAAGAAGCAATTTCTTGGCATTTTTGGAGGATCTTCGGCATCCGGTGGTTCTCCTTCGGCCTGATATGGCTGACAGAGAACCTTGGTGCAGATTTGGGTTCTCAAATTGTTGATTATCTGAAGGCTTTTTGTGCAGTGATATGATTTTGTTGAAGATTTATCTGGTAGTCTTTTGGACCGATGAGCTTGGTATATCTTCTGATTTGAAATCAATTTTTGCTATTTTTTGCATGACGACAGAATTCTGTTGGCTCGGTTTGGCTTCCGATTGTGTGGGATGTGATTATCCTATTAATATTAGAAGCTGGTTTGAGTTTTGTGAGACTTCAAAGCTGAAGTGCTTTTGGAGGAGTTTTTCTGTTGGTTCTCTGTTACCTACAACATTTTTTGGAATGTTTTTTGTACTGGGACAAAATTCTGCAAACTCTGTGATAATTGGAGTTATGGTTTGTGATGGTTTATGGATTTTCTTGATTCCATAATTGGTTTGAACGCGTTCTTGATGTGTGATCATTTTATGTTTATGAGATGTTTATGAGATGGTTCTTTCTATTTTAAAGAACCAGTTTCATTTGATTTCTTGAAGATCCTTGGTGTCAATACACTCCTGATGATTATTTTGATGTCGTCGATTGTGAACAGACATAATCGTTATATTATTGCTGCTGGTTATGCAGCTATTTCGAAGGATTTATTTGGTAATGCTGAAGTTTCTTCTTTGATCCATGAGGATCAAGTATTGTTTGAGGTCGTGCCTATTGAGTTTGGAGCTGTTGCTATTATTTTGTCAATTTTGTTTGGATCGTTAAAAGTATTTATTATTAGACGCATTAGTGAAGTATTTAGGTGGGATCATATCCCAACTAAGCCAATGGATGCTACTGATTTGATCTTTGAAGATCTTGGCGTGATTGTTGAAGAATGGAAGGGAATGGAGACTTTAGATTTCCTATCTGCTAGCGGATCAACTAAGTTGATGAGCTTGTTGGTTCATGTCTGTAATGATGAGGTGGTTGTTTGGTCTCTTGATTTTTAGTTGTTATTTGAAGAACAAGTCTTATTGGTTAAAGACTTGAAGGGTTTCAAGTTTGTTAGTTTTTCTCTTGTCAATGTGATGAGTGTGGTAATGATTATCAGTTCGGTTGGATTTGGTAATGATGAGGATGATTATTGGCCACTTGAGGTGGTTGTCGGTGTTATTGCTTCATCGACATTGCTTTGTTCATCCATTGTGGTTGTTATTAGATGCATTGAGGTTTCAGCGGACTCATCTCTAGATTGGAGCTCTTTGGACTCTTAAGGATGTTGAAGATGGTCACTGTGATGTTTTGAAAGCTGCTTTAGTTGCTCATTTTCTTTTTGTAGTTTTTTTGTTTTTTTTATTTTCTTGTAGGGTTTTCTATCCTTTGTAAAGTTATTATAATGATATATGAGATTTGTACTAGGTTTCATTTTTCATCTCTTGGGAACTTAAGGATACTAATCAACCTTTTAGGTTGTTTTAATATTTGGTGTCCCCATCACCCCAATGAATTTAAAATGGAATTTAGTAGATCTTATTTTCATTAAGATAGTTTTAAAGGACTTATCTTTGCTTTCTAGTTTGTAATAGTTGTTTCTTTTTTTTTTTTTTCAATGCAATTTGCATTTCATCAAAAAAAGAGTGCATAAACTTCTACATAGTATGCATAATGCTTTTATAAACTTATATGTAGTGTGTATAATACTTTTATGTAGCGTTTATAATGCTTGTATATAACATTTACAATGCTTTCATATAGCTTTTAAAAACTTGTACATAATGTATATAAACTTATTCAGAGTGTATAATACTTATGAATAGTATGTATAATGCTTGTACATAGCGTGTAAACCTATGTACGTAGTTTGTATAATACTTGTATATAGCATTGAATGTAGGGTATAATTAATATATAAAGTGTGTGCAATGCTCGTATATAGCATGTACATATTGTGTATAATCTTTGTACATAATATGTATAAACTTTTACATAATATGTATAATGCTTATACATAGTATGTATAAACTTGTACATAAAATATACAATATTTATATAAACTTGTATATAGTGTATATAATATTTATACATAGCGTGTATAAACTTACACATAGTGTGTAAAAATTATGTATATAACGCTTAACGCTTATAAACGTATACGTAGTATGTATAAGCCATATAAATAGCATGTATAAACATGCACATAGTGTGTAAAAATTATGTATATAGCGTGTATAAATATATACATGGTGTGTATAATCCTTATACACAGCGTATATAAACTTGTACATACTGTGCATAAACTTGTTCATATTTTGTATAATCCTTATACATAGTGTGTATAAAGTTATATATAGTCTGTATAATGCTTGTACATAGCATGTTTATAATGTTTGAATAAACTTGTACATTGGTTGCCTAATGCTTATAAATAGTATGTATAATGCCTGTACATAGAATTTATAAAATTGTGTATAGTGTGTATAATGCTTGTATAAACTTGTACATAGTGTGTATAATGCTTGTACATAAGATCTATAATACTTTTATAAACTTGTACATAGTGTGTATAATGCTTGTACAAAGCATGTATAAACTTGTACATAGTTTTTATCATGCTTATATATAGTGTTTACAAATATATACATAGTGTGTATAATGCTTGTACATATTACATATAAACTTGTATTTAGCGTGTATAAACTTATACATTTCGTGTATAAACTTTTACATAGTGTGTATAATACTTATACATAGCATTCACAAACTTGTATATAGTGTGTAAAATACTTATACATAGCGTGTATAAACTTGTATAATTCATATATAATTCTTGTACATACCATATATAAACTTGTACATAGTGTGTATAATACTTATACATACCATATATATATATTGTGTATAATGCTTATATATAACGTGTATAAACTTATACATAGTGTGTATAGTTCTTATTTATATTATGTAAAATGCTTGTGTATATCGTGTATTAATTTATACATAGTGTGTATAATACTTGTATATTGCATGTAAAACTTGTACATAGTCAATATAAAACTTATACATTGTGTGTATAAACTTATACATAATATGTATAATACTCGTATATAGCATGTATTAACTTATACATAATTTATAAATTATTTATAGATAGTGTGTATAAACTTCTATATAGTTTGCATCATGTTTGTATAAACTTATACGTAGTATATAAAATACTTTTATATAGCGTGTATAATACTTGTATATAGCATGTACAATGCTTATAAATAACTTGTATAAACTTGTACAAAGTATATATAAACTTATTCAGAGTGTATAATACTTATGAATAGTATGTATAATATTTGTATATAACATATATAAATATGTACATAGTGTGTATAATACTTGTATATAGCAATGAACATAGTGTGAAATGCTTGTATAAACTTATATATAATATGTATAATTCATGTATACAATGTGTGCAATGCTCGTATATAGCTTGTACATATTGTGTATAATGCTTGTACATAATGTGTATAAACTTATACATAATGTGCATAATGCTTATACATAACATGTATAAACTTGTACATAATATGTACAATATTTGTATAAACTTATACATAGTATGTATAATACTTATATATAGCATTTATAATGCTTGTACATAGCATGTATAAACTTGCACATAGTGTCTTAAAATTATGTATATAGCATTTATAAACTTTTACAAAGTATGTATAAGCCTTATACAAAACATGTATAAACTTGTACATAGTGTGTATAAATTATATATATAGTGTGTAGAAACTTATATGTGGTGTGTATAATTCTTATACACAGCGTGTATAAACTTGTACATAATATGCATAAACTTTTTCATCATTTGTACAATCCTTATACTTATAGTGTATAAACATTTACATAGTTTTTATAATGCTTGTAGATAGCGTGTGTATTATGTTTGAATAAACTTGTACATAGTGTGCATAATGCTTGTAAATAATGTGTATAATTCTTTTGCATAGAATTTATAAACTTGTATATAGTGTATATAATGCTTATTTAAACTTGTATATAGTGTGTATAATACTTATACATAGCATCTATAATACTTGTATTAACTTGTACATAGTCTGTATAATGCTTGGACATAGCATGTACAAACTTATATATAGTTTTTATAAACCTTATATATAGTGTGTATAATGCATGTACATATGATGTATAAACTTTTATATATTGTACATAAACTTATACATTACATGTATAAACTTGTGTATAGTGTATATAACACTAGTACATAGCATGTACAAACTTAAATATAGTATGTAAATTGCTTGTACATAGTGTGTATAAACTTGTATAATTCATATATAATGCTTGTATATAGCATATATAAACTTGTACATAGTGTGAATAGTACTTATACATACCATGTACATAGTGTGTAAAAAGCTTATATATAGCGTGTATAAACTTATATATAGTGTTTATAATTCTTATTTATAGTGTATAAAATGCTTGTACATTCATGTAAAAACTTATACATAGTGTGTATAATACTTATATATTGCATGTAAAACTTGTACATAATATGTATAAAACTTGTACATAGTGTTTATAATGCTTATATATAGTGTGTACAAACTTATATATAATATGTATAATGCTTGTACATAGCATGTATAAACTTATACGTAGTGTATATTATTTGAAGATAGAATGTATAAACTTCTACATAGTATGCATAATACTTGTATAAACTTATACGTAGTATATATGATACTTATATATAATGTGTATAATGCTTGTATATATCATGTACAATACTTATATATAGCTTGTATAAACTTGTACATAGTGTATATAAACTTTTTAAGAGTGTATAATACTTATGAATAGTTTGTATAATGTTTATATATAACATGTATAAATATGTACATAGTGTGTATAATACTTTAATATAGCATTGAACATAGTGTAGAATACTTTTATAAAATTATATATAATGTGTAAAATTATAAATAATATGCATAATTCTACAAAGTTTTTTGATTAAAATTAAGATGTAACTTTCTCATTTTAAAAATATTTGCTTTTTCACTAGACCAGGGAACATTTTTTTTCTTTTATTTGTTTTGATTTTTGTGCCTCCTCTCTTTTTGATAATGTCAAAGGCGGAGAACGTAATTTTCAATTTGTATCCTTTTTTCTTTTCAAAAAGTAAAAAACACAAAAATATTTTTTTTCTCCCCTATTTTTTTTAAAAGGGTTTATTCTAGTGAGGGGGAGATTAGGAGAAATTGTTTTTTTTTTTTTGAAAATTCAAATTGTTTGCCATCATCAAAAAGGTGGAGATTGTTGCAGATCAATGGTTTAAGTTTTTGATGATAGCAAATATTCTTATTTCTCTATGACTGTCTTATGTACTAACATTTCGGGTTTACACGATCGGACTACAATTTAGAATCAGCTCAAGATTGAGAAGACTAAGTTTGAGTCAGTTTGTACTCTTTTTCCTTTCTTGAGTCTATTGAATTGGGTGAGGCACCGTATGATTTATAACTTGGAAGATTCTCTGTTGGATTTTTATTTTTGATAACATCGTCCTGGTCGATATTTATATCGGCCGAGACGATTTGTTCAAAAGCAGAAACTCTAATTAGGGACTCCTCATTAAGGTAGCCATCATTAACAGATCGGCCTGGACGATACCTGTATCGGCCATGATGATAGTCTTAATTCAAAAAGAATCAGCCGCCATAATAAGTTTTGGAAATCTTTATTTTAGGAAATCGGTCAGGACGATATTCATATCGTCCAGATTGATCTAACTCAAGTATGCCTAAATTGATCTGGTATCTTGGGAAATCATTAATGGTTGATTGATAAGATCACATCGCCTGGGATGATGCCAGATCAACCGGGATGATGTCTTGGACGATCTATATTGGACAGCTCAAATTCAGAGCGATGATCAGGACGATTGAAATTAATTTTAAACTAATCGGACTGGATGATCGTGATATCGGCTAGGACGATGTAACCAATTTTCTTCTGATCATCCCAAATTGACCCAGGCTGATGAGCCAAATTTGTAAAGATTTGCCAGGATGATATACCTATCGTCCTGAACGATAATGTCGGCAACTTGATTTAATGAGCTCATTTTGAGCTTTTCTATTTAAGCTTGGCATGACACTTTATAAGTGTCTTTGGCAGCCATTATAGCTTCGTTCTTGTAGGGGAGACTTGAAGAAAAAGCTTGAAAGGGAGTGAGGAACTGGTGAAGTCTGAGAGGGAGAAGATCCTGTGAGGGGGGACTCAAGGGAGTGTGGCGGGGATTCCAAACGGTTACTCCGGCAGGCTTGCATCTTAATACCGTCGGATTCAAGGCTTTTCTTGAGGGAAGTTCACCAAAAAAGATGATCCTTTGGTGTCAAAGGACCCGGCTACTCCGTCGCACCGGGGAAGGTGGAAGTGATTTTGTAAGAGCTTCTTTGCATAGCTGTAGGGGCTAAAGGAGAGACACTTATTTTAGTGCAATACTTGGAGGGTGCCTCCAAGGAGTGGACGTAGGTCAAGGTTTGATCGAACCACTATAAATTCGGTGTGTTCTTTCTTATTATTTGCTTCCGCATTTAATTTATGTTTTTATTTTATTTGTGGTGATTTTGGTTTGTACTTTGCTTAAAGTTTCTTCTTTTCCATTTCACCACTTTTAGTATTTAACCTTGGGCCAGTTCTATAGGGCTTAACATCTCTAATGAACTTTTTAGTGCCATCTGAGCACTTTCAAGTGGTATCAAAGCCGATTTCAAAAATAAGTTTTTAAAAGTTTTTGATTTTCTATCCATGGCTAATTTTTTAAATCATAATTTTGCAGAAGGTTATTCAATCAGCAGACCACCTTTATTTGAAAATATTACTTTTGATTTTTGGAAAATTTGCATGACTACTTTCTTGCAATCGATTGATTTTCGCATGTGGCATATGATTTTAACTGGTTATTCATCACCGTCACGTATTATTAATGGAGTCAAAATTGATATTCCTTTTAATCAATGGAACAGGAAAGAACAACTCAATGCTCAATTGAATGCAAAATCTTTAAATTGCTTTTTCTGTGCTTTAAATTCTGAAAATTTTATGTTAGTATCCACGTGCACTACTGATAAGGAAGTTTGGGATAACTACACACCATATACGAAGGCACTAGTGAAATCAAGCAATCAAAGTTGAATATATTAATGCATGATTTTGAATTATTTTTCATGAAACCTTATGAGATGATCTTAAACATGTATACCAGGTTCATTCAAATTGCAACATCATTGCGTTCCTTAGGAAAAGAATTTTCAAATTTTGAAAAAGTTAACAAAATTCTTCATTGTCTACTAGATAAATTCAATGCTAAAGTAGTTGCTATTTGTGAATCAAAAAATTTGAATGATTATTCTATTGATAATTTAATTGGCTCACTCATTGCCTACGAGCAAAGTTTGGTCAAAGACTTTTGGATGCAGGTGAAACGATTGTTCTAAAAACTGAAGATACAGAAAGAGATACACTACAGGAAAATCACTTATTACCGGCGGAATTTTCCGGCGGCTTTCCGGCGGTCAGTTTTCCGGCGGCTTTCCGTCGGATTTCCGGCTGCTTTTGACGGCTTATTTCCCGCAAAATTTTTCGGCGGATTTCCGGCGGCTTTCCGGTGGATTTCCGGCTGCTTTTTGACAGCTTATTTCCCGCAAAATATTCTGGCGGCTTTCCGACGGCTTTTCAAGGTTTCCAGCGGAATGTTAAATTTTTTATTTTTAAAAAATGACTAAAAATAATATTATTTTTTTCCTTAATTTAAGTATAAGGATTTAAATTTAAAATTATTATTTACATTATTATTTAATTTTTTTTAATTAATTTAGTTTGTTTATTTAATTAATAACACATTTAATTTGTTAATCATTTTATAGTATATTTTAATTAATTATTTAATTAATAATTTAATAACATATTTTAATTAATTGTTAATTAACTAGTTTATTTTAATTATCAATTAAAAAATCTTAAATGAATAATGTTTTAATCATAATATTCAGCAGATTGTAATATAAATAAAATAATACTTGAATATATAGATTTTGCAGGATCGGCGTAGTGGTCAAGCGTGGGCGCGGGGAAGGGGAGGTCTAGGGTTCGATTCTCAGGGGCGCAGGCGGAGCTGGCTAAGTTGGCGCACTCGGGCTAGGTCAGGCTCACGCGAGGCGCGTCCATGGGTCTGGCGGAAACAGTCCGGAGTGACCGCCGGAGCGCGGTACCTCGCGTGCCGCCGATGGGCTGGCGGGAGCGGCTGTAGATGGTGGCGGGAGATTTTTTTTTTTTTTTAATTCAACCGGCAACCGGCGGTTTATGTCCGCCGGCAAGTCGCCAGAATTATTCGCCGCCGGAAAAAGCCATAGGAAATTATTTTCCTACGCCGTTTTTTCCGGCGGCACAAATACCGCCGGAAAATGAAAAAAACCGCCGGAAAATGCTCAAATTCCGTCGAAAAAAGCCGCCGGAAATGGGTGATTTTCCTGTAGTGATAGCTTAGTTGGTGATGAATGCAATGACTTGTCAAGCAAATCACAAAGCTCACCAAAACATAAGCAAAAGTGGAAAAAAAGTAAAAATAATAGGATGTTCATATTCCTTCTGACGTTATTTTCTTTCGATGTAGGAAGCCTAGACATATAAAAAATCAGTGCCCTAATTTAAAAATTCTTCTTATGAAAGAAAAGGGCAAGGCGAATTAAAATTTAAACTAGGGAAATAATGAAAGGCGAAAAATCTCATGGGCATATCTGATTTCTTAAGCATCGGACCAGGAGAGAGATAATGGTTAAAAGCCTTTTGTGTTGTGTTTTTTTTATTTTTATTTTTTGTTTTTGTTTTGTTTATTCTTTGAAATTTGTTTTCGTGAAAGTTTTTTTTCCTGATCAACACACATATTCATTTTTCTAAAAATGAAAAATCTACTTCCTATTTTTTCTTGAACTCTTTGGTAAGTTGTGATTGACTTCTCTAAAAACAGTCAAAGGAAGGAAACTCATGTGTTTGACTCTCAATCTTTGTTTCCTAAAAGAGGTTATTTTACATTTGATTTAAAATATATTTCATCTTTTAAATTGGTTTTTGAAATAATTTTTTTATCTCCCTATATTTTATTTATCGCATAGAAATCTTTTGCAAGGTGCTGAATCTACATCATAATTTTTTTAATCAAGAATTTCATTTTTATCAATAGTATGGGTTTACTTTTGGTTATTAAGATTTCAAAAAGGTAGCATATTAAAAAAATTGGCTAATGATGCCAAATATAAAAGATGCGCAAAGATGACAAATTGAAAAAAAAAATAGAATACACAAAGTGTATCAAAGATGTGCAGTGCGCCAACCAATTGTCAAGAGACATAAAATGAGCCCACAAAGTTTAATGCTTACCATTCTTGTACTTCTTAAAAGCTTAAGAAAACCCTTGATACTTTCGATACTTGAGTTTGAAAATCTTGATTCTTAATTCAATAATTCGTGCATTGATCTTCTATTAGATATATTGTATGGAAGGAGTTTTTGAAAAATGATAGTTTCTTTCTCTAATTTATTCCTTGATTTTGATATTCAATTAAAAAGTTTTTTAGCCTTTTTAAAAGAACTTGAATTTGGATTATCAAATTCTTAATTTCTAACAATTTTTGGGCTATGCATTGTCAATCCAATTCTACTAAGTTTTTTGATTAAAAGTAAGAGGTAGCTTTCTCATTTTAAGAATATTTACTTTTCACTAGATCAGGAAACATTTTTTTCCTTTGTTTGTTTTATTTTTTGTGCCTCCTCTTTTTTTGATAATGTCAAAAGGGGAGAACGTAATATTGAATTTGTATCCTTTTTTTTCTTTTCAAAAAATTAAAAATAAAAAAAATATTTTTTATCTCCTCTATTTTTTTTAAAAGAGTTTATTCTAGTGAGGGTGAGATTGTTGCGGATGGTTTATGATTTTGATGATAGCAAATATTCTTATTTCTCTACAACTGCCTTATGTGCTGACATTTCAGGTTCACACGATTGGACTACAATTTGGAATCAGCTCAAGATTGGGTAGACTAGGTCTGAGTCAGTTTTTACTCTTTTTCCTTTCTTGAGTATGTTATATTTAGTGAGGCTCTGGATGATTTGTAACTTGGAAGATTCTCTGTTGGATTTTTATTTTTGGTAAAATCATCGTGGACGATATTTATATCGGCCGAGATGATCTATTCAAAAGCAGAAACCCTAATTAGGGCATCCTCATTAAGGAAGTCGTCATTAGAGGATCAGCCTGGACGATACCTCTATCAGCCAGGACGATGGTCTCAATTTAAAAAAAAATCAGCCGCCATAATTAGTTTAGGAATTCTTTATTTTAGGAAATCGGTCAGGATGATATTCATATTGTCTAGGCCGATCTAACTTAATTATGACTAAATTTATCAGGTATCTTTAGAAAGCATTGATGGTTGATTGATACGATCACATCATCCGGGACGATCGCCGGATCGGCGGGGACGATGTTCTGAACGATTTACATCAGACAGCTCGAATTCACGATGATGATCAGGACTATTGAAATCAATTTTAAACTAATCGGCCTGGACGATTGTGATATCGGCCAAGACGATGTAACTAATTTTTTTATGATTGCTCCAAATCGTCCCGGGCTTATGAACTAAATTTGTACAGATCGGCCAGGAAGATATATCTATCGTCCTTGACGATAATGTCAGCAACTTGCATTAATGTGCTCATTTTGAGCTTTTCTATTTAAGCTTGGCATGATACTTTATAAGTGTCTTTGGCAGCCATTGTAGCTTCGTTCTTGTGAGGGAGACTTGAAGAAAAAGCTTGAAAGGGAGTGAGGAATGGGTCAAGTCTGAGACGGAGAAGATCTTGTGAGGGGGGACTCATGGGAGTGTAGAGGGGATTCCACACGGTTGCTCCGGCAGGCTTGCATCTTAATACCATCAGATTCAAGGCTTATCTCGAGGGAAGTTCACCAAAGAAGAAGATCTCTTTGGTGTCAAAGGACCCGGCGACTCCGCCGCACGGAAAAGGTGGAAGTGATTTCGTAAGGGCTTCTCGGTGTATAATAGTACTTGTTCATATAATGTATAAACTTGTATATAGTGCGTATAATGCTTGTATAAACTTGTACATAGTATATTTAATGCTTGTACATAGCATCTATAATACATGTATAAACTTATCCATAATATGTATAATACTTGTACATTGCATGTAAAAACTTGAACATAGTTTTTATAATGCTTATATATAGTGTTTACAAACATATACATAATGTTTATAATGCTTGTACAAAGCATGTACAAACTTGTATATAGTGTGTATAAACTTGTACATTATGTGTATAAACTTGTACATAGTATTTATAATACTTGTACATAGTTTTTACAAACTTATAAATATTGAATAAAATTCTTGCAAAGTATGTACAAACTTGTATAATTCATGTATAATGATTTTACATAGCATGTATAAACTTATATATAGTGTGTATAATACTTATACATATTATATACAGATTGTGTATAATGCTTATATTTAGCATGTATAAACTTATATATAGTGTGTATAATTTTTATTTATAGTGTGTAAAATACTTGTATATATCATGTATAAACATGTACATAGTGTATAATACTTCTATATTGCATGCAAAACTTGCATATAGTGTGTATTAAACTTATACATAGTGTTTATAATGCTTTCACATAGTGTGTACAAATTTATACATAATATATATAATACTTATACATAGCATGTATAAACTTATACATAGTGTATATAAACTTATTAAAAGTGTATAATACTTATGAATAGTGTGTATAATGCTTATACATAGTGTGTAAAAATAAATACATTGTGTGTATAATACTTGTATATACCTTAGAACATAGTCTAAAAGGCTTATATAAACTTATATATAATATGTATAATTCTTGTATATAGTGCGTGCAATGCTCGTATATAGCGTGTCTATAAAGTGTATAATGCTTGTATATAATGTGTATAAACTAATACATAATGTCTATAATGCTTATACATAGCATGTATAAACTTGTACATAACATGTATAATATTTGTATAAACTTATACATAGTATGTATAATACTTATACATAACATGTATAATGCTTGTACATAGCATGTATAAACTTGCACAGTGTATAAAAGTTATGTATATAACATTTATAAACTTATATATAGTATGTATAGGACTTATACATAGTATGTATAAACTTGCATATATTGTATAAAAATTATGTATATAGCATGTATAAACTTATAAATTGTGTGTATAATTCTTATATGTAGCGTGTATAAACTTATTCATAAGGTGCTTAAACTTATTCATAGTTTGTATTATCCTTATACATAGTGTGTATACACTTGTACATAGTATATATAATGCTTCTACATAGCGTGTGTATAATATTTGAATAAACTTTTACATAGTGTGTATAATGCTTGTAAATAGTGTGTATAATGCTTGTATATATAATATATAAATTTATATATAGTGTGTATAATGATTGTATAAACTTATACATAGTGTGTATAATATATGTACATAGCACCTATAATACTTGTATAAACTTATATATAGTGTATATAAAGCTTGTACATAACAAGTACAAACTTGTACATAGTTTTTATAATACTTATATATAGTGTTTACAAACATATATAAAGTGTGTATAATGCTTGAATATAGTATGTATAAACATGTATATTATGTGTATAAACTTATACATTGCGTGTATAAACTTGTATATAGTGTGTCTAATACTTGTTCATAGCATGTATAAATTTATAAATAGTATTTTTTTTTATACATAGTGTGTACAAACTTATACATAGTATGTATTAAGCTTGTATATAACATGTATAAACTTGTATATAGAGTGTATATTATTTATAGATAGCCTGTATAAACTTCTACATAGTATGCATAATTCTTGTAGAAACTTATACGTAGTGTGTATAATACTTTTATATAGCATGTATAATGCTTGTATATAGCATGTACAATACTTATAAATATCATGTATAAACTTGTACATTGTATATATAAATTTATTTAGAGTGTATAATACTTATAAATAGTGTGCATAATACTTGTATATAGCGTGTATAAATATGTACACATTATTTATAATACCTGTATATAGCATTGAACATAGTGTAGAATGGTGGTATAAACTTATATATAACATGTATAATTCATATCTACAGTGTGTGCAATGCTCGTATATTACGTGTATATAGTGTGTATAATGCTTGTATATAACATGTATAAATTTATACATAATGTGTATAATGCTTATACATAGTATGTATAAACTTGTACATAACTTATAAAATATTTGTATAAACTTATACATAGTCTATGTAATACTTGTAGATAGCATGTATAATACTTGTACATAGCGTGTATAAACTTATACATAGTATGTATAAGGCTTATACATAGTATATATAAACATGCACATAGTATGTAAAAAAATTTTATATAGCATTTATGAACATATACATGCTGTGTATAATCCTTATACATAGCATGTATAAACTTGTACTTAATGTGCATAAACTTGTTCATAATTTGTTTAATCCTTATACATAGTGTGTATAAACTTGTACATAGTCTTTATAATGATTGTACATATTGTGTGTATAATGTTTGAATAACCTTATACATAGTGTGTATAATGCTTATAAATAGTGTGTATAATGTTTATACATAGAATGTATAAACTTATATATAGTATGTATAATGCTCGTATAAATTTGTACATAGTGTGTATAATACTTCAACATAACATCTATAATATGTTTATAAACTTTTACAAAGTATATATAATGCTTGAATATAGCATGTACAAACTTGTACATAGTTTTTATAACGCTTATATATAGTGTTTACAAACATATACATAGTGTGTATAATGCTTGTACATAGCATGTATAAACTTATATAGTACATGTATAATGCTTGTACATAGCATGTAAAAACTTGTACATAGTATATATAATACTTATACATACCATGCATATATTCTTTATAATGCTTATATATAGCGTGTATAAACTTATTCATAATGTGTATAACTCTTATTTATAATGTGCAAAATGCTTATACATATCGTGTATAAACTTGTATATAGTATGTATAATACTTTTATATTTCATATAAAATTTATACATATGTGTATAAAACTTGTACAAAGTATTTATAATGCATATACATAGAGTGTACAAATTTATACATAATATGTATAATGCTTGTACATATCGTGTATAAACTTGTACATAGTATGTATATTATTTTAGATAACATGTATAAACTTTTACATAGTATTATAATGCCTGTATAAACTTATATGTAGTGTGTATAATACTTATATATGGCGTATAAAATTCTTGTATATAACATGCACAATGCTTATATATAGCTTGTATAAACTTTTAATATATATAAACTTATTCAGAGTGTATAATACTTATGAATAGTGTATATAATGCTTGAACATAGCGTGTTCAAATATGTACATAGTGTACATAATACTTGTATATAGCATTGAACATAGTGTAGAATGCTTGTATAAACTTCTATATATTGTATATAATTTATGTAAATAGTGTGTGTAATGCTCGTATATATCATGTACATAGTGTCCATAATGTATACAAATTTATACAAAATATGTATAATGCTTGTACATAACGTGTTTAAACTTGTAAATAGTGTTTATATTATTTATAGATAGTGTGTATAAACTTCTACATAGTATGCCTAATGCTTGTATAAATTTATGCGTAGTATGTATAATACTTTTATATAGCGTGTATAATGATTGTATATAGCATGTATAATGTTATATATAGCTTGTATAAACTTGTACATAGGGTATATAAACTTATTCAGAGTATATAATACTTATAAATAGTATGTGTAATGTTTGTACATAGCGTGTATAAATTTGTACATAGTATTTATAAAATACTTATACATACCATGTATATATTGTGTATAATGCTTATATATAGCGTGTATAAACTTATTCATAATGTGTATAACTCTTATTTATAATGTGCAAAATGCTTGTACATATCATGTATAAACTTGTACATATTATGTATAATACTTCTATATTTCATATAAAACTTGTACATAATATGTATAAAACTTGTACAAAGTATTTATAATGCTTATACATAGAGTGTACAAACTTATACATACTATGTATAATGCTTGTACATAGCGTGTATAAACTTGTACATAGTATATATATTATTTATAGATAACATGTATAAACTTCTACATAGTATTATAATACTTATATAAACTTATATGTATGTGTGTAAAATACTTATATATGGCATATAAAATTATAAAATATGTACAATGCTTATATGTAGCATGTATAAACTTTTACAAGGTATTTTTATAATGCATATACATAGTATGTACAAACTTATACTTAATATGTATAATGCTTGTACATAGTATGTATAAACTTATACGTAGTTTGTATAATAATTTTATATAATATGTATAATTACTTGTATATAGCATGTACAATGCTTATATATAGCTTGTATAAACTTGTATATATTATATATAAATTTATTCATAATGTATAATACTTATGAATAGTATATATAATGCTTTTTCAAGCCTTGTATAAATATATATAATACATGTATATAGAATTATACACACTATGTATAAGTTTATACACGCTATGTATAAGGATTATATACACCATGTAAAGTTTATATACGCTATATACATAATTTTACACACTATGCACAAGTTTATACATGTTATGTAATAAGGCTTATATATACTATGTATATGTTTATAAATGCTATATACATAATTTTTACCATACTATGTGCAAGTTTATACACGATTTATACAGCATTTTACATATTATATATAAGTATTATACACACTATGTATAAGTTTATACACGTTATGTATAAGCTTAATACACAATATGTACATATTAAATATGAGCATTGCACACATTATATACTTGAATTATACACATTATATATATGTTTATATAAGCATTATATACTATGTTCAATGCTATATACAAGTATTATACATACTATGTGCATATTTATATATGCTATGTACAATCATTATACACACTATTCATAAGTATTATACTATCTGAATAAATTTATATGCACTATGTACAAGTTTATACTAGCAATATATAAGCATTGTACAAGATACACACAAGCATTATACATGCTATATAAAAGTATTATGCACATTACATTTAAGTTTATACAAGCATTAACGCTATCTATAAATAATATACATACTATGTACAAGTTTATAATCGCTATGTACAAGTATTATACATATTATATATAAGTTTGTATATATAATATATAAGCATTATAAATACAATGTACAAGTTTTATACATAATATGTATAAGTTTTACATGAAAATATATGTATTATACACACTATGTACAAGTTTATATATGATATGTACAAGCCTTTCACACACTATAAATAAGAATTATGCATATTATGTATAAGTTTATATATGTTATATATAAGCATAATACACACTATATATATGGTATTTTTAAGTATTATACACACTATATATAAGTTTATACATGCTATGTACAAACATTATACATAAATTATACAAGTTTCATACACATTATGTACAAGCATTTTACATAATATATAAGTTTATACACATAATGTATAAGTTTATATACACTATAAACAAGTTTATACATGCTATGTATAAATTATACACAATATGTATATGTTTGTAAAAACTATATATAAGTATTATAAAACTATGTATAAGTTTGTACATGCTATGTTTATATAAGTATTATATAAAAGCATTATAGACACAATGCACAATTTTATATAAGTATTATAGATGCTATGTTTAAGAATTATACATACTATATACAAGTTTGCACAAGAATTATACACACTACGTACAAGTTTATATATTCTATGTACAAGCATTATACACATTATTTACAAGCATTATTCACACTATGTACAAGTTTATTCAAACATTATACCAATGCTATGTACAAGCATTATACAGACTATATACAAGTTTATGCAAGCTATGTATAAGGAATATATAAACTATGAACAAGTTTATGCGTATTATGTACAAGTTTATACATGCTATGTATAAGGATTATACACACTATGTATAAGTTTATACATGCTATATACATAATTTTTATACACTACGTACATGTTTATACATGGTATATATAAGGCATATGTATACTATATATAAGTTTATAAACTCTATATACATAATTTTTACATACTATGTGCAATTTTATACACGCTATGTATAAGCATTATACATACTATATATATAATTTTTATATACTATGTATAAGTATTATACATACTATGTATAAGTTTATACAAATATTATACATGTTATGTACAAGTTTGTACATGCTATGTATAAGCATTATACACACTATGTATAAGTTTATACACGTTATGTTCAAGAATTATACACACTATGTACATGTTATATACAAACATTGCACACATTGTGTACATGAATTATACACATTATATATAAGTTTATACAAGTATTTTATACTACATTTAATGTTATATACAAGTATTATACATACCATGCACATATTTATACATGCTATATACAAGCATTATACACACTATTCATTAGTATTATACACTATGAATAAGTTTATATACACTATGTAGAAGTTTATACAAGCTATATATATATGCATTGTATATACTATACACAAGCATTATACACGTTATATAAAGTATTATGCACGTTACATATTAGTTTATACAACCATTATGCATACTTTGTAGAAGTTTATACATGCTATCTATAAATAATATAAATATTATGTCCAAGTTTATAAACGCTATGTATAAGCATTATATATTATGTATAAGTTTGTACACACTATATATATGTTTTATAGACACTATGTACAAGTTTTAGATACAATATACAAGTATTAAACTACTATGTATAAGCTTATAAATGATATGTACAAGTATTTTACACACTATAAATAAGAATTATACACACTATATATAAGTTTATACAAGTTATATATAAGTATTATATTTAATGTGTACATGATACGTATAAGTATTATACACACTATATATAAGTTTAAATATGTTATGTACAAGCTTTATACATGAATTATACAAGTTTTTACACGCTATGTAAAAGCATTTTATACACTATATACAAGTTTGTATAGGTTATGCATAAGTATTATACACACTATGTATAAGTTTATACCTGCAAGGTAAAAGTTTATACATACTATATACAAGTTTAAACATACTATATACAAGTTTAAAGATAATATATACAAGCATTATATATACTATGTACATATTTGTAAGTAATATACATAAGCATTATAAAAACTATATACAAGTTTGTACATGTTATATACAAGCATTATACATACTATATATAAGTTTATATAAGTATTATAGATGCTATGTACAAATTGAAAGTTTGTTCGGGATGTTAAGCCCTATGAACTTAGTCCCAAGCTAACCAAGAGGGGGGGGGTGAATTGGTATTTAAAAAACTTTTAAGACGAAGAAATAAAATCACAAACCAAATCACACCACAAGAAATTAATATGGAATTAAAAAGTGCGGAAGCAAAAATACAAACACAAGATTTATAGTGGTTCGGTCGACTCGACTTACGTCCACTCCTTGGAGGCACCTCCAAGTATTGCACTACAAAACGTGATCTCCTTTAGCCCCCACGGTTGGCGGAGAAGCCCTTACAAGAAGCTCCTTTTTGCCCCTGGCAAGGCAGAGAACCTACCTCTTTGCTTCCTCCTGAAGCTGGCAGAGAACCACAACCAAAAGCAAACTCCTTACCTCTACCGACCCTTCCACGGACAAGAAAACTCTAGATGAAAGACAAGCAGAGCGATCCTTGAAGCAACCCTTGTGAATCCCCCTCACAAGCTCCCCCTCCAAGCTCCCCCTCTCAAGATCCTCTCTCTCTCCCTCTCTCTCTTCTCCCTCAAGGTCTTCTCAGGTCAAGGCAGCAGCCAAAGGTCTTTTAAAATGTCGAACAAGAGCTCTTAAATAGAAGAGCTCTCAAGGAGCTCATTAGTTGCAAGTAGCTGACTTTATCGTCCCCGGTCGATCTGGACATCGGCCTGGCCGATCAGACAAATCAAAGAAGATCGCCGCCGAGCATCGCCCTGGGAACAGTCCTGGATGATGAAATTTGGCTAATCATCCAGGACGATAATACTTTCGTCCTGGCCGATTAGTTCAAATCAGATGCAAATCGTCCTGAGCATCGCCCTGTTTATGACCTGGCCGATATTTATCATCCTGAAGCAACTTAAGGATTTTGAATGTATCGTCCTGGCCGATCCTGCGATCGTCCAGGACGATATGATCGTATCAATAATCCTTAATTACTCCCTTGAGTTCCTGATCAATTAAGGCATAATTTGGTAATTTCGTCCAGGCCGATACGGGGTTCGTCCTGGCCGATAATTTAAAAATACAGTATACCTTAACTGTCTAAGGCGGCTACTTCTTTCTATTTTGAGCTTATCGTTCTGGCCGATACACGTATCGTCCAGGCCGATATGTTAATGTCGGCTTCCTTAATTAAGAATCCTTAATTAAACTTTCTATTTTAAGCTGATCATCCCGGACGATATAAATATCGGCCGGGCCGATGTGAAAAAAAAAACAGAAATTCTAAGTCTCTCAAGTGTGTGTGTGTAGGGTTACTTATCATCAGTCTCTTTGACCATTACAAGTAGACTCAAAAAGAGAAAAATAAAAGTATAGACTGACTCAACCCTAAACCTACGCAATTCTGAACTTGGCTTCTTCATGATCGTCCGGTCTTCGATTCCTGAAAAGTTAGAAGCAACAAGTAGTCCAAGAGAAGTAGTGTTTGTCAATCATCAAAATATAAGCAATGAAAAAAATAGATTTGCAACACAAATATTATACTCATTATATACAAATTTATACAGGCATTATACACACTATGTACAAGTTTATACATTCAATGTACATGTAATATACACACTATTTACAAGCAATATGCACACTATATATAAATTTATTCAAATATTATACACACTCTATGTACAAGCATTATACAAACTATGTAAAAGTTTATACATGCTATGTATAAGGATTATATAAACTATGAATAAGTTTATGCAAATTATGTACAAGTTTATACATGCTATGTATAAGGATTATACACACCATGTTTAAGTTTATATATATTATATACATAATTTTTATATAGCATATACAAGTTTATACATGCTATGTATAAGGCTTATACATACTATGTATAAGTTTATAAATGCTATATACATAATTTTTACACACTATATGCAAGTTTATACATGCTATGTACAAGTTTATAAATGCTATGTTTAAATATTATACACACTATATAGACGTTATATACGAGCATTGCACACACTATATACATGAATTATACACATTATATATAAATTTATACAAGCATTCTACAATACGTTCAATGCTATATACAAGTATTATACACACTATGTACAGATTTATACATGTATGTACAAGTATTATATACACTATTCATAAGTATTATACACTCTATGT
Organism: Dendrobium nobile; assembly: GCA_022539455.1. Lineage (NCBI taxonomy): Eukaryota > Viridiplantae > Streptophyta > Magnoliopsida > Asparagales > Orchidaceae > Dendrobium > Dendrobium nobile. Next base: position 1,667,221 of record CM039722.1, on the reverse strand, counting down.
ACAAGTTTATATAAGTTATATATAAGCATTATATATGCTATATACAAGCATTATACTCGCTATTTAAAAGTATTATACACAATACGTATAAGTTTATACAAGCATTATGGATACTATGTAGAAGTTTATACACGTTATATATAAATAATATACACAGTTTGTACAAGTTTATACATGCTATATACAAGCATTATACACACAATATATATATATTTTTAAATACTATATATAAGCATTATAAAAATAATGTACAAATTTGTATATAGTATGTACAAATATTATACACACTATGTAATAGTTTATACAAGTATTATAGATGCTATGTACAAGCATTATATATATTATGTACAAGTTTATACAAGCATTATATATACTATGTACAAGTTTATATATTCTATATACAAGCATTATACACACTATTTATAAGCATTATCCACACTATGTACAAGTTTATTCAAATATTATTCATACGCTATGTTCAAATATTATATAAACTATATACAAGTTTATACACACAATGTATTAGGATTATACAAAATATGAACAACTTTATACATATTATGTATAAGTTTATACACGCTATGTATAAGAGTTGTACACACCATGCATAAGTTTATACAAGCTATATATATATATATATATATTATAAATATATTATATATATATATATATATATATATATATTATATTTATATATATAATATATACACTAATATTTACACACTATGTGCAAGTTCATACATGTTATGTATAAGGCTTATACAATCTATGTATAAGTTTATAAATTCTATATACATAATTTTTATGCACTATATGCAAGTTTATTCACGCTATGTACAAGCATTATATGTACTATGTACAAGTATTATACACACTGTATATATGAATTATATAAAAGTTTATATATATTATGTACAAGTATTATACACATTATATACACGCTATATACAAGCATTGCACACACTGTATATATGAATTATACACATTATACATAAGTTTATACAAGCATTCTACACTATGTTTAATGCTATATATAAGTATTACACACACTATGTACATATTTATACATGCTATGTACAAGCATTATACACATTATTCATAAGTATTATATACTCTGAATAAGTTTATATACACTATGTACAAGTTTATACAAGCTATATATAAGCATTTACATGCTATATAAAATAAATAATACATGCTATATAGAAGAATTATACACACTAAGTATAAGTTTATACAAGCATTATACATATTATGTACAAGTTTAGACACGCTATCTATAAATAATGTACACACAATATATAAGTTTATACACGCTATGTATATATATACAAGTTTGTATAAGTATTATAGATACTATGTTTAAACATTATTCTTATGTGTAAGTTTATATAAGCATTATACACACTATATTGTATAAGTATTATAGATACTATGTTTAAACATTATACATATTATGTGTAAGTTTATATAAGCATTATACACACTATATATAAGTTTATACATTCTATGTATAAGCATTATACACACTATTTACAAGCATTATAAAAATTATGTACAATTTTATTCAAATATTATACACACGCTATGTAAAAGCATTGTACGATAAGCATATAGTCATACTATGTATACATTCTTATATACACATTATATATAAGAATGCTTGTATATAGTGTGTACATTATAACTTATATACAATGTGTATTATATACATAAGTTTATATATATAACTTATATTATACATGCAATATAAAAATATGATTGTACAAACTTATACACATTATAAATAATATGTATAAGTTTTATAAACACTATATATAAGTTATACATGTAATATACAAGTATTATACATACTATGTTTAAGTTTATACACGATATGTACAATCATTTTACACACTATAAATTAGAATTATAAATACTATGTATAAGTTTATACACATTATATATATGCATTACACACTATGTACAAGTTTTACAAATAATATATAAGTATTATACACAATATATACAAGTTTTATACACACTATGTACAAGTTTTACAAATAATATATAAGTATTATACACAATATGTATAAGTTTATACACGATATGTACAAGAATTTTATATATTATAAATAAGAACTATACACACTATGTATAAGTTTATACATGCTATATATAACCATTATACACACAATGTATATAGTATGTATAAGTATTAAATATACTATATATAAGTTTATATATGCTATGTATAAGCATTATACATAAATTGTACAGATTCATACACACTATGTACAAGCATTTTATATACTATGTATAAGTTTGTACATGCTATGTACAAGTATTATACACACAATGTACAAGTTTATACACATAATGTACAAGTTTATATATAATATATATAAGTTTATACATGCTATGTACAAGCATTATACACACTATGTATATATTTGTAAACACTATATATAAGCATTATAAAAACTATAAATAAGTTTGTACATGCTATGCACATGCATTATACATACTTTGTAGAAGTTTATGTAAGTATTATAGATGCTATGTACAAGTATTATACATACTATGTAAAAATTTATATAAGCATTATACATATTATGTATAAGTTCATACATTCTATGCACAAACATTACACACACTATTTATAAGCATTATACATACAATGTACAAGTTTATTCAAACATTATACATGCTCTGTACAAGTATTATATAGATTATGTACAAGTTTATACACACTATATATAAGAATTATGCAAACTATGAATAAGTTTATGCAGATTATGTACAAGTTTATACACACTATATATAAGGATTATACACACCATGTATAAATTTATACACGCTATATACATAATTTTTACACACAATTTACAAGTTTATATATACTATGTATAAAGCTAATGCATATTATATATAAGTTTATAAACATTATATACATAATTTTTACACACTATAAACAAGTTTATACATACTATGTACAAGTATTATACATGCTATGTACAAGTATTATACACACTATGTAAAAGTTTATACAAATATTGTACATGTTATGTACAAGTTTATACATGCTATGTATAAGTAATATACACACTATGTATAAATTTATACACATTATGTACAAGCTTATACACACTATGTATATGCTATATACTAGCATTGTAGATACAGTATATATGAATTATACACATTATATATAAGTTTATACAAGTATTATTTACTACGTTCAATGCTATATAAAAGTATTATACACACTATGTACATATTTATACAAGATATATACAAGTATTATATACACTACTCATAAGTATTATACACTATGAATAAGTTTATATTTATTATATACAAGTTTATACAAGCTATATATAAGAATTATACATGCTATATACAAGTATTATACATGTTATATATGAGTATTATACACACTACGAATAAATTTATACAAGAATTATACATACTATATAGAAGTTTATACATGCTATCTATAAATAATATACACACTATATACAAGTTTAAACATGCTATGTACAAGCATTATATATATTATGTATAAGTTTGTACGTACTATGTATAAATATTATAAACAATAAGTATAAGTTTTATATACACTATATACAAGTTTTATCTGCAATATAGAAGTATTATACACACTATGTACAAGTTTATACATGATATGTATAAGCATTTTATAAACTATAAATAAGAATTATACACACTATGAATAAGTTTATATATTCTTTATATAAGCATTATACACACTATGTACATAGTATGTATATGTATTATACACACTATGTATAAGTTTGTACATGCTATGTTTAAGCATTATACATGAATTACACAAGTTTATACATTTTATATACATTTTGCACACTATGTACAAGTTTGTACATGCTATGTATAAGTATTATACACACTATGTACAAGTTTATACACGCAATATAAAATTTTATACATATTATATAGAAGTTTATTTATACTATGTACGAGCATTATACATACTATGTATATGTTTGTAAACATTATATATATGTATTATAAAGACTATGTGTAAGTTTGTACATGCTATATACTAGCATTATACACACTATTTCTAGGTTTATTCAAGTATTATAGATGCTATGTACAAGTATTATACATACTATATATAAGTTTATACAAGCATTATAAATACTATGTATAAGTTTTTACAATTTATGTACAAGCATTATAAATACTATTTACAGGCATTTTAAAGATTGTGTACAAGTTTATTCAAATATTATACACACGTTATATACAAAAATTATACAGACTATGTACAGGTTTATACACGCTATTTATAAGGATTATACAAACTATGATCAAGTTTATGCATATTATGTACAAATTTGTACACACCATGTATAAGTTTATACATGCTATATACATAAATTTGTTCATAGTTTATATAATGCTTATACATAGTGTGTTCAAACTTATACATAATATGTATAATGCTTATAAATTACGTGTATAGGTATAGTGTGTGTATTATTTATGGATAACGAGTATAAACTTCTACATAGTATGCATAATACTTGTATAAACTTATATGTAGTGAGTATAATATTTTTATATATTAAGTATAATGCTTGTATATAGCTTGTACAATATTTATATATAGCTTGTATGAACTTGTATATAGTGTATATAAACTTATTCAGAGTGTATAATACTTAAGAATGACGTGTATAATGCTTGTACATGTCTTGTATAAATATGTACATAGCGTGTATAATACTTGTATGTAGTATTGAACGTAGTGAAGAATGCTTCTATAAACTTATATATAATGTTTATAATTTATGTGTACATTATGTGCAATACTCGAATATAGCGTGTATATAGTGTGTATAATGCTTGCACATAACGTGTATAAACTTATATATAATGTGTGTAATATTTATGCATAACATGTATAAACTTGTACATAACATATATAATTTTTATATAAACTTGTATATAGTATGTAAAATACTCGTACATTACATGTATAATGCTTGTACATAGCGTGTATAAATTTACACATAATATGTAAAAATTATATTTATAGCGTTTATAAACTTATATATAGTATGTATAAGCCTTATAAATAGCATGTATAAACTTGCACATATTGTATAAAAATTATAAATATAGAGTGTATAAACTTATGCATAACGTGTATAATACTTATATATAGCGTGTATAATATTATATCATATGCATAAACTTGTTCATAGTTTATATAATCCTTATACATTGCGTGTATAAACTTGTGCATAGTCTTTATAATGTATGTACATAGCGTGTATTTAATATTTGAATAAACTTATACATTGTGTGTATAATGCTTGTAAATAGTATGTATAATGCTTGTACATAGAATGTATAAACTTATACAGAGTATGTATAATGCTTATATAAACTTGTACATAGTGTGTATAATACTTGTACATAGTATCTATATTACTTGTACAAACGAGCATAACATTTACAAACTTGTACATAGTTCTTATAATACTTAAATATAGTACTTACAAATATATATATATATAGTGTGTATAATGCTTGTACATAATAAGTAAAAACATGTATATAATGTGTATAAACTTGCATATTGTGTGTTTTAACTTGTACATATGTGTATAATACTTGTACATAGCATAAACAAACTTGTACTTAGTGTGTAAAATGCTTATACACAACATGTATAAACTTGTATAAATTATGTATATTATTTGTACATAGCATGTATAAATTTATACATAGTGTGTATTATATTTATACATACCATGTACATAGTATATATAATATTTATATATAGCGTGTATAAACTTATACATAGTGTGTATAATTCTTATTTATAGTGTGTAAAATGCTTGTACATATCGTGTAGAAACTTTTACATAATTGGTATAATACTTGTATATTGTATGTAAAACTTGTACATAATTTGTCTAAAACTTGTACATAATATTTATGATTCATATACATAATATATAATTCTTTTATATATCATGTATAAACTTGTATATAGTGTGTATATTATTTATAGATAGAGTGTATAAACTTCTACACAGTATGCATAATGCTTGTATAAACTTATAAGTAGTGTCTATAATACTTTTATGTAGTGTGTATAATGCTTGTATATAGCATGTACAATGCTTATATATTAGTTGTACAAACTTGTACATAGTGTATATAAATTTATTCAGAGTGTGTAATACTTATGAATAATGTATATAATGTTTGTAAATAGCGTGTATAAATATGTATATAGTGTGTATAATACTTGTATATGGCATTGAATGTAGTGTAGAATGATTGTATAAACTTATATATAATATGTATTATTCATGTATACAATGTGTGCATTGCTCGTATGTAGCGTGTACATAATGTGTATAATAGTGTATATATCCTTATACATAGCGTGTATAAACTTTATACACGCTATGTAAAAGCATTTTATATACACTACGTAATGTGTATAATTTAGTTTATGTACAAGTTTATACATGCATTATAAATACTATTTACAAGTATATCCTTTGTATATGTTTATACACTATGCTCATAAGTTTATACACGTTATTTGTGTGCTATTAATACATGAACAAACTTGTACATAGTTTGTAAAATGCTTGTACATAACGCCTTATTAGTGTACAAATTATTCATGTTATATAATACAATATAGTTCAGGGTTTATAACCCCCTAACCCACTAACCCCCCAACCCCCCAACCCCCCAACCATATACACTATTGAAATAGTGTTTATGCAGACGCTATAAACCATAATGAGTATAAACTATAATGTGTAATAGTTATACAACACCCCAACCCCCATACTATTATGCATTTTATACACGCTATACGATATATTCTCAAAAGTTTATAACAAATACACACTATGCTCGTATAATAGCTTTCAAATAATTAGTGTGCTTTTAATAAGAATTATGTACAAGTTTATACGTAGTGTATATTTTAACAACAATTTCTTTACAAACATCCTCAACAACAGAATGAACATTGTTAGGATTAATAGAAGATTTTAGAACATAAACATATTTTGTTTTTCTGAGATTGCTGTTTTTCATATTAGTATTTCCAACAACTGGAAATTGCTTCCTCCTTCTTTTCAAATTTTGGACTAAAATCCAAGGGCCATAACTATTATCAGCTTCCACTTCTTTTTGAGGTTGAGGGAAATTAGATTGACTTTCCTTTTTTTTTTTGACAAAAGCAAATTAATGCATTAAGAATCAAAAGCAAACTAATTACAAGTAATAAAAGGATCACATTCCTCCTTGATAAGTTTCCATAACAAGGCTGGAATGCTTTCAAAAGAAAACCTATTAAAATAAAAGCTATTGTTCAAAGCCAAAGTAGCACAACAATTAGCTACCTTATTACAATTCCTAGAAACATAATGGAAAATTACCTTAATGTAGTCCTTCAACCAGCACGGTTCCTTATATGGCCACCTATCCATGATCCAATTATTCTTCTTCTTCAAAGAGTCTTGAATGTATTTGATAATATTTACATTATCACTTTCAACAATGATTCCTTTGCATTCTAGCATCCAGTCACAAAGAAATTCTTTAACCGCAAGCACAGCATCTAGCTCAAGTTGAGCTATATCCCAATGAATTTTCTTCTTCCCAAAAGCACTGATAAATCTGCCCTTGAAGTCCCTAAAAATACCACCAATCCCAGCTAGATTGGATGTAAGTAAAGAAGCATCCACATTGATTTTAATCCAATCTTTTGGAGGAGGGCACCAAGAATCATGAGACTCCCTAAGGAGATTAGTGCCCCAACTTACAAGAAAAGGATTAGAGTTAGAAGTAGCCAAATAAAGAGCATTGGACGCTACCACAGAGCACGGCAAAGCAGGTTTTTGATGTTTGACTTCATTCCTATTTCTCCAGGACAAATATACAACTGTGCAATATAATCTCACAATACCGGAATTCTGCATAGAGATTGTCTCCATGCTCTGTAAACAATTGTCCAAAGAGTGGAAAATTGGTATGTGAATACCCCATTCACGTGTTTTCATAATCACCTCAACCATAAATTTACAATGAACCATAATATGCTCATAAGATTCAATGGAATTACAGCCCCTAGCACAGTTTACAAAATCAGATAAGGTTCGGTTCTTCAAAAACAGATTAGTTGGAATAGCTCTCTTGCCAAGCCTCCACCAGAATAATTCAACTTTTTTGTTAAGTTTTAACTTCATTATCCAATTAGAGAAACCATTTTCCTCTTCATTCAGCCTGTAGGAAGTAATGGATTCAAAAGCAAGAGCTGAAACCGTCTTCCCAGAACACCAATTTATCAATTCAATGCTATCCTCCATCTCCTGATCAAAACTGATTTGAGTGATCAGAGAAATAAATTCCTGATGAAATGCCCTTTGTAGCTTTGCATAATTCCATTCCCCACTACTTAAAAGGAGCTCATTGATATTAGCATTTTCAAGGTATTCACAATCCACAAAGGTAGGCCACCGGTTTATACATTTATCAAATAACCAAGTATCATATAAAACACAGATACTATTACTTTTGCCAATTTTCCATCTAACCACATTCCTCAAAATCTTTCCCTCATCCAACAGTATACGCAAAGCACTTGAGCAAGTGCTTTTGTGAAATTCATGCATAATATCAACCCCATATTTATATTTCATTGTTCTATGCAACAGTGAATTCGGCTTTTGAAGAAAATTCCAGGCTAAATTGGATCTAAGAGCTCCAATTCTAAGCAAAGGAGAGTGAAAACCCAAGCCACCAAATCTCCTTGGTTTACAAATATCTTCCCATGCAACATAATGCATTCCTTTAGAGCCATCTTTTTTATTCCACAAAAAATTTCTACATAACTTTTCAAGTTCAAGAAGCACTCTTTAGGGAACTAAAGAATTTGTAATCAAATAATTAGGCATGGAAAGTAAGGAGCTATCAATAAGGATGAGTTTACCTCCCAAAGAAAGAGACTTCTTACTCCAAGCATTAAGTCTATCCATGACATTGCTAATAAGCTCTTGAAAATCTGCTATCTTGGGTCTTCTAAGAGACATCTTCACTCCTAGATACCTCATCTCCTTCACCATCTTAATGCCCAGCACTTTAGTAATCCTCCTCCTCAATTTTTTTCTCACCATTTTGCCGAACATAACTTGAGATTTGCTGAAATTCACTCTTTGACCAGTCCATTTGCAAAAGTCCTCCACTATAATCTTCATTGATTTAGCCAAAGTAGAAGAAGCATAGGAGAAGATTAACACATCGTCTGCATACAGAAGATGTGTAATCTTTGGTCCTCTAGCTGAAATTTGAATACCAAGAGAATGGCCTCTTTGATTGATTGCATTAGTCAAAAGTTGTGAACACAAAATAAAAAGGTAAGGTGAGAGTGGGCATCCTTGGCGAAACCCACTATAAGCATTAATCCAATTGGAAATATTACCATTAATGAGAATAGAGAACCTTACTTCAGTAACACATTCAAGAGCAATTTAGAAAAGTGAGACGGAAAACCATACCACTTGAGAACTTGATGAAGAGTAGCCCACCCCATACTATCATACGCTTGCTCCATGTCTAGTTTAATAGCCATTGCACCCATTTTGTTTTTGGAAACCTTGAACTTATGAAACATTTCTTGAGCCAAAAGACAATGTTCAGAAATAGATCTTCCAGGGATAAATGTCATCTGTTCTTCTGATACCAATCTGAAAATAATTTTCTTCAATCTATTTACAAGCATAGAGGCAATAATCTTGTAATTCATTTGGCAAAGACTAATAAGTCTGAAATTGGCCAGAACCAAAGGATTCTTGACTTTAGAAATCAAGATAATAAGAGTTTCCTTCCAATCTTTACACATAATAACGGTTTTAAAAAAGTTATTGACAGCTTTCCATAATGTTTCCCAAACAATACTCCAGAAGCTTTTGTAGAAAGAAGAAGTAACCCCATCTATACCAGGAGATTTGTTATTACCTTGCTGGAAGACCGAGCATTTCAACTCATTCACCGAGAACTCCTCATTAAGCAAACTGCTGTCCTCAGGAAAAATCTGCTGCTGCTGTAAAATCGAAGGCCATCCCTTTAAACAGCAATCCTTGAGCTGCCATTTCTTCTCAAAAAAGTCACAAAAAACCTTCTGAATTTTCTCCTCATCTAGTACCAAATTGTTGGACTCATCTTTGATTTGATTAATTCTATTCCCATTTCTACGAGCCGTTGCAAAATTGTGGAAAAGTTTAGAATTCATATCTCCTTCTTCATGCCATTTGGCCTTTTCTCTTTGGTTCCACCAAGTAGATAACCTTCTTAAAGTAACATTAAACTCTTGTACTTTATTACGGAGCAATTTGAGATCAGCATCAGTCCAACTCTCCCCCAAAGCCTCCTTCCTTTGAAGATCAATAATCTCATTTTTCAGATTTTCCTTTTGAGTATTCAAGTCTTTGTATTTGTTTCTACTCCAAAAAAATAATGCTTTTAGAGTTCGGGTGGTCTTCTTCTGAAGCACTTCATTCTCATTTCCCACATCCTTTTTCTTCCATGAATGGCTGACAATACCCTTACATGCCGGATAAGATCTCCAAGTATCTTCAAACCTGATAATTTCAGACTTGAGACGAGCTTCAGCATCTAATTTAAGAACTATTGGACTATGATCTGAAGCTATTCTTTCTAGGTGTTTGATAACAGTTAGAGGGATCTTTTGAATGGCAGATGAGTTTAAAAGACATCTGTCGAATCTTTCCCAAATACATGAAGTCCCATCCTTGTTGTTACACCAAGTAAACCTTGACCCAATATAGCCAATGTCATGAAAATCCAAATTCACCATAAATCCTTTCATCTCCTTAGGACCTTTAGAGAAAAGAAATCTCTTGCCTCCTTTCTTATCTTCCTTGCTTAAAATGCAATTAAAATCCCCCCCTATAATAGAGGGAATAGAATCCTCCATACCATCTTCAAGTTGCTTCCAAAAGTTGCTTCTCTCCACACTACATCTACTACCATACACGGCAACAACTCTCCAACTTCCAATATTAGGAATCATAAGATCACCAATAATAACCTGAGAAGAAGATTTCTTAACCATAAAGGACACCAAAGTCACCTTCCAAAGCAACAAAATCCCACCAGAAGTACCAATATCCGGATGATGCCAATATTCCCAATCCTTGCCAATAAAACAATCAATCTCCCTTCTATCCAAACTAGACATCTTGGTCTCCATAAGACCAATAAAGAAAACATTATGATCTCTAACTACTTCCTTCAAATATAGGGAGGCTTCTTTCTTTCTAGCCCCCCTACAATTCCAAAACAAAATTGAATTCATTTAAACAATTAACGGGGGTTTCTCCTCGATAATGGAACTCACCCTTCCATCTCTTTTCTTCTTCTTAGAATCAGGTTCCACCGGCCCAAGAGACTTCAATTCTTTGGCTAACTTCATCTTGTTAGGTCCACTTTAAGAAATCACTTCCAAATGAACAGGTGCATTTTTGTCTCCTTCCAAACCATCTTTCTTTGAATTCACCTCTTCTATATACTTGTCATTATTTTCATCTTCACTGCAATCAGCTAAAACAGAAAATCTATTAATATATTGGACTTCAGCTGGTTTAATCCCCTCACATTCAGCTGCCGTTGATTCAGCAACAAGTTTATTAACTGAATTCACAACATTCTCCTCAGTCACCAACTTTTCTTTGTTAACTTTTTGAGTCCTCAGCCAATTGATGTTTTTTCTGTTTTCCATACTTTTCATCTCCCCCACGACTTTGCTGTACAATAAGTTGCTGTTCAACCTCCTCTTGTTTTTTAATTGCACATGTATCCATGGACCAAATTCTGAATTATTAATGACTTTCTTCCCGTCTATCACTTCAGATTTATCAGCCTTATTAGCATCATCTGGCTTCCCATTCTTTTGATCCAAAATTCCAATCGATACATTTTCTGGACAAGATTTTTCTTCATGACCCACTTTGCCACAATGATAGCAAAGAAGATCAATCTTCTCGTATTCCACACATTGAAAAAATCTGCCAGCCAAGCCTTCAACCCGCACACCATTTAATATCTTCTTTTCCAATTCAATTCTAACACAAATACGGGCAAATTCACGTTTCCCCCACTGAAATGTATTATCATCAAAATACATAGGTGTTCCGATACAAGAAGCAATCCTTGCCAAATTGTCTTCATCCCAGCAGTATAGTGGTAAATTTGGGAGTCTGATCCACACAGGAGCTGATATACCCTTGAAAGAATTAGGATCAAATTCAGGACACCATCTATCCATACCAACAATGAATCCACTAACATACCAAGGTCCTCCATTTAAAATTTCTTCCACCGCCTCATTCGTCTTGAACGAACAGAGTATCCAGTTCATGCCCATGGAGGTCATATGAAATCCCCCATATTTGTTCCACTGCTTTCTCAATTCGATACTACAAATTGAGAATGGAATGTTACTTCCCAAAACTTTAATAACAATTGAGTTCTTTAGAATTTCAACATTCTTCACCACCTTATCAATGTTCATCTTCACTGCTATTCCATCATCAGTAAATTCTGCTTGATCCTTGTTGAAAGATATCTTGATATGCTTTGGCTTTGACCAAGCCTCAGTAATCTCATTCTTGTTACCCTGGATAACTGAATCACTCAGGCTTTCCTTCATGATCACGGGAACCTCAGCATTCTTCAAATGACCTGCATCCATCATCACATTGTTATCCACATTCCGATCTTCCATCAGCGAAACATTCTTCTCAACATTCTGATCCTTCTTCAAATCAGGAACTCCAGCGGAATTGTTAACTCGTAAGGTAAAATCCTCCAGAACAGTCGGTTCAAGAACAGACAACTCTCTATTTCTATCTTCCTCAAAAATCTTTGAAGAAACACAATCATTCAACAAGACATTCTTTCCCTTACCTTCCACTGCTATCGAACGGCATTGAGGCTTCATTCCTTCCCTGATTACGATCCCATTAGCCGCTTTTCCAGTAGCTCGTAAAGAGCCAGATGAACGTTGGACGTTCATGAATCAACAGCGAAGAGCCGCCGGCGAAACACCGGCGTCGCCTCCTTCAACCGCGGAATTCCCGCGGTAACTGAAATTCAAAAAAACACACCTGAACGCTTTCTCTCTCTAGAAAATCCTCAGAGCTTCTCAAAGATTGACTTTTCTTACAAGTCTGACCTTTAGATTTACTGTATTGAGTCTCTACATTTTCCTTGCATTTATCATCAAGATGACCAACTTTGCCACATTTAAAGCAAAAAGTAGAAACTTATTCGTACTCAACCTTTTGAAAGAATCGGACAAAGGATCCTTCAACCCAAACACCAGTTGGAAAATTCTGATCCAAAGGCATACGAACACAAATTCTAGCAAACTCCCTCTTGCTACATTGGAACATGTTGCCGTCAATCCAAAGAGGAGTCCCGATCTTGGAAGCAATTCTTGATACATTCTCTTCATCCAAAAAAATTAAAGGGAGGTGAGGAAATCTGATCCAAATCGGAGAAGATAATCCTTTTAAAGAAGGAGTAAATAATGGACTCCATTTATCAATTCCCACAATGTGACAATTGGCATACCAAGGGCCACCATCCATGATGTTGTCAATTGCTTCTTTGTCGAAGAAAGAACATAAAATCCATTATAATCCTAGGGAAGTTATATGAAACTTCCCATATTGACTCCATTACCGACGTAGTTCTTTGGCAATTACTGCAACTGGTGCATTCTCCCCAAAAACCTTTACCACCATAGAAAGTTGTAGTTTGTTTCCATTCACCTTAACGCATGATTCATTAAGTTTTACTGATTCACCATCTTCAGATAGGAAAGATTCATCTCCTTTAAGCATCACTTTGATATTTGGTTTTCTGGTCCAAGCATTAATAGGAATGGAGTCGAAGACTTTAGAAGATCCATCTACATCGTTAATTCGTCAAATATTTGATGTGTTACCTGTCAATTTATCAGAAAAAGAGACTCCATTCTCAAGAGTTTGAGTTTTACTAATTGGAACGTTAAACTTGCTGACAAAAAGTTTCAGTCCTGAAGACGACGAGGCTTCATTATCCATAACATTTTTCAATTGAAGAGACAGAGATTTGAAAATTTTAACTTGAGATTGATTGCAAATTCCTTTGCCTTTCCCAAGCACTACAGGAGATTTCTTAAGAACCTCTTAGGTGGGTTTTCTAATCTGCAGAATTCTGGATCTCTGTGCTATAAGAGATCCATCTGGATGAACAGTCTTTGGGCTTTGACCTCCGAGAGAGATCCGATGATTGGCGGTGAATGTCGTTCCTTCTTCCATCGGCGGCGATCAAACTGCCAAGAATAACGGGTTGAAAAAAATTTAAATTTCAACGCACCTAAAATTGGGAGCTTCTCTCTCTAGCTTCTTTTGTGATTGAAAAACTATTCAGGTATGGGGACATCCTTGTCTAGCCAAAACACATATGAATAGTGTATATAATGCTTGTACATAGCGTGAATAAATATGTACATAGTGTATATAATACTTGTATATAGCATTGAACTTAGTGTAAAATGCTTGTATAAACTTATATATAATGTGTAAAATTTATATTTACAGTGTGCAGTGATCGTATATAGCATGTACATAGTGTGTATTATGCTTGTACATAAAGAGTATAAACTTATACATAGTGTGTATAATATTTGTAAAAAAAAGTATAATGCTTGTGCATAGCGTGTATAAATTTATACATAGTATGTAAAAATTATGTATATAGCATTTATAACTTATACATAGTATGTATAAGCCTTATACATAGTATGTATAAGCCTTATACAAAGCATGTACAAACTTGCAAATAGTGTGTAAAAATTATGTATATAGCTTGTATAAACTTATACATGTTGTGTATAATCCTTATACATAGCATGTATAAACTTGTACATATTATGTATAAACTTGTTCATAGTTTATATAATCCTTATACATAGCGTGTATAAAATTGTACAGAGTCTGTATAATACTTGTGCATAGTGTATGTATAATGTTTGAATAAACTTGTACATAGTATGTATAATACTTGTAAATAGTGTGTATATTGCTTGTACATAGAATGTATAAATCTGTACATAGTGTGTATAATGTTGTGTATATTATACACACTATGTATAAGTTTATACAATTATTATAGATGCTATGTACAAGCATTATAAATATAAAATAGTGTGTACAAATATAAAATAATGTGTATATTGTTTGTTCATAGCTTGTATATACTTGTAGTGTGTTTAAACTTGTATATTGCATGTAGAAATTTGTACATAGTGTGTATATTGCTTGTACATAGCATCTATAATAATTGTATAAACTTATACATAGTGTGTATAATGCTTGTACATAGCATATACAAACTTGAACATAGTTTTTATAATGCTTATATATAGTGTTTACAAACATAAAATAGTGTGTATATTGTTTGTTCATAGTATGTATATACTTGTAGTGTGTTTAAACTTATATATTGCATGTAGAAACTTGTACATAGTCTGTATAATACTTGTACATAGCATGTATAAACTTATACATAGTATATAAAATGCTTGTACATAGCGTGTATAAATTTGTATAATTTATGTATAATGCTTGTATATAGCATATATAAACTTATACATAGTGTGTACAATACTTATACATACCATGTACATAGTGTGTATAATGCTTATATATAGCGTGTATAAACTTATAAATAGTGTGTATAATTCTTATATATAGTGTGTAAAATACTTGTACATAGTGTGTATAATACATGTACATTGCATATAAAACTTATACATAGTATGTATGAAACTTGAAGAAAGTGTTTATAATGAATAAACATAGTGTTTACAAATTTATACATAATATGTATATTGCTTTTACATAGTGTGCACAAACTTGTACATAATATGTATATTATTTATAGATAACATGTATAAACTTCTACATAATATGCATAATGCAAGTATAAATTTATATAATACTTTTATATAGCATGTATAATGCTTGTTTATAGCATGTACAATGCTTATATATTGCTTGTATAAACTTGTACATAGTGCATATAAACTTATTCAGAGTGTAGAATACTTATAAATAGTATATATAATGCTTGTACATATCGTGTATAAATATGTACATAGTGTGTATAATACTTATATATAGCATTGAACGTAGAATAAAATGCTTGTATAAACTTATTTATAATGTGTATAATTCATGTTTACAGTGTGTGCAATGATCGTATATAGCGTGTACATAGTGTGTATTATGTATGACATAACGTGTATAAACTTTTACATAGTGTGTATAATACTTGTAAAAAAAGTATAATGCTTGTACATAGCGTGTATAAATTTGTACATAGTGTGTAAAAATTATGTATATAGCATTTATAACTTATACATAGTATGTATAAGCCTTATACATAACATGTACAAACTTGCACATAGTGTGTAAAAAGTATGTATATATCATGTATAAACTTATACATGTTGTGTATAATCCATATACGTTGCGTATATAAACTTGTACATATTGTGTATAAACTTGTTCTTAGTTCGTATAATCCTTATGCATACCGTGTATAAACTTGTACAAAGTCTGTATAATACTTGTACATAGCGTTTGTATAATGTTTGAATAAACATGTATATAGTGTGTATAATACTTATAAATAATGTGTATATTGCTTGTACATAGAGTGTATAAACTTGTACATAATGTGTATAATGCTTGTATAAACTTATACATAGTTTGTATAATGCTTGTACATAGCATCTATAATACTTGTAAAAACTTATACATAGTGTGTATAATGCTTGTACATAGCATATACAAACTTGAATATAGTTTTTATAATGCTTATATAAAATGTTTACAAACATAAAATAGTGTGTATATTGCTTGTTCATAGCATGTATATACTTGTAGTGTGTTTAAACTTGTACATTGCATGTAGAAACTTGTACATAGTGTGTATAATACTTGTACATAGCATGTATAAACTTATACATAGTATATAAAATACTTGTATATAGCGTGTATAAACATGTATAATTTATGTATATTGCTTGTATATAGCATATATAAACTTGTACATAGTGTGTACAATATTTATACATACCATATACATAATGTGTATAATGCTTATATATAGCGTGTATAAACTTATAAATAGTGTGTATAAGTCTTATATATAGTGTGTAAAATACTTGTACATATAGTATATAAACTTGTACATAGTGTGTATAATACATGTACATTGCATATAAAACTTGTACATAGTATGTATGAAACTTGAAGAAAGTGTTTATAATGCATAAACATAGTGTTTACAAACTTATACATAATATGTATATTGCTTATACATAGTGTGTACAAACTTGTACATAATGTGTATAAGGATTAACTTATACATACATGTTATGTACAAGTTTATACATGCTTTGTATAAGTATTATACACATTTTGTATGAGTTTGTACTCGTTATCTACTAGCATTACACACGCTATATACGAGCATTGCACATAATGTATATATGAATTATACACATTAAATATAAGTTTATACAAGCATTGTACACAACACTCAATGCTATAAATTATGTATATAGTGTGTATAAACTTATACATGGTGTGTATAATTCTTATACATAATGTGTATAAACTGGTACATAATATACATAAATTTATACTTTTTTTTTCTGAAGAATGCAAATAGCAATTAATATGAAAGAACTAGATACAAGCTAAAGTAAAGGCTCACATTCCTTCTTCAGAAAAGAACAAAGAGAAGAAGGAATGTTGGCAAAAGAGGAACTATTAAAATAAAAGTTGCTATCTAATGCCAAAGTAGCAGACATATCGGCTACCTTATTACAATTCCTATGAATATGGTGTAGAATTACCTTATTGAAATCGGCCAAGAAAATAAGATTATCTTCCACCCGATTGTAGTACTGCCATTTAGCTTTATTCAAAGAATGTTGAATGAATTTGATAACATTGATGTTATCCCCTTCAATTATAACCCCTTTACTCTCTAGCATCCACGGTTGAATGAATCTTCTAACAGCCATCACAGCATCCAGTTCAAGGTGAGCGATATCCCAATGTGTTTTCCTTTCTCCAAATGCAATCATTAATATCCCTTTATGGTCACGAAAGCATCCACCAATTCCAGCATTATAATAAGAAAGGAGAGCAGCATCAACATTGATCTTAATCCAACCAAGCGGTGGAGGGTGCCAAAAGTTCTGAAACTCCCTAGGGAGATTAGCACCCCAGCTATCGATGATTGGATTAGAAGATTTAAACGCTGAAGAAATCATATTAGCAGGTGTAACTGCAATAGAACTTGTAGATTTTCCATGGTTAACATCATTTCTATTCCTCTAGTTATAGTATACCGTTGTACAGCACATATTGGCAATATTAGGTGCAAAGCTAGCAAGAGTCTTCAATTCCCATAAACTTTCAATTAGAGAATTAAAAGTAGGTATGTAGAATCCCCAATCTTGAATCTTTCTAATAACATCCCGAAGATGTATGCAACGGATAGAAATATGCTCCAGATTTTAAAATACTTTGCAGCCCCTAGCACATAAGTCCTCATCTTGAAGCTTCCTATACTTTAAGAAGTCATTTGTAGGAATAACCTCTTTAATTAATCTCCACCAGAACATTTCAGTCTGAGCTGAAAGTCTCAACTTTTTTAACCTGATATAAAATCCCATATCATCACTAATACTGCTATGTTTGTTGTAATCCTCAGTTGCACGAGCAGTGATAGATCTGCCGGATAATATACATATTTATTCTAGGTAATCCTCATCTGAACTTATATCAATCGGAATTTGTAGAATGGTAGTGATAAGTTCACTCTGGAAATAGCCTTGCAGCACATGGAAATTCCAGCCACCATTCTCATTGATGAAATGATTGAGTTTTAGCCCTTCTAATTCCAAACAATTTGCTTTGATTAGCCATTCAATCAAACATTTATCAAGCAACCAAGTTTCTTTAAGAATATCTATATTCTTACCATTAACAACTCTCCATCTTAACGAAGGTTTTAAGTAATGGCCACCTTCAATCAAAATCTTCCAAGCAATTGAACTACCTTTCCTACTTTTAGCTTCCCACAAGTTATCTCCATATTTGGCTGAAATAACTTGATATAATAGTGAATTCTGATTTTGTAGGAATCTCGAAGACAAGCATGCTTTCAAAGGTCCTGCTTTAGTAGCCGCCGAGGGGAAGTTTAAACCACCTTTATCATATGGTTTGCACAGAGTATTCCAACCAATATAATGCATACCTGTCTTACCATTTCCCTTATGTCATATAAAATTTCTACAACATTTATCAACCTCTTATAATACTTTCATGGGGACCAAAGTATGAGTAGAGGCAAAATTAGGAATAGTTAATAGAGAAGTCTTAGCAAGAGTAAACTTAGCCGCCAAGGAAAGATTTTTACTTCCCCAAGAATTCAGCTTATGCATCACCTTATCCAATAGAAACTGAAAATCAGATTTCAGGCCTTTCCTCATCATCATCTTGATGCTTAAGTACTATAAATCTTTAACAGTTTTAAATCCTAGAACATTCTTTACTCGGGAAGCAGCAACTCTACTCATTCTTTTGCTGAATAAAATTTGAGATTTAGAGTTATTGACTTTCAAACCTATCCAGGAATAGAAATCCGTCACAATATTTCTCAGTTTGACAGCTAGCTGGGCAGTAGCTTGGGAAAAGATCAACACGTCGTCAGCAAACAGTAAATGGTTCACCTTGGGAGCACGTTGTGATACCAGAATTCCCATATCATGACCTCTTTGTGACATGGCTAAAGAAAAAAGTTGAGAGCAAAGGATAGAAAGATATGGCCATAATGGGCAACCTTGCCTAAAGCCATTCTCTACAGTAATCCATTTGGAAGCTCTTCCATTAATGATGAAAGAAAATCTATCACTTCTAATACATTCCATAATAAGCCTAGATACTTTCATTGGCATGCCAAACATATTTAAAACTTGGGCTAAAGAATCCCAACACATACTATCATAAGCTTGCTCCATATCAAGCTTAACCACCATTAACCCCTTTTTGCTATTTAAAATTCTAAGCTTATGAAAAATCTCATGAGCAAGAAGACGATGGTCAGACATAGAATGACCATTAATAAATCCAGCTTATTCTTCAGTGATACATTTGGAAATATAACTCTTCATTCTATTTAGAATCATGGTTGCCACTATCTTATAAGTAGTTTGACACAAACTTATAGGCCTAAAGTTAGATGGAACAATAGGCTTATTGATTTTAGGAATTAGGACAATAAGTGTATCCTTCCAAACATTATACATGCAACCAATTTTGAAAAAATTATCAATAGCCTTCCATGCATCCTCCTCCACAATTTTCCAATAAAATTTGAAAAAAGAAGTTGTGATACCATCAAAACAAGGGATTTGTTGTTACCTTGACTGAAAACAGCTTTAACCATATCTTCCTTAGAAAATTCAGCATCTAAGAGCTTTGCATCTTCACGGAATATTCTCAGATTTTTCGAAACTGTAGGCCATCTAGTAAGCTTAACCTCCCTAGCTGTCCATTTCTTATTAACCAAGTTGTAAAACACTTCTTCAATTTGATCAAAATCTTCAACTACCAAATTAATATCATTTCTGATTTGCCAAATCTTGTTTCCATTTCTCTTGGCTGAAGCATAGTGATGAAAGTATCTTGAATTTGTATCACCATCTTGCTGCCATCTACTCTTAGCTCCTTGATTCCACCAAGTGGATAATCTTCCCAAAGTCACATTTAGTTCATGAATTTTGTTTCTCAACAGTTTCAACTTATCATCCGTGAGACCAATATTTGTTTCTACAAGCTACAGCTGCAAAATATCCCTCTTCAACTCAATTTTCAGTGAGTTCAATTCCTTGCACTTATTTTTGTACCAGAAATAGAGAGCTTTCAATGATCTCCTTAATTTTCTTTGAAGGATTTCAGCATTATTACCAAAATCAGCTTTCCTCCATGCCTTTAAAATAATGTTCCAAGTAGCCGTATAGGACTTCCATGTGTCTTCAAATCTAATAAATTTTGATTTTTGATTTTGAGGCTCAATCATGTTAAGAGCAATAGGAGCATGATCCGAAGCAACTCTAGATAAGTGAGGAACCTTAGCCATTGGGATTTTATGTAAAGCTGTATAATTTAGTAAACACCGAACCAATCTCTCCCAAATTCTTGAAGTGCCTTCTTTGTTATTACACCAAGTAATGCTTGGACCTACAAACCCAAAGTCATGGAAATCATTATTAGTTCAGAACATCTTCATATCTTTAGGCCCTTTAGAGAAATGGAACCTCTTCCCACCCTTCTTATCCTCCTTAGAGAAGATGCAATTAAAGTCTCCTCCAATGATGGTTGAATTATCACCAATCAAACAACCTTCAAGGTATTGCCAAAGCTTTCTGCGGGTTTGAACATCCCTCCCTCCATAAATAGTAGTAATAATCCATTTACCCAAAGCATTAATGTTGAGAATTCCCATAACAAATTGGGAAGAATGCTTAATGACTTCAAAGGATGCCATAGTTCTAATCCACAAAACCAGAATGCCACCCGACATACCATTCACAGGATGATGGAAATAATCCAATT
This sequence comes from Dendrobium nobile, assembly GCA_022539455.1. Lineage (NCBI taxonomy): Eukaryota > Viridiplantae > Streptophyta > Magnoliopsida > Asparagales > Orchidaceae > Dendrobium > Dendrobium nobile. The sequence continues at coordinate 1,645,442 of CM039722.1, read as the reverse complement.
CATTTCCAATAATCATATTGATATCACTTTTGTCAAGAGAAGACATCTTCATTTACGTAAGACCAACAAAAAAACCTTCATTGTCTTTCACAATCTCCCTAAGATATAAGGAGGCTTCTCGCTTTCTAGCCCCCTTACAATTCCAAAAGATAAGGGAAGCCATTAATTAACAATAGGGAGTTATCCCCTATAATTTTATTGGTTTTCTTCTCACCTCTCCTCTTTTTTAGATATGTTTCCTGTGGTCCCAATGATCTCAACTCCTTGGATAATTTGACTTTGCCTGAGCTTGATAAAGGTATTGCTATATTCCCCGTATCTTGCACTGTATTTGTAATAATCACATCTGGAATAAGAGCAATAACATCAGAGCTCTCCTTATTTGATTCACAGTGCATTCCAGAAATAGCCATCAAAATGACTTCCCCGTCCTCAAGATTATTATCCAGAGTTTGAAATCTATTCAAATCGGTGGATAATACTTAAATTCTCTTCTCTTCTGCACCACTAACAGCTTTCAGAATAATAGACTCTCCTTGCAAACCTGCTGACATAACTGGTTCACTCAACAGCACAACATCTTTACTAAAATGATTCACATTTGCAACAAGTTTATACAGTTGTTTAACTGGAACATTTGATCCAATGTTGTTGTTTGCATACTTGAATCTTCTGTTATTGAATTTAACGTGGATCCAAGGCCCATAATCATCATTTCCTTACTATTGTAGACCTTTATCAAAAGCATCATTAGTTTGTTTCAAACCTTCCTTTGCATCAGGTAAATTCTGCTTCTCCTTACCCTATTTTGGAATTACCTCTGGACATAAAGCTTTGTTGTGTTCCACCCTTCCACAGTAATAACAGAGAGAAGTTAATTTCTCATATTCCACCTTTTGAAATGTTCTTCCATGTATCCCTTCTATCCACACTCCCTTGGGAAGTTTCGTTTCAAGATCAATACGCACGCAGCACCTAGCATATTCCCTCTTCCCCCATTTGAAAGAGTTCACATCAAGTAACATAGGAGTTCCTACCATGGAAGCTATCATAGCAATATTATCTTCGTCCCAATAACTTAATGGCAGACCCAGAAATCGAATCCAAACCATGGATGTGATACCTTTTAAAGAATCAGTAGAAAAAGATGGAGACCACCTATCCATACCGATAATGTGATTACCAATATACCATGGCCCTCCACTAAATACTTCCTCCATAGATTCTCTGTTAGGAAAGGAACACAAAATCCAGTTACGACCCAACATTGTAAGATGAAAAACTGCCAAACATGCTCCATTGGCGTCTAAGCTCATGACTTCAAATAGAGAAGGGTACATCCTGCCCAAGCACCTTAATTACCAATAATTTCTTCAAAACTGGGGAATTAGCCAATTGCTTATCTTAATTAAGCTTGACTTCCATTCTGTCTTCAAATAATTGATGGAATTCTTATTAAAACTCTACCTAATATGTTGAGTCTTCTGCCATGCCGATGTGAAATTGCTACGAGGACCCAAATTAACCTTCAAATCATCAGCAGCCTCCACAACGTTGTCATCTTGTTCAAATGCTACCAATAGATCTTTAACAACTTGTTTCTGAACTCCCACCTCTTGCAATCCCGTAAACTTGTTAACCTTAAGAATTAAATTTGAAGACGATGAAGGCTCTGTACCCAAATTCCCCACACCTTTTCCTTTGCCTTCCACAACAGGTTCTGACCTCAAAGGAGGTCGAAATCCCTCATTAATACCCAGACAAAAAGAAGTTCTTGATGTTCCTTGATCACCACCGCGATTATTAATGATCTTGTCATCAGAAGATTTTACTAGAGCATTACGAGACGGATCAACATTCTGATTACCGCCGGTAATCCGCTGCCTGCGGTCCGGAATCGTCATCCACCTTCAACGATCTGAAAGCAAAAAACCAGTGAAAACCAAAATAAAAAATCAAGAAGGGGCGATTCTCTCTCTAATTTGTTCATAGTTTGTATAATACTTATACAAAGCATATATAAACTTATACATTGTCTGTATAATGCTTGTACATAGCGTGTGTATAATGTTTGAATAAATATATACATAGTGTGTATAATACTTGTACATAGAATGTATGAACTTGTACATAGTGTGTGTAATGCTTGTATAAACTTGTACATAGTGTGTATAATACTTATACATAGCATCTATAATACTTGTATAAACTTGTATATAGTGTGTTTAATACTTGTATATAGCATATACAATCTTGTACATAGTTTTTATAATGCTTATATATAGTGCTTACAAACATATACATAGTGTGTATAATGTTTGTACATATCATATATAAACTTTCATATAGTATGTATAAACTTGTACATTAATTGAATAAACTTACATATAGAGTGTATAATACTTGTATATAGCATGTATAAATATGTACATAGTGTGCAAAAGGCTTATACATAGCTTGTATAAACTTGTACAATTCATGTATAATGCTTGTACATAGTATATATAAACTTGTACATAGTGTGTATAATGCTTATACATACCATGTCAATAGTGTGTATAAATCGTATATATAGCGTGTATAAACTTATACATAGTGTGTATGATTCTTATTTATAATATGTAAAACTCTTGTACATATCGTGCATAAACTTGAACATACTAGGTATAATACTTGAACATTGCAAGTAAAACTTGTACATAATGTGTATAAAACTTATACATAGTAAGTACAAACTTATACATAATATGTATAATGCTTGTATATAGCGTGTATAAACTTGTACATAGTGTCTATATTTTTTATAGATATCGTGTATAAACTTCTACATAGTTTGTATATAGCGTGTATAATGCTTGTATATTGCATGTATAATGCTTATATATAGTTTATATAAACTTATATATAGTTTATATAAACTTATTCAGAGTGTATAATACTTATGAATAGTATGTATAATGCTTATACATAGTATGTATAAATTTGTACATAGTGTGTATAATACTTATATATAGTATTGAACGTAGTGTAGAATGCATGTATAAACTTATATATAATGTATATAATTTATGTATACAGTTTATGCAATACTTGTATATAGTATGTGCATCGTGTGTATAATGCTTAAACATAACGTGTATAAACTTATACATAATGTGTATAACGCTTATACATAGCATGTATAAACTTGTATAAAATATGTACAATATTTGTATAAACTTGTATATAGTGTGGATAGTACTTGTGCATAGCTTGTATAATACTTGTACATAGCGTATATAAACTTGCACATAGTGTGTAAACATTATATATATAACATTTATAAACTTATACATAGTATGTATAAGCCTAATATGTAGCATGTATAAACTTGCACATAGTGTGTAAAATTTATGTATATAGCATGTATAAACTTATACATGGTGTGTATAATCCTTATACATAGCGTGTATAAACTTATATATAGTCTGTATAATACTTGTACATAACGTGTGCATAATGTTTGAATAAACTTGTTATAAGTTTATCCAAGCATTATACACATTATGTATAAGTTTATACATTCAACGTACAAGCGTTATACACACTATTTACAAGCATTATATACACTATATAAAATTTTATTCAAACATTATACACACTCTATATACAAACATTATACATTGTACGTTATGTATAAGTATTATACAAATTTTGAACATGTTTATGCATATTATGTACAAGTTTATACAAGCTATGTGTAAAGATTATACACACCATGTATATGTTTATACATGCTATATAAATAATTTTTTACGCACTATGTGCATGTTTTTACATGCTTTGTATGTTTTTAAGCATTATAAAAACTATGTATAAGCATTATACCACTATGTACATGCTTTATACATACGATGTACAAGTTTATACAAGCATTATACACATTATGTATAAGCAATATACAGACTATGTATAAGTTTATACACGTTATGTATAAGGATTATTCAAACTATGAATAAGTTTATGCATATAGTGTACAGGTTTATACATACTATGTATAAGAATTATACACACCATGTATAAGTTTATGCACGCTATATACATAATTTTTATATAATTTGTGCAAGTTTTTACATCTTATGTATAAGGCTTATACATACTATGTACAAGTTTATAAATGCTATATACATAATTTTTATACACTATGTGCAAGTTTATACATGCTATGTAAACCTATTATACATGCTATGTGCAAGTGTTATACACAGTATCTACAAGTTTATATAAACATTGTATATATTATGTACAAGTTTATACATGCTATTTACAGGCATTATACACATTATGTACAAGCAATATATACACTCTGTACATGCTTTATTCGAGCACTGCACACACTATATACATGAATTATACATATTATATATAAGTTTATACAAGCATTCTAAACTACGTTTAATGCTTTATACAAGTAATATACACACCATGTATATATTTATACATGCTATGTACAAGCATTATACACACTATTCATAAGTATTATACACTCTGAATAAGTTTATATACACTATATACAAGTTTATACAAACTATATATAAACATTATACATGTAATATACAAGTATTATAAACGCTATATAAATAATATACACACTTTGTACAAGTTTATATACGCTATGCATAAGTATTATACATACAATATATATGTTTGTACAAATTATGTATAAGCATTATAAAACTTTATGTACAAGTTTTATACACACTATGTACAAGTTTTACATATAATATACAAGTGTTATGCAGACTATGTACAAGTTTATACACGATATGTACAAGCCTTTTACACTCTATAAATAAAAATTATACACACTATGTATAAGTTTATACACGTTATATATAAGTATTATACACACTATGTACATGTTATGTATAAGTATTATACACACTATATAAAAGTTTATATATGCTATATACAAGCATTATACATGAATTATACAAGTTTCTACATGCTATGCACAAGAATTTTACACACTATGTACAATTTTGTTCATGCCATGTACAAGTATTATACATACTATGTACAAGTTTATAGACACAATGTATAAGTTTATACATATTATATATAAGTTTATACATGTTATTTAGGGTATTAAAACTATGTACAAACTATGTATAAGCATTATACAAACTATGTACAAGTTTCTACAAGTATTATAGATGCTATGTACAAGCATTATAGACACTATATACAAGTTTATACAAGCATTATTCAAACTACGTACATGTTTGTACAAACTATGTACAAGTTTATTCTAATATTATACACACGCTATGTACAAGCATTACACATACTATGTACTTATTTATACACTCTATGTATAAGGATTATACAATCTATAAATAAGTTTTTGCAACACACCATGTACATATTTATATATGCTATGTATAATCATTATAAATACTATGTACAAGTTTTATACACAATATATATAAGTTTTACATGCAATATATAAGTATTATACACACTATGTACAAGTTTATACATGATATATACAAGCATTTTATACACTATAAATAAGAATTATACACACCATGTATAAGTTTATACATGCTATATAGAAGCATTATACACACCATGTACATGATATGTATAAGTATTATACACACTATGTACAAGTTTATGTATGCTATGTATAAGAATTATATATGAATTTTACAAGTTTATACATACTATGTATAAGAATTTTATACACTATATACAAGTTTGCATATGCTATGTATAAGTATTATACACACTAAGTACATGTTTATAGACACAACATACAAGTTTGTACATGCTATATATAAGTATTATACACACTATATACAAATTTGTACATGGTATGTATATGTATTATACACACTATGTATATGTTTATAAACACTATCTATAAGCATTATAAAAACTATGTACAAGTTTGTACATGCTATGTACAAGCATTATACAAACTATGTTTAAGTTTATACAACTATTATAGATATTATGTACAAGCATTATACACACTATGTATAAGTTTATACAAGCATTATACAAATTATGTACAAGTTTATTTAAACATTATACACACGCTATGTATAAACATTATACAAACTATGTACAAGTCTATACACGACATGTATAAGGATTTTACAAACTAAGAACAAGTTTATGAACATTATGTACATGTTTATAAATGATGTATATAAGGATTATACACACCATGTAAATATTTATACACGCTATATATATATTTTTTATACATTACGTGCAAGTTTATACATGCTATGTATAAGGCATATACATATTATGTATAAGTTTATAAATGCTATATACATAATTTTTACATACTATGTGAATGTTTATACATCCTATGTACAAGCATTAAATATGCTATGCACAAGTATTATACACACTCTATACAAGTTTATATAAATATTATACATATTATGTATAAGTTTATACATTATATGTATAAGTATTATACACATTATGGATAAGTTTCTACGCGTTATGTACCAGCATCATACACACTATGTACACGCTATATACGAGTATTACATACACTGTATACAAGAATTATATACATTATATATAAGTTTATACATACATTCTACACTATGTTTAATGCTATATACAAGTATTATACACAATATGTACATATTTATACACGCTATGTATAAACATTTTCACACTATTCATAAGTATTATACACTCTGAATATTATATATAATCATTGTACATTCTATATATAAGTATTATACACATTATATTAAAGTTTTATACACACTACGTATAAGTTTATACAAGTATTATATATGCTATATAGTTAATACACGCTATCTATAAATAATATACACACTATATATAAGTTTATTTGTGCTATGTACAAGCATTATACATATTATGTACAA